>CM031861.1:11649412-11679218 GCA_018697195.1 Certhia americana | reverse complement strand
GGTCCGGAGGCGACCACCGCCCGGTCCAAGCGCGGCTTACCGGCGCCCTTACGAGGTGCGCAGGGATTGCGCTCCTACCGCCGGCCGCCTGCAGACCCTCGTCCCGCAGCCCGGGCGATTGTAGCTTTTTGGAGAAGCTGGGAAGAGGGAAAGAAAGGGGGGAGGGTAAGGGGGTGGGAAGGGATGAGATCGTGGTTGAGAGGAGAAATTGCAAAGGCAGGAGTGGAGACGGCCACGACCAGTGCGGAGATAATGGGAACCAGTCCAACCGGCAGCCAACAAAGAAACTCTGGCTCCCCGACAGCGCAGCACGGCGGGCGTAGCCCCGCGTGTCCGCCACCACCGCTCGCCGCCAGCAGCCGGCCCCGCGGAGGGGGTGGTGTGCCCCACACCAGCCCCAAACCCGTGGTCCCGGACAAGCGGGAGGCCGGCGGGGAGCAGCCGGGCCGGGCTCCTGCGGTCGGAGATGCGATGGGTCTCGGAGTAGGAGGAGGGAGGAATCGCAGCCCCCGAGAAGTGACAGCCTTCCGTCCTCGCTCTGCCGCTGGTTTTTATTTAAAAACACTAGAGCCCCGGGACTCCTCTCGGCGCGGAAGCGCGTGCGGGGCAAGAGCGGAAGAAGAGGAGTGCGGGAGGCAGCGCTTCCTGCGCCAGGCGCGGGGCAGAGAAGGGCTCCATCAGGGAGCTGCCAGCCGGGGAGCTCGGGCCTTCCCGAGCTCCGCGGGGTAGATCGCCTAACAGCACCTGTGCGGGGCGAGGGAGGCAGCGGAGTGCCTTGAACGTTCCGGCCGGGCTCTACCTCGTTCCGATCCGCCCTCCCGGGAGCAGTCCCGGCAGCAATGTCGGAATGCTCTGCCTCCCTGGCGCGCAGCCGGGCCCCCCAGGATCCTGAGGCCAGGGGTTGTGAAGAAAGTCCACTGCATGGCACCAGTGCTGCACACGTGCCAGGGTTCTGGTTAGTTTGGCAGATGAGAAACACACCAAATAGTTGATATACAATAATACACAAGAGGCAGGATGTCTAGCTCTTAGCGGACATGCGTATTGCAAAATAGAGAGACTGCTCCTAGATCTGAAGTATCTAGGATGATAAAACCATAGTCACTTCACAATAGATTCACCAGATGATATTATGGGACAGTAGGAAAAAATAAAGAGCGAGCATGTTTAGTGCAATTTGATAATACAATATGCAAGCACTAGCATTTCTGGACCTTGAAGCACTGGCTGCTGTATTCCTTTGACGGAAATGGAAGCATCAGCTGTTCAGCATCAGGTCAATATGCCTTGCAAGCTTTCCTATCTAAGGATACTTCCCTGAGCCAGTAATCCAATTTGCTATCATGGGAAACAATTTTGGCCTTTTGGCCACATCACCAACAAAATGAATTCATTGTCTTCAGATCTTTGATCCATCCAGGCCCACACACGGAGGGAATCTGGTAGAAATGACCAGCATTTCACAAAACTTCCTATTATATTTCAAAAGATATGATATACAGGAAATAAGAGTAACTCTCATCTGGATTCTGATGTTGAAGTTGTGTTAAAGCAAAAGCTATTCAGCTGTCAGCCTTCTTGGTAGGGACCGAGTATTGTACTAAGTGCAAAAGGGTAGTCAGTACTTGTCACCAAACTCAAAAAATGATTGCGAGTTTAAACTCTTCACCCACAACAGGAACGCAATTTTACCCCCTCTGAACATACCAGCAACTGCTACACATACCTGGCAAGAATCAAAAAATCAACACCGTTTTCTGTCTGTGTTATGAAACGACTAGGAGGCTTCTAAGTCTATTTTCAACAGAGAAAACAACATGGAAAACCCACTTAACTCTCCAGGAGAACATTGCTTCAAGGACGGTGCAAGACCTTCCAACTTCCAATTAAGCAGGAAGCAGTCTTTGGTTGCTTCTCAAAACACATTCAAAACACATAACATGCGTTCATCCAATAATGATTTGTTCTCCCCCTGCATAGTTGCATTAAGTTTCCAGACCCAAGCATCCAGAACAACTTGCCTAAATTTTCGTTTGAGTACAGGAGACCCCCAAATTTAACGTTAAGGGATGTGAACACTGAATGGGGGCTTTTTTTTCAAAAAGGTTGTAGTTAATGGAAAAAGCAGCCTGGGAAGGGGGGGGGGCCCTTGTTTATTGCAGGGGCTGGCTGCTGCTCGCTTAAGCAAACTAGGAGATGACACAATATGAAACTAGGAAAGGATTATTTTCTTGCTTGTCAAAGGAGATGACAGCTAGCAAAGGCATCAACAAGCCATCGAAGGGCTTGAAGGGGCTTCAGGCGCCGTCTTCATGTCAACCTTGGCCTATTATGGGTACTTAAAGAAAAATTTGTGCTTGTTTTTCCGTACTGTACGTCACCTTGCGTGCAACCTCCGGGGGGGGGGGGAAGGTTAGCGAAGGCTCGGAGTGGTCTACTCACGTAGCCACCGCCACTTCCCAGCCGCTCCGGTAGCTCCGAGACGCAGCATGGCACTGCGCGCTCCGGGACAGACGGAGCTGCGAGGGACGAGAACCGGCTTGTTTTGGCACCCCTGCGCCAGGGCGGCCAGGCGCTGTGCGGGTTTCCCTCCACTGCCCCAGGCGGACGGGCTGTCCTCGGGGAGCTGATGACGCGGCGTGCAGCTCTGCTCTCTGAACACACACCCGCCTCACTCGGCCGGCCATCGCCATTTCCTACTGTCACTGTTAGCTCCTACACGCACACTTTAACAAAAAAGTCAGCGGGGAGCACCGCTCCATGGAGGACCCGAGGGCACACGGCCGGCGGCTCGGCCCTGGTTTCTATGGCTGTTCCCGTAACCGCACAGCGTCGACATCGGGGTTGGGAGCAGCATCCGGGGGCTCTCTTTCTTTTTTTTTTTTTTTTTTTCCTGGTACTCGGGCTAACCCTTGCGGGGAAAGCCGTCCGGAGCTGCCTCTCCCGTGGTGCGCCCAGGGCAGGGCGCGGCTATACGGGACCAAACAAAGCCCGACGAAGACGTTCCGCGGGCACGCCCCGCAGAGGAGCTGTGCCCCACGGTGCCTGCTGAGGGGCGGGCTGGGGGCGCGAGGCCGGGGGGGAGGGGCGGTGGACATGCGCGGCGCAGTGCGCCAGCGCGGGCGGACGGGAGGCGGGATGGCGGCGCGCGGGGGGGCGAGCGGCGGCGAAATCGCCGGCGGCCCGCGCGCGGCGGCGCGGCCGGGGAGTGCAGTGCACGCTGGCCCGGTGAGCTGCTTTTGCGCTGCCCCCGCGGACACACACACAAACAACACAGAGAGATATATATTCATGAGACCTACAGATAACTGGGGGATACCGGTCTATCACCGCACACACGAGATAACGCGCCGCCCCAGGGACAGCACCGAGCTGTGCGGGCCCAGTGCCCCGACACCCCGCGAGGCTCCAAGAAGACGGCGGCCACCCGAGGACCGGGGATGTCTATCGTTAAAGGCCGACGACGGCGAAAGGAAGCTCAAGCACGGTTGCAGGCACTCGTGCGAAGCTGGGTGAAGAGGAGTACGTCGAAGGAATGCCGAGGTGAGGGCGTCACCCCGGCTCCCGTCCAAAGGGAATGGTCATGGTTGGCCTGCCAGAGGCCTCATGCTTGTAGTGCAAAAATTAGGTTTCGGGTTTTGACTCGGTGTGTGTGGACAGAGGGTTCAGCACAGTGGTGCAGGCCGAGATGAAGACATTGGGAGCATTCAGCTCGTTTGCTGGTAAATCGCACGGTGTTGTCCCTGAACGGCCGAGCTGGTACGCCTGGTGATAAAACAGCGCTCTCATTTTCTACAGACAGTATGGGACTGTCAGTAGCTTTGAAAATTGCCCGGCCACAGATTTTTAGCAGAAGGTTTTGTCCTTTTCTGATGGAAAGGCAGTATAGTTAGAGAGACGAACTGTAAGGTGAGCCGGCACAAAACCATTGGTCACAAGGTATGGAATGTTTCCAGCGATCCGTAAGTGTCTCTGCTGGGAAATGGCCTTATGACATAGTGACCTTTTGTTGTTATCAGGGGAACGTGAGCCACTCATGCTGGCTGATATCCCGTTCTGGGTGGTGGAAACAAGGGAGAGTTTGAATCTCAAGTGAAAAAATTCCTTGTGTTCTGCGCTTCTTTGGAATTTTGAGTTAACTCCCTCCCCCACTCCAGTGTTGCTGTTGTGATTTAACCCCACCAGCAACTAAGTACCATACAGCTCACCCCCTCCCTGCCCACCTCCCCTGGCAGGATGGGGAGGAGAATCTGGAGAAAATTAAACTCCTTGGCTGAGAAAAGAACAGTTTGTTAACTGAAACAAAGTAAAATATAATACCAATGATAATAATGGTGATGGAAAGGGGAGAGAGAAATAAAACCTAGGAAGAACAAGCAATGCACAGTACAGTTAGTCACCACTCACTGCCCAGTGCCCAGTCAGCCCCCAAACAGCAGTCAGCCCCTCACACTACTCTCCCTGTTTATATACATGACATTCTACGGTATGGAATTTTCCTTTGGCTACTTTGGGTCAGCTGTCACAGTCCTGCTCCCCCCCAGCTTTTTGTGCACCTTGAAAAGTCCTTGACTTAGGATGAGCGCTACTCAACAATAACCAAAACATCAGTTTGTTATCGACACTACACTCATACTAAATCTAAAGCACAGCACTGTGCCAGCTGCTAGGAGGAAAACTTGCTCTGTCCCAGGCAAAACCAGGTCACACTGGATTTGGGATGTTGCTGAATAAGGAGCATGGGCTCAGTTCTTTGTGATGAGTAGAAATTCATGCACAGCTCCACTGCTCGTGCTGGCTCTGGCTGGGAGGTGTCACTGCTGTGCTGGGTGGGCAGACTGGGAGCCAGCCTCTACCTGCCCATCCTTGTCAGCACAGCCCTGCAGCCTAGCTACTGCACTGAACTCTGAGAATTCCACTGCAGTTTGTGCCCTTTGGGATCTGTTATCCTAACACTGCCTGCGGGGCTAATGCAGAGCCAAAGTCTGCAATTAAATTAGAGAAAACAGTAATTCAGCACACCAAGTGATCAGCTCTTAAGCAAGTCCTTTGTAATTTCAGCGTACTACGTACACAGTAACCAGTTCATCCTAAAACAACTGGGGCAGAATAGAGTTTTACATAAGATGAAACAAAGTGTAAGGAGGCTCATCCTTATCAGTGACTTGGCAGTGCTAAGTTTACAGTTGGACTCTATGATCCTAAGGATGTTTTCCAAGCTAAATTATTCTTTGGGTCTATCTTGTGCCCTCTTGAGAGCATTAAAGTTGGAACAAGCAATGGATGACTTCCACATTTACGCATCAGCCAAGACAGTACTGCTTCAGTTATTTCTGTAGAGAAGAGTCATAAAAGGGGAGTATTGCCAGACCCGTAAATTCATGGATAAACTTTACAAAGTGCAAATAAAAATCCACAGCCGAACACAACCAGTTAGGTACTTGAATATGAACAATTAAACTTGTAGTTTCAGATGTTTGGGGTTAATAAGGAATCAAAATTTCTCCATTTCTCACCAAAAGTTGGACTTTATTTCTTTGCTCTGTGCCATCATGTAAAAGAGACACTCTGTGAAACATTATGCACTAGGTCAGACCATTTGATATATTTTGTAGCTTCACAAAAACTACAATACAAGCAACCATTTGTGTGTAAGCTCAAGAAATAAAGCACAGGAGTAGATTTGGAAATAAGAATTGCTATTTGCCTTATTTTTGTTACATTTAGTCTTGACAATCAGGGACAAGAAAAACATCAGTGAAATAAGAGATATTTTTGCTCTTTTTGGTCCCTGTGATCAGAGAGGTAACCTTAGGAGGAGCTGTGTTGTGACAACAGATGGCAGCAGAACTGTACTCAAGAGTTTAATTTGCAGTGGGGAAGATGCCAGTACATCTGCAGTGGAACCAGAAGAAGGCTGCTGTGTGCTTAAAAACACTTCTCAAAACTGCTGTGAAAATGGTACCAGTCTTGAAGACACTTCAGCTTCTTTACTGACTCGTTTTTCAGTATTAACATACTCTGTTTCTAGGGCACTGCTGCTGCACCTGCCCTGCAGAAGCCATCTTCACTGACTGGGTTGCAGAGCACCTGGCTTATATACCCACCCTCTTAAGGACCCATAAACTATGCCTTCTTCCACCAGGGCTTTTCTTGACCAGCCTGATCAGGCAGGCATTTCCAGAGTATTCCTTCAGAAATTTTCATGAATTCAGTTCAGAGGTGTCAGGGTCCCTGCCCTACATATTGTGTCAGGAAACAGGCATCTAAAGTCAGACCTGTCCGATAGAGTCCTGTAGCAGAAGGCAGGTGGCCTTTGGAGATACAGGCATTGTTTTCACCCTCACAGAGAACAAACCAGCCAATTAGTACACAGCATCAGTATCTGTGTAGTTCTACTTTCAACTGTAAGTCTGCATTAGCTGCAAGTATGGTTTGATGCTTCCCACATGGTATTTTCTGTTTCTATTGCTGTCTAGAAGTACTATGGTACTACAGCAGCCAACAAGTGCAAAGAGAATGAAATCCAACACTTCAGCAAATACCACAGCAAGAAAATAGAAAGAAAGATGAATTCCAGAGAAGAACAGGTAAGTAGGTACTTCTGATTTTACTGAAAGGTTATTCCTTCCATTGCTGTGGGGCATTTGTTATCCACCTCATGTCTGTGGCACTCATGTATATAGGTTTACCTTATGGACATATAAAATACCTGGACTGATCCAATTCTGTGTTGTCACAAGAGTCACTTCTTGTGGCACCACAGTCTTATCTGTTCTTTGTGAAGGGGAAAATTTCATGCACCTAAAGCATTCCCCCTCTTGGCCTGGATTTGCCTGGTGTGCTGGATCATTAGAAAATAATTATCTTTTTCTTCCAGAGGACTGAAGCTTCCATAGAACGCAGCCAAGCTCAAACTGGCAAGCAAAGAGTAAGTGTATAGAACACTTTGGGTTTAAGTGGAGGTATTTGCTAGCATTTCTTTTATCATTTTGAATCAAGCTGATTAAAAATTGTGTCAAACCTGAAGACCTTGATGGCACAGAAGATTAACCAATGGTGCATTCATAATCATATGTATAGGCAGTCAAATGGGCATACAGAGACTTGCGCAATTAGTTAGAAACCAGATTGTGGCATTTCCACAGGCTCTCTGAAAGACTCCTGTTCCTCAAGGAGAAGAAAACTATATTTTTCAAAGCCTAACAACTCAGCAAATCGATTTCAGGAACTTTTAAGCCACAAAAGATGAGAAACATTGAATCTGTACCACAGTATAAATTAGTGAGAGCACCCTTGGTATAGGGAATGGGAATTCTCAGGTTTATGTTTAGAACTGTCTAGGGTGGTAAATTTCAGTTTTGTAAGATGTAAATTACAACACAGTGATTACTTCCACCGATTGAAACATTAGATGAAATACTTTTGAGCATGGAACTTGCTAATTTTTGTACTGTCAGGAACATTTTACAGTTTTGTTCGCACTGCTTTCTATATATTTAGAAAAATCTTAGTACATTTATATAGCAGCTGAAATGAAAATTTTTTGGCCAAACAAAAATTTTTTTGGGGGGGGGCAGGGGGGAAATCTAAGATAACCGACCAATAATAGAGCTGGGTTTGGTTTTTTTTCCTTGAAGTCCAGAAGACCATCCAAAGATTTCTACATTGAAGTTTCTCCCGGCACCTATTCTGTCACAGCAATCTCAGAAGACATGGAACAAACCCACATAATAGATGTCAATGCAGGACAAAGTGTTGATTTAACTTTTGTTCTGTGATATTGGTTGTTTCCTGGCAATAGCAGAAATAAAACATGAGGCTCTTTTTAATGCATGTAATGAACTATAAATATCTTTTTCTTGTTAGCACTTTAATAGTAGCTTCCTCTTTGGGATTCCATTTTTATGGCCTGTATATTTGTTTTCTACTTAATGCAATTATATGCAGCCCACTTTGTACACTGATTTTTATAAATATTTGTACATTATGTGCCTTTTAAATCCAGTTATGTGACTGTGTAATTCCAGATTCTTCTGCTCTAAACAATTAAAGATACAATCAGTGGAATAAAATACATGATCAAGCCTTTGTGATGACAACTTCTTTTGTATTATCCTCAGAGAGAACCCCCAAGTCACAGTGTTGACCAGAGAGAGCATGATCCATGTGGTATGAATATGGGTGCACAATAGCTTATGTAGGCTGGCACTGATTTTAGAGCAGCTGGCACACAAGCCACTCTCCTATCTGTATTTCTGCTAGCCTGGTAAAGAAATGTGAATGAAACTCGCTATCTAGAACCCCAACTCAGAAACGTGCTGAAATACGTGTCAGGTGTTCACTCTAGGCACATGAGCTCTTGATTCAAGTTCTGTCTCTTTGCAGGCTTTGAAGACCATGCTAAACCCCTTTTCTGAGGGCTGTGGGGTGCTCTCAGTTACCCAATTTACTGCTGAGCAACTGCACACTGCAGCTTATAGCCAAGTTCATATGCTTTAAACATGAACAGTCCCTCTAACAAAACTCCCTGGATGCTTAACTTTCCCAAAGGACCAGATTCCACATTTAGAATTAGTGATGTGATCTATATAGATCTGTCATCTTTTTGTAGCTGATAGTATTAAAGTTTCAGTTAATTTCCATCAGAATATAAAAATCTGTGGCCTGCATGCTAATCATGTTGTTTGTATCTACAGTAGCAGGTACTTTAGCCTCTGGCTACTTTTGCTTGTGCTTTAATCAAAAAAAAAATTCTTTCAGCTGTCAGCTTGTACTGTTTCTCCATTCCTCCTGGCTTTCTACAAACAGAAACTGAATTTTTGCTGATTTCTGTGTCTCGCTCCAGAGAACTGTAGACAAATGGAAGGTTTATTGGACTCTTTCTGTGCATCTGTTCAGGCTTTTAGTGCTCATACTAGTTTATCTGATCTGTCCAGAATTGTAAAGGCAAGTCCAAATAGTTAGGAATTTACTGTAGCTCTTTGGAATAAAGAATGAGGATGCTCAAGTTTGATGAGAGTGAAAGTAGAGTTTCTCACTTACTAAAATGATATAGTCATCCATAAAGATATTCTACTGAGACAGTACCTAAATCAGAACTTGATTTGTTTAAAAATATAACACTGATATAGTAGAAGCAGTTTACCTGAAATTTCAGCCCCTGAACTTGATCAGTTGGACATGTACTGAATTCTGGTTGATCATGTCTCTCTCTGCTTTGTTGCACGTGAGCTCTGACAGGGTCTGTACCATCAGGTTTGCCATATTCAACACAAGTCACTTTACATTTATCATCTGATGCTGCTTTATATCTTTGTTTTTCTGATGCTGCAAAGCCTTCTTCCTGGAGGACAGAAATCAAACTGAAGTCTGCTCTAAGAAAAGCATCAGTGTCTGTTAACTGCTGCTTTGCTGGCTGTACTTCTGCCTCACATAGCTTTAATAATGGTCTATTTTCCATGCTAACACAAACTTCACTGCTGAAACACACAACTGGACAGCAAGACCAAAGGGTTTTCAGAAGCTGTTAGGCTTTGATTAAAAACTTTTCTACTTCAGAAGTCAGGAGCATTTTGTTGACTGCAGTGAGGGGACATCAGCCCCCCCAGAGATTACCTCTGGGAAGCCTGTCCTCTAACTCCACTAGTTTGCTGCAAGCCATTTCTGATGCAGCCTGTATCATGTGATAAAACTGCTTCAGCTATCTCAGAGCAGCAATCAGTTCTGGGTTTAAAATCACCAAGGACTATTATATAGGAACAAAATTCTTTATATCCTGTATGCCACGTTGCATCCACTACTGTGATTCATGCTGCTGCTTTGGGCCTGGAATGAAACAATTCTGTTTTCTTATTAGTTTTACCAAAAGGCAGCTCAAGTCAATTCAGTGCACAGCTCTGACACTGCTAACATAGAGCATGCCTGCCTGAAGCGCTATACTGGCCTGAAAATTCCTAGGAAATCAATTACAAAGGTGTGTAGTTATGTAACTATGATTATTTAAACAATAAAAGTAGAATAGAAACAGAAAGCAGCAACCATGCAGTTGATAAGTTGGCATCTGCTTAAAATGAATGAGTACAATTGTGAGAATACAAGATGTATTCCTATATAATCTGTTCACCAAGACATGTTATTAATGGATTCATCTCTAAACATGCAAGTTTAGAATATTGCAAGTTTTACTTTGCAGTCAGCTCACAGCAGCAATAGCATGAACAGAGAAACTAATATTTGTTTTCATGTATATAATTTATTAATTGTACCCTGATGCTCTTGTGCAGACTCTGTTTCTGTTGATCCTGACATTCTCTTTCATCTTCCCCTTCTTCCTCTAAGTTGTTTTCTTCCTCATTTCTGTGTTTGCTTTCTTTAGCATCCATGTTCTGATTTGTTTTCAAGTTTTTCTAAAGCAGGAGGGAAACCAGGCCTAAAAACCAGGATAGTGGTGGTGTTCCTAGTTGTGACACAGTTTGCTTACTCTGTATCCACCAGCTTCACAGCAGGAATCTGCTGTTTAAACTGGTTGCTTCTAGTGAGGAAGCGAAGTCAGCAAAGACTGCTTACCAGAGAATCTGCTTTTATCTCTTAAGAGGCAGAGATTGTGACTATCACAATCTGATAGGCAAAGCTCAGCACCTTTCCATGGATTTAATATAGGATTTCATTGGTTAGGTGTCAATGGGTACTTGGCAGGTTTCTGAACTGAAATCTGCATTATTGATTGCTCACGTGGCTACTGACAATTGTTTCCATTCCACCAAGTAGCTTCAGCCCTTCCTTAAGGCTTGGGGATTTTTGTTTTGGTTTCATTAGTGGAGAATTCTTCTACCTGTCACAAAACTGGTGGATGGCCCCAGGAAGCAGTTAAATTACAAACAATGTATTTTTCTTGTCAGGTTCCAGACCATTTACAAGAATATTTTTTCCATTCAAACCAACCTCCTGCTTACATAACTACAGTATTAATACAGATTACCTTACCCTCAATGATGGCTTGAAATCTTGGTCTCTTAGGACTTCTTTCAGTGTGAGTTGCCCTCTGGGAGCCTGGTGGATGGTTTCAAACATCATACTCTGCTGAGCTGGGGCCACGCTGTCCCCAGCAGAGATAGCTTTGGATTCCAGCTGGCCCTTTTTACATGTGCTGCTACAACTTCCAGGTCCTGGGAAGGAGTAAAATTGTATCTAAGAGTGAAACCAGAACTGAAATGGAGAAACATTCATTTCAGAAGAGAGAAAAATGTCCTTTAAGCCTGAAAAGAATACTTTCAGGTTATTCTGAATGGATGAGCTATGCAGGTTAATGAAGATGTTAGCATCATGAAAGGCATAGGAAAATGACAGGAAACAGAGAGGAATAGCTGTGCTTCCAAATGAAACTAATTGTTCTGGTAGGTTTCCATGGGATGAACTGCCAAAAGAAGAGCCAGATGAGGCAGCAGAAATATTGGGGAGGGCAAAGAATTGTACCAGAGTCTGATATGCAAATTTACAGTATCAATACCAATAACCTGCAGGCAAAGTGACTGTGCTGCCCGGAAGACTTCTGGTTTTCTGGTTCCCCCTGACACCCGCTTTATGGGGTTGTTTGAAGGTACCTGAATTACTGGCATGGGACTTGTGGTGGTTTCTTTTCCAGTATTTCCCCTCAGGTCTTGCAGAATTCTTTAGCCTGGGCTTTTCAAGACTGCTGGTGCCTGTGTTAACAGCACTGTCCCCCACAGTGAGGGATGGATTCAGGTCCCACTTTGAATCAGAAGAGGGAGAAGATGTTGCCACAGCTGCAGCTTCTCCTTGTTTTGTGCGCTTCAGTTCTAGAAGGCCTGGAGAGAGCTCACTTCTGGACTCTTCCTCTTCAACTTTGTCCTGAAAGACCAGAGACCTGGAGGGAAGAGGCCACCAGGCACCAGCACAGGGATGGCAGCATCAGGTACACCTTACCCAGGCTGAGGAACAGCAGATACCACCAGCACAGCAGTGCTGGAAATACGGCCAGCAGGGAGAGCAGAGCAAGCAGTGCTTGGCAAGGCTACATACAGCACTAACAGGAATCAGGGCTGCCTTAGGGCTGCAGGGAAAAGTACAAGAGTTGGTGTCCTGACTTGGTTTGGGCTTCACCCTGCTGGTGAAGGGCATGTGGATCATCTCCACAATCCTCTCCCACAAGCTAGGAGGGATCCACAGAGCCACACCACGGGGCAGTTTCACTTGCTTGTCATTCCAGAACTGGACCATAATTTCTTCATCTTCTGAGGCTGTTAAGAGAAAAAGTAAGTAGCCTTAAGCAGATGGCCTGCATGGGCAGTGCACAGACAGATCAGGCATTGCAGCTTTGTGCACTTTCTACTCCTGTCAAGAGGCAGGATCAACTCTTGCCTCTCTCTAACATCTCACCAGTGTCACAGAGGTGAGTGGACAGCCTGGGCACCATCACTAAAACAACAGGCCTGGAAGCATCTTTCCTCCCAATTTGTCATCAGATGAACAAGAAAACGACGACAGCAATTTTCGTTGTTGCTGCCAAATTTAGCAGCACTGCTCTGAGAATAGTATTTTGGTAAGTCAGTGGAGCTTGACTGTCAGGCACAGGAAAAATGAACGAGCTGTAGAAATCTCCTACGTCTGGGTGATGAAATCACCCCCAGATGTACCATTTGGTACAAATGTGAGCATTTAAGCTCAGATGAGTGCTTCCTGGAAGTTGTCTCACTTGTATCTGTCATGAAAAGACACATGGCAGACACAACCCTGTCCCAGCTACACCTACGGACACAGATGATGACATTTTTATGGGTCACAGCTTCCTTAGGGTCATACTGGTGAGGTTACACACAGATATTCATCAGCTCCTGCAAGCTTGGAGCAACACTAAGCCATAGTCTGTGCTCTGTTATTTCTCTGGGAGCAGCACCCTGACAAGAGTTTATCCTGACAGCCTCACTGCAGTGCCAGAGGAACAAGAGGAGAAGAGCAGCACTTTTCTTACCTCGCAAGGGATCCCTTGTCTCAATGCCTCTGAGGACAGTTCCTGGGCCATACCTGGCCCTATCTGGCTCCCAGGGTGCCAGTACTCTGTCTCCAGGGAGTAAGGAGTGCTTCATCCCATTCACATATTCCAGGATGTCATCCTTTGCTGTTTTTTGCACGCACACTGGATGCCTTCCACGTGACACAAGTGGTTTGGCAAACTCTACCAGAAACATGCCTCTTTCACTCTGTTACCAGGAACAAAATAACAATTCCACTGAAAAACAGTCCATTATGTGCCAGGTAACGCAACCTTTACTAGCAGGCCACCCTGTGCCAGTATGACTAGAGCAAAACAAGCCTCAACAGCAGCTGGAGTGTGTGGTGTTAGTTCAGCAATGAGACAGCCCAGAAAACCTCCGTGAGGCTCACCTGAAAGCAAGATGAGTGAAGCATATGTTCAGATTCACTGCCACTAGGGTCTGTATTTTCTTTCCCAAGAGAGAAAGCTATAGACAAGTGTATTTCACAAACCATGCTGTGTGTGCCAAGGAATAAGGGACACTGAAGCCATTCTGACCTGTTCTTCAGTCATGCCCAAGTCCTTCCTCATTACATACGACACTAGCTCTGCTTCCTGGTGGGGGGTTGTTGGGAATGTTTATTTTCTTTCATATTAAGACCTGTCAAAAGGCTTTCTATCAACAATGAGATGAGGTACTTCCCTGTTCTTGAGAAAGAACAGGCTCTTTTTTGTGTTAAGTTTGAAGTGCTAACAAACCAATGAATTAAAGCTTTCACCAACCTTTCTGGAAAGACCCTGAGCAATTGGTCTGTGGCAGACTCAAGCTGGACATGTGTACATAAAACACAAGCCCTTTTCCTGTGCTGTTGATGGTTCTGTGTCAACACAAAACAGCAGCCCCTTCACTGCTGGCAGCAGTACTTGGGCTGGCTAAGCCTGGCTCAGTGCCCAGCACCAGCACAAAGCTGCTCAGGCACCTGCTGTCCTGGTGATCTGTTCTCTAATCTCATCAGCAGAACCAAAAACTGCTACACTGAACTCAGGTGGTGTGTGAGGACTGTTTCCTATTACACATGCCCCCAGCTACCACACAGCAGCCATCACTCACCTCTATCTCCTCTTTTACTGTACCACGGTAATAAAATCCATCTTGTTCTGCTCTAGCCAGCACAGGCACGTTGCTGTCTGTGCCCCCTGATTCCCCCAGTCTCTTCCATGCTGGGCCAGGGGAAGGGAGGCAGTGGCGGATCCATTGGCACCTCAAAGAAAATGGGTCAGCCCTGAAAGAAATAGATTCTGTAGGTCATGAAAAAAATAATCTTCTAAGATTTAAGAACTAGAACACTCCACCTCATTTTCTATCACTCCCACAGGCCAAATAGTGTGGGAATAAACAGAAAACTTGTTTCTGCTGGGATCATTCCTTGATCTTTGGAAAAACAAAAAAAGTGCCTGCTTTTACTCAGACTTCTTTGCTTTGGGGTTTACAGGAAGTGAGCCAGGAGCATGCTGGGATCCTGGGCCAGCATTAATTGCTCCAGCCCCTTTGCTGTTTACCTGACAAGATAATGCAACCTTTCAGATCAGCACGGAGCACAGCATAGGTGCACTCCAGAGTGCTGGAGTTGATGGTTTACCCTGGAGCATTCAGGGAACAGCAAAGCAGAGAAGCTAACAACAAAGCTACTGGTTGATGACAGGTTCTAGTTCAAAACCAGGAAAATAATCCCCTGTCACAAAGTATTAGAAACATTTCATGGAAGATGACTGCTAATGCAAGATGCTTTTATTTATAAATAATATTAAAGGAATGTTTCTTTGATAGGAGGCTTACTCAGGCATTGCTCTTCATAATCTCCAAGGTAGCAAATAAGTTTAGTTAATACATCTAAAAAACTGCCAGTGCAGGGGTGGGAAAGCTGAAATGATGTTCAAGCTGCTAATTTATTAATCTGACACACCAGCCTGCTTTATCCTATTAGACATCATGGAAAAAAACAAATCACAGACTTAAACAGGAACTTGATTTTACCTCTGGGGGGCGAGGGGCTCAGCAATCCAGGCAGGATACACAACAAAAGAGCTCCTGGAGCAGGGGTTAACTGTGGATATGACAGTGGAACATGAAAGCTTGTCCAAAGCTGGCCTCACACTGCAATACCTGTGACTCATGGGCACGGACCCTTCCAAACGAGCCATACTTGGAAAAGCTGCTGCCTGCAGGACTCGGTCGTGATCTGTTGGAAGAAAAGAGACAATGTACTGGCATTTCTAGCACAAGCAAGTGCTGTCCAGTGTACCTCAAGAACCCAGTAATTTTGATTAATTGTTTATTTTTGTTTAAAAACACTGAATTCAAAACATTCAGACTGACATTTGGTCAGATGAGCCCACATCACTGACTTCAGTGATCCTCACTCACCCAAACCCTAACAAGGAAAAAGGGCAGAAACACCCAAGGAAACTATAAATGCTGTGAAAATCCCCAGAAAGATGATAACTTTCACCTCCCTCCAACATCTGTTTCCCTCTGTAACACCCAGCTCTCTTTTCTTAGACCTACATTCTTCCTTTAAAGCTTTCTTGTACACAGACCCAGCCAAACCTTCCCTGTTTTACAAGCTGAGACAGAAATTACAGCTGAAGTTGACAAGCTGAGTAAACGTGACAGGTTTTGAACTTGATGGTAGATTACATTTCCCTGTTATTTATTTATAGTGATGAATTAAGAGGAAATATTTTGATCTTTCAGCTGTCCTGTCATGTTTTATTAACAGCAGGATTATGGCTTGCAATGAGAAAGAATGAGATACTCAGATGTGACAAGTGATAACTATTCAGAGGCTGTCATAGTAAGATCAATGATGTGATGCTATCTCTGGCAATTTCAAAAGATGTATTAGACAAGCTCCCATTATTTTTTTTTTTCTATTTAAATATTGCTTAGAAACACTACAGATAAAATTTGCATGGAAATTCAAACAATCTATAAAATTTAAGTGCTTAATTTATTTTACAAAATACAGTTTAGGCGCTCACATTTAGACGGTATTTTGTCTCTTATCTAAAAAATATGATCTGGAAGTCTTTTTTACAGAGCCTCACAGGTACATAATTTCAAAAAACTAGCACAGCACACCCAGCAAAGAGTGAATTAACTGCTGCAAAACTCATATTTAAGTCAGAAAATAAGCACAATATATCCACTTACTTCATGACTGCACAAACTCCTGTGGAATCGGTAATACTTTGCAAAGAAAGGCAACTATTACTGCTACATTAAAGCACATTTTAACACCATTCAGCTCAAAGTAGGGCCCCCTGTTTCTACACAAAACATTGCACTGACAAAGGCAATTATGCTGTTTAGTCTGGATAATTCCAAGTACTTTGGCACAGCAACATTTTACACTTACCAGCTATTGATAATGATACACCAGGTCCATCTGGATTTAGTCTGAATGCAGAAATCTCACCCTTTTGCCTGTTGGACACAGGGAGCCTTTTGCTGCCAGTGTTTCCCAGTTGCTATGGAACTGGCCATAGCCACAGCTGTTACTCCCAGGATTGGTCATCCTGACCTTACTGGTTAAAACCCAGCAGAACGTGACTTCAGAGAGGGCCATTTGACTGCCACAATTTTACTCCATTTTCAACTCCCCATGGATCTCTACTGCACTGCAGGGGCAGGGAAGGCATTTTAAGAGAGCCCAGTGTTCTCTAGGCTATGATTGCAGGGCAAAAAACAGCATCAAAATTACAGGTCAGACTAGGGAAAATAAAAAAAAAAGCTTACTACCACAGGGTGTGACAAATAAATAGGCACGAAATGTGCACAGAAAGGTTGAAGCTGAGACAAACCAAGGTCAAATCACTTTACAACTTTCTTCTTTCACGGTAAGGGGGAACGAATAACGAATTCTACCCCTCTTTTACAAAGTGCCTATCAAAAATATGGCATATATAATGCAGAAATCTGTTAACCTCTGCTGAGATCCCTAATTTCCACATCCTCCTTAAAAGACAGACAAAGAGTTGACATTTTTTAAATTTTTGGTTGGTTGGTTTTGTGTTTTTTGGGGGGAGGAGGTGCTTGAATACTTAATTGCCTGTTTTTAGGCACATTTCAATTCATTGCTATAAAAAAGATGTAACAGGGTGGGAATACTGCCCTTAGGGAGAAGGAGACATCACTTGGGAAGTCTGTAACCATTTTTTTGTACATTCTGCTGCACAGACAGCCTACAAGCTCTCATGCTATCAGCAGAATTGTTTAGTATCAATGATTCCCTTACACAGAGTAAATGTTAAGACATTTTAGTGCTTATGGGCTCCACAGTCTTCATCATCTTCACACAATTCTGTTTTATAACACTTAACTGAAACCATCATCAGTACAGAGCAATGACTGGGAAGTTGGGGAAGACCACTCCAGGCCTCAACCATTATCAGTCAAAGTCCCCAAAAATTTCTATTTCAGAATTATTTTTATGCCGATGGCCAAAACCTTGCCAGCCCTCTTTATACAGTGTATTATTTAAGCAGTCCTAGAAATTTTTAAGGGCACTGACATCTGTACAAGAATCCAATTTTCAATAGAAATTATGCAATGTCAAAAGTTTTCAATGTGATTAGAATATTCATTAAGAAGAAAATGATGGAACAGCACTCACAAAACTTTATGCTCTTCCTATATTCAGTAACTGTGCTTCAGAGAGCTCCTACCCTACTCCATTTTTCTCAGTTTTAAACTAATTTATCCTTTCTTTTGGCATCTAACAACACTCCTTGGAAGCTTTAGTAAGGTATTTTAAAAGAAACACTGGCAATTAGACTGAATATTTTAAGAAAGTACATGTGAGAGTAAACCAATAGCATTACAGAAAATGAGACGAATATCAGTCCCGTAAGTAGAAAGATTTTATTTTAAATCATGCAGGTTGTGATGATACATACAGTTACTTCACACATATAGGTGTTTCATTTTTAGCTTGGTGACAAATTTAGAAATGCGTTCTGATTTTCTTGAATTAACTTGGGTCATTCAGCTGAGATTTTCCCAGTTGTCTCTCTCATATCTAAGCATAGTTACTATCTGCAACGCTAAAGCTCTTGTGTGGGCTGATCCTGACGTGTGCCATGATCTGCTCCAAAGAAGTGCCAAGAACACACGCGTCATTAACACAGTGGCTACTACATTCCAGACAGAATACCTTTGGCTGGCTTTAGAACACTTTAGGTCATCTTCAGAAAGTGGGTTTGTTTGTTAGTGGCTTTAGGTGCTTGGTTTGGCTCCGTGACACCTTTTCCTGCCACCACAGTGTCAGCACACAGCACAGACTGTAGGTACCTAATGTATTTTATAGCAGCACGGAGGGTCTCCACTTTGCTGAGCCGTTTCTCCAAGTACTCCTTGGGCAGGTGGTGCCTCAGCTTGGCGTAGCCTTCATTGACACACTTAACACGCTGCCTTTCCCTCTCATTCCTCTTCCTGATGAAAGCTGACCCATAGGAGTACTCACTTTTGTGGAGACTGGAATGGGGCATTTGGTAGGGAAAGGGGCAGGGCTCACTGTAGAAGGTCTCTGTGATGAGATGCTCCGACACGAAAGGAAGGAATGACAAATCTTCGGACAAAGGGACCTGGTTTGGTCCTTCTGGGTACACGTGAAATGTGACCAGTGGGTCTGCACAGAAAGGCCTTGCCAGCTGTATGTGCTGAGCCTCAGCACAGATGAGGTTACAGTAGCTTTTGCCATCCATCAGGTTCTGCATTTAGCCTGGAAACACAATCATAGGATACTTTAAACAACTCCCACTGAACAGTATAAAAAACTCACCTGGACTTACCAACATTTGGTCTTGCTGACATTTTTCAGGAGAGATTTTTTTTAATGGATTTGTGATATTTCAGAATGCTGTTGGAAGATCAGGTAGAACAAGACAATATACCATTTGAGAAGTACAAGAAAATGCAAGTCAGTCACACTGATTAAATTATTACACAACAGATATTAATATAAAGCCACTGAAGTTTTCTAAAGGGAAGAGCAGTCTCCTTTCACCTCAGCTTCAGAAATTAAGAGACTCTACGTATATGTATTCCAAATAGGTCTAGCTTGTCCAGCTTGCTCAAAATCCACCAAAACTTACTTGTCTACAGACAACAAAAAAAGCAGGACAACATCTGAGACATTCTCCCCACCCTTTCCCCTCTCTGAAAAACACTAAATCTACAATTCCAGTAAAAGACTCCCTATTCTTACCAAAGAGCCTTCAAAGACAAATTATTCTTCTCTCTATTCACTTGGTGTGGCACTCAGTATATCATCTTAACAAAATGGAAAACTTGTGCAGAGAATGGGTCTCAATTCCATGTCTGACAGGCATTACATCCACTCATACAAAAATTTACAAGAAGTTTAGCAAGACAAGAGAATTTCTACTAAGTCTAACATCTCTTTGGGTGGTCACATTCCTTCTCCACTCACCTGCAGATTAAACACAGACATAAAATACTAAAAGCAGTCCTACTGTTAGAGGGTTATGAAATAAACAATTCATTAATACAAAGAAGAGATGGCACATGGCTGTTGGGGCTGTGCTGGAAACCTGTAAGTCAGACTGACCTACCCTCACTCCCTCTTTTCAGAGCAGCATTACAGCAGGTGTAACTACTCAAACCACCTTGATATATTCATTACAAAGAGACTGGCAGTGGTTTGTAAGAAGCTACATTACAGTGCCTTCCCAACATCATTATTCAAACAGCTAAACATCAGCCTAAGTGCTGAGAATGTAATGACTGTTACCTAATAGTTTCTTTAAATACATTTGAAATAACCAGTTAATTTTTAAAGAATTGCTGTGAGCCACCCTCACAGATTGCAATCAATACTTGCCTACACAGAATTGATCCAAAAATGCTCTTAGCTCACATCCACTTGTACATCCATACATTACTCTCTAAAGCACTTAGGTTCTATTGAATCCTCTAAAACGGAAACCACACCTGGACATCAAACTAGGTTACCAGAAACTGCTGGGTTCCATAATCACAGAAAACTGGCAAAGCTTCAAATGTTCCAATCACAGTTCCACAACACAAATCCTTCACAAGGATATGGGGATAATGTAATGTCTTCTAATGACTGGTATGGACCTGTTCTCACAACATATTCTATGAAAATGCCTTTATCTGCAGAGTTGTCTCTTCTTCTAATGCACATGGATTTCACAACAGAAATCCTACGAGTGAAAAATTCATTTATAGCTGTTAGGCATGAGTAGGAGTCCCATGCATCTTAAACAGGTACTTCTGTAGGTAGGCTAAAAGCATAAACACACATCTATTTCACATTAATATGCATGCAAAAAATTCACATATTTTTACATATGTGAATATTCACTCCTCATAAACTGAAAATAGTAGACAGTCAACTTTCCCTTCTCTACTTATGCAAGTTGGGTTATTGCCTACAAACTTTCTGCTGCTAACAACTTAAAAACATTAAGAAATGTCTGCTACATAGCAAAAAAAAAATTATAGCAGAACATCACTCCAGAGGAAGAAAGGAAAACCAACACAACCCCTCAAGAAGAGATACTCGCAGTATTTGTTGGGTAGTACTGACACTTCTACTGTGTAACAATGTCACATAAAACAGTTACCTGCTGCCTCAACACCTGCCCAAAGTGCAAAATTCAAGTGTTAGGAACACTCTCCTGTTAGACTAGAGACTCACCAATCTTCAGATGAAAGTAAAATCCAAGGACACAAGGCGTGCTGTCTTAAGAGTGATAAATACCTGAAAATACCTGAATGATATTTAAAAAAAAAGAAGTTAATGTTTTCCTTACACTTTAAAGAGATCACATTAAGACAGAATTCATTTAAAAGCTATGAAAACACTGTTAGTAAATGGCTGGTAGAAGTGATTTACAAGAACACTGATATTCCGTGAAGATCTGTGGCTAGATACAGCAACATGCAAGTCTCTTACCTGAATTATGTAGCTTGTTCCACTGAGTCAATGACTGCTGCAATTTATAGTCAATTGACAACATGCAAAGTAGCTTACAGTTAGATCTGCTCATTTCTGGTTGGGCTTTTCCACCCACACCACAGCTATGATGGCAACAAAACTTGGCATCAAGGGCTAGAAATTTTGAAATTGCTGTTGAACACATCCCGATTACCTGAAAAAGTAATCAGGAATGTGGTTTGTTCACTTCCTGTTTGCCTTCTGCTGCAGACTACTACAGCATAGTAATGAAAATACAAAGCAGTATTTTCATTTATTAGCATTTTGTACTCTAATGTCTAAATATAACAACTGGCTAGGATTTAGGTAAATATTCACCATCAAGGCATAAGCAAACTAATTTCCACAGCTTCATTTTAAACACAGAAATACAGCATTTATTTAGAAATTTGTGATGGATTTCTCTCCACTACAGCTGAGGATATATATTATTAGTCAGCTTAATGCCTTTAAGTTTAATCATTATACCTGTAATTTTGAGAAATTCTTTTAGTGTTGAGTGTATCATATAAAAGGTGAATATATACAAGAGAAGATTTGAAAACAGTGAAACAGTAGGAACACAAGTTTTGCTTATAAAGAGAAATAACAGGGAATCTATAATGCTATGTATACATGTCCACAGATTCTACATACATCAGTATATAGCTGTCCAATTGTACAGATACAGGAAAATAGGACACCTATCTTCAAAATTCCCACATTTTACAGGATTGACACTTCAAACTATCTCAAGGTTTGGCCCTTCTATCAAGCAAAGTATAACCACGCAAAAACATTCAAACCCCAACCCGTTTAACTTAAAACTGTAAGACACTGTAAGATCAGAAATAGTTTTACTAACCAAAGATGTACATACATGCAGTCCTGCTTCCTGTGACTGTCATCCATCAAGGAAAGAAAGCTTCACCTTCTGCTGCCCCTGTGTGGGCCACAGTGCTGTATCCAACATTCCCCTTCCCACACCAGCTTCAGGCCTCACAGGAAAGGCAGCCACAAGGCAGAATTCCCAGGTCTGGCAGACAGGGAGATATTCAACAATCAAGGCATGTATTCCACAGACAGGTTGCATTCTTTTTCTTCAGTGGACCCCAAGTACATAACCAGTAACCAAACAGCCCCAACTGAACTTCCCACTCATCGGGGCAATGTTGGACACAAAAACCAAACCCAAGCCTGAATTTATTGTTCTTGACCTGTCTTCTGTCAATCCTTGTGCAATTTTTTTTTTTTTTTTTTAATTTAAAGCAAGAATCCTGTGACTCCACCAATTCACTACCTTCTTTAAATCACTCCAGGTTAGGTCAGTTTTGGAAGGTGACAAGACTGACATGAAAACGAAACTCTGTATCCATCTGCCCCCCCCCGGGTATAGACTAAGCAAGCCAAAACTGCCTCCAGAAACAGAGTATTCTTCCATGTACCACCTCCTTCCACACCAGAACTGAAAACTGTCACACAATAATGCAACTACATGTGCACAGCTATATCTGAATCAGGGATTAAAAACTTCTTTCAATTAACAATTTGATGAGCCTTTTTTTACCTAATCACTGAACCAAGTGCATATTTCTACTCTGAAGCATTTTTAGAGGAGCACTTTTATAGATGGAATTTACATGCAGCATGATGAGGGAGAAAAATGATGACAAACTGATAATGCAGATTCATTTTTCAAAAATCAGTTTTATCTTTAATTGTTACATTCCAAAGGGAGTATATGAAAGTTAGTCATCTAGCAACTGTATAACCTCAGAAGAGAGATGAGTACATAGTCACAGATAAAAAAATACACCTAACTCCCAAGATGACAGGTGCTAGAGAAAGTATGTGCCTCATACCATCAATCCAGACAAATGCAGGAAGATTTTTATAATAAATATTTCATCATATACTAACTCCTGAGACTTTACCCAAGAAAGAAAGGGAAAGATTTTATAAGAGCTATCATACAACTACGATATATTAAGCTATTAAAGCAAAATAGAACAAAATGTCAACACTGTCTTGAATGTGCACTGCATTTGAATTTATCTACATCACAGTACTTGAAATATGCAGCTCCAGGAGTCAGTGTCCACTTATGTTTTGCCTTAAATCTGCAGACATCACTTGCCATACAAGCATTTTGAAAGTACGAGTGCAAGAAACCAAATGATGAACACAGCCAGCAGGGTTTCATTCTCTGAGACCAAAACTACACAGCAAGACTTTGATTTCCAGTACCTAGCATCAATCAGCAGAAAATCCCAGTATATTTACAAAAGGTCTTTACATAAAGTGATTAGTGAGTTGTAATTAATTACTGTGTTCCCAGGTACTTTTTAACCACATAAATAGTACAGAGAAATATATAGTTAAAAACCACCATAAAGTCACAACTGTAAATAATGTACCACAGTGTGGGAACCCAAGGTATCTCAGGGTTTGTTTTCTTTTCAGTTTTGTTAGTAAAAGCCATTTGAAAGCAAAGATTTAAGCTTTTGGGTAACTAATCTGCTTAAACTTCTTCCACTCCAGTACATTCCTTCAAAGTTCAAATACTTTTTTAATTGGGGGGGGGGGGGTTTAATCAATAACAAATCATTCAAGAAAACTCTTCTGAATTGGCAGGATCAGGAAGACTTCTGTCAGCTCTTTCCATTAGTCCACATGCCTGGAGCTCCTTCCCTGAGCCCCACTTAGCTCAGCACAACGTGCCTGTCAAAGACAGACTTGCGCTGCTCCTGGACCTGGAGCTTCCAGCGCTGCTGGGCGTATTCCACTTTGTTCAGCACGTTGGCGCGGCTCCGCGAACGGGCCAGCACGTCGTGGGCGTTGGCGAAAGGCTGGTGGTCCTGGAATGGCAAAAAATCCACGGTTACACCCCAAAAGTTCCAGCTGCAAGGCTTTTGTGTCGTTACATTCCACAGGATGTGGGGGTAGGTCTGATTTTGTCTTTTTTTTTTCAAGGTAAACGAGATGTTCCAACAAGCTGGTCAATAACAATGACCATGCAAGGTTTTGAATTGTTGGAACTGTACTTCAACTTCTCCTTCACAGGAACTTCCTCAGATTTCCCAAAGAGACCACACTTCATTGTATTGTCAATTACCTGCTGCCCAGAGACACCATGGTGAGCTGCAGGATCAGATTGGTCTTGCATCCATTTGCAGCCCAGAGCAGACCCAGGCACCCCCAACACTGTGGTGAATGCACTTCACAACTGAATCAGGGACAGTTCCCTGCCAGCTCCTGGCCATTCCCTACCAGGCAGGTCAGGATGTTCACACACAGCTTCTATATCAAACCAACACACTCTGATGTTTACCAAACTAAGCCTTTTGTGCTGAGCTGTCTGAAAGCACAGTGTCAATACAGCTGTTTAAGTGACAGAGCTCAACAAGAACCGAGGGCTTGTTTAACATTTACTCTCTCTGTTTTCTAACAGTACCTGCAAGGCTTTATTTTCTGCTAGCAAATATAGCCAAGTTATAAACACCAAGAGTTGTAACTGAACTTCTTATTTGGCTATTAAACTGTTTGGGCAAAGTTATGCTGCTAAAGCTACATCAGAAAGCATCATATATAAAATGCATAAAGAAAAATAACATAATTATGTCCTATATTAAATAACTGTCTTTTTGTATCCCTACATTTCACATTCTTGGTTTTCCCAGAACAGTTTTGAAGACGTTTGCATTAACAGATACTTTGTGATATGACTGTGCAGACCAGCTCAATGACAACTGTCAGCTGTACATAGATTATCATTAATGGTACCAGTTGAAATTATTGCAGTAAGTCCCAAAGCCACAATGGGCATTAAAAAAATATGCTCAGAGAAAACCAGGCAATCCCTGATTAAAAGAGCTATCATCTCACCATAAAAAGTTGGATATACCTAGAATGGGCATTTAACAGGAGACAGGTCACTTCATTCACAGGGAAAAAAATTGTAATAGGAACATGTAGTTTGCTATTGTAAAACATATGGTGGGAGAATGCAGGACAGTCTAGATGGTACTGGCCTTCCTGAAAAACAAGATTCTCAGCCCCAAGGCTAGATGCTGTCAATTTCTATGTGGACAATAAGGGGAAAAAAGAATTTAAGAGAAAAGAGGACTAAGGAAGTGGCTTACATTCATCAGTTGCCACTGTCACCAATAGCAACAAGAAAGAGTGAACACACTGCCTTGAAATTGAGCCACAAAATCCATGGACATGTTATTTTTGAAATGTGACAAGAATATCACAAGAACTGGCAAGACGAAAGGCAAAAATGGGAATAATTCATAAGGGCCCTTAAATTATGTTATGTTCACAGAACAGCTACAGCAAAACATAACATTGCTTAAGATGGATCCAGACTTTGAGGTAAATTCATTCTGCAGTTAACCTGAACTCTGCAATGTGACTTATTTCCTTTCTTCCACCTACAATCAAAAAACTAAATCACATTTGGGGGCATTAAGATAAATTTGTCTGGGGTACGGCATACAGCACAAGCTCACTTAATTCAAGTAGGAGCTGCCCAATTTTCTACAAGAATGCACAGAGAGGAAGAGGTATTCAAATACTTCCTTTCAAAAAAAAAATGCCAAAAAAGCTCAATCCAAAATCCTCCTAGAGGTGACTGGGAAAAGCTTATGTTGTCAGTACAAAGATAGTTGAAACATGTCTATGTGCAATACATAGGGAAGTTCAGAAACAGTGGGACAGTCATCAGCCATCTTCAGTTAAAAAAGTGTTCCTGTTTGCTAAGGGATAATTCAGTATTCAAAATTAAGCATTTTCCTATATAACAGTTTTTATAAGCTATGTTTCATGTACTGTAATTTCAAAACAAAAGTATGGGATTGTGACCGAGCACTAGAGATTGGAAAGGCAAGTAATGAAAAGTAAGGAAACTGTCATTACTGGACTACTCCTCTTCTTCTCCCAAAAAAAAGCTCTTCTGATCTGTTGGAATACACTGTCACATTCTGATTTCTGGCTGTAATACCAAGAAATTATTTCAGTAGCCATTACTATTCTGCTTCATTATAGCAATTTCTTCGTGAAGTTTTAGCATCAAGAAACTCAAACTGGAACAACAGAAGATGCAAGCTCCATATTTTCTTTTTGTAGAGAGCAATCTAGCAGTAAGCACTTCCCATAAAAATGATCACTGGCAAGACTGGATCATTAACTCTTAAAAACTTTACTCCCTATATTCTTACCTCAATTCCTACACTGTTTTTTCTCAGTGAAAACAATCTGTGCCTAGAGCTGGTATAACTGAAGCAGTTCTCACCTTAGTACTTTCCAGCCCAGTGAAAAATCAAAGAGTGGCTTCACAGAAGTCATCACACACCTTTCTTTTCCTCTCCCAGCAGGAAAAGCATTTACACTGCCTGGCAAGAAAAGCTGCTCACCCCAAATCATTATTTATCAACCAACCATCCCAATCTTTAGGCTAACCAAGTGCACAAAGACTCGGGTGAACGTACCCCAATGTCTTCATCACTTTGTATGAGCTGTGAATGTCCAAGGAGACGTCTTTTCAGGATAGGTTCCACCAGGGTAAGGTACACCATGTACAGAAGGAGTAGACCCAAAATGGACAGGTATATGATGATTGTCACCTACATAATGCAAGCACAGTTTATGCCAAGATTGTGGCATTCCCCTCCCCAGTCTCACAACAGGCAACAGGGAGCAAAAGATGAGTACGAAGTTCAACCTTTGGAAGTGTCACCAGATGATTTAAAACCCAGAAAGAAAGGAAAACTAACAAACTACAACATGGTATTAAAAGAATTTAGGGCAGCTTGAAACTGTGAGACCTTCCAGAGAATTTCAGGCTATGCCTCTTAAAGCAATTCAGTGTCAAAACTCTCACTTCCACCAAGACAACTGTTCAGCCTGGCCATTAAACAGGTGACAAATCTGGGGCATCACCCAGTGACCTCCCATTGTCTGGCACAGACTTGTATTCAGTCACCAAGCAAAATGAAAGGCAAAACGAAAAAAACCAAACTCCTAAAATCCCCAAAATTTAGTCTGTGCTGTCAAAAACCAAAAGATATACAGCAGACTATTCAGAGCAGTCCAGGCCTCAATGGTTCCAACGGGACAAGAATGTGAAGAGCACCAAAAACATCTGTTAGAACAAACATGGATAAAGAAAATTTATAGTAAGACAGTAAGGCAGCTGTGTAATGAGAGACCCTCTGAAATAATAAGGAAAACAAAGCCCAAAGCTTGACAAAATGTCTTAGAACACTCAGAATTTTAGTAAGGTGTAAAGTCCCATCTCAAAAGTGGAGATCTTCAATAAAGGATCTCAGGTTCACTTTTTCAGCTGAAGTTTGATGCCATTGTTACTGCTTAAGATTGTGAACAACTCCTACAAAAAAAGTTACAAATTAGGCTGCCTTAGAACAGTTTTCCCTTTAAAAACAGCATTTCTGTAAAAGACAACAGACATATTTACTAAACAGTTGAAGTCTTCAACATATGCCAACAGAATTACACTGCCTACCTTAATTGTGACTGAGCTTCTCTCCTCATATTTGCACTCACAACGTAAACAATAAGCTTCTACATCAGGTCCAGGGACAGGCATAGGCTCCACCACATGGAGACAATCACTGAGGAAACACAGAAACATATTTCAGTTAGCTCTGAGCTGGCTTGAGCTGGGCTGTTCCACTCTGCTGCAGGAGCTGAGAAGCTCAGCTCACTTAAGTTCTAAATGCAAAGGTTAGAACAGATGTTCTAAACTGCAGGTACAAATAAATCGCTATGCCCCAGTTATGTCACTGAAATGAGAAATTCACCGACTGGGTGAATGCTGCTAAAAAAGTTTTAAGATCTTTCTAACTCAATACAGTGTCTTCATTTTCCAGTGAAAGTATTACAGAAGTTAGCAGAACAAGTCCAAGCATACGAATCCAGCACAAATGCATCATTTGACACTGACATCATGGATAAAAGTAAATATCAGCTACTAATTCCACTTCTTTCTTCACCATACTCAAAAGAGCCTTATTCCAACCTTTCACTGTCTGAAGGGAGATTAGCCTCCCTTTGACATTCATGAACTGAATTTCTTTTTTCTTGTCATCACAAGGTATAGACATTAGAAAAAAAGAAAAAAAAAGTCAGATGGGCTGTTTCCCTAAGTAGCAAGACAATGAATAAAGAGCATTCAGCTTTCAGCAAAAGCATTTGACTTAAAAGATTACCAAATGTAAGTCAGTCCCCTGTGGAACAGTGTGGTTGACAATATTCTGGGCAATCTATAGCACAGCATTAAAATCCAGCTGCCATGAGACAACTGCTTCCAACAACAACTTATATAATGTTGGTCTTTCTGCTGACTCAGGTTGTTATTCACAGTTCAGACCCCAAGGGTCCCTGCAGAGCACTGACAGAACCAGAATCCTGTTTCACCTTTCTCCTGGTCACCTCAGTGTTGGCACAGTCAGCAGCAGGTAGTGAAACAAAAGGCCTGGAGTGACAGCAGCAGCCTGGGATTTAACACTTCACTGGGCTAAATTACAGTGCTGTAAACACTCAGCCAGCCACCAGCTCATCTTTTCTGTCTTCTTTGTACTTCTTCTTCATAGCTGCAACTGTTGAGTGCCACCTCACAGGCTCTGGAGAGGAGTGGAGGGTTTATTTTCCTCATTTATGTGAAAGCAGGACTACATTTTCCTCTGTGGAAGAAGGCAGCATTCAAGCTATAATAATCAGAAATACATGCCAGGTACAATCTGGGCAATTGCTGTTCTTATGACTGAAAGCTTGTATCAATACATGGCCCAAGTACTGCAGAAATGTTGGGTGTTGGTTAAGTACAGCAGTAAGTCTGTTACTGAGAACACAAGAAACATTAATATCAGCATTTCTTCTCCTCCAACTTACTAGAAAGTGCAAAATCTACTGGAACCTCACAAAACTCCAGAAACAACAGTTCCTAAATGATGGTTGGTTTTCAAGAGTAGAGCAAGCAAAGACAATACTCCCAAGTCCCAGTTCCAGGTCTGTGCTCCCTTGCCTTTACACCATTCCAAGTCACTGGATTCAAAATACACCACCACTTTCTTCCCTTCTACTACTTCCAAGTTTAAATAAGCATTTAAACATGCAAACAAGGAAACCAAAAGAGAAGACAGGGCAAAAACTATGGGGTTTAAGCCTTGTCCCTTGCTAGAGCTGAATTCTGGAGTACTTCTGAAAGAAAAGCTCCAGTAAGGTATGGAAATGCTCTGCTTTGTCCTGGCACCACCACAGGAGAGTCACATGTAATCACTACAGAACAAGTCTTTAACTAGGAAGATTTATCATCATTTTTTATGTGCCACACACACTCACCAGTCTTTCTGTGAAACATTTTTATTGTAAATATGGCCCTGAATGGTCCCCCAGCAGGGCCAAGATAGCCCCAAACACCTAAAGAAACCCCAGCAGAGGGCCAAGATAGCCCCAAACAACTAAAGAAAGCCCAGCAGAGGGCCAAGATAGCCCCAAACACCTAAAGAAACCCCAGCAGGGCCAAGATAGCCCCAAACACCTAAAGAAACCCCAGCAGAGGGCCAAGATAGCCCCAAACACCTAAAGAAACCCTGCGGAGGGCCAAGATAGCCCCAAATACCGAAAAGAAACCCCGAGGAGGGCCAAGATAGCCCCAAACACCTACAGAATCCCCAGCAGCGCCAAGATAGCCCCAAACACCTAAAGAAAGCCCGGCAGGGCCAAGATAGCCCCAAACACCTAAAGAAAGCCCAGCAGGGCC
>CM031861.1:11503988-11649402 GCA_018697195.1 Certhia americana | reverse complement strand
TGGGCAACCTATTCCGATGCCTGACCCCGCTGACAGTGAACATTTTTTTCTAGTATCTAATCTGAATATCCCTTGTCTCAGTTTGAGGCCATTTCTTCGAGTCCTCTCCCTGCAGACACGGCAGAAGAGACCAGATCCCCCCCACTGCACCCTCCTTTCAGGCAGGTGTAGAGAGTGATGAGGTCTCCTCCTCCAGGCTAAACAAACCCATCTCCCTCAGCCTCTCCTCATAAAACATGTTTCTAAGCCTTTCAGGAACCTTGTTACTCTTCTCTGGACACATTTCAGTATCAATATGTCCTTTTTTAAAGAGAGGTAGTGCTGATTGGCCTGTAGTTCCCCTGGTTTTGGCCCTGTTGGAAAGGGTTAGGAGAGATTCTTAGCAGCACTCTAAATGAGGGGTGTGAGCAGTATATAATCCGGTTTTTACACATCTGAACACACAGTTATATAAATCCTCTTGCATTTTATAGACAGCAGTGTCTGTGAGAAGACATCACTAAAATCCAGTAATGTTCCTCATTTGCCATGTGATTAATTATTTCCACCCAAGAGCTGTGCTCACCTTCTTGCAGAGGGCACCAGGCTTGGTGACAAGCAGCATTTCCTGCCATGGTCTCTATGACCTGCCAGATAAAACAACCTACAAAACACATGCAGTAAGACAAACAAACGAACAAACCAAACCCACTGACAGAGTCAGGATCCAACCTGACACCCTGTGGGTCAGGGTGTTGGTGGCAGTGCCATTCCATGGTGGCTGCAGTCCCAGTGGCAGATGTGGCTCTGTTGAAGTGATGCTCCTGTAGAAAAGTGGAGTTTTTCACTGAAGGTCTAGTGGTGATAGATGGGCCTGTTCTTCTGGGAATGCAGTGGAAAGGCTGCTTGGTGTTCCAACTCCCAGATTTTTACCCATCCCAGGATGGAGCATTTCCCAGTGGGATGATGGAATTCTATCAGTGACCCTCAATGGCCCATTAGCAGAAGATCTCTCCCTGGAGGGAGGCTGGGTTGTGGAAGAGACCAGAAAACTGCCCCAGCAGGTTTATTGACAGTTGGCCATGGACAGACAATTACACCACCCCACACACACCCCAGTTTCATCAGATGGTGATAGAATACAGAGTTTGGGGTACATTTTGCACTGCAACCCATGACAGAAGGTGTTGAGAGACTGGCAGTGTTCAAGGCCAGGCTGGATGGAGCTCTGAGCAGCCTGGTCTGGTGGAAGCTGTCCTCTCCCATGGCAGTTCCAGTGGAACTTGGAGGATCTTTAAGGTCCCTTCCAACCAAAACCTTTCTACAATTCCATGGTTCTCTGTCTAAACTCCCAAAAAGCAAAACTATACATGGCCAAGAGCTGCTCTGTTTTCCCTCTCCCTCCCCAGCCCCCACTGGATGGCTGTAATTTCATAATCCTTTAGATTCAGTAGACTTTGCATCAGTGCTCTTCACTCCTTCCTAATACAATAGGTTGTGTAATACCAGCAGTACATCTGACATCTCGGGAAAGGAGCTCGAGTTGCTATGGAAACACAAAACACCTTTATTTAAAATTCAGGGAAAATCGCCAGCAGACTGTAATGAGCGTACATCAGGTTTCAGCCTTAGCCAAACAATTTGTCTATTTAATGACTGTATCTGCAATGGAAGTGTTTTGAAGCGTGAAGGTGGCTCTGTGTCTTCCCCACCACCCACAGCCATAGTCTATGACGGGCAGATTGACTGCTGAGTTGAAAAACATGCTGAATCTTTAGAAAAGCACAGATCACATTTTGAGCTGAAGTAAACAATACGCAGTTTCAGAGGCATCACTGCCTTTGGAAGAGTTTGGTGTAGGAAAAGAGAGCCTGATAAACTAATTTTTCAAACCATTCAGAGAGTTCTGGTACACAGATAATAAATGTGCTTTTATTTAGGTGGCTGGAAAAACCTTTGGGACCTTCAAGCCCAGTCTTGGAGCTTCCTCAAAGGCAGGAACATCAAAAAAAAAAGAAACAGGAACTTGTGAGCCACAGGCTCATGGTGCTGGAGAAGGCAAAGATCTTCCAGACAAACTCTTCCAGAAGACGAGTCCATTCTTCCCCTAGAAAACAATAATAAGTGATTAGGTAAGCAAAGCTCCTGGATGAATTATTAAGAAGAGAACACTGGGAGTTTCTGTCATAACATTTAGATTTTTTTTCAGTTTTGTTTCAATTCATTTTTTTAATGTATTTGTCAGCACATTAGTATCAGAAGCAATACTGTTAAGCTACACTTTTTTAAAAAAAAGGGGGAAAGACAGCTAAAAAACATACACAAATTTGATTTTAAGGAAATTATTAAATGACTGCCATGACTATAATTGCTTTCCAGCTTGCTAATCTTCCAGAAGGGCTGAAGATGTGTTTCATCTTCAAGAGAGCTCTCACTGTATTATCTGTCAGCAGAGTGGGAGCTTTAGTGGCAGCACTGCTAACTCTGTCCTTACTGGACCAATCCTCTTCAAGTTAATGGAGCTGAACTCTCTCATCTGGTTTGCTTTTTAAAAATAACACGCACCCTGCTATAATAACAAGATTTGTTTGAGGGCTATAACTATACCCTGGCCTCTCTAAGCTAAACCTTGCACTTTGCTGTCAGCATGCTGACAAAATTACGGGTTTTACCGTTTTGCAGTTGCTCTCGTGTTGGTCTCCATTATCAATACTCACACATCAAGTGCCCCCAAGAGCTGCTGGCAGTGCCTTTGCTCATTCAAAGGTTCTGCCTCTGAGGCTCTGGGGAGAAGACAGCCCTGGTTCCCCCAGCCATTGAAGGGTGAGCATCCCCCTGAGCTCCTGGGGCACCAGCTGAGCCGGGTTTTTGGGAACAAGAACCAAGGCTGTGCAACACACAGCACAGGCTGTGCATCTCTAGGCATTGGCCAGGGCAGCTACTCCAGGGCCACATCTTTCCTGCTCAGTCATCTTACAAAAATAGCTTATAAAGAGCTTTATATTTCAGGGCATTGCATGTGCAGAGCGAGCTCCTGCATTTCCTTTCCTGTTGCAGGAGCTTCCCAAAGCCACATGGTCTCTGTAGCCAACAGTGCACTAAGCTGTGCCTCTGCTCCTCCTCACTGTGCTGCACTGATTCACATGTGAATACAAGTATTTTTAAAGCTTTCCTCTGCAAAGTACCTTTATGCTCTGTGGTAATTACACTGGATTCTGCTGTGCTGTGTCAAACAATCTGTGTAGGGCTGCTCCACACCCTGCAGCTGAACTGTCACAGGGTGGATGTTCCTCAGGGCAGGTAGGGATAGATGCTATTTGCCATTATTTAAATCATCCACATTATGATTATTTTTACTAATGCAAATTACCATCTTTTTATGTCACTTCAGCCTATTCACATTCAGAACTTGCCTGCTTCCCTTTGTTTTCCCAGCTGAGAAAGTCTTTTCATTATCAACAATGATATTAAAAAAAAATCTGAGGGGATTATGTAAATAAGTGATTGAATCAGCACTTCTGCATTTATTGCCAACATGAAAGTGGTGTGACATTTACACAGAAAAAAAAAAAAAAGTAAATGCAGATTCTTTTTTTTGCCTATTCCCTATGTTCAGTTAAAAATTAAAATTATGGCAGCTCTTGTTATCATATCTGCCTTTGATTAGCAAAGAAATATAGGAAGAGATTAATTACAATGTCTGTTGCTCTAGGCTAGTTAGAAATCCACCTTTCAGCAGGTTGACCATCAGCATCCATTTAAATAATTTCTGTCGCTGGTATTGCATGCCTTCAAATAAACAGCACAGTTTTGTCTCATGAATTTCTGTTTGGGGCCAAAACCCCACTGGCTCGGTTCCAGTCTAGCTGCTATTCTGGCCTCATGGTCTTTGATCTCTGGAGAATACAAAGAGAAATCAATGCCAGTGGGCTGGATGGGGTACAAGGTTTACACTAAAAGCAAGCTCTCAGAATCTGGTTCATTTCAGGGACCCATTATATTACAGTAATGCAATGTAATGGCTTGTGGCTTCCTTCCATAACTGAGGCATTATTTTGCAATCTGCTGTCAGGAGTTACATAAAGCCTTTCACGGGCAAGCTGGGCAAACTGTTTGCCTCTGTATTTCTATATTTGTATTGATATTTATGATATGAAGCAAATGGAGGGAAGTGCTGAAAGAGATGTGCATTTATTTTATCTTTCTGTCTCAGTGAATCCACTCCTGACTTTTCTGCAGGCTGGAAGAGTTCAAGGTCCCTCTCTGCTAATGTAAGGTCAGTCAGGGCTGTCACACACTGCAGCAGCTGAGACCCCACATCACATACATGGGGAGCATTCCCTGCATGGTTTCAACTCATGATAAATGTCATACTCTTATCAGTGCAATTCCTGCTGCATATCCCTTCATTCAGCACAGGCTGCAAATACAAGGAACAGCAGTTTGAAGGTGGGGCAGGGGCTTCAGCTCGATCTCTAAGTCCACAACTCTGGCTTCATCCCTTGCAGCATGAAGAACAGCTTCTGCATTTGTTTGTTTAATCCAAAACTTATAAATAGCCTCTGCCTGCCCTGACCCAGCAAGACCTAAGATGCCCTGCATATATTGCTCATGGGGGAGACAAGGTCAGTGCTGCTCCACACACTTTGCTGCTCTTTCTTATACCCCAGAGAGCTTTTGCTAGAGGTACGGAGGCAAACATGCCCAAAAAGGAAGCACAGTTTCTCCCTCATGCAGAGTATTCCACAAAGATTACTCTAATACATTCATGCTTCCTGTTTTATATTCAAAGGGATCAGCACTTGAAGTAAAGTCCCTATGAATCCAGAATTTGCTCTATCCAGTCCCAGCCATTTCATTCCAATCGTTGCTGCAGCCTGCATGGAAACATCATATGCTGTAGTTTCTCCTGTCCCTTTAACCCCCCCACAAGCTGCCAGCCCAGATTTAGGGGGAGTATTGGAAGAGGGAACTACAGAATAGGGTAGAGAGAGTTGCAAAAGAGGCCCTCTTACCCCAGGATGTATTCCAAGGCCTTTATTCCTTGAAGGGAAATCCGGAGAGAGAGAGAGATCACATGGGGGGAGAGGGGTTTTTATCACCTTTGGGGTCGGGGTCAGGTTACCTGTCCGATCCTATAGGTCAAGAGACCAGGGGGCAGGTAACCCAAGCCGGTCACAGTTTCTGGGGGAGGGGTTTTGGGGGAAAGACATTCTTAAAGGGAATACAACAATATGCAGGGAGAAAGAGGTTAAAGGCAAGGCAAGACTATATTTATGATACAGCTCCATGCATTTTTGTGGCAAAGTTTATCATTACTTGCTTCAAACTTGCTACTAAACAGAAGGGCTTTCAATGACCTCAACAAGCAAACTGGGAACCCCTCCATGCATTGGCTCCATTTTCTTGCTTTGCCTGCTATTCTGGTCACTTTTCCAAAGCACATCTCAAACAAGCCCAGGATGGCTGCGGGCTCCTCATTCACACCTCGGTGTGGATAGGAAATGAGGAGTGTTCACTCAACACCTTGCTGGCCTGGGTCAGCAGCAGCAGTGCAGTTACTCTGCGGATGCCTGCTTTAATTAGGAGACCTTTACTTTGCCAGCAGACCTAGGCAAAGCAAAATGAAAGCTTGGAGGCAATGTATTGCATTTTGCTCTTTTTTCTCTTAGCATTTTCAGCCTTTGTCAGATCTTTTCTTACCTATTGCATTTAATTCTACTTCCACTGGTCTTTGTAGTGCAACATTAACAGTATCCCTTTTCTTTTAGATACATATTCCTAATAATTGAAAGAGCAGGAATTTCTGTATTCTTCTTTACCCAGGAAACCATTCACTGCCATCATTTGTCCCTAGCAACCACAGTATCACACAAAGTCTTCCTGATGAAGAAAATTCCAACCATTCCACATACATCAACTTGCACAGAGAAAGCAAGCTGCATTTAAAGGCAGCATTGTACAAGGTGAGTCCAATACTTCAGATGACCACAAATATGGCACATGATGGCAATATTTTATATTCTGAGCTTGCCCACCATGGTGATGTACTCGCTGACCTAGATCAACCCTTTGTCTGTTGCCGTGAACCATTATGGATGCCAGATTCACGGGCAGTTGAAATGTAAAATCTTCCACTCAGATCAGGAGTGACACCACTTTTACACAAAGGGAGATTCTGGCCTTTGCATTTCATTCAGCTTCAATCTCTGCTGGAGACAGCCTGAGAGCTGGCTCTGCCAGTGCTGCAAACAGCATCGATTTTGTGCCACCGCGCTGCCAGCGTTTGTGAGGAGGATGCGGAGGAGCAGCAAATGCCCTCCTTGCTCTGTTCCCATGACAACACCCTGCAAAGCAGCTCCTGCGAGCTTCCCTCTGACTGCCTCATCGCACCGACAGCGTGCCCAGGCTCCGACTTTCAACCCAGACAACGCCTCTTCCTTTAATTACCAAAAAGCCTTCTCCAAGGAAGAAGGATCTGTTTGAAACAGCAGTGTTTTGATCGTCAGAGCAGAGGCATTAAGCTCTTCACCACCCAGACAGGGAGGCAGTGGCTGAGTTTGGTTTGAAATTCATGCTGCACGCTGCTCCTCAATAATATAATCAGAAATGACTTGTGGGCTGGCTCCAGGACTATATTCTTTTTTTTCCACTGGTGCTACTTCTTCTTGTATGCTGGAGTGAATTAATATCTAACCACACTTCAAGTAACTTCTGATTTCATGTAGTAGCTGCTTGGACTAATGCTCTGGAGAAAACAACCTGCTTTTCTTTGGGGTGAGCTTTGTCCTGCCAGTCCTCCAAAAGCTGTGTGCCTCCTGGCATTCCATGAGCAAAGCCTTGAGACTGATCAAGCCAGCAGTTCTTCAGGCAAAATGAGCAGGAGCAGATGAGAAATATGGGGCATAACGATGAGTTCAGGACATTGAAGTTGGGTGGCAGTGGAGAAAAGTAGGAAAAGTTTTCCTGCCTGCCAGTCCAGTGTAGTGCTATAGTGAGGCAGAGGATGATTTTATTTTTTTTTAACTTTTTTCCTATACAGATTCTAAGCCTTTCATAAGTAGACTGAGAGCTAAGTCTGTGGCTTTGGCTGTACAACTCCAAATTGCTCAGTATTTGCCTCAATGGGTGCATGTTGCCATCTGGCTAGGAGGGAGTCAAAATTAGGCTTGATAACCAAAAATTGGCTGAGATCCTTACTAGGAATCACCAAAGGACCCACAAAAGGACTCCTCCAGGACCACCCAACTGAGAGTAGCTTGCAGCTGACTACTGATAAGGTTATCCCTTCTCTGCCACATGAGCAGCTCTGTGTCTGTCTAGGAAGTTCTCTGTCCTGGCATGGCCATGTCCTTACCCAGGACAGGTTTTGAGAGGTGTGAGTGACAGGGGCTCCCTGCACTGCACCTGAGGATGATAACAGGCCCATAAGTGACAGCACACAACCCATCCTGGGCATTTACCTCGACAGTAGCACCTGAACTCACTGGGCCCTGGCCGAAGACTCAGAATAAAATCCACTGCAAAAGCCAGTTGCCCTGGTAGACAGAAAGCATTCTGTGGGTTGTTGAGTTCAGGATATCCACTGGAAGGCTGTTCATCCTGCTGCTGGGTGACCACAACACACGTATTTTGATTTGTTCCATTGCCAATGCTGTCCAGCCCAAGCATTTCTGTGACCCCAGCACCAGCCTGCACAGTACCTTCCACTTAACTCAATTACTGGCCCATTTGCTATTCCATTTTATTTGATCTGAGGCTTAAAGACTAAATCACGTGTACTGCAAATTACACAATGTCCGTCCTTAACTTGGACGGCTTCAAGCAGGTGCTGAGGAACAATTAGATCACTGTCTGTAGAAGCTGCTATTTAACTAAGAAAGAAAAGACAACTCTAAATAAGACAGATGCAGAGAGAGCTCAAAGCTTGCTCACACTGATAATGAAAATTAATCAAACATCATTAGCAGTCTCCAGAGAGTTCAGTACATCATGTGCTTCTGAGATCTGCTTCTGGTTGTTGTCTGCCTGACAAGAGCACCCACTTCTCTCAGCTGAAGGGCAGAAAAGAGATTTGCTGCATTGATTAAAATTTGGGACCTTATTCAGCGAGAGTTGTGTGACTTTCTTTGAAAGCCATTTGGGCCAGCCTGTGGCTTAGTGGTGATGAGCAGCCAGGATCACTGAGAGGGTCAATAAATGTGTGCAGGTGACTCTACTAAATATACAGCCTTGCTTTTCCTCCCCTAGAGTGAGACTTACCTGGAGACACTCCATCCTGAGCAGGGCTCCCTGGGAGGCTGCTTCTACACTAAATGCAGCTGTGAGGGGTAAGCAGCATATTTCCATGTAAAAGATTTGTCAGGAGAGTTGGTTACTAATACCAGTCTCCTAAGGATTATCACACAGTTTTTATCACACAGTTAATTCTACTAAAACCTTGTGTCCTTCCTTTTGCTGTCCTGCCTCTCTTTTTCATTGTCCAAGTTGCCCTAATTTTAACTCACCAGCCTCAAAAGCTGGACACTGAGTCCCTTCCATTTGTATTGTGTTTAACACACTGGTTTGAGCTTCTGAGCTTTACAACAACTGAGTGTTTTGTTTGGGATTTGTGTTTGTGTCCTTTGGCTCTGGTTGTTTACTCACCACCATCACTTACGTTTATAGTTTTGTATTGTGGGAATTATGGGGAAGATGAATAACTGACCTTAGAAATCACGAGAAAAGAACTTAAAAGAGTGAAAGAAACTCGAGGTTTGTGTTTGCACATGAGCACATAGCAATGTAGACCTGCAGCCCTCCCACAAACCAGTCTAAAGGCTGGTGCATGTTATCTCTTCATCCTGTCATGCAATGAGTCCTGAGAGCTTCTCTCCTGAAGCTGGCCCCTGGGGACTGACCCTTGGGATTGACCCACTGACCTCCCTGCAAATGTGCCAGTTTGCAGTGCCAGGGATGGATGGGGCTGTGCTTTTGCTGAGCCTGGCCTCTGCTGCATTAGTTACCTGTGAGCCCCAGGAACAAACAAGATATTTTTCTCCTAAAGCAATAAGAGGTGCATCTAGATCACCTTAACTTGATTTGGGATGGCAGAACGGAAGTGCAGGGGGAGCAGCTGATGTGGGCTCATTGGCATCAGTGTCTTCTAATACAATTTTTGAGCAAGAGCATCCTATTAACTCCCTTTATACAGACTACAGTGATTCATTGTGCTAAAGCTTTCTCCAAGTAGCTTTTTTGCAGGTGCCACTGTGCTCAGATGCTCTCTAGATAGGTACAGGTGGACCCAGTAGTCACTTCCTGGCTTTCAGGACATTGACCAGGACCACAAGAGAGATGTCCCCACTAAGACGTGTCTCAGCCCTCACAGCTAAACTTGAGGTCTTCACTCTACTCACTATTTCTTTGGAAGTCACTGAACAGGACATTGGAAGGTGGCTCGTGACCTTAATATCACAGCATAGGAAGCAGTAGGAGGAAGGAAGGAAATGCTAGGCAGAAGTTTTTCTTGCAACAAAACATGGTCTCAGTTGGAGCAAATTTAACCAGGAGAATGCTAAGCTGTAAATGCCAATTTAATTAGTTCTCATGCATAATTTGTTTTTAAAAATACACTGTCATCTCCTGAAGGAACAAGAGCCCATCTCCCCTTCTGTTAGCCTTAAAAGTCAATCTGAAAAATGCCATTGAAGTCTAAACCAAGAAGCATCACGATGCTTTCAGTAGAGAAGCTCTCTGTGAGTAGGAGCTTAAAATCCACCAATTTCCTCTCTAAGCCTGCCAAACCAGAAGGCTGAACAGCCTTCCCAGGTCACTTCTCACAGCAGACCCACTTCCCTGGATTCTCATATGACTGCACTGTTGAGGCCCAGTTTCTTTGTTACACCAGCTCTAAGCCACATTTTGCCCAGTTATGGGTTTTCTACTTCTCCACCAGCAATCAAAAAGGCTAGTGGCAAAGTCCTGATTATTTTTCATGTGTCCTGATCTCTACTGGCCTGGATAAAACCAGGTCACTGGTCTGCAACTCATTCATCCTGAGTTTTGTCTTCCACCCAGGGATCTTGAAATGTTTTGGCTTTTGGTTTTTTTTTTTTTTTTTTTTTTGATTTGTGATCTAGGAAAGACCAAAAATTAACTCCCAATTACATTTTTATTTTCAAATTAATAGCCCGTGCCATCTGGTGCTGCACAGTCTCTCTTTGCCCCTGTTCCCCATGACTCAGTATGTTTTGCATCTGTCAAGTGCCTGATTACTCTCCTGATCACTCCATGTGATCTTGTTTGTGGAGGAACAGAGGACTGAGATTTATAGCAACACTTTAAAATATATTTGTTTTCTCACTGAAGTCACAGATCTCAATATTGCTCCTTCCCTTATGCAGTATTTTTCAATACTGCCTTTGCCAGCAATGCCATTCCCAGCTGGCAACACCTGGAAAATTCCACAGCCAGCTGTGCATCCATGGGTTGCAGGTAACAGACGTACTTGGTTCTGCCTACCTTCTTCTTAACAGCAGAGAGTTTTTAGGTGGCTGTGTCCTGGTCTTCCTTCCCAATCCTCCTGACAGTCCTCTCTGAGTGCTTTATCCCTTGGTAGGGATATCTGACACCAAGGCAGGGCAGTGCCTTTCTGCAGCCCAGTGTCATCCATGTGGCTGCTGCCAGTCAGGGCACAGGGACAGTGCAGCCCCCAGCCCCCAGCACGGTCCCTGTGCTCCAGACCAGAGCCAAACACACCCAGCTGGGTACCACAGCACGGGGCTGTGCAGGCTGTGCCAGCCCCGCAGGCAATGAAACACCAGGAGCACCTCCAAGTGTTGGACAGTGGTTTCCTCACCTGCAGTAGCTCCACTGAAGGCAGGAGGTTGTTTCTCCTGGTCTCTGAGAAAGAGAGGTGAGAGGTGGGGAGCAGTAAGTCAATGCTGGCCCTGGCACTGTCGGGGGGAACAGGTGGAGATGCAAGGGGCTGAAACAGCTTTAAGTGCTCCCCACCTTCTGCAGAACCCCCACCTGTTTCTGGATACCGGGCGGGTTTAGGTTTAATGAGCACATAACTTTACACCACTTGCCCCTGTGTGAGCCGAGGTGCTTTTGTGGAGAATCCAACCGCGTCTCCCTGCGGGGGCAGCCACGAGCCCCGGGCATCGATCCTACCGCATTCAAAAAGCAGAAAGTCCCTGCAGCTTCTCCTCCAGCCAGTTCTCCTGCTGCCGTGGCTTCCTGTTATTCCCAAACTCACGATATTTTTAGGTTGTCGACTGTCTTCATACCCACTTTGGGAGTGATGAAATCTCATTCCTGGGGAAGTGGTTGCAGCACCACTCTAGTAACAAAATCATTAAATCAATTGCCTTTGCAGCAAAGCCATCTCTGGTGAAATGTCACTGATACCTGCAGTGTCATCTCCAGAGCCTGCAGCCTTTCATCAGCCATGTGGCTGTTAACAGAGCAGGAGGAAGAGGAGACCAGCACATGACTGAGCTGAGCTGCCAGCAGTGCCGAGCCCATGGAAAATAGAAAAACGAGTAATCTCAGTTTAGGAAAAGGAGCAGACTTTCAGTTGATGGAAACCTGATACTCCATCTCCATCTATTAAGCAGCAGGTGAAAAAACAATACAGGCTTCATCTGATGTTTGTCCCATAAAATAAGCCCAGCAATATGCAGCCCCAAGACATATGTTTATATAGAAATAAGTCATCAAGTTATTTGCTTCTGAGACATAAGAATTAGATTTGTTTTCACAACATGCTGAGCATCACTTCATCATCAGTAACAGAAAAGCCGATAAAAAGGACCTCCCTGGAGAACTATTAGATAACAGATTACCCTGGAGATAACTGTGAAGGGACACCCCAGTAGGTCTCTTCTAATCATCTGCTCTGCTGGTAGAGGTGATGAACAAATGTTGGTGGGTCTCAGCAGGACCCAAAATGCCTGTGAGTGATGGCTGTAGGGCTACTCCTGGCAATGGCCTCTGACTTTCCACTGAAGAGTGGCCAGCCCAGAAGGAGTTAAGTAGCAATTGTGGTGGAAGGAGGTGGGGTTATGGGGTGAGCCCCACTCTGCAGCCCCAGGGTGCTCCTCCTCTGCTGCTGCCTGCCCACATGCCATCACTAGCAATGAAGTGCAGACATGAGCTGGGAGGCTGACAGCCACTCTCCACCAGATCTCCAGGTCTCCAAAATTTCCATCCAGCATTGATGCCTTGCCCACATAAGCCATCTTAATTGCAAGGGCCCAAGCATCAAGATCCTGCATGTTCCACCAGCTTTTGAAGCTCTGCAATGGATTCACTAGGGTTCTGTTTAATGTCTTCTTTGAGTGCTTTGTCTTAGCTTTAGGCATGACTAAAATGAAGAAAAAACCTGGTCTTAGAAGGAGACCATGCTCTGCTGACCACATGAGCACAAGGGACAGTGCTTTGATCAAGGAGCAGCTGGCTCACTTTCCCTGAGGCTGCTTGGAAAAGGGGTTGTGCTTGCCCTCACCTGTGAGATGTTTGTGTGCAGCATGGCAGCATTAACCAGCTGAATAAAACGTTCACCAAAACCCTCTCACACCCCAGAGGCTTCTCATAATATCCTCTGTAAAAGCTGTAAATCTGTTTCTTTATCTCCTGAGTCCTCCTCATCCCACATGGCTGCAGTCTTTGCCCTCTTCTCTGCCCCCACCACCTGCCAAGAGGCAGCAGATCCCTTGGTGACAAGGCCTTCCTGCAAACCCATGCCAGGGAGAGGTTGCCAAAGGGGTCCAGGCACACACCTGTGCTGGAGAGGAGCAGTAGCAAGCACCCAGGGCTTGCAGAGCTGGTCTGCAACACTCAGCTGCTGTATCACTTACCACACACAAGTGCTTGGCACAGAAATCTGACATTACTTCCCCTTTTCTATAATCCCTCTAGACTGAGGTGAATGCCTATCTCCTATAGCAGCTGTCTTGTCTTATCCTGCTCACAGGAGCCACCTGTGAAGGGCCACCAGTTCTGGGGCTAGCCCTACCATGCAGAAGGGATGGAATTTTGCCCATTGATTTTCTGTTTGCCTGTGCTGGGACTCTGCTCTCTAGCAACAGGAATAAATGTAGAAACCTGTAGCAGCTCCAGGAAGCATGAGACATTATTTTTGCCTGGACATTGATTCGTCTCATTTTTTCTCCATTTTATTGCTGGAGCCTGCTTTCTTTCCACACTCAGAGAAAATGCCAGGCCAGCATTGAGGACAGCCAATTTCACTAGGCACAGAGTGTTGCTGCTCCTCTCCGAAGTTGTTGTTGTGGAATTTGGAGGGGGTGAAAGAATAATTTCTCATCAGTAAGACAGAACTCAACTATTGCTGAATCATCCTAAAGCCCATCGAGGCAGAGACAGGAAGTCCCTAAATCCAGGTTCAAGGCTTTGGGGAAGACCCTGACCTCTGCCTGTGGTCATAAGCTATTGCACTCATGCATCACCTCTCGTGTTCTGGCCACTTTCCTTTCCCAGCTTTCCAGAGTTTGCAAAGGACTCTCATATCTGCCTGCACTGGCATTGCCCCAGCAAGCTAGCTAAACACAGCATAAACACCAAAGCAGCTTTCCAAAGGGTAAGCCTGGAAACAGCAGGATCTCATAGATCTCACACCTCCCTCGGGAGGGAGAGCCATGGTGACAGAAGGTTGGGATTTCAAGTGGTCACCTTTTAGCCCCAGTGCTGTGTGCCATTTAGCCTGCCCTGGTTAATCCATCCCAACTGCTGCTCTCCCTCACTTCAGTGGCAACTCCCAACAACATTTCCAAAAGCACTGTAGAGCCCCAACAGATTCAACAGTGAGACAACCCCCTTTTCTTAACAGAGACATGCCCTGAAAACAAAAAAAAAACCAAAAAACCAGCATATCTAACATACAAGCAAATAAACAGCAATAACGGTGTAACTTTATTTAGATTTAATTTGACATTTAGCACAGTAATATGCACAGAAAGAAAAAAGTACCAAAATACCGAACTCATAGCATATAAAATAATCAAATATATTTAATATTTAGTGAAATATTTCTACAACACATCAGTGGGACTACCCTGGGCAGCCCAACCCTGTAAATATATATATATATTTGTATTTATAGCTGTGTTATATAAAATACTGTATATAGAGAAAGCACTGAAACTTATGACCAAAATAGAAAATAGCTCAAAATACAGATAGTTTGGGTTTACTGGATATACCCAATATTGAAAAGAGGTTCAAATCCACTGCAGGAGGTAAAGCTCCAGTTGAGGTGCTCTGGCAGGCATGGGATGGCAGGGGTGGGCACACACTGGATCAGCTGGCAGGAACCTGGCTGCTGATGGCCATGAGCTGACAAAACTTTGATTCTCACCCAGAACCATCAAGAGGCTTCCACAGTGGGAATGCCATCGCTGCTTGCAGCTGATGCTGGGGTCAAAGCGCTTTTGCCAAGTCAGAGAGACCAGAGCAGCTCCGGCTCCTGCAGCACAACTGGGTCCCTTAAGGATCCAGCTGCAGCAGAACTGGCCGTCAGCAGGTGCACAACATCACAAGGATATTATTCTGAATTTTAAAGATGCCTTTTCAGCAGATGACAGCAATTAATTCCCTTTAGGTTTCGAAAACATGAAAAGCTGCGTTTGTGCAAGGCCAGGCTCCCACAGGCAACACCATGTGGCACGGGAAACAGCAACCCTGCTGCTCTAGGACAGTGACATCCAATGAAATGCTTGTCCTGACAAAAACTGAGGTGATCAAGGGTTGTACTTAAGAACCTAAGCAATTTGTAGACAGGTATAAAAAATATGGCATTTCTGGCAGCAGCACTGAAGTGCTCCTGCACCAGCCGTGGCCCGGGCGCTGCAGGGGCTTCACAGGCTGGGTGCTGGGGGGACAGAGATAGGCACAGGTCCTGGTGGCAGGGGCAACACTGCATCTGCTGCCTCCCAGAGAACACATTTCTGTGCTTGTTTGTTGCTTTTTGGCCCGGTGTAATGATTGATTTACTTGACTACCCCCCGTAGGAAGGCAGCCAAGACTTGCCCAGAGGTTCCCTCCTCAGAGGGTTTCGAGCCCCAGCGCTGGTGCCAACCCCACGCTGGGAGATCACCCTGGGAGCCCTCCCAAACCCTGTTCCTGTGCTTCTGCCACATCACTGCAGAGAAGCCTGTAACCCATTAATAATTCTGCAATTGCTCTTCCTCATCAAGCCAGCAGTTGCATCCCTAATTACATGGCAACAATACTATGCTAACAGGATGAGCTATAATTCCTAGGTGGTATTAACATTGTTATTTTACTCTGAGTAACTTCCTGGTAATGGCCATTTGAATGTGGCAATATCAATTAAGTGAATATAAATGCTTAGCCCCTGGAAAAATCATTAATAAAATTCTCATTCTGATAGCCTCTAATCACAGCTAAGTACAATTACTCATATGAGGCCACTATAAAAAGTATTTTTCTCATCAGAAGAAATTCATAAGGTTTTCCCAACTGTTTGTAATAAAGAGGACACTATATAGAAAAGTCCAGAAAATAAGCACACGTTTGTTTCTCGAAACCCATAGATAAACATGACAATATCTCTAAATTACTGGATACAAACAGGATTTCATTTAGCTCTACTCAAGCTGTAGCCTGGTATAAATGTTTTCAAAGCAGCGCGTTGCTGTTTCATCTGGAACAGCTGCACAGGATTTCTTTGATATCAAGCTCTTGTGTGGGGATGGTGTTTCAATTTCTCTTTATGCCTCCAAACTGCTGAAACGGGAAGGAAAAGACATTTAGCAAAACAGGTGTTTTTCGGGGGGGGGGGGAGGAAAAAAAAAAAAAAAAAAAGAAGAAAGAAAAAAGCAGCATAATTTGGCCTTGAAAGCAGTACTGAGAAATAATTTATCACTGCAGTGGCGGCAGAACCATGCTGCGTCTCTCACATCTCTGTTTCAAAGGAGACAGGGAAACCAGCCTGTGGTTTTGCAAGGGTCTCCCCGAGTGTTTACTGGTACTCCCTGGGCTCACAGGCTGCACACAGAGCCATCAGCTGGCCCGGACACACGGCAGGTGGGTGAGCTGGGCATGGAGCAGGGGCTCCCCGCACTAGTCTGTACATCCCTCCTGCACCCCATGGATGCAGTCCATGTGCTCCCTCCCCTCCTTTCCCGCTCCCTCCGAGGCTCCTCGAGCTCGGCAGTTCCCAGCACAGCAGGTTGGAGCTGCACAGGGCTGCAGGACATCCCAAATCCCCGGGGCTGGTCGCGACAGGCAGCTGAAGAAGATGCTGACCTACATCACCCGCCAGACTCACTTTCTTAAGCAGAGAGCAAACGCTTTTTAGCACAAGCGCTGCCTGCGACGGCACCGAAGAGCAAACCCCCTGTCAGTGCCCGGCGGTATCGTGAGTCAGAGGCAGGAATCAGTGATACATCTCTTATTCACAGCACGCAGCAAGAAACAGCCCTGCTCAGTGCCTGGGAGGAGGGGGTTTGCCCTGCCTGCTTACCTGCAGAGCCAGCCATCACGGCTACACACATTTAAGAGGTGCAGCACATATTTATCTTTCTTTAGGGAGATAAGGCTGGAAAAATCTGGGACACCAGGAGGAGCTGGCAGGAAGGCTGCTGGGGTAATACAGGGAGAAGTGCCTACACCATTATCTCCAGACGGGATCTCCCCCCTCAAACATTCATGTGGGTTATGTGCTTCATAAATATTTTCCAGACAAAGGTTTGTTTGCAAACGCTGTCAAAGCAGGCCTCAAGTAGTCTTCTTAGTGACCTCCAAAAAGTACATTTCCTAAGGCATTCCCCTGTGCATGTCTTGTCAGACACCCACTTTGATGTACAGTGATTGCTAGAAAGAAAAGCAGTAAAAGCTGACAAAGGCTGCCGAAAAATCCAGGGACTCTGTTTCAAAATTTGATGAGCTGATGAAAACAATTTCTGACGGGGCCATTGACCTCTTACTCGCCTTCAGCAAAGGGTCTGGCAGGTCTTGTGTGGCTCTGCCAGGGGGCACTGCCAGCAGGCTGAGGGATGCACATGAAGCACACCTCCCCACACCTCCCCAGACTACTTACTGCTCTCCTGCCTCAGCACTGTCAGTGCCCACAAACGGGATTTCTTCCCTGTCCATCTGCCCCAGAACGAGGTGGTGCTTCTCCATGTTTATGACACACTGTAGAGAATAAATGTCTTTAGGTAAGAGGGGAAACTGCAAATTAGAGTGGTCCCAGCTCCCCCACCAGCACGGGTAAGCATCCAGCTGGAAAACTCCTACCTTCAGAGACTTCAGTGTCTGCAGCCCAAAGGAAAAGGGTTGGTCATTGTCTTCTGAAAAAAACAGGACAATTCAGATTTATACATTCAAAATGCCCTCCTGGGCTTTTTGTCAGTGACTCCATCCTTCCTTTGTGGTTGCTCTGCTAAACAAACACTGTTTATAAATGGACTGGCTCCAGAGGAGAACAGGAGGGCACAGGAGGCCATGTGGATGTGCCTGCAGGGAGATGCAGTGGTTGCTCCATCAGCATGGCAAAGCCAAGCTTGCTGAACATGTCCTCCCCCTGCCTTCTGGGGGGGCAAACAAGAACTTATTCTATTTTAATTTCAACATCTTGCTAAAGCTTTGTTTTTCCTGCTGGGGTAAGAGGAAGTAGACCCCAGCCCACAGTGGAGGACCAGAGGTTATACACTCACCCACGACGAGGGCAGCGCACTCCACGGGGACCGCTCCCACTGTCAGTGACAGACACTCGATCTGCCCGATGGCTTTCACTTTGCTTGGCAACGGAACCATCCCATCTTCGACAGGGAGTGCTTTGAGATGCTCCTTTAACCTGTGGGCATTGGAAACACAAACATCAAACACCCATGGCTTGGCTGTTCCAGCAAGGAGCAAACTGTGTTTGGAGGGTGCTTACACCTGAAGTGCTCTTAGCTTGCTCATTTACCACGCTGTTGTTGGAAAGCTGCTTCCCTGGCAGGTTCTCCGTGGGTGCTCTGCAGGCAGCCAGCAGCCCACACCCACATCAGACCACAGCATGACACAAATGCAGCCCTGGAGCTGATCCAAGCACAGCTCTGTGCTGGATTTTGGGTTTTACCCAAGGAATGTTTTTCCTACATTTTCTCAAGACTTGGGGAATACAGAATTGCTTCAAATGCAGTGTGGGTATAAGGAAGGGTTAGCTCACTCCAGCTTCCACAAGTAGAGCTGGCACTGTGTCCCCATGGAATCATAGAAAAGCTGAAGTTGGAACAGACCTCTAAGATCATCGAGTCCAACTGTTAACCCAGCACTGCCGAGGTCACCACTATACTGTGTCCCTAAATGCCACACCCACACATATTTTGAGCACTTCTAGGCATGCTGATGCCACCACTTCACTAAGCACTTTGTTCCAAGGCCTGACCACCCTTTTAGTGAAGAATTTTTTCCTGATACCCAAACTAAACTTCACTGGACACAACCTGAGACAATTTCTTCTGGTCTTGTTACTCATTACCTCACTCAAGCCTCCTTTCAGGTAGTTGTAGAGTGTAATAAGGTAACTCCTGAGTACCCTTTCCTCCATGCCAAACATGGTTCACATCCAGGGTTAGTTTGTTAGGCGCTGCTGCTGGGTTTGTTCAGAGGAAATGGGGACAGATCAATCACATTCAGCCCAAAGAAAAGAAAAAAGGATGTCAGAGATACCTCAGGTACAGCTTCTATCTTCACCCTTTGAAGCAGTCTGACAATACTAATTAATTATTTAGCTTTGGTTTCTCTTTTAAACTGAACAAGAATCTAATGGAAAGGTTTTTTGAGGAGCTGATCTCTCCCTTGGATAAAAGGCAGATCAATTTTCAGCTGTTTGAGGTACCTTTCTGCTGAGCCGCATTGCAGCAGTGCATGTGTGTGTGTGTGTCTGTCTGTCTGTCTGTCCATCTGTCCCAGGGGGCCAGCCCCCTCAGAGGTTCCAGAATTGAGGTGGCATTGCCCACACCATTTAGCACAGGTACAAAGACTGTGGGGGTTAGCAGGGAAAAGGAGCTAGATCCCCTCTGCTGCCTTCTTGGAGTCTGGCCTTAAAAATCAGTGGGAACATATCAGAAGTTTACGAGTTCCTTGGCCACCTCCTGCACCTCCTACAGCTCCACAGGGGATTTCTCCTTCTGGCAACCAACTGTGAGCCTACTCTGCTGCTTTCCTCGGTGTGAGGGGGAAGAGAATGACTGGCATCATGACAAGACACAAAAAAATTTTGAAAAGTAAGGGAGGAATTGAGCCTGAGCATCAGACACAAAAGTGCTGCTTTGAAGCACCAAGTCCCCCTGATACCTGGGCAGCAGAAACAGGCTCTGACCTTTCTTCAGTGCTCAGTGGAGGAAAGGGCTGCTGCAGCAGAGCAGTGCTGCAAGAACTGCACCTGACACACATCAGAAACACAGGGAGCAGAGGAACTGCCCCAGAGCATAAAATCCCTCCCAATGCCATCATGTGTCCATCCTCAGCTTGGCTGAGCTGTTCCACAGATTGTGACAAGGTCATGGTAAGCACAACCACCTTCCAGTCACTAAGCACTATTGTAAAAGAAGTAATTAATGGTCGGATACCATTCATTCAGGGCCATGCAGTAGTGCTCAGTGAAAAGATGTAATTTTCTTTTTTTTTTTTTTATAATTACTTCAAGTTAGCTGCAAAAAGCAATGACTCCATGGGAATAAAGTGCCAAAACCACTTGATATCCTGTGAGCTGATGCCTGGTCCTGTTCCTCAGAGATGAGAGAGAGAGTTTTGCAGCAAATGGCTGTCAGTCACTGCTCTAATAATCCATAAACACATTTCCTTTTCCTTAAACCAGGATAAATTTGTAATTGGGAGCAGCATCAAACACCCAGTTCTGAGAACATGCATGCACACAGCTTCTTTCCGCTGTGTGCTGGGCCAGCAGTGCTGCAGCCACTGCATGGGGGTTCATCCCGCAGCCTGGTCCCTGCCCTGCCAGGGGAGCTTGCAGAGCTGGGCAGGGCTGCAGCCCCACACCTGCCCTGGGGACACAGAAGGCTGGGGAAGGTTCAGCTGTTCCATGAGGCACTGAGTGACAAGCACACGGTGAAAACACATCTTCATCCAACCCTCTGAAGGGATTCCCTCAGTGGTGAACAGGGTGGTACATGTGGCTTTCTATTCCATCTCTCTCCCATTTAAGATTGGGACAGGATTTGTTTGTAATGGGAGGGTCAGGGGCTTGCCCAGCCAAAGCCCAAAACCCTCATTTCTGGAGTGACCATCATGGACATGGGCAAAGCCCCAGCCCCAGGACACCCCTGTGCTGCCAGGTGCCACACTCCTGCAGAACAGAAATCCAGCTGGATATTTACCCCAGCCTGTCCAGGCAGGCAGATGACATGAGGTTGTGCTGCGAGCCAGTGTCCACCACAGCCTTCAGCTCCTTCCCCGCACACTGCAAGAGCAAGGAGAGACAGGCAATGATGTGTAGGATGCAGGATGAGCACCAGAGTGTCCAAGAGCTCTGGTGCCCATGAACTCTCCTCAGGCCATCTCATCCCTGCTCCCCTGCATGCATGTAGGGTCCTGATTCCTGAAATTTCTGTCTCCTTTTCCCCTGCAGAGAGCAGATGGGGCAGCCCCAGGCAGGAGGGAATACTGTGGAGAGTGGGAAAAACAAATAAGCATGAGGCCAAGGAAGAGAAATGTGAAATTACCCTTGGGCAAAGAAAATGAGGAAATCAAGCAGGATGTGAGCTCAGGGATTTGCCATGGATAATTACCCCCCAGCATTTCAGCATGCTGCCCCAGCTTAGCTATCCCCTCTGCCCTGATGTGTAAGAGAAGGCACACATCAGACCAGTTTTCTCTGATTCCCAGGTGGGCATCTCTGCCACAGCAGCCTGGAGCTGCAGAGGGAGTGTATCCCCACAGCTGTGGCAGTACCATGGGAGCACAAACCTGACTGGGAAATATGGAGAACAAAAGCACAGCCTGAGACTGTTGGAAATAAAATCTGCAGGAAAAAAAAAAAACAAAAAACACAAGTTTTTTTTGTGGAGGGACTATTACCTGGCAGCTCACCACTATGAACTCTTCATCCTCTGTTTTTCCTGAGCTGCCCAGTTTGGTTTGGTTCAGCTTGTTGGTCTGTGATGAGAGATCACCCTTCGGAGTCCAGCTGCCTCGGCTGCCTCGGAACTTGGACAAGTTTGTCTCCATCAGGCGCTTCTGCAGGATGTTATGTGGTTGCTTTAAGAAAGACAACACACAGAAGAGCAGGGTGAAGTCAGAGAAAAGCCACACAGTGGCCTGTGTCACCAGACTGCCTGTGGTGCCCATGGGCCAGCGCTGCTCTCACAGGAAGGTTGCCCCAAACTCTTACTCTCCCTAATTCCCAGTACTCTTCCTAGCTAGTTCTGGCTTACCTGTCTTTGACTAAAAAGAACTTTGTATTGCAAAGGCAATAACACTGTCAAACTATTAACTTTTGAGACCTTGGAGGGATGCCTTTCTTTTAGCAAACTCAGATTCAAGGTTTGATTGCATATAGGAATCCAAACAAGTCTGGCCTTTTCAAACTGGCATTTCAGCCATAACTGCCTTGGTGTTGATGAAGGAAATTCTGTAGTGATGTGAAAAATTAGGATGTAACAAATCACCTTTCCAATGATATTTAACCCCTAAGTATGAAGAACATCTAAAATTGCCCTCTGGGCCTCTTTCCCCTGTACTTTTATTTAGCTGCTAAGGGTGGTTAAATGGGACCAATCCTGAGTGCCGTATCACAAGAGGAAAGGAAGAGGAGGGGAAGAGATAAACTGGTCTGAGGCAGATAGGTATTCTCCCAGATTTCCCAACACTTCTCTTTTTTTCTGTCACTTCCATTTGCTCTGAAATAAGCATATTGCCTCTCAAGATCTCCTCCAACCTCTTTCCCAAAAGCCTTTTTATGTTTAATGTTCATTGCAGATGGATGCACACATTCTGCTGGAGGTGAAATGACTGCCTGATTATCTGCTCATTTCTCTGCCTGCCTAATCTGCCCTCCCCATTAATGCCTTTCCCTCTGATTTTAATTTTTCCATGGTGAGACATTTTTACTGGCTTATTCCTGAATTTCTGCATTCATGTCAAACATGCCTGTGTCTGCAGAGACATATGAACCAGCAAACCTCCTCATCCCAAGGGAGTATCAGAGTCAGGATAACTTTGAAAACCTCGGGCCATAGCTCCCCAACTTAGCCAGTGCCCACCCTTGTGCACAGCATGTTAAATAACACCACTTACAGAAGTCTAATGCAACCTGGCATCATCCTAAAATAACTGCAGCCACGCTGGCGCTTCAGATCCCGCTGTGGGCGCAATGCAGGCGGCGGAGCTGGACGTGATGGATGGGATGGGGCAGCTGCAGCAAGCACCAGTGGTCAATGGGACACATCAGCTCCTTGCACCCCCACTCTCCACTCTTCTGATTTCTGCTACTAGAAATAAAATCCCATGGCCGATTTGTGTTGCAGGTGTTGTGTCTGACCAACCCGCTACAGAGCACATCTTGTGTGTAAGCAGTAACTCCTGATGGGGAAGAATCAGATCTGACATTGTGCTGCCTTCCCAGTGAGGCCAAACAGCAGAAACCAGTGTTACTTAACTGGATTAAAGGCAGGCAGGCTGGCTGCACTGGTACTGGGCCCTGTGTGGAGGGACAAGCAGGGCAATTTGGGAGAGAGGGCTCCCTTGTATCAGGCAGAGCTGTAGGTGCACAGTCAGCACTGTGATCACCTCCAGCACTCCTCACCAGAGCAAAAATGCAAGCCAGGGTTTTCTGACAGTGGATGGGATGTCCTTTTCACCCTTTATGTTTGACTGCAGCTCAGGAACACAGCCGGAACACTAATTCTTCCTGTCATTTAAAAACAACAAAAGAAAGGATAGGGGAGCATAGAAATAAATGGATGAAGTTCACCCAGCTGGCCTGCCACACAGCAATCATCTCTTTGTGCCCAGCCCCACTCAGGCAGGACCAAGAGAAATTTCTGTATGGCATCACCCAGGACAGTCTGGTTGCTCTTCTGATCTGCCTGGCCTCAATCTCCAAGACACTCCTCATTGCTATTTTAACTGTCATCTACCATTGAATTCAACCTAATTTTTTTAACTACAAGTTCTCCTATGGATTGTTAGTCAGTAGCATACATGGATTTTCTCAAGCCCTGGGTTTTATGAATCTAATATGGGATCTATCACCAAAAGGAAAAAATCCATCACTCAGCAGACACAAGTTACCAGCACAAATGGGGTTTTCTTTTCTTGACACTTGCCCTTCTGAAAACCACAGCAAATCCTGCCTCTGGGGCGACAAATATTCCTTATGTTGTGCTCCAATACAGAAATGATCTGGCAAGAGGGGGCTGAAAAGGTTCCCTGCAGCACCATCCTGTCTCAGGCTATCAATTAGTTTGCTTTAACTTGGATTTCCCTTTACTCTTGTGTGCAACAGAGTGACGGATGTTAGTCACAGAGATGACTCAAGTGATGGATATGTTCTTGGTAAATGGATAATGTGCCAGGGGACATTTGCAAATGCACATTTTGCTGGCAAACTGCAAGCAGACCGTGTCAGGGAGGGAGGGAGAGGAGGAAAACCTCCTCCTGCCAGCACTGGGGAAGGCAGCTGTGTTCTCCCTCCAGTGTGTGCCTGGCAGTGTTTGAAGGAACCCAGATTACCTGGTGCAATATTCCTTTGCATTGTGAAAAAGAGTTGAAAGGTTTATAAAGATATAGAATGCTACATTTCACTATGTCAGCAAAAAAATAAGTTTTCCTAGTATCATTCAGCACTACATAAACACAAATCAGGATTTTTTTCATAAGATATGTCCATTTCCAACCCCAAGATTTGCAAAAACCTACAATCCCAAAAAAATATCACAGTGAAAACCTAAAGAAGAGAGTGGAGACACCATCTATTGCTGACCTTATTTACCACTGTCCGTCAAAAGCACAAATAATTCTGTGCAGCTTTGCTCCTCTCTGATTTATAAGCAAGTGCATTGCTGCAGCTTGCATTATTCATTTCTCTGGCAGGTTTCCCTCTATCTGGCTTCTAGATCTGGGGATAACAAGACCCATCAATGATTTTACTCAGGTGGAGATGAAAGTCAGGGACCCCTCCTCCACAAACCCATCTCAGGATGTTTGCCCTCTCTTCTGTACCTAGACAGTAGGGGAGAAAATAAAATAAATAAAAATGGAGTTTTAATGCCTCAACAGAGCTAATCCCAAGAAACAATCAATTTGTCTCTCTTCTTCCCATTCTTCATCCAAATTCACATGCTCTACCAGCATCCTGTGCTGTCAGCCCCTCTCTTAGGTGGGAGAGGTGGGACAGAGGTGCCCCCTGTACCCCTGTGTGCCCAGGCAGCAGCCAGCTCTCTGAGCAAGGCAGTTCATGCAACATTGGAGATTTTTGCATTTCAGGCAGGACACACCAAACTCTGGAGCACGCACAGCAGGGAAGTGGGGTCACCTGAACACCCTGCAATCCATCCAGTGCTGCACCAGCTATGGGAAACTGGGGCCAGGGCCACAGGGCACCCAGGGTTGTGCTGAGAGTGCCATGGGGAGGTCGGAGGGCATGATGGAAACAGGAAATGCTTTTGTTGCTGTTGTTGCTTTTGTTACTATTTATAGCTCTATTTCCCAGGTTGTCAAACATGCGGGACTGTTCCAGACAAAGCTGCTCCAAACTGGTACAGTGGCTCTGGGGGCCAGGGACAAGTGTCAGAGCACCAGGAGGAGCTGCAAGAGCTAGCACGTCCTGTTCAGTTTGGGAAGGGGGCCATGGTTATCCTGTCAGGAAACCCACATCTCATCCTAAAGACCATCTCATGCCAATTTTTTGGGCTTCAGGAAAGAGGCTAATAGAGGTAAGAGACATCAAAGGAATTTCTGTTCTCTACATTTGCCAAATTCAGTACGTGCTTTGCTATAGCCTGGTCTCATACTGGACAGAGTGGAGTACATAAAGGGAGTGACTAGAGTTCGGTCTGAGCCAGAGTAATTCACTGGAAAAGATGAGAGCATTGACATGGATGATTACAAGTATTTATCAAACCTGCCTGTGCACAGCATCAGCAGGAGAGCTGCTTCAGGAGCTGAGTAATGGCACACAGACCAGGGGATGCCAGCACACCCACCCTGCTGACCTGCTGCTGCTGAGCTGTGCACAGTACCCCCCGCACCATAGCCAAAAGAAAGGGGGGTTCTCCCCAAAACTGGAATGCTTGCTGCCAGCTGCCACAGTGACAGACAGGATCTGCTCTCACCACCTGTCTCCATCTCTGAGGAGCTGTTCCCTCCTCTCTGCTGCTGCCAAGGCTGCTGGAAAACCCCCGCAGGAACCCCTGCGTTAATAACGCCGGTCACGTCAGAAGCCCCTCTACACACGTCACCACAGCTGCCACACAGCTTTAGGCACAAAAACCTGCTGCTTTGTGAGGAGATGCACAATTATTCTCAAGGAAGCCATGCAAACGCCTTGGGCCATGACCTCTGATGCCCTGGGGCTCCTGATCATGCAGCTCAGTCCCTCTGGGCACGGGCCTCTCAGTCTGGGGCCACAACAAAGTCCCATATTTTGGAAGGTCTCCAGTCTCAGAGATGCACAGTCTCCCACTCCTCCTGGGGACAACCCCTGTGGCAGCCACAGCAGTGGGGACACACAGCGTGTCCTTTGTGAGGGGTGAGGGTGGCAGCATCGCTTCCCTGCAGGACAACCCACCGGCACACCCCTGAAATTCACGGAATTTTCTCTGGGGCTGTGGGAACAGGCCTGAGCAGATGCCAGTGTTCTTGCTTTGGGGACTCCCTGCACACCCCATGGGGCAGGAGGCTATGGCCAAGGGTGCCCTGGCCACATTTGCCCACTGTGCCATCAGCCCCCACTGTGGCATGGGGATGAGGGGGATTTTGCAGTGGGGTGGCCCACACCAGCTGGGTTCTCACCCCAGCCCCAGTAGCCAGATGGGCATCTCACCTCTGCCACAGTGCTCTTTCTTTTTGTTCTTGGAGGGCACTGGGAGCTGTGACCCCCCCAGGGCTTTGGCACATCCCTGGAGAGAGCCCCCTGTGCAGATCCTCCTTGCAGGGGCGGTGGGTGCAGCAGGGGTGATGCTGCAGCCATGGCACAGGAGCAGGGAGGACACCTTGAGTGACATTTCTGTGTCCAAGGAGCCCACTGCTCTGCCCCTGGTGCTGGTACAAAACCTGGTCCTCACTGTGCAGGGCAAAGGACTTCAGTGCTCAGTGCCCCTGGCTCCTGCTACCTGTTGATTCTTATCTGGGCAGAGCAGAACCCACATCAGGGACTCAGTCCTGCTCACTGGGGGACACAGAGCCACAAAATGTCATTTAGATTCTGCTGATAATAGCAACAATGCCATCCCTCCCTGAAAAACACTTCAACTCTGCTGGAGAGCTGCAATTCAGTGGTGCCCAGGAAAGCTCCTTCTGAGCCTTTCCCTGGGCAGGAGCTTACTACAATTGCAAAACACTTGGGTTATAAAAAAAAAAAAAAAAAAAAATCACCCCCATTTGCACTGCAGAGAACAGCCAACTCACTCCACTTGTCTCAGGCAGGCAGAGCCAAGCCTAACCCAGCTGAGCAGGAAGGCTCTGACAGAACAAAACACTAAAAATAAAAAAGATTGACTTTGGTTTTCAATAAAACCCATACCAAGCATTGGAAAAATGCAAGTATTGTTTTACAAGGTGCAAGATTTTTCAACACTTGAGCAAAAAATCTAAAGGAGCTTTCCCTGGTAGATATGTTTTCTAAATTTTACTCCTTATGTCAGAACTTTTGATGTTACATTGAAGTATCCTTTCCCAGTAGATAAAGCTGAAACATTTGTACAGTATTTAGAAATGCTCTCCAACCCCCAGACATGGTGAATAACACCAAGTACAGGATCACATAGATCACTGTACACATAAATATTTTAAACCTAAAATTATGTCTCTTCAGTTTAAAAAAACCTATATATGCATATTGAAGTGTAATCTTGACAGTTTTATATTTTGAAATACCAGGGACTGTACTTTACTGAATCATTATGATTATGTGTTGTGTGTTTACATAGATCACAGGCCAACATGTGTGTATACATATGCATTGTATGAAGCCATTTTGACTTACTCTGACCCGGAGAGGAATTTTGTACTTGCAAACAGAATGCCATTTACATGCAAAAGTAAAAAAAAAAAAGAAAAAAAAATTTAAAAATTAAAATAGTAAATGCTATTAACTCTGAGTGCCAGGCATCCAAAAGTACTTACTAGAAGAAAACCATGGTTATAACCAGCATCATGTTTCTACTCCCTTCCTTTTACATACAAAAGTCCTATTTTTCACAATCAGTTTCCACACACAACCAACTTCTCCTAACAGAAAAACAGCGTGGAGAAAGAAACAGCCACTGCCCTACCAGCTTCTCAAGTCTCCTTCCAATAACCACAGCAGAGCCTTACAGTATCTTTCGAAGTCCCCAGCTTCTTCAGCCCGTCCAGAGGGAGCAGATCTGCGGAATCCTTGTGAATAAACTGAACCGCCTGCTTCATCCTCCTCTGCTGCCGGAGAGACGCCGCTTCCCTTATCTCCACTTCTTTCCTGCTGGGCTCGGTCAGGATCCCCGAATAAAACATCTCTCCGCCCGGCAGTGGCTCGCTCCTTGAAGATGCGCGTCTCGGGGAGCTGCGAGGGGGGGATGCTCTGTCGCCTGCGCTTTATAGCCGGAGCCTGGTGACGTGGGGAGGCCGGCAGGTACCTCTGCCTCCGGCGGGGCTGGGCACATCGCGACACGGGGCGGGGGAGCTCGGGCTGCTGCTGGGGGAGAACCCACGGCTGCCCTTCCTCCTGCTGCCAGCCAGGCTAGCCAGGATGTGGAAGAGAGCAGCGGAGCCCCGGCACAGCGCTGTGACAGCTCCGGGAGCCAGCACAGCCCGGCCATCCCCGGCGGGCACAGCGGCATTGCCCTGGGCGGGGAGCTGAAGTGTCGCGACAGGGAGGGACACTGCCCAGCACCCGTGTGCTCCTGCGGCTGTTCCCCTGTCCTGGGCTGTGCCTCTGGCCATGGGGAGGGTTTGGGACCGCATGCTCGGGTGCCCCTGCTCTCATCGCAGCATCGCCAGCAGCGATCTGGATCGTCACTGCCCACTCAAGCGCCCAGGAAAAGTGTCACAAAAGTTGTCCCAGCCAAACTGAGGCGCCTTAAAATGTGGGTTTAAATAGGGTTTCTGTACCCATCAAATGTCTAGGTACAGCACAATTTGGCTAATCACCAACACCCACCCAACTGACTGGTAATCAGAGCAAAACCTGCCAAAGCAGCTATAGTTTTGCAGCTTTGTGCTGCTTGCCTAATGACCCAGATGATGCTGGAGTCAGTCTTGCTGTAGTTACCTACCTCTGATCCCAGACAAAGCTGGGAGATGTGTTAGAGGATGCTGGCATTACCTTGGCTGTCTAGAGGTATCCTTTATTCTTCAGGGGCAGCTCTAGGCTTCCAAGAAGCAAATTCCATTTTTTCTGGGGCTGGGCTGTCCTTTAACTTGCTTTATTTAATCACGAATGAAGTCTCCAGTAAAATTCCAGTACCTCTTTCCATTACAGCATACAATATGAACTAATACGCATTAACAAACTTAATAGAGTTTCATACTATAAAGACTGATTAATGTAATAGTTACAGAAGGTCATTTTCTTAGCAGAACTCATAGCACACTTGGTTTTCTTTCACTGCAATAGCAAGTAAGGGCAGCAGGTGCTTCCCTGAACTTTCTGCTTCCCAATTTGTTGTGTGAAATAGGTGCAAAAAAACTGCAGCTCTGCCTCAGACACACAGTACATATCTGTAAACACTCCACATGGGTTTGGTTCTTGTTAAACTGAGAGCGACCTTTGATGTGCCAGGCAAAGCACAAGAAAAGCAGAGCTTAGCCCAGGATTTATTCCAGGCCAGACTTCTAGGACACTTCCTGCCTTCCAGAGCTGGGACACCGTTTCTCCTCTGCTCTCCCCCACCAGGAGAGCCTGGGCTCACACTTTCTGCTCCCCAGGACACCACTGGCACCCTGCTGCTCCTGCTCCTGGCCTGGGGAGTGGGGCTGGCACAGAGCAGGGCTGATGCCAGAACACTACTCTGTGGGTAAACTTAAATATCTGAGCCCTGCAGCCATGGACAGACCATGTATGTTCAGCCCCTTCTCACATGACCCGAGAGAGAGGAGGGAAAAAACTCAGATGATGAGTCAGAATGCCATAAAACCCGAGCACATTATTTCACAGCCTCACATAAAGGCCACAGCACATGAGCCAGCCCAGCTCAGTGCATATGTCAGCCTGCAGAAGGGTAACAGGGCTGACAGTCTGAAGGGGGATATAGTTTTTATTCCCTATGCTGACTCAGCTCATTACATGACAGGACCCTTGTTCCACCCTGACACACATGGCCGGGAGGATAAAAGGACCTTATTTTTCACCTTGGGAACTATTTGGCACTTTTCCAGCTGATTAAATAAAGATATACAACTGCATCCATGCTCTCCCGAAGGCAAGGAGGAAGCCAAAGGGCTGCCACTGAAACCAGGAGGCAATTTTTAGTATAAAAGCTTCATGGAGTAGCAGTACTCTGGCCAATGTATTAGCAAATGCCCAATGAGCTCTGGCTTATTTCAAGAAGAGGAAAGCAGCAAGAACAGGTGGAGCATGAGAAGCCCCCTCACACAGCAGCTCCAAGGCTGCAGCCTGTGTTTCCATTCAGCACCCAAGCATTTTGTCTGAGCCCTGCAATTTCACTTCTGCTGTATGTTATAAATGCACTTTGTGCCAACAGCTCTGAGGAAAATCTGCTCAATGCTCAAGAGGAACAAATGAGATAAAAGCCTAATTCCTCTCTTGGTTTTTAATCCTGAGACAGAGGAAAGAGGAAGAAGCAGTAAGTCATCTGCTCAAATTATGCACACTGAAGGAGGGGCTCAGTTTGGACAGCTCAAACCCAGGGGTTAAGCTGGTTAAGCGGTTAAATCATTTGTTTGCAACAGATTAGCTGGCGGTATTTCTCCCCCTTCCTATATGATGTATCTAAATAGGGGCACATTTCAGAAAAATTCCCATCCATTCACTGGAGACAAGCCTGTGCATGACCACTGCTCTTTACTCAAGAAAAGTAAAAGTTTGCTCCGAGGAACAAAACCACCTTTTTTTGCTCTTTCCTGCCTCCAGAGCAGCACGGAGTGTTCCTCTGCACCTCCATATAAAATCAATTCCAGCGTCAAAAAGAGGGTTCCCAGGGCTGTGCTGGAGAGCAGCCCTCCAGGCGGGGTGTCCCCTGCCCTCCAGGACAGGCTGGCTGTGCCACAGCCCAGGTGCCAGCAGGGACGGGCACAGCGGCAGGACATCGGAGTCTGCAGCAGGTTTGGAATGGGCTCTGTCCCGTGCCCGGGGCACCTTCCCCAGAGCTTTTCTGCTGGCTCAGCAAAGTCCTCGGTGTCCAAAGCCATTGGAAAGAGCAAACAGAGGGACACGGTGCTTTCCCTAGCCTTTCCAAGGTACCCTTTGCCATCACAGCTGGAGACAGGGAAGGCACCACCACAGGGCAGCGCCAGTGCCCTTGGAGGGAGGGGAGAGGATGTGCAACTTTGATAAGTTTATCAACCGCTCTACAGGGCAGTCATTGCCACAGGGACCCTGCCTCTCAAATGTAATTTGCATTACCTGTGATGGTTGTACCCCTATTTACAGCCGGCTGAGACTGGCTCGGTCCCCGGTCCCGCCTGCAGCTTCATCAGTGTGAGGGAAGAGGAGCTGCGGGCTTCGGTTCACACCCCCATTCCATCTCCCCCTCCGGTGAAGAGGAAAGCAGCAACAGGAAACGCAGGAAGTGGGTCGGTCCTTTCTTTCTTTTTTTTTTTTTTTTTTTTTTTTTTTTTCCTCTCCTTTTCTTTGATTTCTCATCTTTCCCTAAAAAAGAAGTGACTTGTTAGTGGTTGCCATATCCTGAAGAAATGCAGAGATGCCCCAGAAAACTCTGAAGATAGGACAGAGTGGTATAATTTAACACAAACAGAAGCAGGCAGTAGGCCCAAAAGGAATAATTTACTCAGCACAAAGAGAAAATGTTAGAGAATCCATTTCCAGAGAAAAGACCATGAAGAGCTTAAGAAAATGAAATCACTATAATTGATGTATTAAAATAAGCTTCCTGTCCATCAGTGCATTAGTAAGGGTCAGTTCTAGCATAATCAGGAAAATAACTGGAATAATTTGGAGACTACAAACCAGTCTTTTCTAAAAACGTTGGACACAAAAATCCAGAAGGATTTACTGAGTTAATTATCATTTGTTGCAAGACAAAGACTATGGACGGCACTGGAGAAATCCTCTAACATACAAATGCAGAGTCAGGTTGATATTCCTGAGAAATGTAGCCCATTTTGTCCAGTAAGTCCACACTTACCTTCTGTATTTCCAGTGCTGACGAAGGGAAAGGACTTCCTGGACTGGGATCTGGGCCCCATCACAGGCATTTCATGGAGACAACTATTCCCAGGGCATCTGCATTTATCCTGGGTGCAGCTCCAGCCTCCTCCCCCGTTCCTGTTCTGTGCAGTGCCTGAGCTGGTGGCATCAAGCACAAAGCAAAAGCACGGATGACACTGAGAGAGGAATCAGACATTGCACGGCTTCCCCCAGGAGACTGAACTGAATTTATCTGTCTGCTTCTCTTCATGCACAGAGGCAACAGGTGAATGAGAGTTTCAGCAAAACAAAAGCCGCACATGTCAAAACAAGAGATTAAAATGGCAAGTCTTGCAAGAGCTCCCTTACCTTTATTTTCCCTTCTTTGAAGAGGCTGAGACATGAGAAGGGCTGGTTTTCTTCAAAACTGGAGGAAATGGTGTGCATAGAGGGTAGGCAATGTTTCTCCCCAGTACATACACCAACCTCTGTTTATTATGTGCAACAGCAAAATTATTTCAGTGTAAAATTTTCAAAATTATTAATTTGAAGAAACATTAATACATACTACTTCTCACCCTCACAGATGTATGTTAGAGTTGAACTGCAAATATTTATTTTGAAGTAGTCTACACATATATTCGAAGTGCCAACCATAACTACATCACTCAGACTTCCCAAACCTCAGGGGATTTCACTTCTCCTGTCCTGCAAAAGGCAGCTTGTGTGCTGAAGTCTTCCTCTGCTGCTGGGGCATTCCAAGCCATAAATTTTACATTCAGGTCATTAAATATATAGGAGGGATCTTGTTAAGGCTAAACCAGGGCGAGTCACTTCACACTACACAAACACGGTTCTCTCACTCCTTTCTAAAGTCCCAGAAGCCTGACATCTGGAGACCAAGGAGGAGCAAGGCAGGACACGCAGGAATGCCTCTGCTGCTCGGGATTTCTGAGCTCTGAAAGCCAGGAGGAAGAGGGCGCTGCTCTTCTTCCCATCAGGTTCTATATCAGCCCAGCAGGAACTGCTAAGAAATAACCGGGAGCCTGTTGCTCTGGAAAAGAGGGGTCTGGTGGGACGAGATGCTGGCTCTGAGGGGTAGGAGAAGGCATAGAGACACAGGAGACAGGCTCACCGCTGGATTCTGCAGTGAAAAAGATCACAGGTAGGCAGCTCAGAGCACCTGGACCAAGGAGAGCTTGACAAGGAGCTGTCAAAACCAGAGGTGGTACCCAGCCATCTGAACAGCAATCACCCCACAGGCAGAATCTTGCTGAGCCTGCTCCTGTTTGCTTCTTGAAATAGTTCCCTAACAAAGGGATTATGGGCTCCCCACATCAAGGGAGCTGCAGGATGCTTTCACTGTCATTAGCCGCTGGATTAATGCCACCTCACAAGAGACATGGAGAAACAGACATTGCAGAAGCAAGAACAGCACCTAGTTTTCTCCAGCGGAGACATGCCATATTTTCAGACATATTTTCCTTCTCCCATTAGCAATTTTTGCTCTCTCTTCTGCCTAAGGAAAAAAGGCCCTCAGGACAAAGCCCAGCCATGCTAGCAGCCAGTGATTTCTGGATACAAAGGAGTCCAGTCTTGGTCTAAATACTCCAGTACAACAATCAGTTTCTATTCACCAGTTCACTTAAGCACCTGCTTAAATGCTTTTATGAATACAAATTAAAGAATTTCTCCTTCCTGGCATGGTAAAAACTCACTCCTTAGTACATAAAATATCAGTATGCACACAAAATCACACACAATAGGTATATGTTTCCCTTGGATACTTGGGATGTCTGTGTTTGCCCTTACATCCGTGTGGCTACTTAATCATAAGGCAGCTGACCAAATTTTTCCTTGAGTCAACACCTTGAACATTAGTGGAGATACAGTAAGGATACATGGTGCCCACAATGACATCCGTGCCTAGCTGAAGCCATGAAATAGTTCCCTAACCCAGTCCTAACTTGGCAGCAAGAAGTTTTAAATAATTACCCCTTGATTGTTGCAAGCATGGAACACTGGCTGTCATTTTCTCCCTTTTACTTTCTTCCCAAACCAATAAATTATTCTCAGAAACAACTGGTGCCATGAGCAGATGTCCACGATGGACCAGGAGAAAAACACATCACAATCATTTTCCACTGGGACTCTGTTAGCCAAGGTGCTTATATCCAAGATTTTCTTTTCCTTAACCCCATGTCTTCATTAGTGTGAAATGCACACTGGCTCTGGGATAAAAGATGAAGCTGTGGGGAGTGGGAGGCCAGAGACTCAGTGCTCTGCCCTCTCCACACATCTGAAGCAAATGTTGAAACCTGAGTTGGAAATGAGAGCAAACCAAGGCAGTCTGAGCAGAGACAAGATCAGGAAGGTCTGGCATTTTATACTGCAGAAAGGGTCTTCTGCATCTCCTGTCTTTGGGTGACAAGTTTAGGGCTGGCACTGGTATCTAAAAACTCCCTGCCACAGGGGGGAACTCTTAGTCCTGAAAGGAGTTACACAAACTCTTTAAAAGCCTTCCGCTTTTTCTGGCTTTCTAGCCAAAGAACTTCCCTCAGGCCAAGTATAAATCTGCTGCAGAGGCATTTCTCATTCCAGATGCTTTGGAGTGGTATGATTCCTAAATAGCAGTACTTGGGGAGAGGGAGAGGGAACTCCTCAAACAAACTCTGTGGAATTTACTTCATGGAGAAGAAAAATCTCAGAACAGAATTTAAAACCTCGGGGAAAAAAAAAAAAAATATCACTGTCTCAGAAACAGGATGAATTCAGGTCAGCTATGAAACAGAACTGCCTTTTGAAGGATTCCTCTATGGCTTACCCAGTTTACCAGGTGACTGTGACAAAAATAACAAACTCCAGCAATGCAGTAAGCAAGTGAGCTGAACAAAACTGGAATTTCCCAGCTCTTTTGCAAAAGCCTCAAGAACAGGTGCTTATTTCAACTCATGCCAGTGTGGGATTCATCAAGGAACAACATTCTTACTATGCTCTTTAAAAGACTGACTGTGAACCTTTTCTGCCTCTACCAGTTAAAGGAGTATTCATAGAAGGATTTCATTTAACAAATATTTCCACCTTCTTATGGAGCTTGAATCTAGGACAGCTTTGCATCTTTCCTTCAGAGGAGAAGGGGATAGCTTGCTTTGTATATGGAGTGTGAAATTGATCTGGTTGCACAACAGACTAATATTCAATGAACTCAGGGTTTGAATGTTATAAGTTAAAGATATATCAATTTTGGAATTTAAAACATTCAAATCCTAAATTCATCAAATGCCTCAAAATAATTTGGGAACTTTGAGGTACTTCCAAATCTGAGCCCAAGATATTTACGATATCCATTTAAGACAAAAATACTATTTACCATCAGCATTAGAGAAAGGGTCACCACAGTGTTAGTCAAACACAGGCTCTCTCACCTCTGTGGAGCCCTTATGTTTATTTTATGAAGTCAAGACTCCAGGGCTCTCAAGTGCCCCAAGTAAAAGTGAGCTCCCCTTGTACCCTCCTGCCGCAGCCCATGCAGAGCTGCAGCAGCTCCTGCCAGGTAAGATTTAGCCAGAAATGTTACTGGATACTGAGGGCTAATATTTGCTCATGCACAAAATCATCAACAGGGTATCAATGTGGATCTCCTAACACAGAGGTTGTGTTCGCCATGTTGTGATTTGGTTAAATGCCTCCACCTTCAAGCTTAGTCAGCTGAAAGACACTGGAGCTCACACTGTGCCCCAAGAGGAAGGCAGCTGCCCCAGGAGAGCAGGAACATGAACACTGTGGGCAGGAATGATGAGGCACACAGCACTCTGAGGTGTTTCTGCCCTACCCTGGGTATAATTTACTGCAGGATCATCTGTCCAACTACTGATAGGAGTCAAGCTGTGATCAAGCTGAGCAACCAAACGATGTAGGAAATCAGTAGCTGACTACTGCACACAGAATTTAATTTTCAAAGACAAATGTTCGAAGTCCATTATTGACATCTGTAAGAACTGAGTCACCAGAGTGATGGGGCCAGGCAGAGTGCCAGAATCACTCACTGTTCTCAAAGTAAACAACAGCAATTGAAGTTACACATTCACGGCCCATTTCCTCCAGCTTCCTTAGAGGTTTATTCTGCCTGGAAATCAACAACCTTGAACCCACATATTTCCTCACCAGTAATTTGGAAGAGACGTGAGAACTGCCTTGACCAATGGTCAGTTCAGAAGGATCTCCTCCCACTGCAACCTGCAGTGGCAGCAAGACCTGGCCCAGCAGCACGGCTCCTTCTATGTCCCATATTTACATTTTGTAAAAACAGATTAACTTAAAATACAAGGTCATTTACAAACCACTCCCTCCCCTCCAAAACAATCTATCAGAGGTGGTGGTGAGGCCCAAGAGCTGCCAAGGTACCGGAGCCCCAGTTTCAGCCGACTGTCTGGTTTAGGGGTCCCACTGCAGAAGCCCCATCCAAACCCGCTGTTTGCCAGCAGGGATTTGAGCAGGATCTGTCTTTGCTGGGGCCACATGCTGCCCTCTCGTGGGAAGCCCTGCGGATGGTACCCTGCTGCCTGGGCACTGCCTGAGCCTGGGCACAGCCCCGCAGGGAGCTGCTCACACAGCCCTGCACAGCAGCTTCACCCAGACCAGCACAGCCTCACCACCTCAGCTCCCCAAACACTCAAAAATCTCCTTACTTGAGCACTTTCACAATATCCCAAGCAAGAAGAGAGCCTGAGAGGTGTCTGAGGTAGGGATGAGGCTCTAGCATCTCACATGAAGTTATGCCAGAGTATCCCTAAGCCAGACTATTATTTTCATCAGATTTTACTCCTCCAGTCCTGCATGAGGAAACACAGATAGGCCTTTTTTTATCCACTCCAAGAGCAAATGGTCACGTTGGACTTGTGTCCTGCACAGAGCTGGGACAGGCATTTGTGATGTGTTTATTCCAGCACTGCTGCATCCCTCTCACACCGCAGGCACTGGCTGCAGGGCTTTCTGGACAGCCCTGGGGAAGACAGCAATGCCTGCAGTGTTGAGCATTCAGTTCCTAGAGCTAAGCTTCCTTCTGCCACTGAATGAAGTTGCTGTTCTCAGCATGGATGAGCCTTTTCAGGGTTTTATTTTTGTAAGTTTGCTGAGAGAATTAGCACCTACGGGAGCCAGGGCACAATAGTTGTGCTATGTAAGCCAGACAGGCCCCCTGAGCACTTTTCTGGTTTTAATAACTGGTCTCAGCTTTTCCACACAGCTCCTCACCCCAGCACTACACCAGTAACAGCAAACTAGGGCCAGCCAAAATCCATGAGCAGTGCTGTGTCAAATACAGGCTTGCCCACTGGACACAGAGATCCTGAACTCCCAGTTTTCTGGAATGCTCCCTCAATTTCCACTTTAAACCTCACGAAAATCGTGATCCCCTCCCTTGCCCTTAGCTGCTTTCTGTGGCTGGGTTTTACTCTGGGCAGCACCTCCAGAAGCCAGGTGAGCTGGCATTTTGCAGCAGGTGACAGCTGCCACTCTTGTATTTGAGGCACAGAGGATGAGGCTTCCTCTCATCAGGCATAAATCTGTCCAGTACAGAAATGTTTCACGGCTGTTTGCGGTGTGCTTAGCAGGCAACACTTGAACTAAGGACTACTAAACAACAAATTGCATGTCAAGTGACTACTTCAGAATATTTTAGCTCCCAAAGTAACTTTTTCTCTCCCTAAAACTACAATCCCTTGGTTTCCTGATCCCCAGAATCGTCACAAAATGGAGATTTCATGTGATTTGTAAGTCTACATTGCTTATTGAATAAACTTCCCAGTGGAGAAAAAGACGGTTTTGGTTGCATCAGATCAAGTTTAGCAGCTAGATAGTGTGAGGGAAAATTTTTTGTATGAATTTCGTATTTTGTATTTATAGGCAACTCCAATAAGAAAAACAGATTTCAAGGTCTTCTTTTCTGACCTGTTTTTTCTCACTGTGTACTAAACAGGCTTTACTTCATAAAATTTAAAAAACTTACTCTTCGAAATGTGCTTAATCAGAGAAAAAGCTGTACTAACACACATATATTTAAATGGAGAAGGATACTTTTTTTTTTCTTTTTTAACAGTTAAAGTGATTTAATAAGATAGTTTAAAGAGCAGCATGAGAAAGTCATACATAATTTGCTCTGACTTGGAGGAACACTAGACTTACCTACTGAGTGGAACGTGGGAATGTGTCCCTCAAGTTCTCTGAGTTTCTCCTGTTTTCCCCACAGGTTCTCTTTTTGCATCACTGCTTCTGGGTGTTCTCTGCATTCCCAGCAGAACACATGGTGTGGAAAGAGACTTCCACAAGAGAGAGTGAAAATCTGCCTATGAGCAAAGGATTTGTTCAAATTAAACAGGCAACAACAAGAGGTGCTGTGGGATGGGTTTGTTCCAGGGACCCCCAGAAACAAACCCAAGTTTGGCTTAAGTTCTTTACAAAGTTTGTCTTCTCCAGCCTTGCACAAGTGGTTTGAGTGGAGCAGCATCCAAAGGAAGAGTGTTTACATTTTTGTTGTGACAGGTTTTGTAGTCCACATCTATTGCATTTACAATATAATATATAATATATGCCATCTATATGCATGAGAGAAAAAGCATTTGCATTTAAATTTGTTTAATTCAGAAATATTTGTGGGCCACTATCCTTGCATTCTGTTACAAAGGATTATCATAACACTGTTCTTTCCTGCTTACCCACACCAGACCTCCTCTGATTCCTTGCATTTGGATAAGCTTCAAGTCTTGGTCTCCATATTCCCCTATTAATTATTTCTGTTACATAAACACCCCAAGATCCCAATCAGAATTGCAGCTCCCACTGCTGTGGGTGTTCCCAGGATAGTTCATACTGACATTTCCTGTCCCAGAGGGTATCCGAGCACTCATGTCCATCACTGCAATCCAGCACTGGCAGCATCCACAGAATCAGGGAGAATGTTTGAATGACACAGTTTTCTGCTGTGATCAGCCTGCAGCCACCATACCCTTCCAGGACATCTATATTCCTGTATGTCATTTACCCTTTGCCACGTAAACCAGTAAACATTCCCACACCAAACAGCTGAACAACACCGCTGTGTCTTCCAAAACCACACTAAATGAGCCTGGGTGGACACATTCAGTGAAATACACATCAGTTCTTGTCACTGTGATCAAAGGAAGCTAAGGGTCAATCAGGCAATTGAATAAATCAAGGAGAAGATATAGGGATTACTTTTATAAAAGTTTGATAGACTGGCTAAACTTAATAATCTCAACATAATATTAATAAAACAAACAAAAAAAACCCCCAGAAAACAGTACTGAAAATTATTATAGACTGACTTATTTTCAATTTCCAATGACCTATTTCTACCTTTCAATTCTAAGAAATTAAGCCAGCAAATTCAATGACACTGTAGTATAATCTTTAAAGTATTCTGGGAACTTGTGTCTTAACCCAGTCTTTCACCTTGTTTTCCTTGGTTTGGGGTTTTTTTTTTTAATTATTTTTCATTTTAAGCAATGTGGTTTGGGGTTGAGTTTCCTTAGCTTGTGTGGGGTTTTTTTGGTTTTGTATTTAGGAAAAATAATCAGATTAATCTACAAAGTAATAAAACACTTTGGAATTATTTTAAGTTGTTTATGTTGTTACAACAGACCAATTGACTCCAGTTCATCATATAGGAGACATTTTTAGAATAATTTTTAGAATTAATACCGGGATAATTCTGGTATTTGACTTGCCAGAATTGTGTGCACCACTAAATATGTGAAGAATTGTATGTTTATGCATGTAGATGCAGGCTAGTAAGATATTACATGAAACAGAATGCTGTAGTAAGCAGGTGTTCCCAGGATAAAGTGTATCTGATGTGCAATAATTTGTTAAACAACAATAGAATTTGTCAAAAATATTATTCAGCACAGAAAGATAACTAAAAATATTACCCAAGAACTTCATGCAGCTAAAAGTTCACTGGTTTATTTCTCTTATCAAGAGTAAGATTCTGAAACATTTTACATTAATTTACAATCATCAAAAAGATCCTTATGCTTATCTCACATAGGTGACATTGAGTCATCCAGTTAGCACTAATTATTATTCCAAAATTAAATCTTGTTTTATAAGGTTAAACATTTTTTGAGTCATTTGTTGCCAGAACACATCATCAGCCTACAACCACACAGAAAGTAGAAATTGAAATTTCTACGGAGCCACTACCATCACTATGAAGATACAATGCCAAGTGTTTACAACATTCTGCAAGTTATCACTTCTCCCATAATTCAAGATAGCAAAAATTCCCTCTTCACTTTTTACTGTACACACAGGAATTACAGTAAAAGGGGAAATTTTCATCCATAATGTTAGATCAAGGGTAACAGAAGTGCTTCTGGGTCATTCACTATTTAAGTAGGAAACGGACAGGGCTGTGGAACAATGAAAATTCTTTTCTGAGAAAGGGCAGGTTTTCTCCTCAGCCTCAGACATGCACACTGCTCTCCTCCCAGCAGTGAAAATGGCCTGTGCTCGTGGGGCAAGAGAAACAGAGCTGAGATCACAGCAGGACTGGGAGAGGAGGTGCAGTGTGATAAACCCAGAGCACGGATCAGTAACTCGTGCACAGAGCAGCACAGCCCAATTTCACTCATTAGAAACATCTGGATGCTTCACAACTTTGGCTTCCTCAGGCCTTGGTTGAAACCAATTGCTGGCATGTGTGTCCCTCAGCAGCACGAAACAGAGCTGCTCAGACCTGCAGCCTCCCTGGCAGAGAGCACAGCCAGAGCTGGCCTGGGTTCCCTTGGCACTGAGCATGCAGCCCACAGCCAAGCCTCTCTGCTGGGCTTGACCCAGAAGCTGGCACACCATGGCCCTCTCCAGCAGAGCAGGATTGCAGCAGCTCAGCCCCTCCTTGGTGCCCCACTGCCACACAGAGGTGGCTGCTGGCCCGCTGGGGCTCACTGGCACACTGCATCTGGCATGGCAAGCCTCCAATAGTGAGGGGATAGGGGCTCTGCAGCCAAAGGGAAACTGTCTGCAAACACCTTCCTGGCCTCTCTCCACGATGGCACACTTCACCACCGATGCAGCAAAGTCTCTCAGCACCCTTACTCCTGTTTTGGCATTCCTCAGCCACTCCCCTCCCCAGCCACACTGCCTTGTGCCCTCTCCCAGATAGTCCTGTCCTCTCTCCCCACAAGGAAGGCAGCAGGGACCCTGTTCAGGATGGAGCACAGCTGCCAGCAGTGCACAAGGGCTTGTTCCTCCTCCTCTGCTCTGCCAACTCTCCCTGTGCCTCGCTGCTTCTGCTGCAGGCCTGGCAGCCCTGTTCCTGGTGTGGGCACAGCCATCCCTCCATGCAGTTGGCAGACACAGCTATCTCTCCTGGCAGCAGAACAAGCCACTTCCCATCTCTGGCCAGGCTGAAGCAACTCCTCCCCGGCAGCAAGAGGGGCACAGCTGCCACCCTAAGAGGCTCTGCTGCCCAGCTGTGGCCACAGCCAGCATCCCTCCCCATCACACCACAGCCAAGACGTGTCCTTGCCCCACACGCACAGTGGCACAGCAGCTCAGCAAGGTTGAGGCAGGAGCATCCATTTGCTCCCAGCAGTGCAGGGAGGAGATTCAGAGCCCAGCTCTGGGTGAGGGTTTCCTCTGTCATACTGTGGATGGGTTATTATTCACATACAGCAGTTAAATACCACATGCCAATGCAATGAAACCCTGCAGGTCTGACTCCAGACCCTGGGAAAGGGAGCGTTTGTCCTGGCCACCCTGTGAAATGTAAGTACCGTTCCTAAGATGGCACAGAGAGGGAGTTTGGTGCCCACTGCACCTCTTGGCATTGACAGTGACCAAAGAACAGAATTCATATGTCCATTTCCAAATGGATGGAACTGTGGCTATCTCCCATCAGGGCAGAAGGTCCTCAAGGTACATTACTCTGAGAGAATGGATTGTACAGCCAAGAGGAGATGTAAGCGTGGACAGAATAGCACTGAGACAACATTTTGATCAACACAGATTTCCCTACAGGCCCTCTCAGAATAGCCTTGTTTTTAATAGGAAACACAGCCTGAGGAGAAGGACACAGAGCCTGGGAATCCTGAGGAACATTTTTCATAGACAACTTGTGTGGCCACAGGCTGGTTGAATCGTTGTTCCTCTCCTTCTGTCCAGCCAGACAGGGAAAGCAGCTCTTCTCTGCTCAACAATGCCATTGCAAGGTGCTCAGAAAAGATAGAGAATATGGCGACTGAGGCTCATACATGAACCTTAATCAGCTTAAAATGGTATTGTATCAAGAGCATCATCTATGCAAAACCTGCATTTAAAATGGGGCTTCTGTGTTCACCTGCAGGTGCTCAGAGGACAGAATTTTACACAACTTGGAAGATGTCTTTTGCTGTCCCAGGCCTATGCACAGGGACAACATGGGAATCTAGGAAATAATCTGATCTGTTCTAACAGTTGCAGACAGCCCAAAATGGAAATGTCCAGCAGGTCAGGGCCTGTTTTCCATTGCTGTGGTGTCCACAGTTTATTCTGGTATCACTCCATGTAAATCAACAGGTCACTAGCTTGGACAGGGTGTGAGCCAGATCCTGAATATTGAAGCTGATATTCAACTCTTTGCTTCATGACACATGTAGTTCAGAGAAAAACTGCACCTTGTGCAGTTCTTGGACTCACTGGTTTGAATTAAAACTATGTCAAGCCTTAGCTCTGGATTTCCTGCATAGCAAATGTTAAGAGAGACATCAACCCTGTTCTCACTTTCAGCGAGACCAAACATGAACCCAGTTTTGTTGAGGTAACATGCATTAATGGCAGCCCAGGGTTCATCCCAAACCACACTACTTAGCCTGTCTGTCCTCATTAGCTTTTAGAGGTGCTGATGAAGCAATGGGGCAGAGATCTACAAACTTCTGCTTGGCACCATTCAGTTACAGAAATCGTGGGCAGTCTCCAATTCAGGGACCTGTGAATTATCCCTTGGTACCCAAAAGGTATTATCTGGAAAGGAATCAAAATTCTGTTCACCAAAATATTTATATTAGCTGAGAAAGCCAAACTCTGCCAAGAACGGAGCTGGCAAGCTTCCCTGGAGTGTCTCTGCCAGTGTGTAAAACACAGAAAGCAGCCCCACCTACCACAGCCCCTCTCTGCATGCCCAGGGCTGGTTTAGCTTTTAAGTACAGTGCCAACTATTTGTAAGGCCTCAAAAATCTGGAAACTTTGGAGCGCAGCAGCCGAATGAAGGATCTTGGGAACATCTCTCTTGACTCTTGGGCTGTGTACTTGAAGTAGTTCTGTGGATGTGCCAACACGTCAAACAATGCTTTTATCAGCTTCTTGTCCTGGGAAAAGAGAAACAGATTTTATAGCAGTTCCGGCAGTAACAGAAGAGTCATTACCAAAGTTTAATGCCTGTCTAGCTCAGAAAAGATCATGGGAATTTTACTTTTCAAGTGTTTCAGGGGCTTAAAAACATAGCAGAGCAAAGCTGACTTTCAGGCTGCTGGGAAGTCACTGGTGTTCCACATTAGCATCTCCACAACTTCTTCCCTCCTCATACACCCAAGAACAGCAAACCAGCAAACAATCCACAAAACAAACACACACTTGAGCTGATATCCAGCAAAACAAAGGCATGCACTCAACTTGCCTGTGGAAGTCCCCTAACCAAGGTCAGAGAAATCCACAAAGAGATTTCTCTCAGGGAGGAAAAGCCTTTGCTAATCTACAGGCTACAAGGAGCAGTGTTGAGTGCTTTCCCAACAAATTATTTTCCCTAGCAGTTCTGATCCACCTTCAATCCCCCTGAGCAAAGGGGGGATCCCCAAATCCACTGCTCTGCACAGTCAGGATCTGCTGATTCACCCCATTTCCCTGAAGCTGCACATGTCTGCTTCACCAAGGAACAGACCTGATGCAGAACAGGAAGCAAACTCACTCACACCAAAGAATATAATTTCCAATCAAAACCAACATGTTTAGTGGAAGGAATGTACCTTAAGTATTTCTTGATGATTTTCAGATGCATAAAGTCTGCCATCCCGAACAATGTCTTCGATTAGTTCTTGGTAATCCTCTGTGGGGAATGCACAAGAGAGTAATTTGCAGGTTCACTTCACTTACATACTCAATACCTCCTGTGGTTACACATGGAATCCCTACCCTCAGAAGAACCAGTAGTACTTGGCCCTCATATTAGCAGTCAGCAAATATTCCAGGCACTTTTGGTTTTATTATGAGAACAGCGTACTCTGCTGAGCATCAATCTGTCAAAAGCAAAGGAAATCATAAAGCACCCAAGACTGGAGTGCATATTGTAACCAAGTAACCTGCTTCAAACCAGCAGGAACCCATCTGTACACACCCACAACTTGTTAGTGACTTCTTTCTTCAGGAAGAAGGAATAAAAATATTATGTATGAGGATATTTTCTTAAAAGTAACACACACACACAGAGTCAATCATAACCTGAAATTCTTCAAAAGGGGAGGTCTCCCCTGAAAAATTACTCATCCACCACTAGTGAAACTCTGCAGGCCGCAGCAGGGATGACTCCTTCACAATTAATCCAGTGTGAACAGAACTTACAGTATCACTTCACTTATGCCGAAGTGCAAATCCTCAGCTCCAGTTTCACACCTCGTGATTCTGACAAGAGTGAGGTGAAAATCTTACCCCTCAAGCTTCTTTTCAATATAGATGTTTTGCTATCTGATTCTAGGTCACAAATGGTAGCTGGAACACGATAAAACACAAGTACTTAGCCCTACCTAATTCCTAACTGGGGCCACCCGAAGAAAATGGAAAGGGACAGAAGTGCATAAAACTGAGATTCTATCTCTGAGCTCTGTAGTTTGCAGGCCAGAGCCCAGAACCCCAGCTTTTTGTCTGGAAGACACAGTGGCACTTAAAAGACTGCAGTGCACTGCAGAATTTCTTAAATTATGTTTAAATGAAACAGCTACTGGAAGTAGCTCCTAGTGACATTGCTGGGAATGCTGCTTAGGGAGGGGAACTCTGTGCTGCTGCAGCTGCACTAGCCCTCATCAGCCCAGCTGCTCACACCCACTTACCATCATAGGTTACATAAGGAACTTGGAATCCTTTGGCACTGTTCCCTTCATTCGACTTGAACTGGATCCACAGTTTCTTAGACCTGGAAGTGAAGGCTATGGGGCGCTCGTAGGTCTGGCAGGTCTCATATGTGGTCACTGAGTTGGAAGAAGCTTTCAAAGCAAACACACAATAAGCAGTTGTGTGACAATTCTTTGTACAAAAGAGTTGTTAGAATATAGGTTGAACTACCATGAGAAAAATGCTTGCTGGTGTTAAGAAAACTCCTCAGAATGTGGCAGGCCATCAGTGGATGGCAGGCCATCAATGAGGGACTTCTTGGTGAGGGAATATTTTCCCTTTTCCTAAGAAAACAGTCTACTGTTCAAAGGACGTGCCTATACTAGAAACTGAGGTTGTTTATCCACACATCAGGCACCTGTAAGGATTAGCAAGCATTTCCTCTTTCCTAACCCAGGCTAGAACTGCTTAGCATAATGCATGACTGGTTAGCTTGAAACACCTACCCCTTCTTAACAATATTTCTCTCAGTTCACTGATACATCATGGCCCTGTACCCTCGTTTCACTGAAAACTGTGGGGCAGCATTGTCAAACAGGACTTGCCCATGTGCCATTTAAAGAAATTTCTGCTCTTAAGTAGAAGCCAGGCAGGCTACATTCAGTTTCAGCAAACAGCAATGCCTGTGAGAACCCTGTGTTGGCCACTGAGATACACCTCAGTGGGTGTTTCAGACTCACGGCTTTTTCTCATCACCAGGTAGTCTCCACACTCGTCTTCTATGGGCAGAAATATTTCTGGAACCACGATCAGGATGCGGCGCTTCGGCGGTGGGTTGATATTCCAAGTGCATTCAGTGTTTGCAGGGTAGTCCCCAGGATAGTTGGGTGATTCAATATATCCAGTGTAATCTCCCAGCTCCCCTCCACACTGCCTGTCTGGAAAAGGAACATGGTATGAAGGACAAGGCAAAGAGAGGTCACCCACCAGCTCTCCAGCAGTCACCGTCAGCTGCACGGGTGACAGACACACATTTTCCTTTTTGCATCTGCTGCAGGTATACTTCTCTTTGCCAGCCTCTCACATTTCTGTGTAGGTGTGTTTACATACATCTGTGTGTATATAGGGATATATACAGAGGTGTTTCTGAGCAGTCAACTCTTTGCCCTCCATTCTCCCTCTTTAAATTGCCCTCAGCTTCCCACACCACAGCTACCATAAATTCAGAAGTGGCTCCCTTTGTAATTGACTCTTTCAAAGGTTGTTATTAAGAAGAAATGGTTACTAGTTATGTGAGCCAGCTTCCATTCCTCTTAATAGGAGGGAACAAATCAGGGTGCTGAGGACACAAACTCTGCTATAACAAGAGAGAAAAGATTCAATAGCAAGACCCCAAGTGTCGGAGTCCAGGACATTCCTCTGGATGCCCTGGATGGAAAAGAATGATAGTTAATCTGTCACAGGGTGAAAAGTCGAATTTTGTGGGTTTTAGAATGGGGGTTCAGGGGCAAAGTGGAAGAACCTGGGTGTGTCCTGTCCTTTTTCTTGTCCTCCATCTTCTGCTGTGATGGTGGCACTTTCTGGTTGGTGTAGAGACAGACCGTCTAACATAGGTGATAGGTATTGGAAAATTATTGTAAATATTGTATACATAATTTTAGTATAAAAGTAAACACCACCCTGAGGGCAGGGGATTGTGCCCTGGGCTGACTTGCTGAGAGGATCTCTGCTAGTCAGGGAAAGAATGTAATAGATCAGGAAAAATAAACATAAAAAAAGAAAAAAGAGAAGGACTTTCTGAATCTCGTGAATCATCAAAATATCAAAAAATCTGAGACCTGAGCAACCCAGTGCCAACTGGCAAAACACAGCCATCACTTACCTTGACAAGGATGATGGAACCAGTCTGCAGAAATGGTCTCTCACAGACCTCAGTGAGCCATGTGGGATGAGATGCAGGCAGCAAGAGAGGAGCAACCTCTGCCTTCTCTCCAGCTCCCTGGAGCAAAGCTAAGTTTTGCCCTTTGGGCCACTCTGAACATCAATGGCCCGGTCTTTTTATTTGTGAGAGAGCATCAAAGCCATCTTGCTGTACTTACTTTTGCACTGTGTTATGTTTGTTGACCCGTCAAAATCAGTAGTGGTATTTCCAGGGCAGGAAATGCAGTAATTTTGTCCAAACTCAGGCTGGTATGTCCCAATTGCACAGCGAATACATCGGTGAGTTGTGGTGTTGTAAAAATGGCCAGGAGAACACTGAACTGGACAGTAATTAAATAAATTAAATACATCAGTGAGTTGTGGTGTTGTAAAAATGGCCAGGAGAACACTGAACTGGACAGTAATTAAATAAATTAAATACATCGGTGAGTTGTGGTGTTGTAAAAATGGCCAGGAGAACACTGAACTGGACAGTAATTAAATAATCATGGTTTAAAAAGTGGCACAGTAGCATACTAGAACATGCTTTTATGCATTTGTATAAGACCCAGTGTAATTTCAGAAACTGAAATGCCATATTAGTAAACTGGGGGCGGGGGGGGAGGGTAACAGGGGTAACAAAGAAGAGGTAATTAAGCAAATTTTAGTTCATCAGGTCATTTTGTGCAAGTTCAAAATCCCCAAATGCAACACTGCAGAGTGGTTCTGTGTGAAGGCAGCAATAAAAACATACTAATAAACTATGAGTGTAACAAAACAATTTCAGTTTATCAGGCTATTTTTTGCAAGTTGAAAAGATCTACTATTAAATGTAGTTTTCTATGCTTCATAGTCCCCTTTTTAGTATTCCTTTTAAGCTCTGCTTACTCCCAAATAATTCTTGCTGAGATTTGGAAGCTAGCTCAGCCAGGAGTCCTTCCCTACATGCTGCCCCAATCCAAATGCTTCAGATAAGCTCCAAATAGTTCTTGCATCTGTGATTCCACGTCTCATGTGGCCTCTTCCACATGCAAATTCCTGAGCTCTTCATTCCAGCTAATAGAAAGAATTCCTTTAATCTCCACTCCAGTTTGAAAACTGAACCTCATTTATAGACTTGGTTTTGTTTATGTTAAATAAAACTGAAATCAGCTCCTCTTATCTTGATCCAGAGTTTTAACATCTTATTTCAGTACTTCAATTTCACAAAATTAAGTATGAAAAAAACAGTATTTGTGGGTTCAGTGATTCTACACTGAAGAAAACTATTAGGTATCACACTACTACCAGTAATATTAATTCTTCAATGATATTGCTAAATTCTTATAATATGTTGTAATTCTGAATAGCCATATCTTAACTGAAATGAGATCTCTTAATCCAAACCACTACCAAATGTTTGCATCAGGACTTTACTTCTATCACTTATTTCTGGTCTGCAGAAGTAAATCTTCTGTTAAAGGTTTTGTCCTAGAGTGATTTATTTAAGTAGTTTTCTTTTACCAAATCAGTTTTAGAAAGAACTGAGGCTTTACTGAATTTCCTTGCCGCCAAGCCAGGCCAACCAGCTATGAGACTCCTGAGAGGATTGACCCTCAAAATGAGAAAGAACCTTCTCTGAATGCACCACTTGAGCAGCAGCATTTCCTTTTGCCTCAGATCAAAGTGGTTCATAGATAAATCTTGGCCTCACCTTTGGTCTCACAGTCCTGGAACAAGGATGCCCCGCTGTGCCTTGTTGTTAGACCTCCTCCACAGGGAAAGCAGGACACTCTCCCAGCTTCAGGCTGGTATGTTCCAAGGGGACACGGCAGACAGGGCTTAAAGCCATCAGGAGAATATTCACCAGGGGAGCACTGATCTAGGGGAGGAAGAAGACAGATTACAGAGGAAGGTGTGTCAGTGAGCCTGCGCAGGACCCGCAGCCCCACACTGGAACTGCTCTCCTTTACTGGGGCAGCTGGAGCCAGGGTTCCAGAAATGAATGCTGCCAGCTAGAGCTTAATACCTCCAATGTGCACTGCAAAGCACACACTGATAGCCTTCAGTGCTAGTGAGCTCTTCTGGGAGCTGGAATGCATTTCACACTTTGTCATGAGGCCAAACTGGACACTCAACCTGTCCAGTGCTCTCTGTTCATTTGTACAGTGCAATCATGTAGTGATAATCTCCTCCTTCTAGCTAGAGAGCTCTTGAACTCCTCCCAAATGAAATAATTTAGTATTGAACCTAAGATGGCAAAAAAGTACTTCCAGATTTCTTTAAGTACTTCAATCTTAACATTATTGAATATTCATGTTTCACGACCATTAGCATTGCTGGATTGTGCGAAAACCTCAAGTGCAACAAGTAATTGTGCAAATTCAGTAAACTAAACATTCTGCCTCAAAGACTTTTAAAGCAGAAATATTCTTGCCATTCCTCTGACACTGGATCTTGGGTAATGATCATCTGTGCCCTGGACTCCTGTGTTCTGTATGATGCACAGACAGCACTAACCCAATCTGACTGATTTTACTTAATCACTTAATCATTATGATACTTGCAAGCCCAGCAATATTCATGAGTATCTTTGAAAAGTTCTGGCTTTCAAACTTTTCACAAAAGAACTGGCTTCAGGGCTGGTATTTCATAATTACCCTGCTCTGGACAGGCACAAAACACTGTTGCAGTTGTTCAGCTGTGCTGAAAAATTCTGTCCTTTTAAGACCTGTTATGATAATAAACTGTTAGTTTTAGTTTATAGCTCCAATAAATCACTCAGTGAATAGCTGTTTTGTTAGGAAGTTAAATTGGCCTTGGCTTCATTTCAGGATGTATGACTAACAACAAGCAAGGCATTAACTACCGGTCATGATCAATGATGAAGAGTTTTGTTTATGGCTGATACACCAAGAGGAATAGTTGAGTGTTCCTCCTTAGCTTAAAAATAAAATGCAGCAGGTTAAGCAATGCTCTGTAGCTTATCAATGAAAGCTTGTGAGGAAGTCTTAGCTCCTGGTTCTAACTTTTTCCACCACACATCACTTCTGCCCTCATAAGGACACACATTCATTTGCTCCCACACTTCTCAAACCTTTCTCCATTTTATAAACATTCCTAGAGAACACTCATCCCTGTACAATTTGTGCACTTCCACAAACATGAATGAATTCAGGCTTTCATTGCAGCACTCCTAATAAGGTAAGGAAAGAGCACTATTTACAATTCCACGACAAGGAAAGACAATTCAGGGTTAGGAAAGGTGATTCTGAGAAGTGCCTACTGACTTCAGAAACCTAGAAAAATGGAAAGACCTGAGCACATCTCCTTCCCTCATACAACTCCATGGCTCTATGGGAAATCAGTGTTCTGAGTGGCCTTGCTAGAAAATACCTGCTCTCTGCTCTCTCCCTTTAACTTGTCTTTTTCCATTCATTTTAATCCCATGTCAAGTTTGGGGAGGTTTGCAGGTTTGATTGGTTTGGTTTTTTGGGTTTTTTGTTGTTGTTGTTTTGAGGGGTGTTTTTTTTTGTTTGTTTGGTTTTGGTTTTTTTATGTGGGAGAAGGGGTGTCTCTATTCTGTGTTTTGAACAGGAATACTGACCCTACAAATTCAGTCTTAAACTGTACTTCATGTTTCCTCAACTTGCTCAGAGTCCAGCAGAACAATAGGACATCTATCAGAGCTCAAAGGAAACTTGCCCCAGGCAGGAATCAAACCCAAAACTTATGTGGAAATGTTGCATTTGAGAACTTATCCCATCAGGTCTCTCTCGACAGCTTTACCATCTGCATCTTACTTGCCTTGAAACCACAGGTTGTGAAAATTGTGGAGCTCCCTGTGGAATACAACTGAGTTAATCTAAATCTTCCTGGGTTATTTAGCAAAGTGCCTAATTTTTGAAAATTGCATTAAGGAAGTAAACTTAAAAAAACCTCCTCAGACATCACTGAAATCCTCAGTCTGGGTCAAAATTGTCCATTAAATCTGAACCATTTGAGTCAAGTATTTCCTTCTGATTTTCCTAAGAGGTGAAGGTGATTTTTCTAACAACAGAAAGAAAAAAGGCTATCTAGCTACCACTACTGCACCACTGTAACAGGGTGTTCAAAACCAGCTGAATAAAAGCTCTGACTTCTGAGACACCCCAAACACTTTAGGCTTTGATTGATGCTATGTGCATTTGAGAGAAGAGGTCAGTACATCCACAATACAAATTTTGCTATTTACAGTCTAACAAGTACTCGATATTCAATGCAAATATTAGAATTACTCCTTGCCCTGTGCAAGTTTTAATGCCTCCAACTCACAAATAGATCTGTTTCTTCACATGACTACATGAAATCAAGCTTTTCACAGCAGTACAAGTGTCCAGACAGTTCAAGCCATAAACACATTCCCTGTAGACTGCTTCCAGTTCCTCCTCATCTTCACCTAGAAATGTTTCAAACAGGCCACTCATCCATCCCCACAGGAGTGCAGAACTGGGGTAGTGAGGAAAACCTGTTTAGAAGCTCACAGCATTCACAGGGGCTTAATTTAGCATAACAAATAGACAGTGTTAGACTCAATTATAGTAACAATAATAATAGGGGTGTTATTTTAACACTGAAATCATCCCATAGAACTCCATAGGACTGTGTATAAAATTAGGATGAAACTTCTCTTAAAAGAAAGCTCAACAAAATTAATAAAAAACAAATATCCACAAGAAACACCTCTATGGAGTTAAACCTTTCCAGATATTTGCTTAAAGAAAACAAGTACAGATTTTATGAGCTTCATTTTTCAAAACTAGAAAATGCATGTTCCCACCTGACATGTGGGAAATACCCAGTCAAAACCAGATCTGAAGATTTGCAAATAATGACATTAAATTACAATTCCACTGGCTGGCCTTGCTGGGTTTTTTTCACAAACTGGATTGTTTTTCTCCAAATGAACAAAAGAACCAATTGCCTTTAGTAGACTTCATTTCTGCAGCCACTGTCTTTGTTTATCTTCAATACCCATTAAAAACCTGATCTTGAGTCTCATGCAGCTGTTTTAAAGGGGGGAAAAAAAAGGGAAAGCTTTTTGGATGCAAAAACAAGAAGAAAAGGGGGGTGGGGGGGAAGAGAGGGGCCCACAGGGAACCAGGATTAACAGTTACAAAGACACTTAAAGGCTCTTCCCCTCTTTTCAACACATTAGCCTTTGAGCATTTGCTCCTATAGACAAACGCTGTAGTATCTCAGGGGCTGAGAAGGTGAACCTCATAAAGGAGGTCATGATCCACCAATTCACCATTTTCTTAAGAATGATGCCTTGACTTTATAAGGAAAATCACCAACAAGTGATGCAAATAGATTCTGAAGCGGCATCCTTTAAGTTATTGTGTTTTAGCAGGTCACACGTTTAGGTCACATGAGATGGTTACACATTCCAAGGATTTATGTCTTGAATCTATGATTTTCAGGGCAAGCAGGTTAGCAAGAAAAACTGCACCCTTTTCCCCCATTTGATAATTCATTTCTTCTTCTTGGATTTTCACAAAATTCTAAAAAAAAAAAAAAAAAAAGCCAAAACAGTTGTACAACACAACTATTAATAACAACAACTGCAAAGGCAAGCAGCACTTTGCTTTTCCTTTTAGATGCCTCTCGCATTCTTTTACAATGCCAGTATCACACCACATACAAACCTCTGAGACGTGGTTTATCATTTTGGATGAAATGTTATCTTGTTTGCATCCTCTCAGCTGGGGGGACAAAGCTGATGAATGATGATCTACAAAATGCACTGACACCTCCCACACAAGATGAAGCTGCTCATCATTTTCATCAGAGCAGTGTCTGTGCCAGTGCTGCTCATGTCTGCAGTTCTCTAAAGTGACAGCTCTTTGGGGGAACCCACTTGCAACTACAGTAGAGCAAGGACATGCTGTCATGTCCTTTGTTGCATCCATTTCAGGAAATGGTAATTCTCAGTGCCTCCTTCCACCTCCGAAAGTATTGGTATGTCCAAAAAAAAAAAAGGAACAGGCAAGGTGTACTATTGATGCCACGGGATGTGATCAAGGTATGACAGAGTTTCAAGCAGTGGAAGAGCAGCTAAATTGCTTGCTGTTTGAACATATTTTCTTTCAATATAGAGGTTTCCGGTAAATGACTTTCTGAAAAGGAATTGGTAGTATTTAAACAGTTGGGTTTTGGCTGTTAAATCTCTGTGAAGTCAAGCTAATACTGGAGAATTGACACTTGTTTGCAGGCTAATGAGTGAAACTGCATTCTCCCCAAGACAAATCTCCTCTCAAGGAAGCATGCAGCATTTCCAGCATGCTCAGAGGGTTCACACACAGTCTTGACTCATTGACATTCCAAAGTTTGTTACCTCAAGATCTACTTCAATGCAGAAAAATCACACTTCTGCTAAGAGAATCCAGTTCTCTGGGAAGGTTGATTGAAGGTTGAAAGTTACATTTTGCTATATGCAATTCATGTGATATCCATGACTATGGACCTGTAACTGGTTGCTCCTGGGAAGTCATACTCAGGATTTTATGGGATTAACCAATATGAGCCAGTACTAAATGGGGTCTCACAGATACAGAACTCACACATAATAAGGTAGAAAAATTGAACATTTGAGCCTCTAAAGCATCACAAAATCCCAAACAGAACTGTACAATAAACAGCAAAGTGGAAATAAGACACACAATCCCTTGGAATCAGCAGTGAAATCCCTTTTACCACCAACAGCTGTTTAAAGAGCAGTAGGCATAGAAGTGCAAGCATCCAGTACATTAATAATGATAGAACACCCTGGAAACCACATGTAATTTGTTCCTGGTGCCTTTCTAAAGGTTTTCTTCTGTGCTGTGCCCCACTCAAGACCGCAGGAGTTAAGACAGGAAAATCAGGGATAGAACTACCTCACCAGAAGTGGGAAACCAGATGAAATTTATCTTGCTGCTGCAATTGCAGGCCAGTTACCCAGCAAAAAAGTTGTCAGAGCAGGACTTGGAGTTTCCCTCTGACACTACTCAAATATAAATAATGTTTCAGATAGTGCTGTGCCAGGAGAATTCTACCACAGGAAGAGGACCAGCACAAGACTCTGAACAAAAAAGTCCTGTATCTAACCTAGCCATACTCCAAATATTTGAAAACAATGAACTAATACCCACATTTCACTCAGTAACAGCATCAAAGAAGACTTGTAAGTCCCTTTGACTTGCTTTGTTCCCTCACTGCTTCTTACTCCTCTGGCCAGACTGAGCAAAATTCCTTTGCTGTCCAGAGGCCACATCCACCACCTGCACTGAATCCATCTGCTGACCAGTACCTCTTGCTGTGGAGCCACTTTCTCCCCAGAACCACTAGCATGTCCAGGTAAGCAGACCCCTAATCTCATCCAGATGTTCCCAAGCAGCTCTGCAAAGCGATCAGATCCAAACAAAGGAACAAAAACCAAAACACCCTCTCCGATACTGATCCCTGAACTGGCTTCTTGCCTTTCTTCACACTATTCCCACTCTATTCTCCTCTGCCCAGCCTGTTTCTTAGCTCCTTCTGACTGGCAGTCCAAGCAGCAGCTCCCCCCCATCTTACCTTACCCATTCACCCTGGGACAATCAGCTTTTTCTAAGGAAATGAGGCGTTCCTAACAACACTGCCTCTGTGTGTACTTTAATGTCCTCTCACCAACACTGAGCTGTATGCCCAGCTCCCAGAAGCCTGACAAGTGATGTAGGGAGGTTTCAAAGATACTAATTTTCTGTGCACTTAATGAAAATAAGCAGGGAAGAAGTGCAAGGAGAGAGACCTTAACATCCATGTAAGTGCAAGACTGTGGTGCGAGTTCCACCTCCTGTTCGATCACAGCAAATCTACACATGGATATGAATAATTCAGCTGAAGAAAGGAAGGTTCATTTAGAGATTGCACTTTTTAGGCATGAGCAACTCAAGCCATAAGGCATGAGACAAACAGGGTCATTCCTCTGCTCACAGCAGCACCTGTTAGGGTGCAGAACAAACTGTGGCTCCGATTCAGCAACAGAAGAGGCCTAACTTCTTTAAATTGTTCTTCAAAACCTTTGTCTTCATATCCTCAGTGACTCTGTTTTAATTATGGGCAGGTTGTTTGTGCTCACCACACCAAAGAACTTTCCAGGAAGGCATTGCCCAAAATTCCTCTTCCTCTCTGAACTAGCACAGAAATGCCACATACACTTCTTGTTTGTGCTGTGACATTAAACTGGTTCTGCAGCTACTTAAAAAAATGTAAGTTTCTTTTCTGTTCCAATTTCTAATTGTAATTCACATTGCCTTCTCCCCCTGCAACATTTTTAGCTTACTCATCTCTGTTTTTTCCAGATGAAATCACAAATATCTTCAGAGTCATACTGTGCTCTGTACAATTGGACTGACAAATCTTTTCAAAGACTTCCTCTAGCATCCAACAAAATAGCTTGAAAATATCCTTGTAAACTCATTTTGGTGAACTTTCCAAAATTTTTCAGATTTATTGCAATGTTCCAAGAAAAAAAAAAAGAACTCTTACAGCTTTTACTGAGACTTCCTGGGTAATTCCCTGCTTGCTTGCAACAGATGTTTTAAACGATTTGTCTGTTCCGCGAATCCAAGTTTTTCTAGAGTTAGCAAAATTGGATTGGAAAATCTATTCTTAGGCCAAATGCTGTTGCTGGAAGACATACTAATTCAATGTGACAAGCATTTTAAAGGCTTGCTGATTCACAATCCACCTACACGCTGCCTACCCCATGCAGCCTGAATTAGCTGTCATGGTTGTTAGGCCTCTGTTAAGATGTAACATCTGACCCTTCTCCTTAACTTTTGTGCTTTGGAAGTATTTGCTATGGACTGCATTATGGTGGTGCCCTCCAGTGCCATGATAATTAAGACTTTTCTCAGTGATGGCCTATAAACTCTCCATGAATTTATAACTTTGTCATGAAGATTCTCTGAGACTGAGCTTAGTCAGCAAAGTGAATGTGATGGTATCAAATTCTGAGCAGTCTTTTCCTTGGGACGAGGGAGAGCTGAGATGTGCACAAGCACAGGAACACAGCATTACTCTGAATAATAAATGCAGTCTTAAAGGTAACATTGGTGATGTCAAGGCCTTGGTGCCTGACATTATTCCCAGGATTTCTGCCTTCAAGCTTATTGTAGGCTGTACATCAGCTGCAGTGCAGTGCAGCAAGCCCTTGTTCTATTCTGTAACACATCAACTGCCAACAATAAATTCACAGAGAGAATTTCAGCAGCACTAACAGCACCCCCCACTTCTCTACACCCAACCCTCCTCTCTCCTGGACAAGTGAGCCATGATCCCTCTGAGCTCACCAGGCCTGAACACAGCAGTGAGATCCACAAGGTGTTCCGTTCCCAACTCCCTCCTGTTGGAGTCTGGAATTATGAGAAATATTTCTTTGCATGTTTAAGAGATTTTAAGATCTCTGACAAACAGTGGTTTTAACCTTTGTTCATGGAAAAAGGGCTTTTAGGCTCTGGAATGAAACAGTTTTCAAGAGTGTGTATTAGAATAGTGTGTAGTTTTATCACAGGGTGAGAATTTTAGATATATGGGGGTTTTAGGATGGTAAGCAGGTGAAGACAAGATGGAGAAGTCCACATGGCTTCTGGGCTTACTTCTTCTTCATCTGCTCCATGTTCTGCAGTGAGGTGGCACGTTATGGGTGGTTTAGAGTAGAGTCTAATTTTCTAACATGGATAATAGTTATTGGAGAAGTATTATAAGTACTGATTACATGGATTGTAGTATAAATGTACACACCACCCTCTGTGGGGGGATTCGGAGTTTTGTGCCTTGGACTGACCTACAGTGAAGAGCTCTGATGGTCAGGAACAGAATGCAATGATAAGAAATAATAAACAATGAATGAGAACATCAGAAGAAACAACTCACAGCCTTTCCTTCGATCTTGGGGCTGGGGAAAAAAGACTTTTTGCATTCTCGGGTCACGGAAAACAGCTGACAGAGAAAAACACACAAAAGTAATTTTTATAAACCCGAGGCCCTCCTAACTCACCACATCTGTTACCCGGCTGCAGCTGTCCCCCACCACAGGACTGCTGTGGCTCCAATGGCTTGAGAGCCTTCCTGGCCACCTCGTGCTCCGTGCCAGAGACGCGGATGCGGAACTGGTCCCTGCTGACTGTCTTCCGTAGGGTTCGGATGGTCTTACGGAACCGCTTCTCTGTCTTCTTCCGGGCACAGCGCACGTCACACGTGTCTGGAAAGCATCAGGGGTGAAGGCTGCTCTAAGTGACCGTGCACAAAATCCCACCCAATTCGAACCAACCAACTCAAATCACTGAGAAAGCGACTTCTGGGAACAAGTCTGAAATCCTCAAGGACAAATACACTGAGCAGCTCTTTGCTCTTTGAAGCTATCCCCATCTCTCAATCTTTCTGAAGCAGTAAAATTAGTGTTCAAAACAGGAGATACTTTTTATCATCGTTTTGCATACAGACAGAAGTGGAAAAAAATACAGAAACTAAGGAGCAAAAGGTAAGAAGCTTCAAACCGCACCTGGAATTATTTTCCAACCAACCTGTCACCTCCTTCCGGCTCGTTTCAAGCTCAAAGTCCGCAGTGATAAAAATCTCTCTAGTCGTTGTCAGTCTACTGAGGGCTCCATGAACTTTCTTGCCAGAGCTGCATGTTAGGTTTACATAGTGGAAGCTCTCCATTACTGAGTTTTGTCTCTCTGTATGAACAAAATCACAGTAAGCAAAAGCTTGGCCAGCTTTGTTATTGAACATCCACCAGCACTCAGCACGCGTGTCATCATGAAGAGTTAAAGAGGAGCAAAGCATCACCTCCACGTGCCAGTAAAGGAAGCGTTTGGCCAGTCTCTCAGCTGGTGCACCCTCACACAGAATCATGACCATTCCCATGGTTTCAATGAGGAAATCAGGTTTAGAGAAAGGAAACACCCAGAATAAGCTCTGGTTCTGGAGTACCTAATTTGTCACTGAGCATTCAGCACAGTTTCTCACTGTTATTCTGCTAAGGACAAACAATCAGATACACTGATTCATCATATTGTTTAATGACACTTTTCCCCATCTTTTTCTTTTCTTTTTAAAGTACTCCTCCTCATTTTCTGCTGACTTTGTAAATTCCCAGGCTATTCTTTCTGCTTGGAACAGATGGAAGAGCTGACCTCACTGCGTCCATCTGGGGCTGCTGAAGTATGAAAGGAAGACAAGAGAAAAGAGGAATAACCCTTTGACAATAGAGTCAGCATAAAGGGTCAGGAGATTCTTCAACAAGACATCAGACAGTAAGGAGCAGGTGAGAAAGGAAAGAAGAGAAAGATAAAAAGAGGAAGAAAAGGAAGGAATCAAACTAACAAAAAGAATGGTTGGTTTTACTGAGAATTTATTAGCAGTATTACAAACGAAAAAAGAATAAGGGCTTTCCTAGCAAGACTGTGAGGGTGCCACAAGGAAACCCTGGGAGCTGAACAACTGTTGCAAGAGTCATGGCCAAGCAGGAAGAAGAGAAGAACAGAAGTCAGTGAAGAACAGAAAGCCTTCAGCCCTCTATGCTTTTCTTGTGGTGTAATAACTGGAAAGCACTTGACCCCTGGGCTATGGCCCTAACCTGCTTACCTGCATTTTTATATTCATACCTGGGGTCATCTGCTCCAGACCTTCTTGAAACATCTCAGTCTTTTTCAAACTACATTTTCCTTCATTTAATTTAAAGGTTACGCTTATCTTGATGGCTGAAGCATCTTCAGGAAGAAACAATGGAACATGTTACTTTTAAAAAAGGAGAAGAAAATTGAGATAACCCTAATGTCACACCATAGTGATGACAACAAAAAATATGCTAGTATGAAGTGATCATCACAGAAAACCTAATGAGATGCCAGAAGCCTTCTTCTGTGAAGTTGGTTCACAACTGGAATTATGATTAAGTGAAATACATTTTACTGGGAAAAAAGAGAGAGAGAGAGAGAGAAAGAGAGAGAGAGAGAGAAAGAGAGAGAGAAAGAGAGAGAGAAAGAGAGAGAGAAAGAGAGAGAGAAAGAGAGAGAGAAAGGAGATCAAGACCAGACCTACTATTGGGTGAATCAAATAAGGGTGAGCTGAAATTAAAGCAAATACTCCAAATCAGTTCAGAAAGTAGTTTATGCCTATGACTGTAAATGCTTTCTAAACTTTACTGTCCAACAGCTCAACTGAAACACATTTTATGTTGTTAACACTGTCAAGTTTTGGATGACTAAAAGGAGACATAACTCCTGGTCTAAGTGTTTATTTCACTACTGAAGTCTTTCTTTATTTTTAAGTCTCAGTTTAAATGATGCAGATGAAGAAGCATAGAGGCAACTTTCTGTGGTAATCATGAAAAACAGTCATGATGATGAAAAAAAGAGAAAGTTTATAGGGGGGAAGGAAGTCAATAGAAATACCTTTGTTTCACAGTTATCAATGAAAATAAATCAGTCAAACTATGTAGCAGTAAATGTGGTGATTACCCAGCCAGCTGGAAGCGTTTGCATTTTGCTGCTTTTTCTTAAGCTGAGAGGACCTGCCACAGGTGAGAGTGTAGGCATCTTGTGTTCCTAACAGACAGACAGACAGTAAAGACACAGGCACAGTGCACACACTGAGGACTCCTATAGCATAAAGCACATTTTAAATTTGTTGATTGGCAACAAATCATAAGATTGTTCATAAGATACTCCACTTTAGAGTTTGTCTCTTCCTAAGCCACTGAAAGGATTCGGGAAGAGAAAGAGCATCAGTTCCGTAAGCACCGGCTGAGTCCGCGCGCCGCGTCCTGTGGGATGCAGGGACTGTGCAGGAAAAATCTCAGACCCCACGCAGGGCTGGAATGCCTTTGCCCCATTCACCAGTGCCTCTCAGGGCCAATTAAGGAATGGCCCAGGGAGCAGGGAGAATTCTTCCCTGTCCTCCCAGGCTTCAAAAAAAGACCTGGTGTGAGAAGGGAATCTGAGCATAGAGTGGTTATAAAAGACAAGGAAAGAGGGGCTTTCCTGGACACTGTCAGGGATATAGCCCTCTATTCTCTGCAGTGAAAGAGGAAAGATCTCTGTTTATTGACTGCTCCTTGGGGCTTTCTTGAGAGTTAGGAGGTTGGCCGCCCTTACACTCTGTACAGAATCACGTGGTTGGTTTTGTTAGTTCTGACTTACCAGAGAATACCTGGACATCTGGAGAGCAGCTCAGAAAGCATCTGTCACTCCCACCACTCTTAATGCAGTGCAGCAATACCTTGGGTGACACATTATCAGACAAGGGATCTTTTGTCTCTAAATAGGATGAAACAAACACTCACAGAATTAAAACATCTACCTTCACCCTACCAATAAATCAGCATGCAGCTGCTTTTGTAGGCAGTACCTGAGAGCACCCATGCAATTAATATGCTGTTTAGACAGAGAATTAAAGCCAAATAAAATCACTGGAAGATCACACCACAGAAGTAATTTCCTTTATCATGAGCAAACCTTCTCATGCAGAAGAACAAAAGGAAACAGAGGAATGAGCTAGATAAAAGCACAGGAAAGAAAGCATCAAAAATCCCTCAAAGTATCTCCTGTTTTTGGGGTTGGTTTTCTGTTTGTTTTTGTGAGTTTCAACATCACTACCATCATGCCTTGCTAAAAATTAAAACAGAATACTGGGAAGAATGACTCATAGCATTTAACTGGACAGACCATCAAATTTGACTGCAACCATATGGCCTGTCAGACACAACAGGAGTAGAAATGTATTTACTAGACACCTTACCAACACAGTCCTTTTTATTCCAGTGTAGCTTGTAGTTAGAGTGACACAGGCATTCATAATCTCCCAGTGTGTTCACACACATCTGCTGGCAACCACCATTGTTGATGCTACATTCATTAATATCTACAGAGGAAAGGTAAAGATACTTTTAAAAAGTTGCTCTTCCCAAAGTTATGCACTCTAACTCCACTTGGTAAATGTGGACACAAATACTGTTCAGTAGGGTTTTGAAAAAACTTCAGGAATGCTACCTGGACACCCACCTTGAAATAGTTTGTCCTTGTGGAAATCCTTTGACAAATGTCAAAGCAGACCAAATACTGGTGGCTCATAATTAAACAATATCCAGCCTCAGCAATATGATAACAAATTAACTCCAAGAAGAGCACATCAAGTCAAATCTGTATTGCACTGTATCTGGGTAATTAATAGTTCTAGTTTTAAATAAAGAGAGGAAACATGGGCAGGATTCATACTGACAGATCCTCCAAAGCACTCTGATAGGTGCAGCTACTGTGGAACACTTTGGCTCTGTGGGCAAACACCATCATTGTGTCCCCCCTTGTCTCTTTTGAGAGAGACAAATTATCCAATTTTGGAGCCTGTCCCACCCAATAAATGCCAATAGGAGGAGAAATTACTGACAACACAACACATGCTGCCTCTGGTGCAAACTTGCATGCTGATACAGAATGTACCATCCAGCAGGGCTGCATCCCAGGGGTCAGCACTGGGGCCAGCACTATTTATCCTCTTCATTAAACCTGGATGGTGGGACAAGAGTTCACACACAGCAAGGCCACAGATGAGACAAAACTGGGAGGAGTGGCTGATGCACCAGATGGTTGTGCCACTATTCAGAGGGACCTTGACTGCTCAGAGAAATGGGTCAATAGGAATCTCATGAATTTCAACAAAGGGAAATGCAAAGGTCTCTGTCTTTGCTGCTCAGATCCACCCTGAGGAGGGCTTCACTTCTCTCCCAGAGCTTTATGGCAATTGTACATAAACCCAGAAAGCCTCCATCAAGAAACCTGTTGAAAGTCCCATAAAGTTTGTGCATCTGAGGGCACCTACCTCCACACACACTTATCTCAATGCTAGAAAGTTCTTGCCACTGCTGTCCCCAGACTAGATATCCTCTAAGTAACAATTTGTTAGAAAACACTGTGAAACACATTACAAAACCAATCTGATTTGGGGGAAAATATGCTTTTAACAGAACCAAGGCAGTAGGGGTAGGAAAGAGCAGCAGAGGAATAATGGAGAAAGAGATCAACCTTAAACTGGCACTGCTGCCTAAAATACCTAAAATCAGCCCAAATCTTTCGTTTTCATTGACTTTTTCTTAGGATGACAACCTCTTATCTCCAACACTTGCTGACTTCTTCCACAGAGGTCAGAAGGTGTATTCTCAGTATTCTATCAGCCAGTGATTGCCAGCCAATGAGGGATTTGCTATGGTATGAGGATTAACATCTTCTGCACGGGAGGGTATGACAAGAAAAAGCCAATTAGCAGCCAATAGCAAAATTACATTTCCTTTTCCTCACTGGTAGCCAAAAGAAACTGAATTAATGCAGAGGAATTAATCAGAAGTTGTCTTTTACTAAGTAGAGCACATGATAGTGTTATTCCTTAGCCAGATAAGTTCCCATGTTCATCAGGATAAAACACAGTGATGTTGTAGCCCTGTATCTTATTTGCAGAATTTCTAGAGGCAGAAGGTAAAATAGATAGGCACCCAGATTTCTGAATTGTTATCTCCAACTGTGCTCATTCTGCCTCAGAAATAAACAGGTCTTACTCAGAATTAAGTAAATTTTGGAGTCAGTAAGGTCTTGCCTAAAGCATATATAAAACAAGTTTGATTACATTTAATGTCCCAGTTATTCATGTTTCCTCGTGTTAATTCTGGGAATTTGTCACACGTCAAGCTTCTACGAACAATTTTCTCTTTCTTTGAACTGTTCTTATAGGAAAGGCATAAAAATTTAAGAGTATTAATCTTGGCCAGTGTAAAGTGGTACTACATCAGCTAAATTCCAGCCTACATCACATGAGGATCTGATGTGCACAACAGCAACCTGCAGAACCGTAATTTTCAGTCATTCAGAACTTCCTGTTCTTCAAGTCCTACTCCACTGACTTTTCATTGAAGTCAGTGACTCTTCTGCACGTGAAAATTGTATTGAATTATGAACTTCAGATCCAAGCAGAAAACCCATCAGTTTGTCCTAACAGCTACAGGTCCCTTTCGCATGCACGGTGTAAAGGCAAAATCGCTTGAGCAAAGACAGAAATAAGCGGGATCAATTTCTACTTTTCAGCAAGGAGTAAAATTTACTCCATAAAATGCAGGCGGCCTGCATCAGTTCATGTCCTGCAGGGACTCTGAGCAGGCCAGTGGGAGCAGCCCTCTGTGCCAGGGGCTGTGGTGTGTCTGTGACTCACCTCCACAGTGTGTGAAGCCGTACAGGGCGTACCCCTTGTGACAAGAGCACTCGAAGGTGCCAGGCTGGTTGATGCACGTGTGGTCGCACGCCCGCTCGAAGGAGCACTCATCGATGTCTGCAAGGTTTAAAAAGGGAGGCATCAGAACCTCTCAGGCTGGCCAGGGAGCCCTGAGGAACCAACAGAGCTCAACAACTGCAGGGATGTGAGGATTTATGTGAACTGAGCAGGTTCTTTCAAAGCACATCATGTAATGCAATGAAACGACAGTTCTGAAAAGAACGCTTGGTTTGCCAAACAAACTTCTTTCTCCTTGGCAGCAGCAAAAACTGCTGTTACGTTTTTACAATTATGTTTAAATCAAATTATTTCTCTTCTATGGGAGGAGAAAACTGCTGACAAAACCCTTATTTCACTAGAATTACTCTACATAGAAATGAACTCTATGAAGGGAAGCATTGCCTTTGTTTTTTCCTCCCTAAATGAAGTTCTGTATGAACATACAAGTGCCTGATGTAGGTCTGCTGAAAATCACAGTGTTCTCTGAGAACATCCATTAAGCCATCAAAAGTACCTAAAATTTCTGCGCTAGTACATTTTGCATGCCAGGTAAGGATGTTGCAAGACAAAAAATGTTCACATCAACTTCACTAGCACTTTTCATCAGTCTTTTTCCTTGGGATTTGGCATGTAGCATGGTATCACTTTTGAAACCATCTAGGGAAAGCAACAGATGTGACAGGGGCAGAAGGGAGATGCAAGTCTGTAAGATACATTCATAAACAGATTTCATTAGAATAAAACTCCAATCCAGCTTGACACAGTAAGTTTTTTCATGTAAATAGTTGTCCTTCTTTGCCTATTTATAAAGGATAAGAATGCACTAAAAAAAAAAACAGGTGAAAATTATTTTCTCTTGGTCAGTTCACTTTTCTGAAATTCACCTTTGATGTCAGCTGGTTGCCTAGGAAATCATAATTCACTATTTGGTTGACTGAATTGATATTGTTTCATCCTGTTGCTTTTCCACATCCACAGACCATTTTGATCTTCCCATTTTTTGTGCATTTAAGCAGCTTAAATAGGATTGCTAAATCTATATGTACAAACCACTATACAGCAAAGCAAGTATGCTTTGTAGGTCTCATAGGAGAAATCCATGTCATCCTCAAAAGCAAATGCTCCATGATGTTTTAGGGAACAGAGATTCCAGTCTGTCTACAGACCTATAATTTCATAGATCACACTATATCTTTTTCCTTTAATAATGATCTCATGGCAACTAAATATCCTAGTAAGAAAAAATAGTTTCACTGCAATGGTGAATCAGTCAGAAAGATAGAGAGACATTGCCTGATTTTCCCTGTAAATTATTTTAAGATCATTAAGGCAGGGGGAAGCATGAACCTCATAAAGAGCTTTTTAATATGATGCTGTCCTGTCCCTTTCAGAAAACAGCCCACTGTGCCATTAAACTTATCTCCTACAATAGCATCAAGCCAAGTGTATTAACTCAACAGCTGTTTCAGAAGAAAAAATCCAAACTGAGGAATGGAAATTATTCTGGAGTCCATTATCACTTCATCATTGTAGTAGATGTCCAAGCCACGCTGATTTGTCCTACTTTTGTTGTACCATTGTCTCTCCAGTGCACATACCTTGACAGGACTTCTCATCTGTTAATAATTTAAATCCTTTTCTGCAGCTGCAATCAAAACTGCCAACAGTGTTTTTGCAGAAATGATCACAGCCTCCATTATTGGACTGGCATTCATCAATATCTGTAACATAAAAAAAAAGAAAAAAAAAGCTTCAGCAAATAAACACAGAGCTTCAGCACTCAACCTACTCTCACTGCCAGATTCAGAAAATGGTCACGTCCAGTTGCTTGGAGGAGCCCAGAAACTAAATCTAGTGAGACTACCACAAATTGTAAGGAGGATCAGATCCAACTCTTAAGAATGATCCAGCCCATTCAGCCCCAGGACAAAGTTATTTGCTCTCATTTAATATATTACTGTCAGTTACATTTGGGTAATGCATTCATAAAAGACCATTCCCTAAGTTCTGTTTGGAAACACTTTGACTCCAAGGCTCTTTAAGAGGTTTTAGTATTTTAAACATTCTCTCCATTTCCTTTTTGTAAGCCCTGCAGAAATCTCAGACAGAGACTTTCTGAACTACCCTGTCCTTTTCATGGCAATATTAGAATGAGGCCTTTATCTAATATTAATTGGCTCAGGCCTGGGGATTTCATCATTTTTGCTTAGCACAACAGTCTTAACATCTAAATACTAGAAAAGCAATATAATACACAACCTAACCATGCCTTTGCTCCTCGCCAGAGCTCTCATTAGAGCTGCTTGGAGCAGTGTATATTTGTAAAACACATCCCTGTTTACACACTGATATTTTCAAACCAACTGCTCTACTTTCCAGCTGGCTGTGGGTGATACAGCAGGCTGCTGGACCGGATACCTGTGAGCACCCACACACCCGCTGGCCTCTGCCAGTACTGACCTCTGCTTCACCACAGAGCTGTTCTAGCTCTCCCAAGCCTGTCTTCTGAAAAATGAGGCACAGGAGGTAGAAGTGGAGAGTAGGAGGACAGAGAAGAAAAGATTCTGTGCACATGAGACACCTGACATGAAGGAAACCACAGCCTCTACCCCTGGTGCAGCATCGGTCAGGTTGCACGCACCGGCTTTCCTTGGACACTGGGTTGCCTCTGTTTAGAGATTAACATCTTACAGGACCTGGTAACACCTAATAGGTGTCCAGGAGTACAACCCCCACCTTTGCATGTCTTGCCATCAAACTGGAGCGTGAATCCAACGGGGCAGCTGCAGTGGACTCCGGTGGATGTGTCCTTACAGGTGCGATCGCAGCCGCCGTTGTTCACCGCGCACGTTTCTGGCCAACGAGACAGAGCTCAGGTTTCCTCAGGGAATTTATAATGGCACCAAGAAACACCATGGGATACAAGGCACCATCCCAAGCATGCTGCTATTCAAGCATTTATCCTAGAGCACACGAGCAACTGCTAAATACATGCACTGGCAAAATCCCTGCCTCAGCTATTTCCAGGTTTTGGGTGGAAACTCTACAAACCGAAATACTGTCCTCTGGGTCTTCCATTTGTGTCTTAAACACAAATCCCCACTGCTTGGTGATGAATCTGTTAGTCAGTCAGATTCCTTATGCCCACACTGAATCCTGGCTGATCCTCTGACACCTCCCACCAAGACACCTGGTTACACTCAGCACTACTAAATGAGTTCTATTAAATCCCTCCCAACTCATCTTCCCATACCACCTGTGCTCTCAGTCAGAGTGGATAACACCCTCATGGAGCATTCCCTCAGCCTTGTAACTCAGGTGCCATTTCAACCAAGTTTGTTCCTCTAACTCCCCCTATGCAAACTATATCTAAATCTCACCAAAACTACCCAGTGAACACTCCTAAAACACTGTCCTTCACATCCAACCAAACAGAAAAAATTCACTCTTTGGCATCCATCCTCTTGTCATCAGTCTGACCACTTCAGTCAGTCTAACAACCTTTTCGCTGTCTGGACAAATAAAATTTTACATAGCATGTATTGATTGAGAGAGCTACAAAGAACATTTTTTTATGTCTACTTTTTGAAAGCTACTTTCTAGCTTTGTATCATCATTTTCTGCAGCATATGCTACTTATTGTCAAGTTTTGAGAGCTTTACTGGTTTATTTCCCCCCAGTCTCTCATCTCACATGCAGTATTGGCAGGCTGTGTCCAACCTCCAAGGGAAAACAGAGTGCATCCTTTTTCTTCCTCTCTCATTTTTTTTTTTAAACAAGGCTATTCATTTAGATGTCTGAACATTAGGGATTAACATTAGGGACTAATATTATTTCCTTAAGAGAGAGAGGATCCTCTCAGGCAGAATTCAGCCCAGAGCTGAATGTTACCATAAAAAACAAAAAAAGCCCCACAGTAATTCTTTGATCTAAAAGGTTTCAAGAAGCAGCAGAATTATTTTGGATCAGCACTTTTACCCATGAGCAACCGTCGCTTCACTCTCTTGTCCACATCAGCTGCTGCTGTGGAGTTTCCCTCAGAAACTTCAACAGCAGCTTCTTCCCTCTCTGTAAAGAAGATGAAAAAAAGCAAGTGAGTAAAGGTGCCCTGACCACAACCCTCATCTGACATCCAACATACACACAAACAGCTGCATCCCACACTGAATCAGAGACAGTAGGAACTGACCAGGCAGAAATAAGTTATTTTTAAGAGCAAGTAGTAATAAAAATCATGAAGACCCTTCAGTCAAAACAATGAGAAAATTTTCCATTTGCTTCTGTATCCTTAACTAAACAAAAGATGTGTTACAGATATAGTAAAGAGCAGCAAGATGAAAGAACTAACTGAACAGTTCTGTTAGGAGCACACTGTCATCATCTGTCGTGGGCTAATTACAACAACCAGCCAGTTATGCCTCAGCATTTGATTTCAATCAACAGACTACAAACTCTTCCAGAGACTGGAAGAGTGTATCAATCTTAAGTGCTTTCTTTAATGATAACTGCCTTGCCAAAATTATACATCAATGGATTTCAGAGTCCCAGTTTTTACAGATGTACTCCTTGCTTACACTCTTTGGCTCTTGCTACTGGAGAAACTGCACCTAAAATATCCTACAGGGAAGGAAGCCTTCTTTAGTTAGTGACAGGCCTCATGTTTCAGGGGGACCAGTGACAATTAAAGGTTGCAATAGTATTAGGTAGCTACTTCAATAGGGAAGCATAACTTGCCTGGACCCAACCAACTCTCCCATGCACTATCAGGTACCTTAATTTTGAACTCCTTGATATTTTCTAGCCATATTGTTATGGGGGGCCTTAACCACACACACAGAGCACCACCACACCACCCTCGAGCTGGCCATCCACAGAAAACTCCTTCCCTCCACTGCATACTGACCCAGGCAGGTTTTCCCATCCACGTGCATGACGTACTTGGGGTGACACCCACAAACAGGCCCATTGTCAGCATCATCACACGTGTGCTGGCAGCCCCCATTCCCGTGGTTACACGTCACTAGGAAGAAAACACACGTCACTCTCACAAGTACTTCCAGCACCTTTGAAGGGCAGCGTGCAATTCCACTGCCATCTGAGCATCCAATCCACCTGCCTAACGTGCTCCTGTCCAGAAGGGTTCTGAGACATTGAAACACTGCACAGCTCTCTCATGGAGCTGAACTTCCCATTGTTATGAATGGTGGCACAACTCCCAAACTGCAGGCACTACAGCAATTAACAGACCTGTGTGACAGTGTCCAGAAAAGATCAATTCTGGTTTAATTCAAATGCACACAGCTCAGGCATGTTGTCCCACATTAGCTAAAGCATGCCAAGTCCCATTTCCCTGCAAACAGAACACTGTTTGTTCACTTTGGGGAAACATAAGTATATGCAGAATGTTGCCTACAAATGCAGCTCCTCTGGTTCTTGGAAAGCTCAAATCCTGGTCGGCATTCACAGGCGACTCCTCCTTTGGGTGTTTCTCTGCAGATGTGGGCACAGCCATGATCTTTGTTCATGCAGCTCATGCCTTCTGTAAAACAGGAAAGGTACAAGAGCATCAGCATCCTCAGCACCTCTGTGCAGGCAACAAAGCCAGTTCAATACACACCCAGACTAAGCCTCTAACTCTGGGAAGGCTCTGCAGGGTTGGGACAAGAAGTTTCAGCTTACAGAGAGGAAAGGCAGCAAGTCCAGTCCTGCAAAGTCAATGGCCTCAAGGTTTCTCCGTCTGTAATCTTTTCTGTACCCTTGTTCTTTGACTGCAAGGTCAAAAACTAACATCCACACATTTGTGCAGCACCTGCATTCTCATCAAACGCTCTCACTTTATACTTTCAGGTGTTCATAAAACCTCCTCATTTCTTCTATAAAAGTGGCAACGTCCTGACAAGGTCCAAGTCTAAAGTGAAGGTCTCATTTCTCTGCTTAGAGACAGCAGACACTGCAGTGTTTAGAACAGCAGACACAAGGGTCCTCCCAATTTCAATTCCTGACTTACAAAGCAGATTCCCAGAGCTATAACCTACCTCAGCAGTGATCAACTAAAGACCAGGGCAATGTGCAGATTGCACACATGCTGTGCATCAATTCTCTTTGTTGTTAACCATTTTGTTTTCAATATTTCTTCTGATTTCAGTACATACCACCCAGGATAACCTCACCGGGTTATTATCAGAGTGTTCTGTATTTCTACACACCTTCCCAGCTGGACAGAATTTAGTGCCAGTTCATGCTTTAACCAAATGAAGATCCAGTGTGATGCTAATAACTAATTGTGTGACACTAATGGATTTCTTTTCTGACATCTCCTAAAATATTCTGTCATTTTTATCTCTGCCAGTTCATGCACAGCACTCGATTGCCAGTGTCTTTCCTGGCCTTCACAAAAATATAAAGTCAATTAAACAGGGAGGAATAGTTTCTAAAATTATTGCAAAAGCTTCTTTCCCCTTGCTCCATGGCTCAGTGCAATCAGTGTCTTTGCAATTGGCAAGAAGGTGGTACAGTCTGTACACACACAACACAAAAATACGCAGCAGCTGGCTGAGTTACCCAATGGGATCATTAGACCAAATTAAACAAATAGGTTGTCTTTTAACAGAATACCACCGAATTTTGATAAAGTCCTCTACAGTGCTACAAAACCAGGAAAGAGAAGACATCTGAATGTTCTCTGTGGGTGTTCAGAGAGCACACCTTTACCATCAAATTCTCTGCCTTGGCACACCTGGCTCTAAAAGGACAAGTTACACCAAAATGCTCTTTATTCTCAGTGAGAATATTCTATTTGAAGACCAAGTGAAGCAAACTTTGGTTGCAAGGGCTTATCTCACACCACTCCAGTGAACCTATCTGGAGCTGAGCACAATCAGGTACAGAAGAGAAAGGGTGACCATGCTGCGGAAAAGGGACTGTGTGAGCAATTCCACACCCTATATATTTTTTAGACTTCCACAGCTCTTTTTTTAGCCTTATTACTAGATGAAACAAACCCACTGCATTGTGAGGCAGAGGTCAGCTCATCACCATTATTCCACCCCACTTCAATTAGGTCCTTGTTCCACACTGCCATTCTCACCCCCTGGAGCACCAGCTACAGGACCCTTTCTCTATTAAGACAGCTTTAAGCAACAAAAGAATGGACGTTGCAGAGCCCAGATTATTCTGCTCTACTGGCTTTTTGATTCCTTTCTCACAGTGAGGACTCTCCACAAGTCCAACAAGACAATGAGACTTCAAATCCTGCAGTGCAGAGACACAGCCCAAGGAGCCTGCAGGAAAGCTGTCACCCGTTGTTGTGTCAGTCAAGGAAGGAGACAACCTACGAGGCCACAAATTAGCCTCATTAGCACTGGTGTTTTTGTGAAAGTTCTGGTCTTAAGTATGCAGTATGGTTTGGTCTGTTAGCCCGGAGGGGTTAGAGAGCATTAAGAGAATTAGCAGCTTAATTTCTGTTAACAGAGTTATTCTTTTGTCTCTATTGAGCCACCAAAGGGGAAACTGTTCAAGCAGGTACTTTGGTAAAGTTCACTGACACCAAACAAATGGTTTATATGCTCCATTTGGGATTGCTCCATTCTGAGTGAGCAGAATTCAATCAGGTCTCCACAGAAAGCTGAAACTGTGCTTCCCTGTGATCCTGCAGATCAGGATGCATTTTAATAACTAAGTATCCATGTGTAATAAGGTGCTCCACCAATCCCACCAAAATCTAGCCAACCCAAAAGGCAGTTTCATAGAAGACACCTGCATCCATACATCCCAGCATTTACTTTGGGACTGCTGCTTGTTTCCAGCCCCATTTCACAAGGCTATATTAAAGAGAGGTCTGTAAAGCAATGAAAGTTGTGTGACTGCAAACTCCTTGGTGGACACAAAATCTCCCAGGTCACATCCTTCCAGTGCTGTTGCACTGTGGTCCAGAAACAAACCCCAAGCAAATTTTGGTCAAATCTCCCCAGACACCTCCCAGACACACAATTTCTCTTGTAGGAGACCCTGCCCTACTGAGTCACAAATATCTTGGGATGGATCGTCCCACTCAGCCAAGAGAGGTGAACCCAGTGCCTACTTGGTTGAGTAGATCCCAAGCCAGGTGAGACCTTTCTGATGCCTGGACCTTCTTGAAGTTACCAGGAAACCTGAGACTTGAGCACTCTTGTCACTGGCAAAACTCAGGCAAAAAAAGCCAGCACTGTATTTCCCTATCTGGTCACGCTAAATTAATCTCTTACTTGTATGATCTGGGTGTAAAACTATTTGTTTGTTTGTTTGGGGTTTTTTTTTTTTTGCACAGAAGGTGTTAGGCCAAGATTCCCAGTCTGCTAAGAGCATCAAGGCTCCATTTAGGGCACATCCAAGCAGGCATTCTGTAAGACAGAGAGAGAGGATGCAGTGGTACAAAGAGCTACCAGAGCTACCTGAGAGAATAGAAAAATGGTGAGGAGCATCAGCACAGTCAGCAGAACAGGACATCCCAGGAATGCTTTAGTCTTTCATTATGCTTTCTACATCCTTGTGTGAAGGCAACTTTTCCCCAAAAGCTCTCTGGTTATCCCTGTTCTCTGCAGTCAAGTCTCCAAGAGTGAGAGCTGAGATGGTGCCCTGTGCAGGAGTCTGCACAGGGATTCAAAACACGGCTCTCATCCCACAGATCCCTTCATTCCCACCAGTTCAGCCCAACAAGTAGACAGCTATGACTGTGAAATACCACAAGGGAGAGCAGCAAGATTTGCCATCCAGAGCAACAGCAGCCACAAAGATGTACTACATGTTTACTCAGAAAAAACTCTCCTTGCCTTCAAGTTTTTGTGATACAGAGCAAGTTGAACCCAGAACCAAGGTGCACATGCATGGCTGCCCTGCCAGCTACTTTAACAGCCTCCCAAGGTAATTCACTCTCCCACAGAGACAAAAAGCAGCTCATTCCAGCAGACAAATGAGGAAAAAAAATAAGATTGTACACAATTTCCCAGGACACTTTCAGTTCCTGTGGTTTAAACTCCAGTTCATTCTGTTTCTGTCTTTAACTACACAGAAGCAGAGTGAACTGGAGTCTAAACCAGAAATATTGCAGACCACAGGGAAGGTCTCTCAGGCATTAATATATGAAGAATCTTAACAGGGCTGGGAGACAGGGCAGGAAATATTCCCTCATTATACAGACAAGAAGCAAAACTGAATAGATGGTCTAGGCAGTAGGAGCCCAAATCTGCTTTGACCAGTGCTGTGATGTCTCAGAACCAACAAAGTACAAAGAGTCAGCAATACATGCACAAGGCTGAGAACAGAAGTCCCAGAAATGAGCAGAAAAGCAGAGAACAAAGTGAGGGGAAAGATAAAGAAGTGAGATTTGGCTTATAACAGACATGCCCACTGAAGGGAGAAAAAAAAAAAAAGAGGGGAAAAAAAAAGGAGGGGATTCCCAAGCAGCACTTTACAGTAATGAAGTGGGGGGGGGAGTAGAAGGGCAACAGTCACAGCATGAAAACCTGAAAAAACGGCTTTTAAAGAAAGCAAAACTAACACTTCAGTGTTTTCTAAGAAGAAAGAAACTGTATTAGGCAAAACAGTGTGCTGAAGTATTTTCTTAAGACTGGTTTTGATAAAGATGTATATTATTAGATGTTTTTACAGAAAAAAATCCATCTTTTTTGTCCTCTTTGTTTTCCTTTTCAAAGAAAAATACCTACATTTAATGGATGCTTGGTATTATGAAAGGAGGGCCCTTCAGGGAAAAAAAGTTAAGAGAAATTAAATGTATCTTTAAGAAAAGAGAGAGAATTCCAAAGGTACAAATAAGGGAGCAAATATTAATGACAGGGAATTTTGGTGCTGTCAGTTCAAGAGAGTAGAAGGTATTCAAGTAGCAGCAAGTATGAAAAAAGAGTTGGAAGTTTTTCCTCTCTTGGCATCAGACAAGACAAGACAAGGAGTTCAAGCAACCAGTTTCTGTCCTTAGAGACCTCCTCCATGGAAGCACACAAACTCACATCCCTGCTATGCCTTGTCCCACCACTGCTGCCCTCCTCCTGTCCCCTCTCCTGGCCCAGCCAGTGGCAACCTGAGCCTTGGCCCGAGGAACCACCCGACCCCTGTGAGACCAAGCCCACGGCCAGAGGAGCTGAGAACACAAATTCTTCATCCAAACAAAAGATCAATTCAGCTCTGTCAGATGACAGCCACCTCAGCGCCGTCATCTGTGGATGGCCATATATGTCTACAAATGTTGATCTCTTCACTTTGGGGATTTTTAAAGTGAGATTTGTTTATTCATGCTCAAATTCCTCTTATAGTTATGCCAACAATAAGCCATAGATTAAAGAAAGCCTTGCAGCTTTAAGTACTTCTCACTAAGATTTTCACTGTACAGTTCAATGGACAACTCCCTGATCTGAGCAACCACTTTAAAGCATTCCCTAAGGGCATCCAAAATAATTTTGCTCCATCTGATGTCTAATTAGATATCCAAGACTCTGATCTCTCAAAGGTCGCTTCACAAAGGTTTCACTCAAAACAAAACACAAGATTTGAATACCTTTGGGGCTGACAAACAATAAATCTCCTAGCTGAAACCTAAACACTGTGCAGGGAATCTAAAAGGTATCTGAAGGCAGCGCAGGTAACTGAAGTGAACTGTAACTGAAGCCAGAGAAAATGCCCAGAACGTCCATTTGATGCCATTCCTTGGGTTAGGACAGGGTTTAGCTGCACAGCAGAGCACCGCGGGCACTGGGAGTGCAGCAGCACAGCCTTTAGCAAGCACAGCACTGCAGGGATCAAAGGGGAGGAAGGGATGCCGAGCCTTCAAAGCCGCTTAGAAGATCCTGACACGCTGCTCCCTTTAAAAGCAGCGAGGGCTTCAAGACCCTTCACAGCTTTGAAAACATCAACGCAAAAATACTTTTGAAGGTGGTTTGGAGCCTTTGCCTCCGTCAGCCGCTGCGGCCGGGGCCGGGCGGTACCTTCGGAGCGGTGGATGCAGGTGTGCTGGTTGTCACTGAGGAAGAACCCGTCCTTGCAGCGGCACTCGTAGCTCCCCACGGTGTTGACACAAACGTGCTGGCAGCCCCCGTTGTTGAACATGCACTCGTCTGTGTCTGGGAGAAGGAAAGACAGAGATCAGCCTTGTGCTCACACCAACCCACCGTACAGACAGACAGACAGACAGACAGCAGCTCGGGTTGGAAGCACCCAGGCAGCTGAGGCACCCCAGGCTACCCTATGGTTGCTGTGGTGCTGTCACCCCTGAGAAAGTGCATTTCTGCTGCTGCTCCTCCCCTGTTTGCAGCCTGCCCAGGGCTCCCAAGAAGTGCTGGCCAGCCCAACCCAGCAGAGCTGATGGGTACAGCCAAGGCAGAGCAGCCTCGGCAGAGGCAGCTCAGGACCCCCTGCACCCACAGGAACAATCCCTGCCCCTCAGAACAGCTCCACGCCACAGCTCTGGCACATCCAGATCAGCAATCACATGGGGGTCTGGCCAGCACAACGGGACCCTTTGGTTCCAAACCCATCCAAGCTAGAAAAGGTGTTTTCCCAGAAAGCTCCACATCTGGAAGCAACTATGGAAGAACAAAAATATAAACCTCAACATAAATTCAGCTAAAAACCTATCCCCTGCTCCTTACTTTCACCCTAGCTAGAATTCACACCCCACATCTGTTCTGGTGCTTGGTTTGATTTATCATCCTCCTCCCTCAAGCCCAGGACATCATCACTCATCACCAGGGCTGCTGCTGTGTTGACAGACTGCGGTCAAGGACAAGAGCAGTTCTTAAAGCAGTTCTAATCTTGATTTTGCAACATTCAGAGTCTCAACAACACCAGAGAATACAGAAGGGCTCTGCTTGCAAGATAACCAAGAGAACCAAAGAGCAGAAAAACTTTAGCTAAGCCTCTGAACAACAGGATGCCCAACCCAATCTCCAATTCTTTGGAATTTTGCCCCTGAATAAACACAGGTTTTTTGTAGCCACGACTGCCAAATACTTTTCCTAGCCTAATTTTCAGAAATTTTAACTGAAACTAAAAAACACGCAGTCCTTTAAAAGCAGGACAAAACCTTGCTGAGGCAAAGCACTGGTCTCATTTGCAAATTCATCTGTAACATCATGTTTGCATCCTGTTCTGTTCATTGTTCCTGGCTAATAGTACAATGTTTTTAATTTAACATTGTAGCATTTCTGGCAGAAAACAGCTGTCTTTCAAAAAAAAAAAAAAAAAAAGGAGAAAGAGAGGCTTTTAGTAAGAAGCATAATATAATATTACAACAGATTTAATGTCCACTGAAGGCGGTGAGTAAGCCAATTGGATGCAAAAGAATGTGACCTGCTGGAGAAAAAGAGCGGCTGACATATCTCCATCACAAAGAAGCTGAGTATTTTAGAGTTCTACAGTGATGTGAATGTGCAAACAATCATGAATAAACAGCCACCACGAGTCTTTAGTGCTACAGATTTGAACTCCGGCAGATGTTTCTGTCTTACAGACCTTGGAAAGCTTTCAAAAAAATCATCTCTTTCCAACAAGTAATTGTCTATTTGGCTTAAACCCAGGCACACAGCCGAGATCTTCAAAAATAAGGGTGAGAGGAGGGCAACCCTGGCGTGAACAAAGTAAATAAACAGATTAAGAGAAGATGTGATCCAATTTGCTGCATGCCAAAATATTTATTTAACGTTTACATCACAACTTGAAATTGGCACATCAGTGGTAAAAACCTCATTGTATGTCAACGACATTTTGTTTTATTTTATTTTATAGGTCTGCCATGCAATACCGAGCAGCTTCCCAGTGACACAGCAGGTGGTAGATTTTGGTCTAAGCTATGTCACTGGTCACAACTCAGCTGAAGTATGCCCTGGGTACCAAGAGAATACACACATGCCTTTTGGTGCCATTGTCAGAGGCAGCGTGCTCCTCCACATCCAGCCCTTCACGGTAACCTCAACTGAACTCCACTCTGTGTTTACACAAACGCAAAAATAAGATGGATGTTCTGTTATTTTAAAGTATCTGCAGATATTTTGTTTCCCTCCCTACTTTATTTAAATATTTGGAACCTGGCGAGTTCACCCTCTCCTCCACTTACACTGTAGAAAGCTGGGCACACCACAGGTTCCCAGCAGGTAAAACCCAACACAATCCCACTGAATACTCCAGGCTTTTCTGGTTTGTCGCAGCAGAAGATACAGCCTGGGGATGGTCTGACCCACCACCAAATGTGCCACACACTAGTTGGAAACACCCAGCCAAACTAACTTCAATTATGCAGTGAGAGCTCTGACTGCCATGGATATGGAGGTGTGTCCAGGCACATCCACATGGAGTGCAGCAGTACAGAAGAACTGAACCATCTCTGGAAAAGCAAATGGCACAGGTAGCACCGGGCTGAGCCACACAGGGTGCCCAGCTGGGGTCCAGGAAGCAAAACAGCTTCACCAGCTCCTGGCTTAGTCCCTCTCTTCTTCAATGGCCTCCATTGTACACAGCTACTGCCCACTCCAAATCATCTTCTCCTTTTAGGAATACTCAGAGTGAGAAGCCCCCACATCACAGATATATATTTGAGAGAGAAGCTTCCTAAGCCAGGAAACACACCTGACAACTGATCCTAAGCTAGCTGTGGAACAGAGAGGACAATGGTAGCACATATTCCTTTATATAAACCCATTTAACATAATAACAGATGATATTTGGCACACTAAAACCCAAAGCACTCCACAGAAATATAGCACAGCTGTTTACAGAGAGGGAAAGATCCACACTGGGAGGGTACCTCAGTACCTGAATATCCTCACAAGCAACATTCTCTCTCTGAAAAGACTGAGCCCAAGAGATTGCCATGTGCTCCCCGAGGATGCAGCTACAGGGCTGTGCTCCCATCACCACTCACACTGCTCACAGACACACTCCTTACCCAGGCAGTTGTGGCCATCGTGAGCCAGCATAAAGCCATCATAGCAAGTGCAGCGGTAATTTCCTGGAATGTTGAAACACTCGTGGACACAGCCCCCATTGAAATCGTTGTCACATTCATCAATGTCTGAGGAATAAAGCAAAAGTCAGTATGATGGATGCTTGCCTGAGTGTTATAGACAGGGATGTGACTGCCTAAATGTGAGCAGCAACTGCTGTCCAAAATAATCATTGTCTTGCAAATACACTATATTTAATGCATTTCTTGCTGAATGTTTCTGATGACTGAGAAAACACCCTGAAACCCCCTTGCAGCTTTACCTTATATTTTTTTAAGGCTGCTAGTTAAGCAACGAACTCATTATCAGGCTGAGTGAAATGAACAGGTGAAAATCCATGCAAGGGATGCCTTTGATTTTGTAAACAAGAAGTAAATCGGGTGATGAAACAATCACTGTTTTGATTTAAAAATCATCCTTTGTTATTTTTAGTGGCTCCATTTCCTTAGAAATGCTCCATGCTGACACAGACAAAACGCAGTGCTCTGGTCCCTTTACCTTCACATTTCTTCCCTTCACCGGTGTAACCCACTTTGCACATGCACTTGTACAGCTTCGGGGTGTTTTGACAAATGGCATCTGGGTGGCAGTCGTCCAGCCCCAGGGCACACTCATCCACATCTGTGAAAAGACAGCAGGCTCAGGAGGAGTGTCAGCAGGAGGAGAGCAGGGCACGCCTCCTGAACACGTCCCTAAGGAGACTACAAGGCTGGTGCCCACGAGAATATCGTGTGGGTTTGTGTGTCAGGACAGAAACACGCAGAGACAGCACCTGCACTTCTGCTTGGGTCATATTCTACCTGAGTATAGATATATTTGTACACAATCAGCTAAGCCCATGGTAAGCTTTTGCACACGTTTATAAATGCATCCTAAGGGCTACATGCTCCATGAAATTCAGCTGGTCGTTTCACAGAGATTCCTCAGAGATTGTTAAGTCTTTCTGATTAACAAAAAACAGTCATCAAAAGGGCTCTTGATCACCTAGCTCATGATCCATGCATCACCTGCAGGAAGCCAAATAATTTTTAAAATAACTAGGGGAGTTGATTGAAATGTACTTTCAAAGTCACCATCAACAAGTTAAAAGACTGACTTACCATTAAATAGATGTATAATCTTAAAATATTTTTTTTTAAAACAAGAATAGTATCTGGGGAGCAGCACTGCGAAATCACCTGGCCAGCCATCTCAAAGCACAGCAAACTGAAGCAAAATATCCAGGTGGAAACTTCAGGGAAGAAGAAATGAAGAGAAAGGGAAACACCAACAGGAAGAAGTCCTGGAGATGAAGAAGTGCACACAGAAGAGGAAGAAAAGTTACAGGCAGCAGAAGACATCAGCACAAGTTTTCACACAGCAGAAGAAAACTGGAGCACAGAAACAGGAAGATTTCCAGTAACTAGCTAAAAGGAAGAATTGTAGAAGCAACACCCCAACAGGTACAAAAAGCGCCTCCTAAAACAAGAAGTAATGCATGAGTATCAGCAGAAAGAGACTACTTCAATAGTCAGCTACTTTTTATGGTGGGGATCACTTTCCAAATGGAAATTTCAGCCAGCACTTCTCCCATTTACAATTATAGCATTCATCCTGCTCTTTTTTTTTTCCTTTCCCCCAATCACAAAATATGCCTGTAGGTACTGCAGCAGCTGCCAACTGCAGAAAGTGTTCACTTGGTTTTAACTCCTGATGGGGTTTGGCAGTGGGAATCAAGGCAAAGAGGCAGTGTTAGAGCAGCAGTGCCTTCCTGGCTCTCAGGTGCACACAGCTCCAGTAGCAGTGATGGGGTGCCCAGATACTGCCACCAGAGAGGAAGGAGAAGGTGGCAGACAGTGGAAAGCAGCTGGGAAGAGCAGCAGAATCTGCTTCCTCTCAAAGCAGAGAAGTCAAGCCATTAAAAAATACGGGAGACAGTGAATGGAAGGAGCAAGTCATGCAAGGAAGGGTGCAGGCAGTAGCGGAGGGGGTCTCCAGCTAGCGGGACTCAGAGAGGTGGGGCAGAAAGAAAGGATGGGCAAGGAAGAACAGACAGCGGGCATAAAGGATCAACAGCAACACGAGCTGATTGCGCCCTCGGCACCGTCAGCTCTCCCCTGCTCTGCCCAAGCCAGGGGCACACACCTGCCTCGGCAAGAGGGACCCCAGAAAAGACACAGCAAGGAGGGGGCTTCCCTCTAGCCAGGGCACAGAGACATCAGCCAGACCTGGTGCCAGCGGCAGGACGGCAGCTCAGCTGGGTTAGTTTTACACCGCCCCTCTGTGATCTGCAGCGTGCGGTAAAGAACCGCAACAAGAAGCCGCATCGTTAATGCATGCAAAGGCGTGGAAAAGAGGGCTAGGAAAAATCTGTAGGCACAGAGAGCGAGATTTCCCCTTGCACTGACAGTACCCCGAGCAGAAGAGAGACCCTGGAGGAACAAGACTGTGAGCAAACATCGCAGCCTTCAACTTGGCAGGAGGCGGCGGCGGGAGAATCCCCGGGCTCGTTCCGCGGGTACCGAAGCCAGCTTCACCCGCAGCACACGCCGTTCGCACCCCGCTCCCCAGGTGCCCCGTCCCGGGGCTTTTCCCGCTCCCAGGGCAGCGGGAACTGCCGGGAAAGCGGCGTTGGCAGCACCCGCGGAGCCCTGCGTGCAGCGACCGCCCCGCGGAGGGCACGGCCCCGCAACGGCCCCGGCCCCTTCCCTTCGCCGCCAGGCTGGGGCGGAGAGCCGGGACCGGCCGGTGCCCCGCGGGAGAGCCGCTCTCCGGGGCCGGAGCGAGCGGGGGGCACCCACGGGGCAGGGAGCGTGGGCACTGTGCGGGCAGGGGAAGGGACCGTGGGCACTGTGCGGGCAGGGGAAGGGTCGGGGGGCACTGGGCGGGGAGGGGAAGGGGCGGGGGGCACTCACCGGGCAGGGGCAGCGCGGCGGGGCCGGCCGGCGCGGGCAGCAGCAGGAGCAGCAGCGGCAGTGCCCGCGCCCCCGTCGCGCCGCGGCGGCCGCCGGACCCCATCGATGGCGCTGCTGCCGCTGCCGCCGCCGGGCGGGAGGAGGCGGCGGCGGGGGAGTGTCTGGGGAGCCCGGCCCGCCTCGCACTGACAGCGGGCGCGGGGCGGCGAGGGCTGGGCGGGCCTCCCCCTGCCCGGCCCGGCCCGGCCCCGCTGCCCCGGGCGCGGTGGGCGCTCCCCACACCGCCCCATCCACGCTCGCACACCTGCGGCGCCCCAAACACAGGTGTCCCGCGGAGCCGCTGGCAGCCGCAGGAGAGGGAATACCTCACACGCAGGCTGCGGGTTCCCCGGCAGCTGTGTCGGAGCTGCCCCTGGCCCGGGAGCCATCGCCCAGCGCAGGGACAAGCCCGAGCAAGGAGCCTGTCGCAGCCCCGACAGGCGCGACGCGCTCCGGCCTCATCTGCGGTCGCTCAAGGATACGATATTGACATTTCTACCGAGTAATTACAGCCCGGTGCAGAGCGTGAATCCCCGGCTGATGGCCGTGCCAAAAGCCACCCATCAGCGCACCCCCAACCCAGCTCCATCCCACCTCCACTCCCGGCCAGGGATTTCTCACAGCTGTCACTCCTTTGGCAGGTAAAATTGGCTCATACATTATTCACTGAAATTATAATTTCCTAAATAATGTCTGACCTTTCAGGCTGCGAGCAAAAGCAGGCAGTATTCTTTTCCACCCCTCCCTCCCATCCCCATTTCCCTGCCCTTTCTCTTTTGTTTTGTTCTGTGAGAAATACCGAGCTGTTTCTAGTTGCAAGGGCGGTTTATACACATTAGTAAATCTTCAGAATGAAACTTTCCCTCAGCCTTTGTCTTTGTTTCCTTAATGGCAGCTATAAATTACCACTCTCCTTTCTCACTGGAGCATCAGGCTTCATTGCTTTTGAAATGATCAAAGTTATTCTCTTTTTAAATCCAATGAGAAGCAACCTTTTGTGTCTCGTGGACGGTTTCAGTCTTAGTCAATCTCATCTATAAATACATAAAGCTGCTCATTAAACACTCCAAGGATTCTCCAGCCCTGCACCGTACCCCAATCCTCCCCTCACCAACAGAAAGCAATAAATGAACGAAGGGTTTCTCGACAGTTTCCATGATCTCATGAATAAACCATCATCCTTGGGGTGGGAATTGGCAAACCTGCACATCTCTCACCCGGGCATATCACTCAAGGTGTCTCCACAAACAACTCTCCCAAATGGACAGAGAAGCCATCTCCCATCCAGGCACTTGACTTCAAGCCACCTTACAGAAAAGCTGGTACACATCTCAGGCACTGTCCAGTCAAGTTCCCTCGATGAACTTGACCAGTATTAATTTAATTAACTTTCATCCCAAGATGTGCAAAAGACTGAAAATAAGAACACATATGAAAAGTGTAGCAGAAAAAGCAGTAAGAGACACTGAAGAGTCGTGTAACCAAAATATCTAACGCTTTCTGAGGCGCTGTAAAAGCAAAGCATCTTTCTTACTTCTGTAAACTAAAACATAAAGTGAGACATAAATATTTGGGAATGCCTGAGTTAGATCAAAAGATCTCACTGCAGCTTGGAAAACAAACAGAACAATATCAAATTTATCTTAGCTAATGAAGCCATTTCTTATACATAAATCTCTAAGTGTTTTGTGAAGGATCCTGGCTATTATTTCACATATAACACACATTTGTTTATGATGAAGAACTGCCATTAAAATATCTCTTTAAAGACACAAACCAGACAAGCTCAGACCTCAACTCGTATGCCTTTCTGCAGCCTTTTTAACTATTTCTATTCAACTACAGAGTCACAGTGACAGATGACTGCTCTGGGCATAAAGACCTTTACTGGGAGAGAGAAGCTAGAAAAATAATCTTAAGATTCAACTTCAGCACTAATTTAAGTATGAAGAAAGGAAAACAACCATACCAAAGCAGCTGGATGGGAAGACACCCCAAATAGGACTGTTTGGGGATGTTTTCATCAATTTTAAATAAAATCAAGTAATCAAGTTTCAGGGAGGAATATAGCTACTTCCATAGGAATAGGACCCCCAACTGCCCTCTGCTCTCCATTTTCACTCTCATGTGCAGTTGCCTTCCATTGAGAGATCAAGACTAAGCTGCCACAGAGCAGTTGGATGTAAAATCTGCTCCAGAAACTGTACACCTGATGTCCTGAGTAGAGATGAATAATTTTATCTGAAAATTTTGGTTAAAAACTGCTTTATGCTTCATAATCCTTGTTGAATTTCATTATTTAATAATGACCAAACAATACCTGAAGAGATGTAAATTGCCATTTCATCTGCACTTTAACAAGAAGTAGCAATTTTGCTGGCCTGAGCAACACTGCATCGTATTGACCCCAAACTTTGCATGACTGAGTGAGCATAATGAGTGCTTGTGACAGCAGCTGAAAACAACTGGGAAGGCTGGGACATGCCAGAGTGGTAAAAGGGGAGTAGGATGCTGACAAGTGAGGAAATACTTTCAAATATTTAATTGTTCCAAAGCACACACAAAATGTCCCAGAGCTGTAGTTTCAAGATTCGCTCATCTCCAGATGTACACTGAGTTTTGAGTCATTTTTTTCTTTGAAACGTATTGCTTAAATTTTTGATTCCACATTTTACTGTCCCAGAGTCTTCCAAGCTACCAAATAGGTTGTTGAATTCTGTGTAAAAACAACACGTCTTCAGTAATCAGCAGGGCCTGCACAGGACTCATCTGAGACAGAGGAAATTTGTGGATTCTCTGGTCACAAGGGGCATTAAAAACACTCCCATGTAATTTATATGCCTTGTCTAAGTCTTTTTATGCCACTTGTAGAAAAACTTTCCCAAAACAAACATCAGATCCACCAATGACATTTTAAATGTTGTTGGATCTGCATCTTAACATGCCACGGTCACTGAAATGAAGAACAGTTTCCCATTTATTGCAGAACTGAATACAGTATGGCCTATTAATACACACACATTTCTGAGTTAACAGAGGAACAAAGGAGACACTTTGTCACCTGAAATAATTTCTAGACATTTGTATTTCCCTGTGAGAACTTTCCAAGTCATTCCTACAACAAATGGTAACATCTCTAGACTGGAGCAGGCAGTAAACAGGGTACCCAGCAGCTGCACAACACACTTTGCCCACCAAGGCCCTGCTCTTTGTGCTCCTTTTCCTTCGAGGGAATCTGAAAATCCTGAGGCCACCCGTGATGAGGTGAATGTGCTTCCAAAGCTGCACTTACCTCAGCTGTATCCTGGTGCCCTGCATGGGAATCAGAAGCAGCAGGTCCATCCCAAGCCCAGGGAACAGAGATGGCCCCAGCTCCCGAGGCAGGTTTGGTGTCTCTCACAGGCTCAGCATGTCCACAGCAGGTACCAAGTCCATGATTGCATCCCCAAACCTGTCCAAGGATGAGACCAGAGCATGGCCCAGGCCGAGTTCACCCTCTGGCATCTCCCCAGGGAGCCCACAGGGGAACACCATGAGCTCTTGGCAGTGCAGGAGCACCCCCAGCTCAGGAAGATGGACGTGGCTCCCCCCAAGAGGGATACTGACACTTGGTACTTCGCTTTGCTTAAGAAACGCCTCCACCACAGACCAGGGCGGGTGTGAGAGGTGAAGCAACAGAGATAGCTCCAAATTAATAATTCAATTCCTTCCCTTCTGTCTTCCCTGGTGGTGTAGAGCATTCAGTGATAACCTCACACAGTTTGAAACAGAGGGAAAGGCAGCACAGCTGAGGGGGTGTGCTCACAGACACCTTCCAAGGTCTGTGTTGGCCTCTCTGCCTTCCCCTTCTCCCCATTCCCTGACTCCTGAGCAGGCATCTCTTCCACTGGTGACAGTCTGACTGACAAAGATGGCCTGGGGGAAGCCACCCTGGAGCTGGGAAGGAGGACTTGAACAGATCAGACACCAAACTGTACACTAAAGGTCTCCTAAAACGAACCACTGAAATGTCCCACAGACCTGCAGCCAGGCAACGAGCCAGATGATCAGCCAAACTATAACAGGCTTTTTGAAAATAGCACATTAATGCTATTTTTTCATGTTAGAAGACAAATTTTATTGCAATTCAGCAAATGAGCTACACCTGTAAAACTGCTTTGTATATCCAATTCACATTTAATGTCCAATGGATTGAAATGTCACAGGAAAAATTAAAAAAGGAAAACAGTACCTGGTTTTGTCATTATAATGTAAACTTCAACACGGCCCTTAATAAAAACAAGCCAGTGATTTCCCCATGTAGTAAAATATATAGTTTATAAGGTATTGATGCTTTATCTTAGTTTAACAGCCAATCTCTAGGTATAAAATAAAGAGCTACAAAGATGTGAAGTACGTGTACAATTTCTTCAAGTATTTTCAAGTATCCTATAGTCTCCTCACTACGGACAAAATTCATTTGACAATATACAGAAAAAGTTAACTCTGAATAGTTTCACTGCAGAAATCTTAACATACTCATGAATTTAAAACACATAAAAAGTATGTATCATCCAGCTAGTAAGTCTCATTTGAACAGTTTGAAAAATACTCTTTGTAATGGAAAAAGTTGTGGAATAGTCTCCAGTTCATGAATATGTTTTCAGCTACAGAGTATCAGGTGGTTAAAGTTTATGGCAGGTAAAGGCTTTTTTTTTTTTTTTTATAAACTTATCATCATAGTATTTAATTACATTTAAACCAAGTCTTTATTAATTTGCATTTTCTTTCTGTATAAAGTATCAGTGTAGTGTTAACCAAAGAAGCCTAAATAATTGATAAGTGATAGACTATTTTTTCCCCTCAAATTAGGTATGAGCCTGTAAACATTTTTGGCCAGTTTAGCACTATGTATTTACTGCATGATTAACTGCTTATTTTTTTATCACTGCATTTCTCTCTCCAGAATGAATGTGTGCTGTTAAAAAGATTATCTTTTTTCATTAACTGTTATCAAAAATCCCCACCGAACAACATAACAGCAAAGCCACGATAACTGTACCTACCAAACCTACTCCCTTATTTTGGAAAAGTAACAAGGAAAAAAAGTTAAAACTGCATTACTCTGAACAAAGGGGGAAGGATTTTACAAAGCTCTGGATAAAAAAAAAGGTGCTGACTACACTGTTTGTTCCTATAAAGTTCAGCAGAATGGCATGGCAGGAGCAAATGCTGGATCCTAACCTTATCCTGTGTGACTGCTGCTAGGAACTGCCATGAGAGGAGTGGGTGGGTTTGAGGTGAACACTGCAGAGTGCTGGGGACTGTGGCTGCTCCTACAGACTGGGCTGTTCTCACACATGCCAACCAAGTATCTTCCCAAAATCCTGGCACAGGCTACGTTTAATATCCTGCTCTTTCTTGGTTGCCTGTGGAGCTAACAAAACCAGCAGCTTTTTTTCTGCTTCATCTCAGAACCTTCTACTGCTCCACCACTGGAGCAAATCCCTCCAGACCTGGAAGTCCATAGCAGAAAGTGCTTTGAACCCTAACAGGATTAAGCACAGGCCCCCTGTGAGAGGAGGAGGAAGGTCTGTCTCAAATTGTTTTTTTTCTGTGAGACTAGGAGCTGGAAGATGATCTCTGTGTCTTCCTTTTGCACTGGACAGGCAGCACTCAGGGTGCTCTCACTGATGGACAGCACCATCCCCATGAGCCACCCTTGGCAATCACCAAATCCCAGCCTCTGCCCATCCCAGGTATCTCAAACTGTCCTAACGAGGGCAAAACAGCCATTAAGCCAATGGTATCATGTCTCACTAGGTAAACTTGTGTAAGGAAGAAAAGAAAAAAAATTTTTAAATAGCCTTAGTTCAGGGTAATTACCTCATGCAAGATAAAATTAATCCATCCTTAATACTATGAGATATCTGGTTTTAACAGGATCAACTCATCTGTTAAGGTCAAAATAGGGAACCTTCCTTTCTTACTTAATATTCCCTGTGCAATATACAGGCTTAGTAAAGTCATTTTCAAGACAGCTGAAACAAACAATAACAACAAAAGAAAACAAACAAAAAAAACTCCACAAAATAATAAAAAAATATTTTTCTATCATTAATGCATAAGCAATTTAGGGCAGGTGTAAAAAGACTATCCTAATATATTAAGTTGGATACATGAAATTCTTACAATGCAGTAAAACTGGTTTATTTTTACCCTTCTAGAGCTGGAAGAAAAAAAAAAACAAACAAACAAAAAAACCCCAACAAAACCAAATCTGCACACACAGAGAATACTCCTGTAAGCTGTGAAAGAATTTGCACCCACCCCATGTGAGGAGTGGCTCAGACATTACCCTCACATTTCCCTAATGTGAAATCAAAGAAGAATCTTGCTCTGATAAATAGTGACAAAGGAACTTCTCAGTTTAATAATGAAATAAATAGGACAAAAGTAAAAATAGTCAAAAATTTAATACATGTGCTATACTCATAAATTAGGGAAATAAAACTATCACAAGATGTGACTAAGCTGTAGGTAAAGTAAAAGTGCTACAACATTGTATGAACCAAAAAACTTGGGCTCTGCTTCTCCAAAGAGAGGCAATACTGAGATAAGTTTATACAGTGGAGACCTCTTAAACACACAGCCCTGAACTTCTGTACAGTAATTTGTGATGCTGATAAATCAGCCTGTTCTTAAGTCACATATTCATTTCAAAGAGATTTTTATCAGAGGATCCAAATTAACAGAGATGCCTTGAGGCATTTGCCAAGTTCCAGATCTCCAATAAATTAAGCTTGCAAAATGTTTGTGTTTCGTAGTAGAAATGGACTAAACTTCCTTTGCTAGAAACAAAAGCATCCCAAATGAAGCAGACTGTGACAACAGGATCCAAGACATATGCACTCAAAAGGAAAAGAAAAAACCTTAATATCACTGTCTTTTTAGAAACTTTAAGAAATCCTTATACTTGTTAGTAAGGTATATTGTCATTATTTCAGATGGGGTATAAAGATATTTATTTAGTCATCTAGCATCTGGGGAACTCATGTCCCTCTTCATTAGCAGTTAAGAGAATTACCAGCAGCAACCATATACCAAGCTTCAAAAGGCTGGTTTAAGTGGAAATGTTCTTGTGTTATGAACAATTATTCCAGGTTTTTTCATTTAAGTGGGCTACACTGTAAATTCTGAATTGCAACATAATATAGCCAGTTGTATCATAGATTTTTTTTTTAAAAGAGAAACTTACAAAACGTAATGATAGGTTAAATAAATAAAAAACATCAGCTAAAAAACAGACTTAATTTCTTCTTCTGTGCAATTACGTACCAATATGAAAAATATTACTTTGATCTCTGGACATTTCTTGTTTCAGTCTCCTGGATTTCACTAAAAATAATACTGACAACAAAAATAAAGGAAAAAAATAATTGTTGACAAATCAGTGCTTTGGAGCTATTAAAAAAAAGCACAGATCAGATCTGTAGTTCCCTTGCAGCAGAACATGACCCAACACCTTAAAAATCAAACATTGGTAATAATGTTAATATATAAAATATTAGTTTAAAAACTATAGAATGACCTTCTCAGCAGAAATGGAGTGTATACACTGGGGTCTATGACATACAGCATATCTGAAGGCAAGTTCACAGAATGCTGAAAGGCTCACTGCACATTTTCTATGGCAAGGAAATACTGCAGCTTTAAAATAAGCTGCACAATACTCATCTCTATCTCTTTCACATGAAAGTGTGTAAAAAGCAAATCAGCAAATAAACTCTAAAATAGATTTATACCAAAATCCTCTTTTTTACATTGAGTTTACAGCTTCTATCCATTTGCCTGTACTATTTCTGGAGTTTCCTTCAAGAAAAGTCAAAGTTGCATTTTTGGGCCATGAACAAGTTCACGATACAATGTACTGGCAAGACAGAACTTTTGCATACTAACGAGATTCACTCCTTGTTGCTTTTTTTGTGTTTGCAAAGAGTTTTTCCTGTGGGACAGGAGGTCAGATGTCGATTCCTTTGACAAGAGATGCCTCCAGGGTGATGTTGAACTCCTGCAAGGTCTGCAGCACCCGAATCAAAGAATTCACCAGCGTGTGATCCTTAATCAGGGCTATGTCCTCATACATCTGGGCTGTAATGGGGCAGTCTGCAAGCAGGGCGATCCAGTGGTGCAACAGGTGGTCTCTGACAAGGTGCAGTGGGCAGTTTGGGAATAAAAATAAAGCCAAGTTAATTTCACATCTGCACAGACATGACTTTTATTCTTTGCTTTTAAGCAGACCTACCATGTTCTCCACTTATGAGACAGTGAATGGGGAGTAACTCTCTCATGTGCAACAACTTTTTCACTTTGTAAAAACATCAAGAACAACAACAATAATAAAGAAGTTTCTTTATACCTGGCTCCAAGACACACCAGCATCTGAAACTTGCCATCCTTCCCAATGTTTCTAGGGGTGTTGTTGATAGCAGTGATAAAGCGACAGAAATTCCTGGCCCTTGTCTGCCAGTTCTCTTCTGGGACCATCTCATTCTGCTCAAGGGTCTCATAGTAGGTTTGTGCTTTTTCTTAAAAGAATGATGGGAGATAATGAAGTTTTATCAGTGCATTTAGGAGAGAATTGAAAGGCCTAGGATCAAAGACATTCCAGGAATTTTCTGAATCATGCCATCATTCCCCCGTATAAAACTGGGATTCCACTTCCTTCCCTCTGAACAATGCTAAAGAGGTTTAACTATCTACTATATATGAGTGCAGCAAAATGATCATATTAGGGGAACAGAGATGTTAGAGTACCTACCCAAAATATAGCAACATTATTTTAAAAAATTCCTTTTTTAAAATGTGTTTGTGAACTGAGTTATCTAACTTTGTGTCAAGGGATCTAGACCACTGCATGAAAAATGCATGCTTATAACCCCTTTAAAATAATGTCCAGCACACACCAACAGCACTAGATATCCATCTGTTGTGCTCTGAAAGACAACTCAACCTCTTACAAGTGTGATTTCTTGCTTTCACTGTGCTCAGTTAAGAAGGCTACCCTATGTCAATTCACCACCCTATTTATATGCACCAGTTCCTCAGTAAGAAAGTTTGTTTTACACTATTTCTGCTAGAAGGACAAAGCCCAGTTACTGCATTAAGTATAGAGTCAGCTCTGGCAGAAGACAGAGGCTCTCTCTCATGACAGTATAAGCAGGTAGGAGCTCTCCTGGCAATTCAGCTGCTGAGATGCCTCCAAGAAGTCTGCTCTTCACACCAGCTGAGACACAACAGCAGGGATAAGGAACACAGTTGGATGTATTTCAAAGACACAAACAGGCTCTGGGATGCCATCCTCCCACTTACCTAAAAAATCCCAGATGAAGACATTCTTGAAGAGTCTTGGTGATTTAAATCCATGCTGAAACACTTGCTCGAGAGCTGAAACAAGTCCACTTTCTCCACACAGCAGCAGGGTCAGGCTGCCTCTCTGCCAGCACACACAGAAAGCACACACACTCATCACCTCACTTTGGGACTCTGGGACACAAGTGCCCACTAAGTTTTTAAATAAACACATGCATAAAGTTTTAATCTGCTGTCAAACAGTGACCCCAGACAGGACAGTCCAGTTCTCATAAGTCCTGAGCATTCATAAGTGGATTGACTTCTCTAAGAATGTTTTCTCTAAGAGGAAAACATTGTCAGGGCCTTGTCATCATCACCAAAGCCTCAAACAGGCCAAGATAACGAGCAGGTTTTACCTATAATATTGATCACTACAGAAAATTAGGAAAATATTTCCCTCTTTTTTTAAGTAATAGAGATCACAGATCCAGCGTAGCAGGTGCCTTTGCTTATCAACAAAAACAATATTTAATGCTCAGTAAAAAACAAAGTCCTTCTTCAGCACATGGTGGTAAATTCTATTTTGCAAAACCAGTGCACGACAACTTGAGATTATCATCAATGTGACCAGTGACTAGAATTACACGGGATACAAATCAGTCATGCCACATTGAATTTAGAAGTCAGGTGTTACAGGAGTGGGAGGACCTATCAGTAAAAAATTCCTGACTGTCGAGAGACATCCATACAGAGCCAGCACTGCTCTACACTTCTCTGGCTCACAAGGCTGGACTGATGATTTGACAGGGGCATACTACTTAGGTTTGCTTCAGAAAATCACTGCTGTGTCAGCTGATAACATGTGTAATGCATAAGAGTCTTTAAGAGCACTTCTGCTTCATATTCTTGGGGCATGTGGGTGTTTTCAGGGTGGCCTTTGTTTCTTCCCCTTTATTTAAAGTGGCCCATGGGTATTCATGTTTTAAGTAGCAAGGACAATGCAAAACATATTAAAAACCTACTCAGAACTCAATGCAGATGTAAAATGTCAGTTGATTCAGAACAAACTAAACAGTAGGCAGTGTTCTTGACAGTGTATGGGTACCTATATGGCTACCTATTTCTACCCTGTATGGGTAGAATCCTTGGTAGAATTTGACTAATACCACAATTTCCAATACCAGAATGTTAACATTTAATTTAACAGAATGGTCCAGTTAGCAGAGGTATTTGAGGCTGTACTATCTCAGTGGTGCAGTCTCAGTGTCTCATTTTTGCTCCACTTAAGAAATTTTCTGTTCATTCAGTTTAGTTATTTCTGCTATATACTCTCTCTTGCTTACTTATCAGAGTTTTAGGACAGGAGTGCCATTACACAGACAACAACCCCTCACCTCCTTCTCTGGCTTGTGGAAATGCTTGACAATACCATTAACAGCTTCACCAATAGCTTCTTGTATCTGACCAGTATTTAACTCTGCAAAACACAAAAATGTATTCAGTTACAGCTTCAGAAATTGTACCTGTGTGTGAGGATTATGGCACAACACAAAGCACAGCAGAGGACTACAACTTATTCTGTAAGGGAAACAGTGCTGGGCTGTGGGTAATGGAACCCAACTCAACTTTTTATTTATTGTTGAGGAGGTAGGAATGGAGATGGTTTGGTTTTATATTGAAGTTAACACTGTGGTGTTTCAAAACACCAACAGTGGAAAGGGTTTTTACATATTATGTGAACTTCCAGACCAGGACCCAAAGCTAAGAAAAGGAGCTGTGCTTTGTTTAGGACTAACAAATCTGGGCATCCTGGACATGCTTCCTATATTGTTTCACTGCAAACCCAAGTACAGATGGGAACAAAGTAACCACCTGATTTATCAGGAATAAGACAACCACAGAACATTGACCTCAAGAGCAAAGAAAGAGAAGCCTGTGCATAGAAACCACTAGCAAGATTCCTCATCCATGAAGGACACACAGAGAAAAGGCAGCAAATTTCTACCTTCCTCCATAGCATTCATTCCACAGGTGAAGGACAAGACAAAAAACATCACTGGACCAGGAGCACAGACACACCTGCCATCCTTTCAGATTTCAAAACTTAAGTAGACAGAACAGGATGCCCAGGATTGCAATCTGGAATTCAGCTGGTGTTCAAGTAGGACACTGAACTGAGTTTGATACATCCTCTCCAAACTCCTGTTGTGCTTGCAAACCCCCAGCTGACAATGCAGGACAGGACAAGACAAGACAACCCCCAGCACTTACTTGGCTTATTGTTTGGTGAGATAGTGACAAATCTCCTGATCATGCTTGGAGACTGCTGCAGGGGAGGGGTTCGGCACTGCCGCTCATCAGCCTCAGTGTGGGAAGTCAGCAATTCTCCCACCAGGATCCTCTCCAAGCTGCCATCATCCATTCCCTTCCCCAGCCACCTTCCACAGGGAAACCTAAGAACATCAGGGACATAAATACATGGTTCAATCCAGATTGAATTCCATGTCAGAGACTTTCAACTGCAGTTGCCTAAAGCCCAAATCCTGCTCACATAGTTATTAGAAAGATTACGTTCATCCAGCAACAAAGAACAAAGTCCTGGCTTTGGCTTTTGCCAGCACAGGCAGCAAAAATAAAACAGCTTTTCAGTTCCACGTTTGAGCTGAGTGCTGCAGTAGATGATCCATCCACCAAGCAGATTTTGCTCGAGTCCCATAAGTAGCATATGATTTGAGGAAAAATGGGTAAAAGGGGAAATCCTACTACACCCCACAGATGGGTGAAGAAATACACTGAATACTCTATGCAGTGGGCCAGCTGCAAAACGACCCCACATCCCAAACATCATCTTAAATGCCAGAAAGCAGCACTTCTACTCAATTGGGGTATTAAATCAGACACTAGAAAGCACACATGCTCATTTGCTCATTATCACTTTCTCTGAACCAATGTTGATGGCAGCTTAATCAGCTTAATTGGAAAACTGAACAGCATCCAAAAATACAATCTTTCCTCTTCATTTAATTACAAATGAACTGGCATGGAGAGCTGAGTGGACTTACCCACCAATTTGACATCAACATGAGCCTGACAGTTTCTCCAAACAAAAGACAGGGCAACAAACTATGCTGTATCTAAGACAAATAAATTTAATTCTCACTAAATTTTGTTCCTTTACTTTACCCATGTAAACAAACAGGGGTTTCTAACACTCATAAGGTCTTGTGTTCCAGCTTGTGTCCAAAGGTGTCTCTGTAACACCTGAACTACCCAGTCCTAATATAAAATACCACCTGTATTTGGCAAGCAGCAAGCTCTGACTTGCTCTTTCTTCCTTGGGCTCAAGGCAGATTATTTCTAAGCTGCACAACAGTAAACTCACCCTCTCCAGTCTGATACGAGACATGAACATCTGCAAACTGCAAACCCTGTTAAAATTCATAAGAACCACGATTTGTTTAATGCCAGAAGCCAAACGATCTTTCTGTGCCTTCAGGTCGAGGGAACTGCAGACAAAAAGTCCCAGGAGATCAGACCTTTCTAATCAAACAAGCCCTACTGTGCCAGCTCCCTGCAGAAATTCTACTTACCCCACATGAAATGTCAGGATGATACTTACTTGTAAGTATGCCCTGTTATTTCATTTCTGACCATAACATATTCCACAAGCCACTTGGCATACAGCCCTGAATTATCATGTCCTATTTGCACTGTGGTCAGTTTTCCCAGGTTCTGGCACTGCAAATTAAACAAGGAGTTTGTCAGAGGAAACTGAAAGAAAGCAACATGTTAGGGGAGTAAACTATTGAGGGAATGTTCTCAGACAGAAACTGAGAAATGTGGTTCTTGTTTCTGACTGCATGATTGGTTCTGGGCTCTTCAGTAGTAGGCTGCTTTATTTGTTTCTGTTTGTTTGCTTGTTTTGTTGAATACTATTTTGATTTGCACAGACCACATCAGCTGAACTAGATTTTTCAATTCAATTTACCCAATATACACAACACACATGCAAAAATCAGAGCAGAATCACTTCTTTGTTTTCCAACAGAAGAGGATATGACACCTCCCACAGTTGTAACATAAAGACAGTCTTGTCTATCCCTTGCACTAAGGAATTGTCAGTCATTTTGCTCTGTATGTTATTAAATATAGGTTAAATGTGCTATGCACAGGCACAAACTATCTGTTACTAACCACAAAGATAAGGAATGTTTTGCAAGATGATACAGCACAGGGAGAATTTAAGACTGAACAAACAGAACATCCGAGTCAGGTTTTGTATCAAGTAACACAAACCTCAAAAGTCATTTCTAATATATTCCTGGGAATCTGCAGGACTCCTGTTTCACCCAGTTCCCCCGAAATACAGATCCAGGGATTGGCTGTGAACATTGAGCCACCGAGTTTCTTGCTGGGAACAATCAATATATGGTATGGTATCACTGCAAACACAAAATAACATTTCAAAAATGAAGAAGGATAATTATGTAACCTTTTTAGTCAACAGAGGGGCAGAAGGTAAGTCATAAAACAGCACTGCAGTACCATGAAATGTTAAAAGAACATCAGAGATCCTATTTAATCATGCTGACATTTGCACACTAAGCACTGACTGACAATGGGGAACTGTACACATACACACAGCAGCCACTAAGAAGAAGAGCTGACAGCAGAACAGTGTCAAGTGAAAAAAGAAATCTGGGTGGAATAATGCCTTCTTATGAGCGTAATCCCTTTTTATTTACCAACCTCACAACATGGCACGAAGATGGTTACTTATCCTCAGCTTAGTGACCAGGAAGTAAAGACATGATACTCCTGTACCCAGGACTTCACTGCAGCTCAGCACACTGCACAACTCCCCCCAGGTCCCACTCAGGTCCTAACTGCAGCCTTTCTTTACAGGCATGGATGGCAGCAGCATTCACTACCATGCTGAACAAATCCAGTGAAACTACAGCATAATGCTGCAAATTCCTCTGTGCCATGTCACTCTTAGTTATGCTAACTTTAGGACTTACAAATTTCCTTTTAAGAACAAGCAATTTTTTCCTTTTAAATAGCACCACACACATGCTCAAATGTTTTCTGGTCCCCTGATTTACCTGTGAGTAATTCCAGGCAGTATCACTTGAGCTGCAGACCCTTCTCTGTTCTCAAGGCACATGATCTTCCACCACCCAGCATCTCCTGCACAGCCCTCTGTTAACCAACCTTTTATAATAAAATCCAATTCTCTGAATAGTCACTGTGTTTCTTAGCTTTCTGCCCTTCTTTCATAGTGCATAAGTAGATTACAGTCAGGACTTTTCAGCTGAGGTGTTTAATGCATTTCTCCCTCAGCTTCTCCTCTGCTGTCAGTGCCCTCGAGAAAGCATTTGGTGGTTGGATTTTCTTAAAAGCCCAATGCTCGTAGCATTTAAGAATGAATTAAAATGTTTCCCTTTTTATTTTCTGTGCTGATAGTCCTAAAGTAAGTGACAATTTAACTCCACCCAGCAGACCAGATTTTCACATTATCCAGAACTTGCCTGCAAGACCAAAAGCTATTTTGCTTGGACATCTTTGTCTTTCATACACACAAGTATGAATCACAACACACCACCAAGGGTAGTCCTTTCACATATCCCACTCCCAATTTTATATGCCTTGCTGAAGTCTTTCCTTATTTTGCCTTCCCAGTGAGGTCCTGTGGCAGCAGGCACACAGATCTTTGAGAACTCTGTAACACAGCTAAGCATCAACAATAGCTTAAAAATTTCTCTAGGGTATCTTTTTAACAACTAGAATTAAAAAAAAAAAAAAAACCATTGAGGAGTTCTGATGCAGCCCTCAATGGGCATTGTATTGTTACCCCAAACCCAGAGACAGGCATGCAGCAAAGTAGCCTGAGCACAAAATAGGAAAGGTTTTTCTTTCAATTTCAGCAGGCATTAATAGTCTTACCTTGATGGTGAACAACACATACTGTACTTATTTAGTATCATGCAAACAAGCCCACCACAAAAATTTCAGCTGAGAACTCACCCCCAACTAAAATTATTAGTGCTATGTATTTTACTAATTAGAAACAAAAGTGATAGAGAGAGAAACTCCTGCCCGTCAGACAAGATCATGGAAACAGCAATACAGCACACACAGATGGATCCCAGGGAAAAAAAGCAGAACAATTACATTAGGGCATGTTGCTCAGAGCTGTTTAGAATTTTGGACAAGGACTCAACCAAATCTGGAAACCAGAGTTGCAGGGAAAGCAAATACTTACAGATTGTTGTGAAAACATTGGTAAAGCAAAAGTAATCAACAGCATTGAATGACAGGAGATGATACAAGAATTGTTCTTTCTCATCATCGCAGCGGAGGAATGCGTAACGCTTGTAGAGTTTTCTGACAAAGCAAAACACATAATCTGTCACAGTAACAAGATGCTTTCAGTGAAATGTTTTCTACTGTGCAAATCTATTAGGTACACCATGAATAATAGGTAAGCAATTACAAATGAAAAGGGATACTGGGATAGTCAAGAGTTTTCAATGTGCCAAGATACACTGACTCTCTGCAAGGCTGACATCTCCAGAGTGAAACAGTCCAATTCTCATTTGCTTCCATGCCTTGAATGTAGTGTGTGGTCTAAGAGTCTTTTCCCACCCAAAAATACCCCAAGATGGAAAAAGGAATTTTGTACTCTCTCAAAAAATTCTCACTTCTTTTGATCATGCAAAATGACAGAACTGAGGTAAAGAGAGTTCTCCTAAGTTACTTCTGAGCAGAGGGTGCCATGGGAGAGTTCTCCAGCACATGATGTATGACAGAAGACTGTTCTCAAAGAACATAAGGCAAAACCTGGGGCTATCTGCTTGTATTTGGCTGTAGGTGATCACCCAACAACCTGCACATTAATCCAGGGCACAGTTTCAATGTTGATGGTACACAGCTCCTGACATAACCAAAATGATAGGCATGCAAAGCTGGCAACCAATAAAGAATACAAGTGTTGGGAATAATCATAAAAGAAGATCATGCCAAAATATATCAAAATCCAACAGATGCTGCAAGAATATCTAAACCCTCTAGAATGAAGGAATTAGGTATTAGATATATGCTGACACAGCCATGGATAGGTTGTTCCTGCCAGGAGGGCATCCTGACAACTCCCCTCAGTTTCAGGTATCAATTTACAAAAACGTCAGCAAGCCACAAGACAGAAACTTGCAAAACAAATCAATGATAATCAACATACAGGCACTTTTCTCATTTAACAAACCTAACACTAGAGACTGACAGGAAATGTTCAATGAAAATAAAGAGACTGAACCTTAAATTAACCTAACCTGCCTGTAGCCACAAGAGTGGCAAAGCCACAAAAGTCTCACAGGTGTCCATGTCTGTGTTTCATTTGCACTATCTGAATCACATATTTGACAGCCTGTCAGGGGATGTGCTGTCCTGTCTCTTCAAAGGGTAAGGTTTCTCTGTTTCCCTGGGCACATAAAGGTCTCAGGACAGGGAAGCCATATGATTTCTCCCTGTTGTCTTTGCAGACTAGAAAGAAACCAAACATGTTACATTTTCCTTATAGTTCTTAATAAATGTCAAGTAAAGAGAATAGGATAATTAAATTATCTAAAAACAGCTTCAAAAAAGAACACCAAACAATCTTGTTAAGTGTTAAATGGCACAAGTTGCACCATTACTCTTCGTACCTCACTGAACTCAGCACTGCTTCCTCTGAAAACAAGTGGGGCACACTGCAAACCATACTGCCTAGAAGAGCTCTCTAAGCAGGATATCTAAATATGCAGTACAAAGCACATGAGATTACAGAGAACTGATGTCATCCTGTGCAAGTTGCTCCTTTGTTTGTCATTTTCATTTTAAACATACTTTTTCTGCAGACTCCCTCTGTTCCAGAGAATCAGAATCTGCCTGGTAGATTAAGAGTACACTGGCCAGTGTGAAAAGAGGTTTTTTCCTTCTCTTGTGGGGGTACATGGAGTGTGGTGGTGTGTGGAAAGTCTTCTCACAACACTTGCTCTGCATGGGACAAGCACTGCTAAATTTAACCTGATCTGAACTGTTGACTTCACTGGAGAGGCTTAACCTTAATTTGAAGATACAGACTTATTGGCTGTCCTCACTCTGTCCTTCTGCTTCTTCTTATTCACTGAAGGCCACAGCTTCATCAGAAAGTCCAACATAATACAAGACAAGGCAAATCTCAAATAATTAGTTGGGGTTCAGGGGGATTGGGGAAGAAATTCCTTGGAAGATGGTGAGTGGAAGGAAGGAGAGGAAAGGAAAAGCAGACAGCATAGGTTAAGCTGTTTCCAGAAAGAAGTCTTCAATTAAAGTTAATGACAATCACTGTGGCTTTAATTTCCACAGAGCAAACACTGTATGTGACTATATTATAAAAGCAATTCCTTATAATAACCTTAATAATAATTCCTAATAATAACCTTATGTTGTTAAGCAGGATATAAATGTAAAAATGCAGATGAAGAACCCCAGTGCTGAATCCTAATTCCCAAACAGCTCACACATCTGGAAGGCCAGTTTGTTCCATGCCTTCTGCATACTGCTCAGCAGATACAAAAATAGGCACACCTGGATTTTTGAAACCAAACAATTATATAGATTTTAATTTTTGTAAAAGCTTTGCCCAAGACAAACCATCTTACTTTGTGAGTTCATGATCTGAAAGTAACTGTTTCAGATGCCTAGAAAGCAACTTCTTTTCCATAGAGAGGCGAACCCAGGCTCTGGCCTTGCCAACATCTGTTTTGATCTCACTTATGTTCTGGATATGCCTGGGAAAAAAGAAAAGGAAGAAGAAAAAAATATGGTTGGTATTGTCAAAGCACAACAGTTCCTTTGAACCAAGAACAGCTGAAGTTTTACGAAGAACAGAAAATATCAGTATCTTTTTCCTAATTATAGGAAAAAGAAACACAATCACCTTAATGTTCTTCACAATAAAAAAAAAAAATCCCTGCAATCTAGCTCAAAGAGAATAAGAGCCTGAAAAGGAAATATCTGCAATGCAGTGCCCTATTTACAAAATTCTAAACCAGGCCCATTGTCTCACATGATTTAGGACTCATTCTGGACCTTATCGCTGCAATATTTATGGCTGGATGCTTTGGGAAATTAAATACTGTCTTTGCATGCTCAGTAGAAGCTCTTCTTGCACACAAGATACAAATGGTATATTTCAACAAGGCAAGCAAATCCTCAATTCACTTCTCCCTACTGAAAAAAAAGGCTGCTGTAAGGAAAAAGAAGGACAAGAAAATTCCTGTCAAGGTTGTTTCAGAAGTCCTGCATATTGCTTTCTCAGTGTTCTGAACAGAAAGCATTGGGCAGATGTTGTAGTTTTATTCACACTATAGTACTGAATGTTAGATAAACCCATTCTTTAGTTCAAACAAGTTCTTAAAACTGCACTCTTCCCTGAGAAGCAGAAGTGATCTCAGAGCTATGCAACCAACTGAGCAGTGACTGGGAAAACACAAAGACTACACCTACAACTCTGTGGAAATAAACCAATACACAAAATGTTAAAAATACGAAAACTCTGCCATGGTATTTCCTTAAGTTAATAGCTCTGACAATATAAAACCTCCTCCTGTTTCTGTAAAGGTCAATAAAAATGCTGAACTATCTATTTTAAAAATTTTTAAAGAGTTCAACAGGTTCCTTCCCTACAGCTTCCTCCTGCTACATGAAACACAGGCTTTCTGGATGGTGCACAGTAGACACAGAAACAAGTGTGCAAATCTCAGGGGGTTTCTGGTTTGTTTAACAGTTTAAACTCACCTCATATCCTGGATGAGAGAGATTCTGAGAGGTGACATGGCTGGACTTGTATCAGACTTTCGTCTTTCTGAATCAAGAAGTATTCCTAGATTCAGAAGAAAGCAATTTCTTGTTAGCAAAAACCCATCTAAAAATTCTAAAATCAATATGAAAAAGAAGGTGAACTAATGCCAATTTGCACTCTTGTCTTACTGGTGACTCTGTGAAGGTACCGTGGTGTAATTCCACTCCAAATAACATGAAAATCTAATGTGCTACACAGATGGTCCTACAAATCAGCACACACTGAGCACCAACACATTACTGAGCGTAGATTCAGCTGAAATTGGTATGACATCAAATGGCTTAAGACATACAGTAATCAAGTAATATTTTTTAAAGACTACCCTGTTTTCTTGCTGTAGTAATCCTGACTGGCACTGTTGACACCAGAGAACAGTGTTAAATATGTTGTACTCAGTACACCACACATCCTGTGCAATTACTGAGCTATTACTTTGCACACTCCTGTAGCACCACTTCTTTTTAAATACCACATTTTGGGGCTTTCAAGCATTATTATTACTTTTACCTTTCAAATTCCACTCCAGAATGAAGCTCTATGTTGAATCCAGTCCCTGTCCTCAATCCCAAGTTAGAAAGCACAGAACTGATTGTGACTTATTCTGACATACAAAAGCACTATTAACTAAGGGACATTCAGGAGACTTTAAGATTTCCAAATCTATGGTTTTGATTGCTTACAGGATCTTGTGCATGTTCTTAATGCTCAAATCTTTGCTTACAGCAGCTTTAAATAAAAAAAAAATTAAAAAGGCACCCACTGCCTCCCCCAAACCTATTGTTCTCTCCAAATTTATATCCTATGCCCCCACCTGACACAAGAAGTAATGAAACAATTTAAAAATTACATTAAGAATCCTAGAAACATAATATCAGTGGATCTTATGTGCTACATTGCTTCTGCTGCAACACTTGGTGCAAAAAAAATTCAAATATGCTTCCTTAGTTCAAGTTTTTGTTTTAAACAATAAGCCTCCTTCAGTTGTTTTTCAAGCCTTAATGTGAAACTTCAGGGTGTACAGTACAATTTTATGTGCTTATACTTGTTTTCCACCCCCACCCCTAAGATAATTTGCTCTGCCAGTCATGCAGGGCCTGTGTGTCACATGGAGGATGATGTATCAGAGCAATTCATTTTAAAGCCTACCTCTGAAGCATCAGCTATTTCTGGTTTCTGATGACCATGGTAGTCACATCCCAGACCCAAACAAGTGGGCTCAATACAAACCAGTTTATTTTTCATAAAATATATTGAGACAACACACCAGGCCCATATTAAACTTGTAGCAGCTGTAACACCTGATTCAGTTATATTGAATGAAGCATATTTCCCAGGGAAAAAAAAACTCTGCACGGTGTAAATCTGCAGGCAGCTCTTACTCACAGCTTTTTATCATCTTCTTCCAGCAGATGCCAATCTTACCTGAGGTACTGAAGCTGCCTGATGTGGTTCTTCTTTGTCTGTTTTCTAGGTAATGTAACAGATGAGACCACAAAGCAGACTTTCCCTAAAATGAAAAAATACTAGTTAAAGAAATCACTACCACCTGAATTTAAAAAAAAAAAAAAAAAAAAAAAAGGGAAAAAGGGTTTAAAAACACCATTGAAAGTATCAGCCATGACAATAATTCGCTTTAAAGATGTTTCTCCCTATAAACTCAATGGTAAAAACCAAAAACAAGACACAAGTTGGAGGTGCTTGGGAGCTGTAAAGAGGCTGAGAAGGAAAAGCAAGAGTCAGACCACTGGGAATCTAATGATTCTGATAACAGGGAAAAGTCAACGGAACTTCTTCCCTCTTAGTTCATTACCATGACAAGAAAACATTCAAAGGCTTGTAAAACGGTGTGTGCAGGTGGAGTTTTAAATCTGAGGCTGTGACCGGTCCTGTGGGTCTCTCCCTGCCTGCCTCTCCAGCAGTGAAATGACAAGAGACACACCCAGGCCAAGTCCTGCTCCCCTCAGGGTAGTTCAGGGCTATGGATAAACGCTGCCCATTTTTAGAATCTCTAAAGATTCTCCTCAGTCTCATCAGGCGGAACACCTGGATAATCACAAACATAGTAAGATATCCCAAAATACACGCAGGACAGTGAAAGCTTATCAGCAAAAATACCCCAGTTCTACACATTGTAAAACCAACTTAAAAGTTAGAATTTGGGATGTAATGTTTAAGCCAACATAAATACATCAAATAATGTTAAAAGGTGCACCTTGTTCATTGCGTTGCTTTCTTAAATCCCTGGCGGCTTAAAGCTGAGAGTGAGAAAATCTTTGACTGGGAAACTATACAGATTCTTGGCTTCATCATAAAATATTTCACATAATAAACCAAAAGCTTGTAAACCTGCAGAAAGGCAGCAGTAAGCAAACAGAGGCTCTCCAGCACATCAACTGGAATTATTTACAGATAACTGGTATTACTTATCTTCCTAAATTCAGGTATTAAAACCTGAAATCACAGTAAAGATCTAGCAACTCTGCTTTTCAGAAAAGCTGTCATAAGGTCATATTTTCATTTACAGCTTTATGCAGAAAGAAACCATGACTGTAAAGCAATAGTTGTTAATTCTGCACTATCAAATTCATCTAAAATTATCTAAGTGCCTTCCCAGAAGTGTAGTAATGATGGTTCATCTTTAAGTTTTCTTTTTAACTATATTTTAAAATTTCTAACAATTTCCATCTTATAGCTCCCTACAGAACTACTGACCATGAGGGATTATTCCAGAAGTGGCATGCCTCCAGAAGAATAAATCCTAGAGTGTCTGCAACATCTGTGCTGACAGGAATCTATTAAAAATATGCATTCAGTGATGAGGATATAAAAAATCCATTGCATCTTGCGTGTACCTGACAGATCCAACATGGAAAGCCAAAACTGCAAGTCTCATTATAAACAGATAAAAAAGAGCATGAAAATATCACCCAGCAAAGAGCTACATCCAAAACTGTGTTTTGTCCCAATAAACACACACATGCACACAGTCTAGAGTTCAGCAATCAGCTGCCATGGCAAGGAGAACTGCAACAGATCACAGAAAGCAGCAACAAAGGATCCTGCAGCAAATCGATGTCGACAACCACGATGAATGTGAGAACTCATGCAGTGCCTGCCCAATCCTTCAGCACCCCGTGGACCTCTCCTTTAACTTCACCAAATAGCAATGATGATGCAAGCTGGATCTACAAGGGGAAGGAAGACAGTCTAAGGAAAGCAGTGGGACAGAGAATGGGCAAGGGAATAACCAAGGCCTTCTGAAAGTCCAGATTACGACAGTCATTAGATCCTACGTCACAGCTCCCCAGCATTGCTCGGGACAATGGAAGGCATGGATTCCCTTTGCATGTGGAAAAATCAGTAGGTAGCTAATGTAGGACTACTGGGGTTCATCAGCAGGGAAGAGGTAAAAGCAGGGATTGGTGGAAGGAAAGCCATCCTCATTACTATGGTCAGTTGAGAAAGAAGAGTCTTCCTTGGCTCATTATTGATAAATAAAATAAAATTGATATATTAAACAGCAGGCTTTTGCATATTTCATAAACACCAGAGCACACAGAGAACTGGTGGTGCTGTTTTACTTTTTTTTTTTTTAAACTCTGGATCATACTATGAGATACACTGCACTTCCTCCATCAGGCCTCTATTCTATTCCACCACTCTATCTATTCCACCATTCAGCACTGTTTGCCAACATCTGCAATCAATCCAAAGCATTAACCTTATGAAGGGTTGGCCGTCTGGTGGTCTGAAAGGCCCAAATCTGGGTTGAAGCAGAGTATACTGATGCTCTGTCTTCTAAGACGAAAGCAGTACAGCTTCTATCCTAAGTGATATACAAGAGGGAAGGGAGAGAATCACATGATAAATCTTCACATAGAAAACTGTTGTATAGCTTGAGGAAAGCAGAGTTAAACACTGAGGTTTGGGCGCTGGGAACAGAGATACTGGATTACAGTTGTCTGGATTATGAACATATATTCTTTTAAAAAAAAAAAAAAAAAAAGAAGTTATAATCTTCTCCTCCCTTGCTACTCCTTTGTACAAGGGAGGAGTAAAGTTAGTGAAGGCCCTCCAAATTCCATCTTGTCCCACAAGTGACTCCAAACAGAAGAGCAAAACAATTTGCATACCAAACCCCAACACCTCTAGCAAGTGATCTTGTAACTATAATTTAAATACCCCTACACCACTCAGGAAGAAGGAAAATAGCTTTGAATATCTTTGAAACATTTTGAAAATGTTACTTTGAAGTACTAAATTATCTTTCAGGAAAACAATTCCCCCATCCCACTGAGAGCACCTTTAGGAGCTGCCTTGGAGCCTATGCAACTTCATTAACAAAAATACTAAGAACACAGCAATAGTTGTGGTTTTTTACCAACCTATTAAAAAAAAAAAAAAAAAACTACCAAAACTCACCAAACCAAACAAAAACCGTGGGTTAAATGGAGAGTTTCCCAAGAAGTCATCAGGGGAACACATCTACAGGTACACTTGTACATATCCCACAACATGGAGACAGACAGGGGGGTAGGAACTGACATGGAAAAGACTGGGGGACACACAAGTATTTTAACACACCTACATACACGCTAAAGGTGTCGTCTGAAAGCAAAGAGAGGAAAAGCATAACACAATTTTAGTGAAGAGTGCTCTGCAATGTACAGGAATATTTATTCCTCACCTGTTTGACTTGCAGACCGTGGCTCCATATTCTTTCTAAGAGGTCACACAGACTGGCTATCAGGGTGTTCTCTTCCACTCCTGTGATATTCACTTCACCATGACCAAGCTCCACAGCTTCTCGACCCATTTTCTCAACCAACATTCTCTTAGTCTCAAAAAGGATAAGGCAAAAGAGAAGTAAATCTCACCCAGGAATTTCCAAGATCACTTACACTTTTTAAATGATCAATAAGGAAGCACATGATAAAGTTTTGGTGGAATAACTGGCTGTATATATATATTTCTGCATTAATGCAGAACTGCCCTTCTTTTATCCCTGGTTTTCAAGGCAGGACAGCACCAATGCTGATCTTCTGTTTTTCTAAAAAAGGGTTTGCAAACCGGCACATCATTCCCCACAGAGTGACCCCAATAAAGGGAACAGCAGGTCACACATGAACAAGCTGGATGCTCAGCAGCAAGGCCACAAAACACAGATCTTGGGTGGTTTTGAAGTCTGGTGAGTACTGGATGCATTCCCCAAGAGCAGGACACTTTGTCCACCTCCTCCCAGGGAAGGTGAATGTGCCCAAGTGTTTCCAAGTAACATGGGTATGTCATTCCTGGGAGATGCTGCTCTGCCAGAAGAGCATTTGAATTAAACCAAACCCATTCTGGAGTGCACCTCTTGAGCTTCCCCACGAGCCACATTCTCCTCCTAACTGTGCACGATTTCATACTGGCCAACAAACAAAGCTTTCACCAGCTCTTGAAGAACAGTCTTCCAGTCACAATATAGTCATCACACAGCCAACTGGAGGAAAAATGGTGAGGGAATCAGTTCTGCTCATGTCTTACACATTTTTTCATCTTTGTTCCTATTCTAGACTGGCTTTCAAATGAGGAATACTCCCTTAAGCACCTCTGCGCAGTCTTGGTGCAGAGATAAAGAAGTCCAGGTTAGTCCCTAACTGCTTCTCCCCCTCACTCCCTCTGGCAATTTCTCACTGTCACAGAGCCAAGTCTATCTTCAAAAATTTACACCATCTACTGCACCTCTATTAAGGGATGGGGATTATTTGGACAGTTACATAAAATGAAATCAGAAGTAGATGCACATATTAAATTGAGTTTTCTGAAAAGTTGTATATAATTATTATAGAACCTCCACTGACTTTAGGCAAGAAAGTGTCTACTTGATAATTATTCTCTTTTGTTTGCTGAATTTTTATAAGCATTAACATTTACTTCAGATAAGTAAGATGTCAAATATACACTGGTGAAGCAAGTATACAAATTAATGCCAAACTTCTTTAAGTGCTTAAAAACTTACACTTCAGAAATGTAGTTATGAACAAAGCTGCTGTATTTTCACCCCAAGCCTCTCGTTTGGACTATCCACTCTTGTTGAAATAGTACTGCCTCATTATTTATAAATGAAATGTGCTATAATAGACTTAGGCAGCAGGATGGTAAAGACCCTTCAGAATATTCAATCTCTATCATAAATCTGCTTGATAAAGTCTCTGCTCCTTGAAGAATTTCTGAATACATTATCTCTTCATTAATTTCTCACCACCACGCAAAAATTCTTATAGGGATAAAGCAGAAACAGATGGCAGAAAAGTGGGGGGGTTCAAACATACTGGATACAAAATGGTCCAGAAAGGATGGATATGAGGTGCAGAAGAGCAGAATTATTCTCTGTATTACCTTATTTCGGCATTCCTTCAACAAGCCTTCTACAAACTTCCAGTTTGTTTGTGCAATTACTGATGGAGAGAGGTTAGAGAGTTTGGGCTGCCGAATGGTGCTGCCCAGGTTCCTGGCTTCTTGGATGTATTTCTGGATTGAGGGTGAAAACAGACAAACAGACAAAAGTGCAAGTGAGCCCACTTAGCCAAGAGAAAAAGGTAAACTTATCTTTATAACCCACACCTCTGGAATGAGGAGGAAAGGATCACATCCTCTTTCAGAAAAGGTCCCTTTTCATATCCACTATTATTTAGGGCTGAGACACTGAAACTGTTATTTTACCAGAAGTCAAATCCCCATTTATATTGTCTATACAGCATTAGAACACACGTTGCTGAGCTACAAAAACACAATACAAACTGCCAAGGATATTCAGATGCATAGAGACTCAATTACTCCCTGCACCACTGACAATTGGTTTTTTATATTTTTCATCTAAATGAAAATTTGCAAAAACTACCTAGACCAAGACTATTCAAGTGGCAGACTGGTCTACATGGGGACTGCAAGAAAACTTGGCTCTTTCAGGAAGCAGCTGCAAAATGCAAATTCTAGCAACATCTCTCAGCTGTGAACCAGCTGCATTTTTGAGGAAAATAATTTCCTGAACCCACTCCATTCAAAAGAACTCCCCTGCTCCTATTATTGCCATCAAGGAGTTGCCATTGTTTTCACCCCAAAGACAAGAGTGATATGACAAATAGTTTGGAAGCCAGGTGATCACAGGTTGGTTGGGGCACAGTTAACTGAGAATCAATGGTACAAAGAAAGTCCTGTACAGGCAGTGATGGAATACTCAGGATTAGTACATATACCAAATTAACAGGAAACCTCTCTAGCTTACATTGAAATAATGACCAACTGAAATGTCAGTGAATAGATCTGTTAAACATAACAAAGAGGGAAAACCCCACCTTCTCCACTGGCCTTGCACTAAAGAGCTATGATATATACACTTAATTATGCATCTTTATCCAGAACCATGATTACAGTAATATTGTGCATAGGACATACCAGATAATGCTCTGACACAGATTTTATAGAGGGCATGAAGGGCCAATCATGCTGGTCCCAGTCTAAACATAACTGCAACTGAAGCTCTGACATGGAAAAGTCCAGGTGCTGGCAGGATAGGTTGGTAGCAAAAGGCCAAGCAGATGAAAAGTGAAAGTGGTAAGCAGATATGAAGTAATAAAAGCAAGCATGCAAAACAGAAAAGGACAAGAGTGAAGACATAATACAATGCAGAACTCCCAAGCATTCAACATAAAAATAAATTCGTAAGTAATGAATCTGAAAGGAAAAAAGAAAAGATGGTGTTAAATCAGTGGATTGGTGTAAACTCTGCCCTCCACTGGGCACAAACATTTGCAACTAAAAAGTCTCAACTGCATAGATTTTTGTTAGCTGCTGCAAAGCTTCAATTTGTTTAAAACTCCCAACGCTGCAGTTTGACACCCCCTGCTCAGCCTGAGCCCCAGTGTTCATCTGTGAAGAGCTCCCTCCCCACTCTCAAATTTACTGTGGAAGGCTGAGGTTCACCCAGAGAAGGGGTCACTGTCCAATCACCATTATGTCAGCAAAGAGGAGCAACAGCACCATTACCACTGGCACTTGGTACCCCCAGCCAAGCATGTACTTCAAAATATTTATTCCTCAGATATTATTTGTCTTTTGTGACAAAATAACTCCTATAGGAAATGAACTTGTGAGGAATCAGTTAAAAACAAAACAAACAGAACACCTCAGAGACCAGAGGTAGATTTTTGCCTTTGTAATTAGCTCAGAAGTTTACAAGCTTTAACAATTGTGTTGTTTAGCACAGTAATGAGGTTAGAAATCAACTACTATTCATTTCTGTTACATCTAAATAAAAAGCACTTGAGAGTTATCTGAGCATATGGAACATGTCAAAGCCAGAAACTATTCATAGAGGTTTTTTATTATGCAGACATTTTTCTGTTACACGGTTATGGATGACAGAGATGACACTATAATTCAACAAAATTTTAACAAACCAGTAAGTAAATTTCAGAAATGAGTACACTAGGAAGGCAATTAAATCCATCACTACCATAAAAGGACGAACTGAACAAACACACTTTGAGTTTCACAACACTAGCCTAACAGACACTCCTTTAAAATTCAAAGTTAAGCTTTTCTAATAATATTTAACAAGGCAAGAGAATATTGTTTTTAATGAACAACACACAAACAAAAGCAAAACTCTGGGGCTGGTAAACAAACAAAAAAAACTCTAATATTTTGAGCCAGACTATTCTTGGAATTACCCATAAATGAACACCTGGTGTAACAGTTTGCAGTCTGTACCATATGAATCAGAAACTGTACTGTAATTAGTTCACTTCACCCAGATCTTTCAAAAACAAGAAAAATGAAAAACTGTGTCAGCTGTAGGAGCAGTGGTGAGAGATGTTTATCAGTTCAAAAGGTGGGTAAATCAGCATCAGACTGTGCTGTGTAAAAACAACCAGACACAAACGTGACAGTATGGGTGGGCTCCACATTCTCACTTCAGCAATGAGATTGTCTCTCACTTTGTCACCTGAAGACCTTTACTATGGTCTACAGAAGACACTTAGGCAACTCCAAAAGGCTGTGCTCCTGATTTTAGGATGAAACTAATCTCAAGTGGTGGTTATCTTTTCTTCATCTAATACACACAAGAAGCACAGGGTGACTAAGTTATTTAGAGATGGGAAATAGATAGCTGAAAACTATTAAATTCCCTCTTCCCACTCATCCCTTTTGAAAGAAAAAAAAAAAAAAAAAACAGAACAACTTGAAATCATGTGATTATATTTTCAGAGAACTCTCCTATATGTGGGATGAAATAATTTTGTCCTGAGAGGGGGCAAAAATGATGTAACTTTTATAATAAGAAAATTAAGTATTTTTTGTCTGTAACTATATTTGTATTAAATACACTAAGGGAGAGTAGACATGAACCGCAAGTAACTGTCTAGACATTTCATAAAGGTTGCAGAGCGTTTTTCAGGCCATTAGGAAAGAAAAAAAAATCAGATCTCTAGAGCTGAGCAATTTTCACCTCTCTCTGGTCATTGTCCAGACGCAGGTGCTCCGTGTGCTGCTTCTGTCTGTCCTTCCGCCTCCACTGAGCAGGAGCGTTCCTCTTTGTCCACCTACACATGGGGGAGTAACATCAGCCAAATGTCAGCAGTCAGGGCAAGGGCAGAGGCAAGCAGAGCTTTCCAGCTTATTCTACACTGAACATGCTGGCATCAATTACATCAGCCAAAGTGCAGCTGCAAACACACAAAGAACCTCTGGAATATTGGGCAACCAAAATACTTTAGAACGTTAGATCACATACACTTGCTTTGTATTTTTCCTTCTTTTTTTCCCCCCCCCCCACAATTCCAAGACAATTTAAGCCTTGTCCCTCCTCCTTCAAGGTTTTTTCTAAGAAAATATGCTAAAATATTTGCCACCTCCTACCTGAGATCAAATAAGGGCATCTGCTTTTATATTGACAATAACTGTAAGGAACTCAAAGTACACAAAACTATCATCTCAAACGTAAGGGGGCTTTCTTCAGTAAATTTGCTTCAAGAAGCCCAGATTTAAAAAAGGGAAAAACAAAACAGACATAGCAAACACCACCCCCCCATCATCTGATTTGCTCCCACTTGAAAAAACAAAACCAAAACTGACTTTGCTTTCTAAGACCTCTGCTTTAGTGCCATTTCATAGATCTTGCCAAGATTCAGCACCTGCTGCCTTAGCTTACTCACTTGTTGCTTGCTGGGCCAGTGGATAAAACGTCAGACTGAAGCTTAGGAAAAAATCCAAGCTCATATTTCCCTTGTCCAATTTTCATGTCCAGCAAGTGTGGGTGAACTGCAGTGTGATCTATTTTTGCCAGCCTTAATTCAATAGATTTCTCTGAAATAGTAAGAAATTAATTTTTTTAAGGTATTTCAATCAGACATGTACCTACAATCACATATCTTCAACTAAAAGCAGATATCAAATTAAAGAAAGAGGTGAAGATTGCTTACTGATTTCAACAGGGACATCAGTACAAGAGTGTTTCTGACATCAAAAAATGCCAGCAAAAGGAGAAAAATGTTCTTCTTCTTAAGCTCAGACATCTTTCACACACAAAGCATGCAGGAGAACATCTGAGTTCTACTTTACATTAATTTCATCTCACATCTCAACATCACAGAAAACGTTTAGTCCCCTGTTAAAGCTTTACATCTCTGCTATTTTGGTGGTTTTGGGGGTTTTTTTGAGGTTTCAAAGCATGAATCATTACTTAATCTAACATCTTCAACCAACAGCACTAACCAGTTGCACCAATTGTCAAGCAAGTGCCTCATGGCCCTTACCAGCCTCATCAATGGTTGTGCACTTTTGATACATAGATGTGCGCAGAGTCGGTGTCCTGACGTTCAACAGCCTAATTTTATCCACCCTAGAATCAAAAACTCTCAAAACAGGGTCTTTGTCATCTTCATCGTGGCACATAATCTTATTGTCAATAAAGGATGCAAACATTTGGGTCTCCAGGAACCTCGAGAGGAAAGGCAAGTAAGGTTCAGGCTGGTCGGACAAGAAAGAAGCCTAAGAGACAAAAAGAGGTAAGAGTGTTTGGGAGTCTGCAAATAGAGAGATATCCACCACAAATACCAATTCTTCTGATCAAGGATGTATGAGAGTACTTTGTTGCCACTTAAAGCCTGGTTTTATTACACACATCAATTCTATCTCCAGAACAGGCAGTCTGTATGAAATTTTCAGCATCAGGACAATCACCTATTGTATAGGACAATAACTGGTACAGTGATTTTAGGATTTTGTCATGGGTTGCAGTACAAAATATAACCCAAACTGTGTATTCTATCACCATCTGATGAAACTGGGGTGTGTGGGGTGGTGTAATTGTCTTTCCATGGCCAACTGTCAATAAACCTGCTGGGGAAGTTTTCTTATCTCTTCCACAACCCAGCCTCCCTCCAGGGAGAGATCTTCTGCTCATGGGCCAGTGAGTCTCACTGTTAGAATTCCATCATCCCACTGGGAAATGCTCCAGCCAGGGGGAGGAGCCAAGGATTCCTACCTGGATAAAAATCTGGGACTTGGAACACCAAGGCAGCCTTTTCCACTGGATTCCCAGATGAAGATGAGGCCCATCTCTCACCACTGGACCTTCAGTGAAAAACTCCACTTTTCTCCAGGAGCATCACTTCAACAGAGCCATGTCTGCCACTGGGACAGCAGCCACCATGGAATGGCACTGCCACCAACACCCTGACCCACAGGGGGACAGGTTGGATCCTGACTCTGGCAGTATATTTTGTTTATTTGTTTGTCTTACTGCATGTGTTTTGGTTTTATTGTTTATTTTAGTTCCCCTAATAAAGAACTGTTATTCCTATTCCCATATCTTCACCTGAGAGCCTCTTAATTTCAAAGTTACAATAATTTGGAGGGAGGTGGTTTAAATTCTCCATTCCAAAGGAGGCTCCTGCCTTCCTTAGCAGACACCTCTCATTCAAACCTCGACACATTTCCTTAACCTCCTAAAAATGTCAACAGGATCCCAGCAAACCACACCATCAGTACTGAAGGTGTGCATATTTGGTACCTCTGGCTGGGCTCACAGCTTGTGAAATCAGTGGGAATCTTTTCATACAACTTCATGGGAATCAGGTGAGTGTTTTAGCAGACAGTGCTGCAACACAATCTTCACCCATGTGAAAACTCTCCTGCTGACAAATACCTCCAGCAAAGAAGACAGTGCAAAAATCTGAACAACTGGGTCTCATGTTTCTCTACAAAAGAGTTAAGAATACGTTTGGTATGCATGTACCTAAGCATTGTCTGGGGGGCCATAACTTGATTCATTAACATATCTGGCAATTCCTCTGATTAAAAATCAGTTTCCACTGGTAATATTTAACCTTAATATGGACATTAGCCCTGAAGTGAGGCTTTCTAAGCTATTTTTCTAGATCAAGCTGCATTTTTCTACAGTATCCTTAAAAGAGTATTTTTAGGTCTCCAGTCTGTTTTTGTACATATTTTTCCACATGTTTAAGATGTGACTTTTTTGGGGAACAATGAAATTTAAGGAAGAAATTACCATTTCGACAGTACAGCTTTCCATTTGATGGCCCAATACACAAAGCCTTAAGTTTGAATATTGTTTAACCTCGTGCATTGATGTTCCTTGTTAAAACTTACTTTATCAAAGTTTTGCATCTGTTCTCTGTTTGTAAACCAGGATTCCTTGTCCTGACTGGGCTGAATGACAAACACTTCATAATCTGCAAACATTTGTGTGAAGCGGTTGGCAAAAACTTCCCGAATCTGAATGTTCAGCTGGTAAATCTTGAATTCTTCTTCATCACACTGAATTTTAAGATCCTTTTTGCTACTGGTCTCCTCTCGCACCTCCAGCTGAAAAAGTAAAGTACAACAAATAATTTGTATGGATGTTTTGTCAGGTATTCCAGACATATGAGATTTTAACGTGTCATTCAATTGCTCCTCTTCAAGTCAACATTTCAATAAAGAAAAATACTTACTGTTTCAACCACTGCAATAAAAAAGCAAAATCAAAAAATCTAGACAGAAACCTTTGGCTAGAAATTTTTTCACAATAAACCAAAACTTACTTCAGTACTGTTTGCACTGGATATGTTTTAAAGTTAAAAAAGGTAAATAACAACCATATACATGTCCATGTATGCAAAGTGCTATTTTTATACATAATATCCTGGTAAAAAAAATACTTGGCAGACAGCAAAGGTTTTCCCAGATGCTGCAGGGTTAAATTCCATTCCCTCTCTCCCCTAAGCTTGTCCTTGTCTCTACAGGTGTTCACAAGGTTTGAGAACACGGTGACAGAAAGTTCCTCCTAGTGAAGACAGACATACAGCATCTTTGGACCATGACTTCAGACCATCTGCCACTGCAGGACCAGAGAGAGTGCAGCTCATTTCATATCTTACCTTTTCTAGACTCACACCTGTTCTTTTAACAAGTGCTTGGAGTCTTGCAATAGTCTCATTTTCCTTTAGCAGCTCATAGGAATTCAGAGGTGATCCTGCTATGTTCCCATTTCTTTTATCAGAAACCAGGTCACATGCTCTGAGGCTCTTCATCTTGGAGGCACTTTCACTGCAGTGCAGGTTTCCCTCAGGTGGAATTCCAAAAGCCATCAGTATCTCTGAAATTTCCTGAATGAACTCAAGTTTATTTGGAAACTGGGGTAGGTCTTCTGGCAGCTCGATGAAATGGTTGTCCACATCCACAAAGCACAAGTTAGCCTGGGATTTAATTTAGAACAGGACACCATTACAACATCACTAAGTACATTATTAATCTTTGGGATTTGTGCTTATTTAAAGATTCAAATACATTTGCCTTTGTTGGTTATAGCTGCCCCAACCATAATTGAACTGGCTTTGAATAATGTAACACAAGGCTTACATTTCCAGGACTTTAAAGGAGGTAACCGAGAAAAGAAGACTAATTTTACAGACATTTACTATATATAAAACAGATTATATCATAAATTAGGTACAGATGTGTGATTTTTTTCATACATGTACAGCTAAATTTTAACTACAGGATATATGCAATTCTATTTTATACATGTTTATATGTAAGCAGGTGACTGCATGTTGTTCAGATTATCAGTGCATTTCTCTAAAAGGTTTAGCAAAGTTCAATCTAAAAGGTGTGCTGATAGTGCAGAAAAGCAATGAAGTTATCTTCTGTTTTTTTGTAAGTACAAAAAGGCAATTGCCTGACAACCAAGGCAATTTTTTGAATGAGCAAGTTTATTTCCAAGAGGAAAAATGAAATTAACTAGTTTCCATTCTGTTTTTCTGTTTCAATCTCCCATTCATTTACCAACAAAAAAGACCAAGGTGGGGAGAAAAAAAGAAATGAAAAACCATCTCTGTGGCTTCCACAGCAAGATCAAAAGAAGCTCTGCATCTTTCAAGGTTTACCTCACTCTTTATTTGGCAAGGAGGAAGGTTCCCCTTTTGGCTTCTGCATTGCAAAATCAAATGGTTTCAAGACATTACATAACTACACACATCACAGCAAGAATCCCAGTCAAAATCTGCCTGGAAAGTTAAGAACAAAGAAGTAACTTTGCTCATCTCTAGAAGCATTTCAGTTTTCTTCACTGCAGAATTAACATGGACTGTCACTATTCTGTTTAACCTTCACTATACAAAATCCTTTCACTCAGATTATGGGGTACTTCCAACCTAACTGCATTGCATTATTCTAGGAGCCACACCTGAACTCAGGCCTCACTACAGCTTGGCAGCAAAAACACTTTTCAGTCTATGAGAACTGACATATCTCCCAGTTATTTCCTATGATTCAGTAAGCACAGGATGGAAGCACCACCACAATTTAATTGGAAAGAAATAATCAGAATATATCAACCTCACATGGAATGGGTGGTGAATGACCCCAGAAATCAAGAGCCACAAGGAGTTCTGGTAGGAATTTGCTGTGGGACTGACCATAGATAGACCAGAATAAGCTGTGCCTGACGAGACCTGTTCCTTTAAGTAAACTGTTATGAAAATATGCATTTAGTACTTGGGACAGATCTCTGTAGAACACAGAGTGTCAACTCTCCTTAAAAAACCAAGTATCTTATTGAGCTTCAACATTTAAACTGAAAAAATCGTTAAAGCAGAACTCCACCAGGCATATTGCAATGGCTTGCACAGAACTAGTTCAATTCATGAACTAATATTATAATACCAACCTATAGTTGGTATTGTAATATTATTTAATTAATATTACAATTAAATATTACAATTAATTAAAACCTATACTACCAACCTATAGTTACAAAGGTAAGCATAATTCCAGTTTTCCATTTCCTACCTGGATAAAAATTTTTAACATTTTAATATGGAGAATGATTTCTTACGCTCAAAGGATTGCATACAAAACAGTTTAATATCTCTTGTATAGATCCTTTACTGGAAATTAAATCACAAATTGAATTAGGTGCTGCAAAAGAATCCAAGGTCAATAAAGAGAATTAACTCATCGATTCCCAAACAGTTTCTAGCACACCTTAGAAATTTTTTTTCTTTTTATGCAGGGCAGTTGTGATTGCTGAAACTTCCCTAATATAACAGCACTGCTCCAAGGCAGCATCTGAAGCAAGCACCTGAATTCAGGAGCTTCAAGGCTCCTACTATACCCAACTCTGTGACCATCAGAAGTCAAGTCAGCTGGTACTTGTCAGAAACACTGTAAGCACTTCAAGCCGGGAGAGAAATAAAGCTTTGAAAGCAGGCACAATGCCTACCAATCAGTGCTGAGGGAGAAACAAAAAGCATTGAATTTGCCTCGAGCAGTCTGCAAAATGGTAAGACTGACTCAATAAGAAACTCTTCAAACAGTTTAATTGTATTACTTCCTTTTACAACTTTCTTTAATTGATTCTGGTCAGCTTTCCTTCCTTTTTGGATCAGATTCTGCAGAAAACATCACTCTTGGTTAATAAGCTTGGTTATACCCACAAAGCACTTGGGCAAAAAGAAACCAAACATTACCCTTACCAACGTAGAAATTCTAATCTTCACACTGAAATTGAACTCTTTGCCAACGGAAGAAAAAGCCAAATTCAATGCTTGCTAAAATTGCTTATAAATATCTGGGCTAACACCAGGTTAATTCTTCCAGTGTGTGATTTTCCCTTCGGCAGGTTCTTCTCTAAGAGCAATACGCACAGTTTAAACACTCTGAGCTTCTAATAACGATTGCTTATCATGCAACTTACAATAACATTTTCCAGAAATTGGCCTATATGGAAGTATTTTTTAAAAAGTCAGTGTGCAGCAATACTCTAAGGAGAGTGTAAAGAATATTATCAGGGACACTCTGTAGTTATCCTGTGCCTGGTTAATAACACATAAGATAGAGGACTACCCAGAGTATCATAAACAAAGATTCCATGGGTGACTTTAGCCTCTCTGAACTCAGGGAAGCTGAGGTCATCCTCAGGAACTGCATACACACTTCTGAAAAGGTCATGCTCCCCAGGGAACAGAAATGGCAAAAACACCTCAATGCACAAGTCCTTCAAGAGGTACCAAACCAGTATTTTTCTGTAAAAACAAAATCTGAAGTAAATCAGTGACAGACACCTGAGCAGTAAATCCCACAATGCTGCTAAACTATAGAGCCAACAGAATGGAATACCAGTAGGGATAGAGGGGCCTCCTCCTTAAAAACTAAGAAAGATTACAAGGCATTCATTATTTATGAAATCATGGTCATCCAAAGCATTTTGCACGCTAGGAACTGGGCAAGTACATAAAGCAGAAAAATAAAGGAGTTCTTTGGCCACAAGGGTTTTAGTTATTTGGTCTCTGGAGGCAGCACAGTTGAGTGGGCTGTGAATAGCTGACAGCTCTCTATGTGGATACACTGTTTATTATTTTACACACACAAAACTAAAATGATATAAAGACAAGATACTTGGCAACATGTGTAAGCAGAGATAAAATTGAAAGAGCATCCTTAACTTAGTTACTTGGTATTTCAGGTCTCTAGAACAGTCATATTTGTTTATTTGTTGCTCACATATGAATTTTCTGACATGATTAAAAGAAAACCCCAGAACAGTTACACACCACTTCAACAGCAGACTGTCACAAGAGAGGACACATTACATCATCTACAATAGAAGGTTCTCCTGAGACACCAGACTAAGGAACAAAGATGTCATATCCTAATTTAAAAACTTGTCCTTCCCATAAACTTTTATGATTCCAAGTCACAGGGTGTCAAGGTGAAAGTCTTAGAAGCCTTAGAAATGTGAATCTAAGCAAATCAGTGTTTATGTATCTGGTGCCAGTGCCTGGCTCCCTGAAGCCAACAGCACCACTTTCCATGGGCTTAATGGGGTTTGGAGTACACCCATCCATTCCAAAGCCAAAAGACAATTGCAATTCTTTTAGTTTGACCTTAAGTACAATGCAGGCCAAAGCTCCACACAGATCTAGCAGGGCCAGCATCAAGCTCATATCCTTCCTTTCAACTCTGTTCAAAAGCACAGAGAGAAATTATTTAGGTTCTGTTTGAATACAGCACTGAAAGACTAAACCCCATTCATCTACAGCCTGTATCTCCTTTGTGCATTTGGCCCCAGCCTTGCAAATAACCACCCACTTCACACAACACACAGAGAACATGGACATGCAACTTCATACACATGTGCTGATTTGTGGCAAGTGTGTCTACAGTGGTCCTAAACTCTGAAGGATGCTCCTGGGCTACTCCTATAAGCAAATGGGGACCTTCTGCACTGATTCTCAGCACTGCTGTCCTTCATGCCAACCCCAAATTTGGGACTGAGAACTGCTTACAGCTCAAAGCCATTGCAGCCTTCACAAACTCCTCAGGTGGCTGCTCACACTGGAGTACAAAAAAATATAGAACTGAGGTTCGTCAATAAATTTCCAGTATTATCGAGGATCAAACCAGCAGCAGATAGCCTGAGACTGCATACAAAGCAGTGATTATCTTTAAATAATTATCTTGGTCTAATGTGTTAGCATCAGAAGGAAAAAAGGCTTTTCAAGAGACCTTTCTTATCTTCTGAAACAACATACAAAAATAAAAACCCACAGAATTTGTTCAGGTTTAGCACTGAATCAAATCTTTTTCATGTTTGAAATAAAAACACTGAAAATACATATAATCTGTCTTATATTAGCAGAGAAAGTTTTAGGTTTTAAAGTGTTTCAGTTTTTCTAACAGTTTTTCTATTGCCCAAGACCCTTGGGATCACTTCATTAAAAGCAGGTTTTTTAATGAGATACTACTTTGATTTCACCAGTGCTGGAAACTCAGCATTGCTTATTTCCAGTGAAAAGAATTTCAGTTTCTACCATTCTCCTAAATCAGAGTGGCGAGATATACACACAAATCCTGCTGCATGAAATGGTCTGGATCAACCTGCTTGTTAAAAATGTATTTCTATAGCACTGCAGAAGTTTCTTTAGAAGGAAATGCAAAGACACATCAAAAAACCCAATCTTACTTTAGTACTTGCTAGGTTTGTGATCTGCAAGTAAGCTGCTAAAACCACTTTTATTGATCAGTTTTACTGATAAACAAAGCACACTTTGCCAGCAGCACCTGGAACAGCTAAATGCTCTCCCCTTCCCTTCTGACATCTGCAGCACCTTATGCTAGCACAGCTTCTCCCATGCCCTCCCCTTCTCTTCTGGGTTCCTCACAAGCCCCTGATGCAGCTGCCAGGGAAACCACAAGGATGCTCATGCACACACAGAGCCCTCAGAGAAGCAGCAGCACCTGTGAGAACGAGCACTCTGGCTGCTGATGTGCACAAAAAACTCAACTCCACATTAAACCTCAGCACTTCCCAGTTTTACTGGGTTGCAAGAGTCAGGTCTGCAGGTCACTGACAGTCTTCAATAAATCAGGGACTGTTCTGATGTACCCAAGGGATAACCTAAAACTGTCTTTTGTACTAACACAACTTTTTTGTTGAAGATTTTAATCAACACCTGCTGCAAGCATTAACTTCTAGGATACAGCTGGATTTCCATGCTCATATGGTAAAGCATCCTCTGGAAATATCAAATATGACCCAAATATGTGAGGCTGCCATCCAAACAAGCCTTATGGACTATGTGTGCAAGACTTAGACCAAATCAAACCTGAGTTGGGACAGACAGTATTTTCACATTATTTGCCTAAAACACTTTAAGCAAGACAAATTAGTCTTTTTAAAACTTCATTATAAAACCTAAATGAGGAAGTCTGTAGTGACACTGAGGCATCCAAGCTGTGCTAGACAGCAATATTTTGTTCCACAATGCCCTTCAACTGAGAGGCACTAACTAGATTTTCCCTCAAAGCTCACCTCTTTGGCCCCTGCCTAAATCAGATATTGCTTTCTTTAACAGCAGCTGTCCCACACATCCATGTAAATAGATTAGGAACAGAGATGCAGCTTAGGCAGTTTCGAGACAAAGAAAAAATTTTTTTGCACAACTCAGAATAAATTACAGCACAGAGCAGCTCTTTGTATACCCTTTGTGATAAGTGAGGAAAACTCTGATATCAGAAGCCTGGAGGAGCTCCTCATAAAACCTTGATTAGTTCATAAAGGTTGATGTACATTCCAAACTTTAGAGATAAACAATCTTAAATATTTTATAGCCCCTCTGATTTTGATGATAAATTTGTCTTTATTGAAGTACAAAATAATGAAGTACATATGCCCTCTTCTACTGTTCTACAACAACACATTATTCATGTTCCCTGGCAGTTTATGTTTGCTCTTCTATGGGGGTTTGTTTGGGTTTCTTTTTTGGTTAGCTGGGCTTTTTTAAGCAAACTCCCTACTATGAAAACCCCAATAATAGTGAGTTCCTGTTCTTCCCAGTCTACTTAACCTATTGAATAAACAAATCTACTGGTACAGGATAACTTTTTAGTTATTTACTAAGAGAATGGAGTCTCCAGTCCATTTCTGTACCACAGCTACATCTCCAGCCTGCAATGCAAAAGACTTCAACAGCTCATAAGAAACCTTACACAGCAGTGACTACCCAGGGGATTTCTCAGACTAGGTCAAACTCATCATGTACAAAGTTTTAAGAGCTCACTCTTCAAATAAGAAAGAGAAAAGCTGAAACTTCAGAAGGACAAGGAAGTCTTGCAGCAAATTCCACCACATGGACATGTTGCTGCTGCTTTCTGTCTTGTCTGTCCTCCCCTCCCAGACAATTCTCATCTCTGTAAGATACTATCAAAAATCCACTCCTCCACCTTCACATAAAAGACTACCTGGAAAACAAAATGTAAATTGAGGTGTCAGATTACTTTTTAATAGTACTTGGATTTCATTTCAAACAGCTAAAAATAGATCAACTGCCTTACTTTAAACCTCCAAAATAACTTGATGAATCTCTTCCAAAAATTATTTACCTTTTAAATACCAGAAATGTCTATTTGAAATTAAAATATGTTTATTTAGTTGGAAGCATTACAGTGATTTTAAAATGAGGAAGTTCTTTAGAAAATGAGGACAGTCTTTTAGAAGTTTGTGGTAACAGTGAAAACATCCATGGTGCATATTAACATGCATATCCACACGTGCACTTTATTTCATCAGCTATGCTCTCTAAAAAGTGTACTAACCATATTAATTAGGTCTGTTAGTACAGCCAAAATTCTGAAAAAATAGTAAACCAAAGCAACAGACTGTTATTTTCATGGCAAGAATGTACAATACCCCATTATTAATTATGCCAGTGGAAAATTTAGGAGAAAAAAAAAAAAAAAAAAAAAGGAGAGCGAGACAATAAAGAAATCAAGAGATTAAACACTTTAGTTTTCATAGAAAAAAAATACAGTTAAAAAAAAAAAAGTTTTACTTTGAACTTGCCAGGAAAAACAAATGAAAACTACCAGCATATGGATTTGAGAAAAAGAGCAATGTTGGCATGGAGACCAGACTGGAGGTTCGCAAAAATATCTTGTCTTTAATTTCACGCAGCTTTTTAAAAAGGAAGTTTTTTTTGTGTCAAGCTATGCTGCAGCACTGCCTGATAATGAAAACAAAAACCACCACCACAAAACCCTGCGCCTGCCACGCTTCTGCTTTCCCAGAAATGCAAATGGCAATAGGAGAACAGTCAGAGAAAAAAGGCAGAGAATACTACCAGGGCCTCTAAGTATACAGTGTTTCCCATGATTTACACTGCTCCTCCCCTGAAAAGTCACACCTACAAGTAAGCAGGGGCCAGATATTTCCTCTGCTGCCTTGATCCTCACAACCAGCTCTTAAACTCTCTTGGCACATCCCTACAGGGAGTGTCTGTGAAGTGAACAGGGGGATAAAATAAATAAGGACAACCTCTAAGCAGTCTGAACATAGTCCCAGCCCCACGGATGAGTGGCAGAACCTTTACAGACCATTTCCTTCTCCTTTACACAGGGGCTGCTGCTCCCAGGGCTCCTCAGCACTATCCCAACAAGCAGGAGTTTGCTCAAGTACACGCTGACATTTTGCTGCAGACTGGAGCAGGCATTCTAGAAGAAAATCTGAAATGGTTTTGTACAGACACCTGGCAGGCTGGGTCCTTGCAAGCCAACCCCAAGAGAGAAATCCAGGGCAAGGAAACCCAACCTAAGCCCACACAGCCAGGAACCAGCACAGAGCTGATGCCAGTCGAGCTCTGCTCACTCACCACCACAGCCTTTTGGCCACAGCTGGGGAATTCACACTGCACTTCCTAGCATTACAAGGCACATTTTTCCAGCACAAAACCTTCTTTCTACAACCCCAATACGCCAGTTCCTGTAAAATTACAGTTGAATTCTATCAGAGCATACAATTTCAAAAGCAGGGTTTTATCTAGTTCACCAGATTTTCATCAGCATCTCCGAGAAACAAAGATCTATTCCAAATCAGGGCCAGCAAGAACTTGACAATGGCTGTTACAGTTAGCACTTGTGTGTTGGATCATTTCTCACTTCTCTCAAAGTCAGGGACAATATTTAATCAATCAAGACAAGCTCCTCTCACCTCTTGAGGAAGTTCCAGCTTAGACCTATCATCCAGTCCATTAGAGTGCAAGCCCATGAGGTAAGGAACAGGAGCATCTAGAAAATGTAGGAGGGATGCTGGAAGGATAGGAACATACACATGTTGCCACTGAAATGGAAACATTAGTGCTGTGATGGTCTCTGCCACTGTCATCAGCCTCTGATAATCTGAAAAAGATCAAGAAAATTATTTTTTTTCCACAAATACTTTTAAGTAAATTAATTTAAAGAAATAAGTTGCTTGAAAACAGAAACCACAAAACCCAGTACTAGCTGAGTGGCATCATAATGAAAACCCAGACCTGCACACCCAGCACATTTTGCTAAAACAACAAAGTGAGCTTAACTCAAAGTAGGTCATCCTACAAGTCATATGGAAATGAGCAAACTGAGCCTTAATGCATGCTAAGTCACTGTCTGCTACCTATACCAGGGTCACCAGGAACACCAGTTTGAATACAGAAGCAATATTGTAATCAGCTAAGAAACACATCAGAAATAATTTCTTTTCTCTGTGCTCAAGGCTTTCTATGGAAGCCTTGGAAGAAACCCAAGGCATCTGGTATCTCTCAGATAAACATTTTTTAAAAGAGTGTTTAAATGCCTATAAAGCATGTTGTATAGCAGCCAACCCAACAGTGTGACTGAAATAACTATGCAGAAAATGAAAAGGATCAGCTTCGATGAGCCTTTGCAATGTAAGGCCAAAGCCTCAGTACAATATAAAAACAGCTCATGTCCTCCTAGATCTGAGTAATAAATGTAAATGTAATGTTAAATGTACCCGTGCAACACACTCAGAGAACCTTTTATTTAGCACTGGTGCCTAGAGCAGTTCACACTGCTGGGCAAAGGTTGCACCCTCCTCATCTGTGACTACAGAGTCATCTCTAATGGTTTTCAAAATACCATAAAGGGGGAGGCAGCACCAGATGTGTGTTCCAATACAGCTGCTGAAATATCCCAACTGCTTTCCAGCTGCCAGGCTGGAAAGGGTATAAAACACACACAACTAGGGCAATTCCTACCTTCTGTCAGGCTATAAATACAGCACAAACTGGAGACATAGTTTGCCTTTTTATGATATTGCAACAACATCCAATTCCAGCCAGAAAAGGGGAGGGAATACAAGGAAGAGAAAAAGTCAGTAACCTTCATATTAAGGTGTGTATAAATGCATGTCTCCTCCTTTCACAGAACTACAGACACTGTGAAACAGAGAAACACACTTGAATAGGCAGGCTCAGGTGCTGAGGTTTCTGAAACTGTTGCGCAGTGTCACAGAGAACAAGTGACAAAACTGCAAGGACAGCATTTGTTCTAAATACTCTGGAGAAAAAATAAGCTTAACTGTGCACTTCCCAAACTGATGGCTTTGAGTCTATCTTTTAGCAAGCCACCACTCAAGATTTCAGACAGCAGAAAAAAAGACCAAGAAATTCAGTTCCTGGCATTCATGATTAATTTTGTTTGGGGACAAAGTTGCAGAGTTTGGGGTCTGCTAAGAGCCCCACAACCTAAGTGGAACTCAGCACAGGCTTTGCTAATATCACCCATAATTCTGCAACTTAAGCTTTTCATTTTTAATTTTCATATCAAGCTGCACTGATGGAAAAAGTTACTGCAAGGACCTACCTGTCACTGCCTCGCTGTTGACTTATCATGAAAGACTCACTAATCAAAACAGATGAGAACAGCTTAAACAGGTTAAAGTTTTTGCCCAAAGTTTATTTGAACTGAAATACCAATGAACATCACCAGCAACACTCCCCTACTCTGCCTGGACACCAGCTTCTGCCTACACATCTACGTATGGGTTTGCAGCTTTAATCACAGGCTGCAAAGAAGTGATGAATTAATGATCAGCTTTGGGAAGAAGAAGGTTATATTCCATACTCTATTTTCTTCACTTTGAAAAGGAACTTTAAATGTAGCCACAGATACACAAACACTCCAGCTGGTTTGTATTCAGCTTGTTTATCTGGAAGAACTAGTCTTAAAATAGAAACAGTGTTTTCCTACTACACAAAACAACCCCCTGTCTGATCCTGCTGGATAATTTAAATGCAATTGCTCCCTCTGTCATTTCATTAACTTTTTGTATCAGCTTTCCAAAGTAATATCAACAGCTCAGAATTTCTGTCCACAGTGCAGTCACCTCCTGCCAAGGAGCTATCTGCAAATGCAGGTCTCTGATCCTGGATATCCACATGGCTTAAGTCATTCCCAAAGATTTTGCTCAGTTGGAGTCTGCAAGTAACAGTTCTGTATTCTCTCTAACATTCTGCTACTGGCAAAAGGCAAGGACAAAGGCAAGAAGCATGAAAACATAAGCCAAAATAATTCCTATGTTTCCCTAAGTTATACCTACCCAGAGACTACTGTGGAAGGGGTTTTTGGTTTAAAGAAGCAAGCAGCACAGTTCTCATACCAAAGAATTACAGAAGATGTAAAAATAACAACAAAAAGATCAAAAGAGTGAAGAAGAGTTTCAGTAGTGCTGCTGCTCTTGTCCTTGAAATCAGAATGTGTTTATTCTGGTGTCAATGACATGATCTTTTGGCCTTGGATTGTACACAAGCACTGGCAGGGAAATAATGACATATGACTAGGGCACTGTTAGATGGGAAAGTGCTTAACTGATCATTGTGCAAGAAAAGAAAATCCACTACTTTTTTAATATGGCCACTTAAGAACACAGAAAAAGCATGGTTTGTTATTCTAACCAATTGCTATAAATAAAATACATTAACTCTTAAAGTGCATATGAGAAGTTACACAGTAGTATTTATCTGCAGAAGATGAAAAAAAAAAAAAAAAAACAAAAAACTGAGAGGTGCTGCACCTGGAAAAAGAGGAACAGGATGGGAAGAAGCTGGCAGCTCTAAGAACCATAATTCCACCTCCCCATTTTCACATTCTACCAGAGAGAAGTCTGTCAAGTGCCTACCTACAGAAATCCTCTGACTCAGCCAAATTTAAAACAATTACACAATCACATTTTGGAACATTTTTTTCCTTTTCATCTGCCTACCTCATGGACCACAATGAAATACTGCTGTATTTGTTAAGTAACTCACAAGTGACTTCAAAAACCCCTGTAACTGCAGTAAGAACCAGCTGTGGTTAGTAGAAGCTGTGGGGTAGAATATCTCCTGTTCTGTTCTGACAGCAGGATTCAAGCAGCGAGGTTCCTAAATCAGGGAAGGTATAATGAGAGTGTCCAATGTAAGAGATCAGAGTTAGGCAGCACAGGACTAATACTGCAAAGACATTAAACTAATACTTCAAATCTCCAGAACGAACATCATTTTAAACAAGTGAAACAAAGATGGGGAGGAGTGATTCAATGACAGCACAGAAAAAAACCCCAGTATGTGTACTGTAAAATGGCAGCAGATAGCTGCCACCCAGAAAATAAAACTGCCCTAGATCAGTCTGTGGTAGCACGTTTCTCTTTTTTTTTTTTTTTAGCTGTTTAGAAAAATCACCTCCAAGCAGATTTCCCAGCTGTCTTAACTCAGTACACACTTTTCAGAAGAGCTCTAGGTGCTCTCTGAGATAAGGAGTAAGTCTATTTCACAGTTACAAGAACAACATCAATTGCAGGAATGCAAACCAGCTCCCACAGAATATCTGGCAATGGCACTTCCCACAGACCTCCAGCACCACCGATTCTTTCCAGAATTCCTCAGCACTGGCTCAGCACTAGCAGCATTCCCAAATTCTTCCCTCTCTTACAGGCAACTGAGTTTTTTCCAAACAGCAGACAGGTCTCTCAACAAGACAATCAAATTGAGACATTCATTCCCTACACTTGGCTTACAGCAATCCAAAACACACAAGACTGTGCCAACACAGTGGGACAAAAGAAGAATTTCCAGAAGCATCAAGTCAGAAACACGTCAAAGGAATCTTAAACCAAAACACTTTAACTGCCAAGTGAAGTCACTCCTACTCCAAGGACTGACTGAAACTTAAAACACTAAAATAATTTGTTTCAAAAAGAATTACACTTGGCAACAAATTCATAGAGACATATAATCATGAAAAGGTTTGGGCTGGAAGAGACCTCAAGATCACCTAGTTCCACCAGATCTCCAAGAGGTTTGGGGTTTGGTTTTTATTTTGGTGGCCTTTTGTTATTTTGTGTGTGTTGGTTGTTGAGGCATTTTTTCAAGTAAATCCTACAAATCTGCTGATCCTGACACATGCTGTTCTAAATCTAAATCCACCCAATGAGTATCATAATCTCATCCGATCTAGGAGAACAAAAAATTATCTCAGTCACTTCAGCTGTCATGGGTTTGAGCACCAAGAGATTTAACAAACTCAAAGGATATTAAAAAAACTCAGTATTTACATTCTGAAGGACAACCTAGACCTCACACTGGTGTGCATGCAAGAACATGAAAAAGCCTTTACAAAAGTAAAACAATTTCTGATTCCACTTAGAACTGAGTGCATCATCATCTGTATCTCCATTCACTACTTCCTGCTTGACAAACAGCAAAAAACAGATGTCCCTCAACCATACTGAAGAAAGAGCAGAATATATCAGGAGCGTATTCCAGTTGAAGAGAACAACAGAAACAAACAAAACAAAACAAAAGAAAAAAAAAGCACAGGGATTAAATCCCTCAGAAAGTCCCTAAGAGATGCTATGTTAAAAAAAAAAAAAGGCTACTATTACTGAAAAGGCACTGCAACAACCAGTTCACCAAACCTGAGGGTCAAAAGTCAGCAAACAAACAACTAAAATTCTTTTTCTACTGAAAGAAGACTTTTCAGCCAAAAACTAAGGTGAGAACTTGACAGAGAGACAAGACACCTCCATAATGTACAACACAGCCCAACTCAGCCAAAGCTTGGAGTGAGGCAGGGAAACAGTGGACAGAAACTGTCCTAACTGATCCCTCATCCCTCTGAACTCCAAATGTGCAAACAAGAAACTCAAGCATTCAGGGCTGTGTCAAGCTTCTTTAATTAGCCACTGATCAGACACCTGGAAAGGGCCCAAGACAGAAAGCTGAAGCTATTAAAAGGACTTGGAAAGAGAAGCCAGAGTACAGTAGACTAATCCAGAAGTGAGCTGGGCTGCAGCCTGAAACAAAAGAACACTCACAAGGTGATGGCCTGGAAGAGCTCCAGGAGCACTGTTCCTGCATAGCAAGGCACACGTGGCTTTCCTGTGGAGCTTCCAACCCACCACCATTCCACCACAGGCATCTCAGACACCTCGACAGGCCAACACAACCACACCCTGCTTCAGATGATGTGCTGATGTTTGAATCCTCCACTGATGGGACACAGGTATCCACGGAAATTCTCCCTAACCTCCACCATATACACGCCTAATCCATTTCAGGGGAAATCACAAAAGAAGCCTGTCTGCTAGATAAGTATTTCTAGACTTGCTATGAACAATAAGCAGAGTTATTTGGTTTTTAAATCCAAGACAGTAACCATTGCAGAGTTCACTAAGTTTTTTTAACTGCATCTGAATTACTGTGTAGTTTTTCTCTTGCAGTTCACAGTGTCTATACAATGACACAACCGTGATCTAATTCGTAACCGTAATTCTAATTCTGGGCATAACCCTGATGCCATTACAGACTTTTAATCACCCTGACTGTACACATAAATCCATCCTTGGCTTTAGTCTATACACAGATCTTAACACAGTTAACACAAAATCTGTATTTCATGCTTGGAGAAGGTTGCTGATAAATCTAGGTTGTATTTTGTAAACAGTTACCATTTGTGTTCTACGTATTTCAGTGACAGTTCAAGGGAAGTAAATACTGAAAACAGATCTCAATAACACCATAGACCAGCTCTAGTTTTTTCTTGGGGACTTTTTGGCTTCCTAACCATTACTATAAGGTAGTGTTCAAAATGCAGGCTGTTTAAAGTACACCATTCTGAATGGGTGAGTCTGGACTAATGCTAATCAGCTTGGGACAAAAAAAAAAAAAAAAAAAAAAGGTAGAGAAATTATCTTCTGGCATAATTCCACATACTCTCTGTTAGAGCAACAGGATGTCAAGTAAGAAGGCCAGTATCCACAAATTTCAAGGCAGAAAATAGATACCACTCCCACACTACTCACTAATTGATAAACATGCTATTTCAGCTCAGTTGCTGTCTCTCCTATTCGAAGCAAGCTTTAGCCATGTGGTTTCAGCTATAGCTGTTTCAAGGCCTTAACTGATATCTGGGATTTGAGTTCAGTCAAAACTTTTTTCAGATACTTATCTTTCAAAGTAACACCTAGAATGTGACTTTGTGTACTCAAAGAGAATATTGTATTTGCAAGATTAACTCTTCTTCAGAACCAGATGTATAATTAAGTGTGTATCTTTTCAAAATGCATGGTTAGTTCTGCAGAGATAGCAAGGCATTCAGCTGAGCAGCTAGACAGGAACATGGAAGAAGGCAAACTGCTCTATCCAGTAGCACAGAGCCAACAATAAATAAAAAGCCAAACCATGAATAGAGGAGATTATGCGAAAACCCAGGTTTAAGTTTAGGTATCAATGCAACACTCTCTTTACAACTCCAGTCTTTGCTTTACCTTAAGACCAGCACAGAGATCAGCCAGACTGCAATAGCATGCTCATACCACTTTAATGCAGCTGTTCTGTTGTTTGTGGTGTTTTTAGAATTCAAGATTCAATAAGACCTTGTGCCAGTACAACTACAAGATAAGAAAACAAAACTCAAGTACTCACGCTGTGAATAAAGCAGTATCTGAAACTCCAAAAGGGCACAGGTAAAGAGCTGAACCACATTTTCTACTCCAAGCAATTCAAAAACTTCTTTAACTGGAAAATCAAATAATGGTAGTTCATTGGTGCTTGGCCTCTGGCAGATAATTGGTCCATAAACACCTGAAAATTTCAATGATCTTCCTGCTGGAGGAAGAGGAACTTCATAGAGAATATTGTAGATGTAGCTTTCTAAAGGTAGTGGTGGCGGCTGAGGTGAAGTCACCGCTTGGTGAAGTTGTTCTAGAACTTTCTTACAAGCTTTCATGAAAGACATTGGAGTAATCAGACAAATGCACTTTGAGACATAGAGTGTGTCTCTGCTGATGTCATAGGAGTTAAATCGCTGTAGCTTTGAGACAGAGGTGCCATTGCAGTCCCCAGTGCTGCTGCAGCTCTCCTTGTCATTGGTGGGTGGAGTATGAAGAATGTCATATTCAGCATTGTGCATATGATACAACGTCTGCATTGCACTGCAGATCTGTTTGCTAGTGACTTCCTCAAAAAACGTGAGAGAAAATCCAAATGTCCGTGAGCCATCTTCACGAGTAATAATAAAAGAGTGGAATTGAGGTTCTCTGGAATCTGCTTGTGTCTTGAAAGCAAGCCCTTTAGGCATACACAGCTACAAAAAAAGGGGAAGGGGAGATAATATCCATTAAAAAAAGCTTTTCTCTCCTCCTGCCTGCAGAAGCATTGGTGAAAATGGGATTTAGAATCCACAGACTGCCATCACATTTCACTTTAAATTCTATTAAGTGTTACATTTCTGCACAATACAGTGACACGGGTCTAAATCAGAAAAAACGTACCAAAAGGGCTGCATGCAATTACTATTGAAACTCATAACTATTTTGTTACCAGCCTCAACGTGAATAAAATAATAAAATTCAAACCCACATAAAGGAAAGTATTTTTCTGGTCACCACGACCAGAAACCTGACAGAGAAAACTACTGTATATTATCTAAATTATGATACACCACATTCTATTAAATGGAAAAATCATGCACAAAAAAGTGATACTGACCATTCCCACTGCATCCTGGTCAAAAGGGTTCCATTCAACATTCTCAGGATAGCGAGCGAGAACTTTGGATTTAAATGTGCGTCTTAATGGAGTCTGTTCAAAGTTCTCCCCTGCAGATGAAGGGAAAATACAGAAGTAAATATTTCATTCCCTTATTAAGCACAAACAAGGCCAAAAAAAGCAGGACATCAGCAGGTAGACGCAAGGGTAAGTGAATTAAGGAGACACTGCTTTTAAAAGAAGTAGAAAATGCAAGACAGTTCGTTAGCATACAGTCAGACTGCAGATATTAGCAAGGATTAGCTTTGTAACATTTCTGTGTCGTTAAGTATCTGTGCTTTTCCTTAAGTGTGGCAATCTTGAGATTGTGGTCATGACAGCAATGCTCTAAGCCACTCTTCAGATATTTCAGATTCTTGTTAAAACATAGCTCAAGCTTCAGTTTCAGAGTAAAGTTGTTACGGAAGAAAAGCACAAACAGACAAAATGCAAAGATGATGCAACTTTTAGGTAGACATACAAGTGACATCATGAGATCTCTTAATTTCATTTTTGAGACTCAGGAAAAAAGATAACCACCATCTATTGCAAGACGTTAGCTGTGAAGGAAGAGTCTAGAAGGTTAGAAGATCAAGAACCACATAAACGTCCGGGAAGATAGAGTATCAGATGAACAAAGTGCTTTTTACTTTTTTCCCCACACTTTTTCCTTTACCTTCTGTTGCACTTGAAATGAAACGGCTGCCACCATCTCGGGTTTTAGAGGCCTGTATATACTGGCATAAAGCTATATAACAAATAAAAACAACACTGCATTATACATTTCATATTGTTGACTGCGATCACGTCGCTAACACATACCAGTAAAAACCATACAAATATCCAGAATTAGCATGCATGACAGTCTGCTCTCCTAATATACTTTTTATACATATACAACTTATATAAATTCCTCATTTTACCTACGTATTTCTAGAAGGAGAGGATCAGTATGTAAGAGAAGCTCGTTATTCCTGTACACACAACCAGAATACTGATGAGTAGGAATAAGATGCTTGTGAAATTAAAGTTTCACATGTTAACTACAAAATACTCCCAAAGAGCCAATGATGAAACTGACCCCCAGGACAAGAGCATTTCAAGGCCTTTAGAACTGTTTGAATTTCAGTGGCATGGTCCAGCCTTCCACAGGTCCTGTGCACACACTAGACTGGCTGCAAGTCTCGTGTAGAAGCTCTTAAATTTCCTCTACAGCAATGACAGCTCATTGTGATAGCACAGAACTTTCTGCAGTAAATACTCTGAGTGTGAGCAATTGCTTTAAAAAACCAAAATCATAAAACTGCATATCTTAAAATAAGCTTAGCTATATTACTAGAATGCAATTAGCTAAATGAGCATGCAGCTGTTGACAGCTGCACTAACAATCAGGCACAATTGCATGAAATCATATGCTTTAAATAAATGGAACTATTTCAGCAACACCTGCAAAAGAGAAAACACACTCCAACTCCTCTCTTGTTTTCTTACATGCAGCAATTACATGGCAATAGAAATTGATTACAAAACAAACTCAACCAATTCTGAACTTTTAGAGTAATATTTAAGTTCAATTTCAAAGCCAAGTTAGAGTCTTTATTTGGCACAACACTTACTTCCACTACGTAGCCATAGACAGAGATGGTTACAGCACTGTCTCTGCACAATACAGAACCTAATATACACATTACACCAAACCAAACAGAATTTTCAGTGAATGTTTAAGGAGTCCTTTGGCAGCTGAGAAACCTAGTAACTGTGGATTTTCTTTAACTGAGTCGTAAATATTATCTCAGACAGGGAACTTATCCTGAATCAGGACCTAGGACAGGTCTTGCAATACCCAAAATATTCACATCTATTTTGCTAATTCTCTGGGGTTTAGCACTGAAATTGAAGGAGGCATTGCTTTTATTATTTGCCTGAAAAAATCAACAGCTCAGCTAATTTTCATACAAAAGGACACAGCTGCATAATTTTTAATTTGTTCGACAATATAATTCAATAAGATCATTGTTCAGGAAGAAAAATAATGTGCATTTGGGGAAATCTGAAATATACAGAGATAGGAACAGTTAGGAAAAACCAGGATACCACTGAAATATAACCACCTTGTGAAAGAGTAGAGACAAAGACAGAAAAGATAACAGCATTTCCACAGCTAAAACAACCAAAAAAGATGAAAACCAGCATTTAAAGAAACTTTCAATCTCATAGAAAGAAAAATGGACATAATGCCACATCTCTACTGACACAAACATACACTCAAGTGAAGTCAGTCCTCTGTAAAAAGCTTTTAAAAGTATGTCAGGAGATTTAACACACCTACTATTTTCTATATTTACATCTGTGCAGATGATGTAATGTCAACTTTTAGATAATTGAGGAAAAACCTCAGACATGTACTAAGCTGTTTTGTTCCACGGCTGGTTTTTTTTTTTCTTCCACATACACATAGAGGAGAGAAAATACTTGAAGGACAAATTTTCTCCTGAACTTGGAAACCACACAGGACAATCACTGAGTTCACCTATATGCAAGACTGCACATGCTTTGAAATTAAAAAGAAAAATCTGTGACTTGAAGACCTTCTCATTAAGATTATTAACACTTCAAAATACATGATGCCGCTGTTCCCTTATGATAAAAAAAAAGCCAAACTGTAACAAACACTGAATGGATGTCTACCTATTTAAAGAAAACTTGCACCATCTCCTCACAAGAGACATTCTCGCCAGCACACTCTTAAATTTTTTAGAGCTGGAGTCTGTCTATAATTTAATGAAAGGACTAAAATTGATTTCTGGAAAGCACCGAGTCCTGATTCAGGCAGAAACAGAAGGCAACCCTCACAGGCCTTGCTGCCATGCATCCAGGCACTTTGCTGTTGCACAGACACTGTTGCTGCCAGAGGGCCCTGGCAGCACCCTCCTCTCCTCCCCACCAGCACCCTCCTCTCCTGCCCACCAGCACCCTCCTCTCCTGCCCACCAGCACCCTCCTCTCCTGCCCACCAGCACCCTCCTCTCTCCTCCCCACCAGCACCCTCCTCTCTCCTCCCCACCAGCACCCTCCTCTCTCCTCCCCACCAGCACCCTCCTCTCCTGACCACCAGCACCCTCCTCTCTCCTCCCCACCAGCACCCTCCTCTCTCCTCCCCACCAGCACCCTCCTCTCCTCCCCACCAGCACCCTCCTCTCCTGCCCACACAGCCCTGCTGGAATGCTGGCTGCCAGCTCAGCAGGATGTTCCTTTTCCCTGCCACAGCAGCACAGTCTCCCCTTTCCAGCTAGCTCTTTTGGGAGAGCCTTCACCTGTGGAATACCACAAACTACTGAACCTTCAGACTGGGCCATGCTGGCTTCCAAAGATACTGATTCAAACAAGGCAGGGAATGTCAAGCTCACCAACACTGGGAAAGTTTAGCCCAGGTGATCTGTGCAACTCCATGACACTGGACACTCTGTTTTCTTGCCATTACAAGTAATGGGAACCAGAGCACCATTATTTTCATTGCCAGGGCTCCCCCTTCTATCTTCTCTAGCGATTGTCACTAGAAAATTTTTTTGTTGGGAAAATCCAATATTTACTCACATCCAGAGGCAAAAAGCAATTAACCCTACATTTCTAAATTTACAATCAGCCTCAAACACAGACACCCTGCTACAGCAAAACACCAACTGCAGCACATTTCCAGCAGCAAAAATAACTCAAGGTTTCAAGATCTGTCTCTGTGTGCATTAGAGAGTCATGGAATTAAAAGGCTATGCTGAGTTGGAAAGGACCCACAAGGATCATTGAGTCCAACTAGTAAGTAAATGGCCATACAGGGATCAAGCCACAACCTTCATGTTATTAGCACCAGGTTCTAAGCAATTGAGCCAATTTTGGTTTCCTTCAGTTAGTTGATTAATTCAGGAATAATTGAAATGGTTTTGATAAAAACAGTGAAGAGCAATTTTAGCAAATGCAAGAGACCAGCCCCTGCAGAAATAGACGGTTGTATTCCACAACTGAGAAAATGAAGGCATAAGAGGAGATAAACTGATAAAAAATATGATGTACCCCGTAAGTTTAGAGACCAAATCCCCACACTTAACAAGTATCAAAGGACTTCTATACTCATATCATGCTTTTCATATGGTTTCTCTCCCTTAGCAGAAGTAATAGCTAGAAAGCAATTTCTTTTTCCAAGTTACAGTAAAGAGGTCTTCAGAAATTATTTAACTATAAATAATTTCTTTTTTTAATATAAATTCCATGCAAAAGGGAAACTTTGGGGTTTTTTAATGGAACACAACATTGCCAGCTGAATACTCCAGAGGTCTTTCCAACACCATTGATGTTACTCACATACACATTTACCACTCAGGTGTTTGTAATATCAAAGGAAAAAACTCTACAAAAATCAAGATGCAAACTGTCCCACAGACTGCAAAGTTGCAACTACTTTGGACTTAAATCGGAATCAATGATCAAACAGCTACAACTATAAGACTATTTATCAAGAAAAATAAAAAGATATGAAACCTGTAAACACCAAGCAATACCAAACCTTCAAATCAGTAAGAATCCCATTGCATTTTGCAATGTAAACAATATCATGAAAGCATAGAGAAATATAATTTCACCAGGCACAGTACAAACCCACAAGCACCAGTTCAGTGCAGTCCTGGCACTGCACCCAGCAGGGGAATGACAGTGAAATAGAACATCTCAGAATTTCTTTGTCATTGGAAAAAAAATACCCCCTATGGCATCCCACTCAAAATAGGATCAGTGAAACAATTTGGATTAAAAATAAACAAATGGAGAATAAAGACAGGGTTAACAAAGATTAACATTTCACTAATCCAGTTCAGCCACACAAACAGCTTAATTAGCTCATGGTGATCCCCCAAAACAGGAGGGAAGCAAAAATTAAACCGCAGACACAGAGGCTGTGAAATTGGTGAGCTGAAGAAAACATGGACTAGAATTTTAATACCTGCTAACTCCTGAAGCCAGCCCTCCTCCTGAGGCCCTGCTCACCACCTGCTGGCTCCTGCCATGCCAGGTAATAGATTTTACAACACCAGCAACCATCACCTGGCTCTGGTAATGCCCTTTGCTTCCCCTCCCATTTTTCACGCTTTATCAACCCTCCCCATTAGACATGATAGATCCCAGCTGTCCTGGAGATGGCTGAGCACCTGCCTGCCCATGGGCAGTGGTGAATGAATTCCTCCTTTGCTTTATCTATTCAGCTGATTTTATCCTGACCTGCGAGTTTTCCCACTTTTACACTTCTGATTCCACAGGAGGGAGTGAGAGGCTGTGTGGGGCTGGGTTAAACCACACCACCGTGTAATTTAAGAAGACATGCATAAAAGACTTAAGTTATTAGAGTCAGCTTGCTTATCAAAAGGGAAGTCACCAGCTAGACACAACCTCTGAGGAAGTCTCCTTGGCTGAGGGATGTCCAAGATGCAGACTTGGCCTGGCTCTTCCTGGGCAGGCAGAGCTCAGCTGAGTGCAGTCTCAGACCGCAGTGGGGGACACGGTATTATCAGATTAAACCTCACATTAGAGGCAGGTAATTCTCCAACACCTCCCTCTCACATCTTTTCTGTAAACTGAACCTGACGGACTGAATTGTGTGCATAAAGCAAACTACAAACCTGCTCAGGATGACTAGAGAGTTGAAACATGTTACATTTATTTGGAAGATCCAGCTGAAACCACCTCTTTTTCACAGCTGCAGGAGAAGCCCACACCGCTGCTCTAGCAGCCACCTAATACAATTTGCAATGTATGGAACCATGATGGGCTTTCAGTTCTAACTTCATTTACCATCTGAAATTATGCTGGCCTAGATATCTGTCATTTGGACTTTGTAATTACAAGTACATTAGAGCAGCTAATGCATGCACTGCAAGTATCCTACGCTGAACTAACAAGTACACCTAATTTTATCAGTGCCTTCCTGAGTCACCTAACACTGAACGTGTTATCACCACAGAGATTTGTAGTGTATGCTGGAAACCTCCCTGGCTCCCATCTTTATGCTGCTCCCTCTTCTTACCTGTGTTACTTCTCTTGCTGCTCCACCTGTGAGCTGTGTCTGTGTCTTGGTATGATTAAGACTTACAAACTCATGGAGTTTCCAGCCTGTGCAGAACAGCCCTGCTTTGGAAGTATCTGCATGAAGCTATCCATATCAATGGGTATTACTTTTTTAGAAGATTATAACAAGGAAAAAAAAAAAAAAAAAAAAACATGTTCCAGAAACTGAAATTAAAACATTCAATTCAAAACCTGCAAATGCCTCTACCAAGCTTTCCTCCCGCTTTGAGAGGGAATAGAAAGAATGAACTCTGAGGTCTAATTTTAGCTTGTTCCTGATTTACCCAGAGAAAAATATGATTCACTGCCTTCTGTATTCCTCTTCAGGAGAAGAAAGGGAAAAAAAAGGGTGTTTCCAATACAGTAATATGAAAAATGGTTAGGTTATACAACTTGCAGATTCACCTACTTATGACCTTGCACAGATGTAGTATGTTTCCACATGAATTGCCTACAAATTTCCAAGAACACTTGTACATGATTCTAACAATTCAAATTTCCCTGCTGACTAGTTTGCTTCTTTGTAAGAATGTTTTTAACCCTAGAATTTTTTGTCTTTAATATCTCGATCATTCCTCTCTGTAAATCCCACACTGCCATGGAAAGTTTCTATGTACATAATAGAACAGTGGCTTAAGCTGTCCTTAACAAGAAAAGGAAAATTTGTTTAAAAGAAAAAAGCCAAGAATACTTTGCAAACAAAACCTTTTTTTTTAAACTGAATCATGGCCTTTTGAACATGCTGTCAATTTACTATTTGGCTTTAATATTTAGAAAGTGACTGCAGTGCTGCAACTCTAAAAATTACGCAAGATTAAGAACTGTACAGGAACTTCTCCCTGCATCCCCGATAGAAAAAAATCTTTGAGCAGTTATCTCAGATGTAGACCAGCTCAATTTTCCCTCTATGACAACAGAGAGCAAGTCAGAAAGGGTTACCCTAGTTACCAGAAAAAGTGCCCCATAAACAAACTAAATGGTGCTGCAAGAGTGATTTTAAGGCATCATTAATACTGCCACCTTTGTTTGTTCATTGAGTCCACTCATCTGCTCAAAATAATTACAGGACAAAGATGCAGAAAGCTTGACTGCTTTTGATTAAGTGGTTTGCTGCTTCCACCCTGCCAGGCAGCTTCTTTCTTTAAATTCCTGTGATACAGCCTGCTATTAATTCAATTCATTCTGTCTTGGTGTACATTTATTGCATATATGACATCTTCAAATAAAATATTCTTAGATAGCATGCAATTAAAATATTAACCAAACATTAACTTTATATTTTCCACATAAAGACACTTACTGGAATCTTTTAGCATACAGAGGCTCTGTATCAATTTCTGCTGTCACTAAAATGAATGTCTTGAACTAAATATAAAACAGCTTCAACATGAAACAGTCATATTGCTGTAATTAACAAATGAATAAGAACAATGAGAATTTGTACCAGCAACAGAAACTATAAGCCATACTTAGGGCAGCTTTCCTGTCCTACTCAGCACAGATAATCCAGAGAAAATGGATTTAGCATTGAGCAGACCCTACAGAACCCTACAAGCACACCCTCTACACCTCTGCACTTTCTGCCCCACAGTTCAGAGCACCTGGCAATGGTGGAAACCCTCCCAGCTCATGCAGGGTGGGGACTGCAGACCGAGCTGACCATGACAGCCAAGAGGCAGCAGTTTCCACAACTGCAAGGCAAAGGCCAGACAAGGGGATTTGAACAGCACCTGAACTACAAACACCATTCATAGAACAGCCCAATTCCACCTGGCTTCAAATGAAAAAATGCTATAGAGCACAAAGCCATATTGCAGTGAAAATGGCCATCGTGGATAATTTTCAAAATGTCCTTTCTCATTCTTGGGTTTCAGGTGAGAACTTTTTAAGTGCAAACCCATGTCTGTCAAAGCACCTAACACAAAGGAAAAAAGGTTTCCAAAGATACAATTTGCCTTAGTTACAAAAATACAACACTCAGAATGAGGTTAATTCAAAACCAGCAGCTAATGTCATAAATAGCGACAGGATTCCCAGTTCAGCCAGCAAACATCCTCAGTGCACAAAATAAGGCTACAGATACTACAGTAAATAATCATGTTTATCAAACATAAAACTACTTTAGCTCCAAAATTCATGGTCCAAGTCTAAATAAAAATAGCCAACTGGAAAAACGGATAGCGTGCACACACTTCTGGAACCCACACTGTAGAAAAAATCAAAGTATGGAGTAAATAAAGGCAATCTGGGGAGAGGGAGGCACTGGGGGAAAGCAATGGTACATCCACTGAGATTTGAGGACTTCTTCATCAGTCAGACTAACAGATAACCGGCAGCTGGCCTGGTTACATTGTGAATGCAAATACAGGTGCTTAAGATGCATGAAGGGATGGAAAGACAGTCAAGCCAAGAATCAGTTTCTTAAAATTAAAGGCAAAAGAGTTTGGTTAAAAATAAGACTTGCCCTATTTTAACTTGCCAACAAAAACGGTAAAATATTCTATTTTCAAGTCTTAAGTGAAGACTAGGATAATCAAACAAGTAACTGAATTATATGGCCTGAACCATAATAGATGTGAAATGAGATGGCAATCTGTTGATTCAATCTAGCCTTTCAAAAACATACAAGTTACAAAAAAAAAGCATAACAACAAAACCTAGGCCTCCTGGAGAACACCACCATTCTGATTTTTCAGGACAACCTATTATAATGATAAAGAGAAATCCTTTCAATATATACACAGAGAGCTATTAATATAGTAAGAATTAACAAAGGTTTACTTTTAGAATAGAAAAAGTCTCTGATCCCTTCTTTAACAAATATTAAACCATATATAACTGGAGACAAAAAAGCACGTCTCTACAATGCAGGAAATAAGCATTCAAAGTCTGGCAGACTAAGGTAAGAAATTCATTATACAAGAATTCTTGGAATAAAAACCATGATTCAAGAAAAGCTGCAGCTGCCAAATCTGTAAGCAAAGAGCCACTCCATCAATAGACAAATGCTTTCAGATTATGACTTGCTTCCTTCCTTCCAGTTCCTCCTCCTTAAACAGAGCTGCACGTATTTCTCATTAGAGAGGACTCCCTTCTCCAGCAAACCTCTTGCTCAGATACACACAAAGAAGAATTCTTCCCTTTTATCCTGAAACACACAAACCCTCTGTCCCATACTCCCTATCCCCCTTCCCCCGTTGGCAAGACCACCTGGCAAAGTGCAAGCTTAAGTGGTGGTTAGATCACTTAATTTGGAACTGGAATTGGGACTTCAACACTTTTCAGAGCAGGTTAAATTATCCATGAGATAAGGGTGATTCAGGGTCGTTTTAACTTTACTGCAGCTCTGCTGTTGAAGCAACTGGAATCAGGTGTTCCAGCCATTGTCCGTAGCAGCCATCGTCCCACTGGATTTGTAACACATCTGCCACATCTGATTTTCACAGCTGGGACTTCCTCTAAAACCTCCTTACAAAAGTTACTGTTCCACTTTCCCTGACAGAAAACTTGGAAGGCAAAGCAACTTCACTGCCTGCCTTTCTAAAACAAAGGTGCAAAGGTGAGATAGAAACACACAGTATGGATCTCAAGGGCAAGTGAAAAGCACGTGGATGGAGTGCCATCCTTCCTCTGGGAAAGCTGAAGGGCTTGCTTTAGAGGAAGTAGGGAAAAGACAAAGAAAATAACAGGAATAAAATGCTCTAATTTTTTATTTTTTTCCTGTTTGTCATCTAGGGAACCCAGAGTTGCTTGTAACAATCCCTTATCCCAATCCAAGGAGAAGATACTTCTTTGAACATTCAACTGACAAAATTCCTCCTACTGCAGACTTGAAAAAGGTGAGAGACAAATAAGAGAGTTAACCCTAATCTGCTGACTGTTAAAGATCCTGTTGTTTTCTAATTTTCTTTTGCTTTCCAAAATTCAAGAATAGTAACATTTAAAAAATTGTAACACAAAGAAACTCACTGTGAAATGAAATAAATTTTTTTAAAAAGAGGTCATTTTGCTAACTGGATATTCAGTGTAAACTCTGCCTGATACAAATAATCGTTTATTCCTTTGATAGGTAAATTCTTCCAAGCCCTTCACAGCAAACAAAAACCTAGGAGTTAATAAAGACCCATTCATCATTTAAGTTTCAGCATTCACCTAGTTGATAACAAAATATAGTGCCACACACACTCAGGGGTCATTTCAAATACTTCGACAATGAATTTAAAGCACTACAGAAAAACAGCTGAGGTCATCTGCATTCTGTTATTGTAAGGTCAGGAAACCAAAAGCTTTTGTTTTTATTGTTCTGGTACTGTTTCATGGAAGGTGGGAAGAGGTGGGACAAGGAAGTGGCAGGACAGGTTAGTGGCAGAAGAAACCATCAAGAATCTAAAGCAGCTTTTAAAAAAATGAACAAGAAAAAGTCCTCAGTTTACATCTTTAAAAGCATCCTAAACATTTTTCTCTCCTATGGTTTTTCTTTTTGTACTCCTCTGTATGTAATATAGGAAGGCAGATGGACAATATAAAATATAATGTATTTTAATCAAGACTGTCTAGAAGAAATTTCCAATGAAATGGTCTTAAAACCAGAATTCTTTTACTAAACCACTCCTCTGTTCTAGCCCAGGCAAAAAGACTTACAGAAAGATATTTAGGTCTGTTTCCAACTAAACAACAGAAGGAGGCCTCAGAGTTTCAATGAAAGGCGTGTTCACAGCCACGGGGGTCAGGGGGAACACACTATTTCCATTACACAATAGATCTGGAGTATGTGCAACAGAGGACACTTAGAAAGGAAAAGGGTGGCTTGCCTTTCAGAATAGAACACAATTCTTTTACATGACTAGAAATATATAACAGAAGTGGAGACAAGCATATTTTAAGCATATTTAATATAGAAACCAGCTGTTCTCCTCATACCCCCCTCTAAGACTGGCAGATCCACTGGGACTCTTCAGGAAAGCCTGAGCACAGAGCATTCCAAACAACTCTTCCCAACAACCATGGTCTCCTTTCACAGTGACACATCCCATCCAGTTAAATGCCCCTACACTTGTGCTCCCATAGCCCTCTGGCTCTGAGGGCTGATGGAAACACATCTGTGTAAAAGCATAAGGATCAAATCTTACTGAAGCAATTGTCCAGTCCTTCAACCAAGCATTCCCAGGGTATGACTGAGGTTTTGCATTGAAAAGGAAAAACACATTTTAAAGAACTTGTGAAGCCTTTCAGCAGGTTTCAACAACATACAGAGGTCAGAAAAATACTGCAAGATCAGCTACACAGTAATTTCAGTACAGCAGTCCTGGCCAGTATGCTTCACTTCACTATCTAACCTTTGAAAATAGTGCTCTGCAGTAACCTGCCTTAGTAAGGACTGCTCCCCTTCCAGATAAAACAAAAAATGTCCTGTAAGAAAGTTAAGTTGCTTGATAGGAGTGATTTTTAATTGCAGAAAATAATTCAGATGTGCTGGCAGTTTTGCCAATGGATATGACAAACTCCTGAGCTCATCTGTGCTCTGGCTGTATCCTCCCTTATCATCTCACCACCCATGTCTCCTGAGCTCTCTCCCTTTTACACGTAAGCCTATCAAGCTCACCTTTCTTGTCCACGAGGCAAGATTCACATTTGGTTAAAAAAAACCCTCATGTTTTCAACATGAAAATCTGATTAGAGCAAGAAGAACAAAGACCTGAAAACAGAAGTCTCAGGTCCAAGCTAACCACTTACAACTGTGTATCACCACTGTGGTCAAGGTCATAAACAAAGACCTCAGGAAGGACAGGAAAGAGGACACAACACCTTATACTTGGACTGGTCTGCACTGCCATAAAACCTCTGCCAAAAGAATTCTGAGAAACAACTAAACGAGGGTAAACAGAAATTTTACCAGTCTTCAGCAAAACTTCTGAAGGAGTTACTTCACATTTCAATTTTAAAAGGAGTTTACTTGACATTTCCCAGAACCCACACATAAAAGAGACAGAAAGGGACATGACAGCCCTATGCTGGCACCAACCTTGTTGATTTAAAGGACTTATCTTTTCCCCAGTGCAACTCTAATGGCAGCTCAGTAGGACATTGCTGGGCTTGGGGGCCAAGATTAGGAAACAACAATTGGCAAGGGAGCTTGCTGAAAGTAGCCAGTGAAAGAGGAATAACAAGTAATATATGCAATTAGTAGAAAAGCTCCTAAAAGTTTATGCTTGTACTGCAAAAGAAAAAACTTTTCCAAACTCACCTGAAGTTATGTGAAAGAGTATCCGTTCCTGTAAAACCAACCTTTTTTCCTTACTCAGAAACTGAAATGTTGCTTTCTCTGAAAAGGTTCCTTTTGCCTGCCATGTTATTTGTGTCTAGATGGCTTTCCCATGAAATGAGATAAAGCTTCTTTCTCAAAATGCTTCAGTATCCATATGCAAATGACTCAGTACAGAAGTGCACATTGTACCTGACTGTGGCTGATAAAACAGCCAGTAACAAAACCCCCAAAAAATCTAAATAAAAAAGTCAATATTCTACACTTCTATAGGGAAGTTTGAAACCAATGGGCTCCTGCCCATCAAACCACAAGTGGAGTAGCATTTTCCTGGAAAGACTAAGAAACATGCCTTCAGCAGAAACGCTCCAAGCAAATTCTACATCATTCATCAGTTTGTGCTGGAAAGCTTGATAATTTCTCTGTGCAATAATGTTTTAAGCCTCACAGGGATAGCATTCCAGTTCGCTGCAAACTTGACTACAAACCACAAACCTGAAATGGTTGTCAAGAAATTGAGAGAGTAATTACTGCAGTGTGCATCAGTAAGTAATTGTTTCTGACACTGTCACTTCATGTGCATCACTTCTGCTACATGAGCCCCGCAGGTTAGTGGGAATTCAAAAGATAAGAAGGCATTACCGAGAACACTCAAGTTGGAATTCCTTAAGTCAAAAGGTGCATAAAAAACAGTCATGGTGCTTTGTAACCTCAGAATCAATAATATAAAGAATTAGGGAAAAAAGCTGTTATTTGCAAATGGCAGTGTTTCCCATACAATCCATTCAAGAGCTCTTTGGTAGCCTCTCTCTTGCAAAATAAACTGCAAAAATTCAGGGAAAAAGACTTACAAAAAAAACCCTACTGGACAAAAAGCCAGATGAACCCATCTTTGAATGCCCTGCCTTAGTTGAAATTCCTATGGCTTTTTTAAAAGGCTTAAAAAAATAGAGTTGTAAACTTTTTAGACACTGTTTTAGCACCTTAAATTTATTCTCAAATCAAGAACTTGTAACCTTTCTTCTCCCCCACACATTGCCAAAAAGCCTTCCAAGTAAACCAAATTTATAACTGAATACAGAAGGGTGGAAGACTGAAGAATTTTGTGGGTTTTGAGGGGATTATTCCATAAAGGACGCAGCTCCATTGACCTAAAATACGAATATGATAATGACGAGATTGGCATTACAGAAACATCACCAATAAACTGTGGCTTCAAATGTACTTCAGCAAAGTACAGCTGCTTCCCCCTTACATCAGCTCTGCCATTCTTTATCCTACATATCAGCTACCCTAGCACGTCTGCCTCAGTTCCCAAAGAGACAAAAGACCTTTTTGGCACTCAAACATGGCAAACAGCTCCAGCTTCTTGGGAAAAGATAGAGGGGGTAGGGAAGAGTGGAATAAGCTATTATCTGGATTAAAACGTTTCACATGTGCCCGTGTAAGCCCAGACAAAAGCTGTTGCTATCTGCTGCCTGTCCACAGTGACCCGTGTGAAACAAGGTGTGCTGTGAGCCTTGGTGCCACGGCAGGGGCCTCCCACAGAAGGGACACCTTGTCAGCAACCCCAGAGAAGCAAAGAAACTGCAAAAGCTCCCTTTCAGTCCCAGAATGAAACCCCATGGGAAGAGGCACACCGTTGGGAACTGTGGGAAGCTTGCATGGATACCATCCACTTGGACAAAGAGAGGAAGGGAGGAGAAAAAAAAACACCAAAAACAAAACCCCACAATCACAGGACAATTCAGCCTTTGGTAAAATCAAGCAATAGTTCCCACCAATGCAATTCACTTCTGCAGCAAGGGTTGGTACTACCACCACAGCAAAGATAGAGGAATTTACTCACATGCTATTCACCCAAGGAAAAAACAGCATTGCAGAAAGGCTCTACGACAAAAATCACAGCTGGCTCCAACACCAGATGTCTTAATTCAAAGATTAAAATGCCTAACAGAAGAAACTACAAAACAGGTCAAATGTCAATCAGAAAATTATATCTGCTGATTCAAATGAAGTTTGGTCTTCTTATCCTCTTCTTTCCCTTTAGCTTCCCCTTAGAAATACCTCTGCAGCTAAATAAAAGCCTGCAAGTATTTAAGCGTGTTTGATTTGGAAATGAACACAGGTGTCGATAACAGCTTTACTCCATGGACTACCACAATGGAACTACTACACTAATTCCAAAACACTAAGCAATTTATTGGCTTACAAATGTGGCCAATGCCTTCAATCATGTCATCACATACACATTTTTTTAGAAGTTTATATCGATACAGGATTCCAATAAAACAACCCCTAACGAGGCATGAAGATAAGCTGTCATTTTAAATTTGAGGCCAACGAAAGAGAAAAATAATGACACTTCAATTACAGACAGAGAAATGAGGTGAGACAACGTTTCTGTTTTCCTGGTGAGCAGAAACACTTTCTCTAACATGAGATTGTCAGAATAATTTTGAGTGCAGCTAGGTGAATACAATACATGAGGTATCTTCTTTTCACACACCAGCAGCAATCAAGTGACTCCTGTGGCAGCACAGAGATGCCTTACTCATAACCAGTCATGTTATGCTGCTTAATCTACATGCACAGAGATCTTGCCTCAACACCATTAAAAAGAAAGGGCAAAAAAAAGGGTCTGGACAGAGGAAGAATCATTAAAATTGTATCACATCATCATATAAGAGTGAAAGCAGATCCAATATGAACTCTGAAAAGGCTCATGAAGGGTCTCTACAGGAAAGATACTCCCTGGACAAATGGGCTTCACCCAACACTATTTTAGATCTCCTCTAAGGATGAAGCTCACGATCAGGCGGACAACTCAAAGCACCATAGTAAGGACCTGAGCAAAGGAACACAAGTCCACCTAATGAACAAAGTAATTTTTGGACCAAGCCTTAAAAAACAGTTTAAATTGGGTAGAAAGCCAGGAAAAAAAGTACAGGAGACAGACTAGTCATTGGTTTTACTCTTCATTTTTAAAAAACAATCCTATTATTAAATCATCAATCTTTTCTTCACAGATCATAGGCCTTTTTTTTTTTTCTTTACACTATTTCTCCTTTGTAACATTGCTATTTCTGAAATAGTTATCATCTTTATGATACAATATTCAAGACTATCAAGTTACCTTCAACAGAAGATTTTAACTAGAACATGGGTTCCAGATTTTTGGATCTGAGCTCTGTATTTTCTAAAAGCAACCTCAAGATGACAATTTCATGCAAGGCAATGGCAAGTTGATGCTTTGCCACTCCATAATAAACAAACTCTGTTGACAAGTGATTACAAAAAACTTACCACAGAGGGAAAGAAAACAAAATCCTTTTCTTCCATGTCCTTTTCCACTAAAATCCCAACAGCTCCATATAGTGCAAGGTTTCCCACCATCATTAAGATCACATCTGATTAACTCAAAAGATAAGACTCCAGCTGAAAGATGAGCCTCAACTTCATTCCCATTATCTTTCCAGGGCACAGTCATACAATCTAAATTAAGAAATCCTATCATAATATTGCAGCATTACAATACGTTATATTACAAACAGTAGATTTTTGGTGATGTACTTCATCATTTCCAGGTGGTTACCACAATGACCAAGAGCCAGCAGCGTGCCCTTGCTCCAAAGAAGGTCGATGATACCCTGGGGTGTGTTAGCCAAAAACACTGCCAGCAGGCTGAGGGAGGTGACCCTGCTCTGGAGGGGCATCAGCTGGAGTGCTGTGCCCAGTTCTGTGCTCCTTAACACAGGGCAGACATGGACATGGCAGAGAGAGTGCAGCAAGGGGCCACAAACATGAATTAGAGACAGGAGGAAAGGCTGAGACAGCTGGGACTGTTTAGCCTGCAGAACAGAAAAGCTCAGGGAAGAATCTTCCCAATGTATATGAGCATCTAAAAGAAAGTGCAAAGATGACTGAGACAGGCTGTATCCCACACCAGGATCAGAGGTAACAGGCACAAACCAAAATGCAAGAGATTCCATCCAAACATCAGGACACACCCTTTCACTGTGAGGGTAACTGAGCACTGGGACAGGCTGCACAGAGAGGTTGTGGAGTCTCCATTTTTGGTGATACCCAAAATCACCTGGACATTGTCCTGGGCAACTAGCCCTAGACTGGTCCTGCTAGTGGGGTTGGATCTGACAACTGCCAAAGGTCCCTTCCAACCTCAACCCTTCTGTGGTTTGCTCTGTGAAGGAAATTTA
>CM031861.1:11460472-11496831 GCA_018697195.1 Certhia americana | reverse complement strand
GGAAATTTACCTGTGACAGGACCTCACAGTATAAGAAAATTTCCTGTATCACTTCGGCATATCACACACCATCGGAAACATGGCAATGCACCGCAGGTTCCTCTCTCATCCAGCTTAGGGGGGCAGTGACACTGGACTTAAGCTTCATCAACCGTTGGGTTTTGTTTTTGGTTTTACTACCAGCCTAGCAATATTTCTCAGGTCCTTAACAGGTCAACGGTGGTAAATACATTAGCAAATGAAAAAGGAGCTCAAATTGAATTTAGGGATAAACAGCCCTAGCAAAACAGAGTCTTTAACCCTTCTACTACAAGTCCTAATACAGGATTTCTCACTGCATTGAAAAGAAAACAAACATATATACATAGTCTTGCCTCTTCCGTCCGCCAGCCAATTTTTCAGGGAAAGCATTACAGCTGTGCATTCAAAGCTTCCCAACATACAAAGGGAAAACGCCATCGAGGTGTCTCTTCCAACAAAGTAACAAGACCAGCTCAATTCCTGAGTCTATTCCCATTTCCAGTCTGCGTAAAACGCGGTACCAACCGACATCAAGGCCGAAGACGCCGAGATGCACGGCTCCGCGTGCTGCCCGAAACAAAGTGTGCCGGCGGCATCCCTGCCCGCCCGAGGGCAGTGCGGGTTACCGGCGGCGGTGACCGGTGGCCGTACGGCCGGGAACCGGGGGCAATACGGGACGTACGGCAGGTAACCAGGGCAGCACGTGTTGCATTACGGCGGGGGACCGGGGGCAGTACGGCCGGGAACCGGGTCAGTTGCGGCCGGGGACCGTGTGTGGGGCAGGGACGGCGGTGGACCGGGGGGGCAAGGGGGCGGCGGGAGACCGGCATCACGGTGGCAGTAATCGGAAGGACGCGAGGTCAGTACGGGGCAATACGGTGCGGGAACCGGGGTCAGCACGCGTAACCGGGGCAGTACGGCAGCACGGCGGGGACCGGGGGCAGTACGGCGAACCGGGGCAGGCACGGCGTTAACCGGGGGCAGCACGGCGGTAACCCGGGCAGCACGGGGGCAGCACGGGGGAGCAGGCGGTAACCGGGCATAGGGCAGCACGCTGGTACCGGGGCCGCACGGCGGTACACCGGGGCAGGTCACGGTCAGCAACGGGCGTTACCGGGGCAGTACGCTGCCCTCGGCCCCGGGAAGGGCCAGCGATGACATCAGTGCCGTCCGGCTCCGGCAGTCCCTTGCGCAGCACGCCCCGGAGGGACACACCGGCCCGGCCCACCCGCCCCCGGCCGGGCAGCGCCTCGCCGCCAACAAGGCACTTCTGAAGCCATTGGTCCAACAACACGAGGCTGCAGAAGATATTTTGCAGCGCAGGAATCAGAGAGGGGAGGGGAAAAACGCGCACAATGACCCGTTCATTCAACAAGGCTTCCGGAAGTACAAAGTGTTTCCAAGCCTTACAAAAGCCTGAAACAAACAGCGGCCCCTCTCCTTTTTAATCGTTGGACGCTGGAGGAGGCTATAAACCCCAGACACCGTGTAAAGCGGTATCAGTCACACCTATCATGAATTATTAATAACACAACAAACTCAAGAGAACGCACCCGATTCCACCTACCTTATGCTGTGAATTATCCGAAATTTCCCCTCACCTTCTTTTTAAAATCTTTTTCTCATATCACGTAAAAACCTTCTCCCCCCATAAATTACCTTGAAAGCTCTTCTCCCTGCACCCCACACCTTGTACACAATTCATCCCATTCCAAAGATGGTGGAACAGCAAGAGCAGTATGTATCCACACACAGTGTCACATACTACGGTGCAGTCCCTTGCCCATGAAAGCAAACCAGAAAGAACTCATCTCCAGCTTTCCGACCTGCACACTTTGACAGATTTTACCAAAGCACTGATATCTTCCAGTTACTATTAGAATACTGCCCAACCTAAGCCTGCTTTTCACATTTAATGAATTTGTTAGAGCGTATTCAGGAATTATCCAGAAAGGGATATTACTGAGTGTGCCTCCACCACATCACACAAACGAAGCCGATAAGTAGGTTTAGATTAAATAGCCAAAATTAACATCTTGTTAATTGTTTCTATCTATAAACTTTGTTCTTCGTCATTTAATTAAAAGAAACCCTCGCAATACCTCTCAATGAATGGCATTGCATTTTGTGCTCGTAGACTTCTTAAATCGACTGTAAATTTAGCAGTGCCATTACAGAGCAACTGTTTTATGCTGACTCACTCTCAAGTCTCAAACTGTATCCTACAGTCACTTTAACTAGCAACATGAATTCTCTTATTGTACGGTACTGCTCGCAGAAGGACAGGTGAAAATTTTGTTTGAAAGTCTTAAACAAAAAGAGTTCCAACGCCGAAGTTTAGAAGAGTTCAATGCGCAGCATTCTTAATACCAGATCCACTCTACAAGGACAAGCTTTCTGTTCACTGAGGGACAGCTTAATGGCAATGATAAAAAAAAACTCGACACCTGATAAAGCAAACTATTTAAAAAAACCTTGCTGGGGGCGAGAGAATGTATTACTGTCACGTTCAGAGCTCAAGTAAGACAAAATCGGTACTGATGTTGTCAGGTATTTCACCACCACATTCCTTTTCTTCCGCACACTCCTAGATCTAATCAACACGATTTTACCGAGGCCAGTACGATGAGACTAAAGCTGCAGCGAGGTGCTGTTAAAACACAGAACGATTTTTAACCTTCAATTTTACGACCAGCGGTGTGGTCTAGATCGATACTTTAGCAGTCTCTTTGGTGATGAACATTCTCACCTAACAGCAGACTAATCACTTCCTAATCCCAGTTCTTTTCGGATACCGCATGCAAGAGATACTTACCTGTGCATATCAAAAAAAAAAGTAAAGCGTAGTCGAACACGCAAATTGGGGTTCCTCTTTGTTCCGCACATCCCCATTCCTTAGGAGGCCGGTGTTCTGCGATTCCGGGCTGAAGTCGGTGCAACACACACACACACCGGCGGTTCCGCGGAGCAGAGCGCAGGGCAAAGCGCGGCAGAGGCGATCTCACCGCTCCGCCCGCACCAGCGCTTCTCCGACGGCTTTTCGGCACTCCGGCCCCCTGCACCCACACCGCTGCTGCCCGCCGGAACTCCCTTTCTCCACAGCAGCGCCCGGGCGGCGTAGCAGAGCGTGGGCGCGCGGCCGGACCCCCCCGCCCATCGCCGCCGGACACTCACCGGAGAGCTCTCCGGCTCCAGCCTGTCTCGGTCCAGGCCCGCAGATGACGAAGTAGTCGGCGAAGCGGCCGGGTGCCGAGGAGCCGCCGCCCCTCATGCTGCAGGTGCGAGGGGAGCGCTGGGCTCAGCGGAGCGGGCCGGGCAGCGGGCCGGGAGCGCAGGCTGCGCCCGCCGCCTCCATGGCGGCGCGGGGCGGCGGCCGCCGCGGCATTCTGGACGGCACCCCCTCTCCCGTGTGGGGGTGGCGGACGGCCCCGCGCGCGCAACGCCGCGCTAGCCCTGCAGCGCGGGTGACGTCATGCTGCTGTGGCCTGCTGCCCGCGCCGGGGCGCCTGAGGGGCGGCCATGCGGTCGGTCCAGGGCGGGCGTCAGGCTTGTGCCCCGGGCCAGCCGCGGTCTCAGGCTCTGCTCCCTCCGCCGGCCGAACCAGTCATGGGGCAGGGCTGGAAGGGACCGCGGGCGGGTCGTTCGCTGCGATCCGCCCGCTCAAGCAGGGTCACTTTTCCAGAGCACATTGCACAGGGTTGCGTCCTGAGCGTTTTTTGAGTTCTGCGGTGAGGGAGTCAGCCCACCCTCTTCCGTGCAGCCTGTTCATTGCACGGCCCACGATGCACTAAAAGATTTTATCCTCACATCAGTCAGAATTCGCTGTTTCTTCCCATTGCCTTGCCCTTTTGCTTGGCACACCGAACAGCGGTCCATCTGTCCCCTCCACTTACGAATATTTACCGACATTGGTGAGTCCCCTCGCAGTCTCTCGTCTCGAGCATGAACACAATCACAGAATCAATTGGGTTTGGAAAGAAAAAAAAAAAAACCCCCTGTCTCTGAGATCGAGTCCACCCTGTTGTGCCCAGGCCCAGCTTCTCCTCAGGGGGGAGATTTCAGTCCAAATTCACGGCTGTATTTTATAGCCTGTGCTGGAGGCACAGCCGGTGCTCCGTGCCTCTCTCGTACCGAGGAGCCCGGAGCCGGGAAATCCATTCCCCCCTCTGGCTCAGCGTGGAAAAGAGAGCAAGCCCTTGGGAGGGGTGACCCGAACAGAGCTGCTGAGGGACAAATGACACAAACCCATGCTCTGCCTTGAGAGTGCTTTTTTCCTCTGGCCATAGAGGCATTTAGGATGGCCTTACTAGCCTAAAATTAGTCCTATAAGCAGTCCCCTTTCTCTCCTCTCTCAGTTCTCTATTTGTAGCATTTACATCGGAATCCTTCCATACCTTGTAGGGCTTGTCAGAGGAGAAATTAAAACTTTGAAGTCTTTAATGATTACTATCCAGGACCAACCAAGCAGTTAAGGTTGCATCCATAATGCTAAATCGATCAGACACCAATGTAACTTAAAATACCGCCTAGCATAGGAAACCTCACCTTTTTGAGTTTCCGTGTTAGACCAAGTTGTCCGTAGGGACTAGAAACAGCAGCACGTGTAAAACTTCACTGCCAATGGTTTATAGCCCTTTGCAGTACAACTGAACTCTTAGCCCAGTGAATTGTGGACAGCTGGACATCCTTCTGGGAACCAGGAAAACCTGCTTGGATAGCACTGGTGCTCTCAGTGTCCACTTGATTAAGACTGTATGGGCCAGAGAATGGGTTATCTGTGAAAGAAAGCTTAGATTTGCTTAGATTTGACTGAGAGGTCAATTTTAAATTTATTTAACTTGAGGGAAAGAATTTAATGAAGATGGCCAGGTAGGAGCAATATTAGAGTCAAGGGCTCAAGTTTGCTGTACAAAAAAGCACAGTTAGATTGTGTTGAGCCTGCCTGGTGGTGTGTGGAAGGCACAACAGAGAACAGAAATAGCTAAATCTGGTTGCTCTTACTCTGCTGTGTTCTCTAGCCATTTTTTGCACATTTGTCTTCTCAATCTGCTTTCAGTGTGGCAAAGGACAATGTATTCAGCACGTGGTGAACCTCTTTTGAGTAAGCCGGAACCGTAATTTAACCCTTACAACAAAAGGCATAGCCTGAGGGTCTCTTCTGACACTTGCAAGAAAGTCTGGGGAAACAGCACAGATATTGGCAGGGGGCTTTTTGTCAAATAAAGAGCAAAACGGGGAAATAAAAAGTTGTTCTTGCACCTTTACTGTTCCAGATATAACCATGTATTTTGTAAACACACAGTAAATAAAGTTAGATGGGCAAGTAAATAAACAGAGGTTTACCAGAGATACTGTTGAGCATCGATGTTTAAATGCACACATGCCTTGCTATGCAACAGGGTAAGGAACAAGAAATATTTTTTTTTAAAGGACAGTCTCAGACTAAGAAGCTCGGATTTGCTTTAAATTGCTACAAGAAAGGGACAAGATGGGTGGAACTGTGTGAAGTAGAACCAACAAAACGTTTACCCAAATTTTTGCTGTGGAAAGCTCTTTCCTATTTTGTCAGATAAATTCTCTGTGTTCCAAGGCAACTTACAGCACAGTCCCTCTCAGGGTACAGTGCCTCCAGCACTGAAAAGTTAGAGCTTTCTCTCCCCATTTTGTCAATGACTCGCTTTTCCATTGCATCATTTTCCTCCCCAGTTATTTCACATCTGAAATACTCTTGCCTAGTGATCACAAAGAACATCTGTGACATCTGCTTCAAAGGCTTTAATCTGTCAGTTGCCTTGACCAATGTTCCCACCACAGCAAACACCCAAAATATGGCAATTCTGTCAGGAAATTTTGCAAATGGCTTAGATGTCCTTGAGTGAAAAAACAGCACTCTAGATAACATTATGAATTCTTGGAAGTATACTTTATGATGTTGAGGAAATCCATGGAATTGTGAATTCTGTGGAAACTAGGATTCTTTAGCCAGAGAATCATAGAGACATATTAGTAATAGGGAGAGATTTAAAAGATTCATTGTCTTTGGCAAGAATATCAGTGTTGATTCAGCTGCTGTTTTCTATGACAAAGAATTGGATTGTCACGCTCAAACCTTAAGAGAATGAAGTCTTTAAAATAGTGAAGAACAGAACTTGATGCAAAGAGATCTTGAGTATTCTTCACACTACCTAATTCAGATTTACCTTGCCAGCAATCCCAGTCACGATTATTGGAAGAGTTTATTTACTTAACAATAGGAAAACACAACAGCAAGTTGCAGTTCCATCCAACATTGCTCAGAGAATTAAGTCTGAAATGGGGTATTTTCATGTTTCCCGAGATGAGCTAAGCTTTGAAAAGTAACAGAGCTCAAAGCACAAATTGCTCCAGTTGTCAGGGTGCTGATTGTATGTGGTGTCTTCTAATGACTCTAATTAAGATATTTACCCTGGATTTTTTAAGAAAACAAAAATCCAATCAGCGACTCTTAGCATTACAGCAATCCTCTCCAGTCAGTGAAACCAGACACGTGAATCTGGCTGCATTTTTGACCATGTAGTCGGTGTGACATCTACACAACAGACTTGTGGAGTAGAGCCTGCACAGCAGATCACCTAATACACAGATCCTCACACGTCAGGGCACAGCTCAGAACAGAACTCACACTTCAGGATGCGGAACATTCGTACAGCCAGGGCTGCTCCATACCAAGGTGCAGAATCCAGCACTTGTCTTTATTAGACTTCATATGGTTGGGGATTGCCCAGCCCTTGTCATGGTCTCTCTGCAGGGCATCTGCCCTCCAGGGAATCTACAGCCCCTCCCAATTTAGTACAGTCAGCAAACTTACTTAGTGCTCCTTCCAGTCCTTAGAATTCCTTCTAGTCCTGTGCCCAGGTCATCAGCAGACATTGAAGAGAATGTGGCAGAGGATGGAACCCTGCAGAACCACATTAGTGACAGGATGCACTAGTGATGTCACCCCATTCAGCACAGCCCTTTGTGCCTGACCCCTGAGCAGTCACTCACCCACCACATGATGTGTTTACCCAGCTGAGTGCCAGGCATTTTGTCCAGAGGGATACTGTCAGAGATGGTATCAAAAGTTTTACTGAATCTTCTCCATGATTTTATTGGGCACTGAAGTGAGACTGACAGGCCTGTAGTTCTCATAGTCATCCTTCTTGCCCTCCTTGAAAACTGGGACAGTATTTACCAGCTTCCAGTAGACTGGGACCTCTCCCGATTGCCAAGATTCAGCAAACATTGGGAGAGGTTTTATGATGACACCAGCCAGTTCTTTGTATAGTCTTGGATGAATCCCATCAGGCCCCATGGACTGAGAGGAATCCAGCTGAAGAACAAAGTCCTGCACAAGTTCAGGGTTGGCTGGGAGTCTATCATTCTCACAGTCATGAGAAATCAGTTTAACTCAGAACAAAGAGTCAAACATAGAATGATTTAGTGATCTGCTCAGAATAATTCTCCATGACATGGAATTCTTCCAAGTACAGTAAACATTGCAAATTCCAGGTTTTAGATACAACTCCTTAGGGCTAGGTTGTAAAAGAAAAATCAGGAGTTATGAGTGTAACATTAGATCTCAATTCTGAGACAGAATTTTAAAAGCTATTCCCAGCCCCTTGAGGGCCTACAAGCCTTTTAAGGCTATGAGGACACCACTGAAGTTTTACAGCTGCACAGGAGCAGAATTCTCTGTGTTTGGAAGACTCTCTACAGAAAGGAGTTTGTATGAGGCTTCCCACATCTACACCAGTCACTAACTGAGCTCTTGTAATCCAGACCCAGATTCTTCCTTGTGTACCATGAAACAAGGAAATCAAAATTATCACACTAAGTGGAGCATCTTTAAGAACTGGGGGTTACAGCATGTTAGTAAATATATTATGCCATTATTTATATTAATTGCTAGTACTAAAAGGCTCTAACTTCTTTCAGTTTGGGTGAGCTGGAGCTATAAAGCCACCAGCTGAGAGTTATAAATGTCTGTCATGGAAGACATCCATTGGTCATAAAAATAATCAGAGCATTCCCTTCTCTTTGATGGAAATTTGAAGAAATTGCTCTGGATCCTGCTTTCCTGTCAAAACCCTTTTTCATTTCCCTCTTAGCACTGCCATATTGAAATACAGGGTTCCCAAACCCCACACTATGACAGAAGGAAACTACACTTGACGAAATTTCTCAGAAACACACAAAAAATCTTCAGTTGCCTAAAACCAAACATGTTTTGACTTTGAGTAACAGCATCATTCACTAACAAAAGCTTCTCATTTTTGACTTTTACTTCTTCTGTCTTATCCTTTCAGCAAGTTTTTTATACAAGGCAAAAAAAGCATTTCATAAACCAGCCTTGACAGAACATTAAGGGAAGGTGAATGGAGCTGAAATAACTTTAGCACAGAGGTCTTCCATAAGGGATTAATGCAAAAAAGAGGCACTTATGCAAATAGATGTATTTGAAGAGAAAGAAGTTAAACCCAGTTGCCTTCCAGTGCAAACCAAACAAGCTTTTCAGAATTAAAATTTGAGAACTTAATTTCAGAGAGAAAAGGAAGTCAAATTTACCTATTTATTTTGAAATAAAGGTAGAAACAGAATTAATCTCATCTACAGCTGTAATCAGCTCACTTTTAATTTTTAATCAATGGCTAAAAGTACCATTTAAGAAGAACTCACCCCTTTTAAAAAGATTAATAAAATATTAGGCCTAATGGGAAGTTCAGCATGCTTCATTATACTCAAAAAGTACAGTGGTTCAGATTTTATATAACAGCTTTATTATCAAATGGCAAGAGACACTTAGTAATGATGTCATGCAGGTATCACAAACAAAAAAATTCCAAAAGATAAACAGGTCACCTAATAGCTCAGAATCCCTTGCAATTAAAAAACAAAGCTACATCTTTCTGATGTCCTGGTTTGTTTCATGGTAGCCACTGTTTTTCTGCCAAAGTGTTATGGCTGTCTCTTGGGTCACTTGCTGGATTCCTTAAAAGAAAGGGTAGGCTAGTACCGTACCCCACAGCACAGTGCTTTTTTGCTTTCCAGACCTGCCTTACTCTGCACAACCCTCGGAAGTCCTCATGGGGTAGGAAAGCACCTCAGGCTGCTGGCAGCTGAAGATAAACACAGACGGGATGGGTTAAAAAAAAGGCTTGAAAAAGTAAAGCATCCTCTTTTGAACCTTTTTAAGGTCTTAAGGCTTTTAGTTATCGTGATGGGAGACCAGTCTTGTGGCTGAAACACAACAGGTATTCAGTAACAAAGCCTGATCCCATCTCCATAGTGAAACAGAACTCAGTGAAAATGTCAAGTGAGAGCACGAGTCACATTAGATTGAAAGAGAGTTCAGCTTCTTCTTTAGTGTCAAGATTCCAACAAAACATTAGCTTTACACAGCACGGGAGGGATTTTACAACAGCTTCTGTTACTGACCAGGAATCGAGACAAATCTTGAGAAAAGCCACTGGAAAATAAGTAGGTAATTTATTCTGAGAGTCCATCTGCATGAAAAGTTAACTCTGCAGAAAAGTAGGCTGTAAATCTACAGCAGCTTCACACTCAGTAGTCTGGGGGACACTGGCTCACACGGCTCAATTCACACCCAAGTTTACTATGGAATAAATCCCCTGGGTAGAAGAGCTCTGGAGATTAGAATGGCAGCAATAAAAGTAATCACTGTTGAGTTTTAAATGACAAAATACACTTTTAGAGTAAATTCTATATAACAAAAGAATTGCTGAAGCTGAATGATCTTACAATAAACTTGCAAACAGAACTGATATAAATTTCTTTATATACTTATGTAAAAAATATCATTTAGTGTGCAGCCTGGATTTAAATAAAAGACAAATGGTGTATTAATAATATTTACCATATATTTACAAGTAATACTGTGATGAAACGAAGCAGTCAATTAACATTATGTTACAAAAATGAATAAATCCTTAAAAAGGTACCAGTCAGTACCTTTTACATGATCACATTCATGAACTGTTCTCTTCCATCTCAAAGATCTATGATATGATCATGAGTTAACACGAGGACACAGACAAATAAACCCTTTTCAGCAAGACACTGCAGGGGCATCAGCATAAACCACGTGAGCAGCACTGGTTTCAGTCAGATAAAACACCAATGTTCTGCCCAGTTCCTCACTGCCCAGGGCCTTCTTTGATGGGGTTCCACTGACAACACAACAAACTAGCACAGCTGGAAGCACAGGGGAAGGTATCTGGTACCTTACTGAGAGAACACAGACTGCTACTGAGGGTGAGTCATGGCTGGTTGCCCATGGCCAGTCACTGCCTTGGTAGACAATGGAACTCTCATTTTTATATACACTGACACAGGAGCCTGCTGTTCCATGGTGCTCTGAACAGTATTTGGGATCAGCTGTTTCATAGGAACTGCACTAGTTTGTGTACCTGACAAATTACCTGATTAGCTGGCTAATCAAGCTGCAATGACAAATTTTATACTCTTCACATATTGCTTGAGAAATGGTAATATTACACTGCTTAAGCATTTTTAAATCACTTGAGAACTGCAAGTTTTATATAATCATACCATCACTTTCTTAAGTTGGCAGGATAAATCTTCTATGCAAGTGAAATATTGCAAAATGATCAACATTAAAAAAATGAAAATTAGAACTTAAAAATCATCAGCTAGCCAAGATAAGAATTTAAGCTGCTCCCTCCTTTCCTATATCTGCTCCCAGAATAAGACTTTACAGGGACCAAGAGGGAATGATGTGACATTTTGCCTTTGTTAATCCAGTAAGTAAAGCAGATGTAGGTTCAAGTATTTAATTCCATACAGCACTAATAAATAGAAGTAAACAACCAGGATAAGAATAACGTTGTAGTTAAAGTACTGCAAAGAACCTTTGATTCTCAGTGAGCACCGTTATATTATTTTGAATCTCCCCAAGGCAAAAGAGAAGGGAAATATTGTTAGTGAGAAATGCACCCAGACCAGATCACATGCAAGCCTACAGAGAATGTTACAAAGCTGGACTGACTAGTTCAGGGTTTTTTTCCTTTAAGTGTTAGAAAGCATCACTGGTAGTTTATGTCTACACCACAATTTTTGCTCTGCATGTAACTAGAACAAAATGTTACATCTATGTTCTCACTTCCCTCATCCTGAGGGCCACACACACCCCTCCCAAAGTAAAACACTGGTGTTTGGTTACAAAACTATATGCAGTACGTTTCTGAACACATTTCCTTCAGCTTAAGGCCATGTGTTCATTTAAAGACATTCTTATCAATCACAAGCCTCCCCTTTAATTGCTTAAGATCCAATAGAAAAGCAAATATACAAATATCAGAAGTGCTGATCCTGAGATGAAGTATGGGAAATTCTGGTCCAGTTTGATCCTTATTCAAACTTCTGTTTCAGTTTCTTCTGGAAGAGAGCTGGTAGGATGGAGAGGATGGCTAGAATCATGAGAACAAAAACAGAGTTCCAGGAAACAGCTTCCCCTGCTGTTGTAAGCTGGTACAGCGTTGTTCCTGCCTTAATGGCTACAAAAGACGGTGGTGCTACACCTAGAGCAAGGAAAGGATGAAAAAACAGCTTGTTAAGGTAAAAAAACCCTTAACTATTAGTCATCCAAATTTTAACATCAGAATGTTGAGATTTTGTTGTCTTGTACTTTTTCTTTCTATATTTACAGAGGGCTGTAAATATAGAATTCAAAGATGGAAAACCTTTATCCAAAGAACTGTTTTTAAGCCATTCTTAGTATTTTTAATGCAAACTCAAATATAGGAGACTAAGCAAATAATCTCCACTCTTTAGACTCTGCAGATTTCAAGTTCTCTTTACAAACTGATTTTTCATAAAGGAAAAATAATGATTTTTTTCATAAAGTTCATAAAGGAAAAATACTGGATTGTTTCCTAATCAGATTAAAAAGTATGTACAAAAATATGCCAATTAAAAAGCTATAGTGTATAGCTCCTTCTGTGCACCCCAAACTGTGGATCACTAGCCACAATTCTTACCTAGGAAAGTGCCAATGAAAAACACTTTCAATGGCACGTTGATTACAGGAGATGTGATATTGATAAACCAGTTGGGGAGGAAAGGTGTTATTCTCAAAAATATTATGTAGTTTATGAGATGTTCTCTATGTCTTTCAACCTGCCAAGACAAAAACAAACAAAAATTTGGTTAAAAGATCCCTGCCTTGAAAATACACAACCACAGAGGGTTAAAGAGCTTTTTCCCCCAATTTTTTGTAGACATTTACATGTTGCAAACATAAAAATCAGTTAAAAATTCATGATGTGGGGAAGAGTGGCCAGTGAATCACCTGTTAAATAGCACTGAGATCAGCCTGGAAATAGCTGTGTGTGGCAGAGCAGTGGTGGTGTGTCTGACTGACTCAGCCAACTCAAGCAGCAATCCGAGTCATAGGCAGAGCCACAGCCCTTCATCTAACTTTTGCACAGCCCTCTGCCTAACTGTGGCCCCTGTAATCCCATTCCTACAGCTTTTGCAGGAACTAGCAATACAGTTTGTTCCTCAAGCCATTCTGACCTAACTTGTGATCAAGCTTGAAACACAGCTACATTCCTCACTTGGAAACTCAGCCAGGTGCCAGCTCTGAACTTCATGAGGTGGCTGCTCCCAGCACAGTCCCAAAGCCTGTCTCTCCCCTGAGGCTACAGTGCTCAGCAGTAACATTTACCTGGGGGCAACAACAGCTCCCCTTCATTCACAGCCTTCAGTTTGTTCTCAGGTCTAGCCCAGCTCCTTACCCCAGTGCTACAACAAAGCCTCTTCTCCCAGCCTGTCTCTAGCACATCAGCCCTTTCACACGACGACTGTAACCTCGAGCCAAGCTGCAAGGACAGCCAAGCATCCACAATTCTGGCCTGTCCTGGAAGACCTGCACTAAGCTTAGGCCTCTAACAGCTGAAAACAAACCTGGTCTGATTGCAATTCCACCTGAAACCTCACATGGCAGCTCACCCCACTCACAACACTGTCATTCAGTTTTAGCCAAATTTAGATTTAATTGTAACATCAAAATCAGAAGCACTGTGGGTTTTTTAAACCTTAAAGAAGGACAGTATTTAAATATTGATTAATGCTGCATATAAAATGCCTTAACCTCAATATGCAAGCATGATAAGCATGATTCAGTCCAATTAACCTGGAAACAGTGAGATATGAGCTGCACATGCAATTTTAAATCACATGTTCAGTTCTACTAATGGCAATAGAGAAATCATTTGCTACTCACAATAGCCTCAAGATTACACTGCAATATTAAGATTTACTTGGGTCAAGAGTCAAAATGGTCCTGTACCATCTAACAAGGTCAATTGTGCCAGAGACAGCTCCATATCTTATCTAATGAGGAACAAGTTTAAAGCATTTTTATGTGATTCAAAAAAAATCTTGAACAGAGTACATTGCTTCATACTTGCAAAAAATAAAAATTTGCTCAAACGTTTCAGAATATCAAAGAAAGATACATAAGGTCAAGTACAACTCACACTGTATTTCTTTAGTGCAAAACCTTTAAGTTCATCTCCCAATCAAGACTTGCTGAAACTGTTACCAGATAGTTTAAGAAAAAGTTTCTAAATGCTCCAACTACAATAACAAGTTCAAATTAAGGTTTTTCAATCAGATACACGGCTACAGATTCCTCCAACACAAAAATACAGACCCAGCTTTCATCAGTGCGACACGCTTAGAGTGCAATTACTTTAAATTACCTGAAGCTGGAGAAGTTTGCTATTGACACTAAATAAACCAGGGGGGTGATCAGTTGCAAACACTTCCTAGGTAAGAAGAACTTTCTAATGGGAAATAAAATCAGGAATACTTCCAGAATCCCTTCTGTATAACTGGATACATGAGCACAAGACCTCCAAGTTCTCCATGCTATTCCCATGACACATTTTGTACCAGAAGTTCCAGCATCTCTAGAAACCTTACCTGTTCTGACCATTTTACTGCTTTTTCTGTTAAATATCTGTACACAACGGGACGTCCCACTAGGTATGACAGCATGTAGCAAAATGAAGCTCCAAGTCCTGAGCACTGAAAAATAAAAACCAGACAACAAATGAGCAGTAACTCCAATGAATGTCAGCCTTGTGTGCATATTAACTACTGCCTGGCTAGAGCAGGTTTCTGTGCAGCCATTAGAGCTCTCCTCCAGCAGTATGTACACACTCCCTAAGAATGCTGTTGACCCAAGACAGTTGATTTCCAAGGCATTTAGATCAATCTCAACACACAAAGTAGACAACACTGATTACTTATCAGTTAATATTGAGTGCTTCTGCAGTTTTAAGACTATGAACAGCAAAAGCTTTGCAAATAAGAGGCACAATGCCATTAAAGAAAACCAAACATGAAAACTGAACAGGGTCCTCCTTAGCTTCTCAACACTAAGGCTCATTATGATTGCATCTTTTGCCCATGTCACATTTTAAAGCTTTTTGATAACATACATTTCAAATCTTAAACTAAACTTCCTGCATATTTAAGCCAACAAAAAACCCAGATGTATTTTGCAGTTGATAATAAAACCACAGTAACTGTGCTGTGATATTACATCTGGGTTCTGGCAGATGCTAAACAAATTTAGAGTAAAGGAAACTGTGGCTGATTCACTCTCGAATCAAGTGATTTCATTATTAAGAAAACCTGGAGAAACAGCTCAGTGTTTTGGATCATCACCCAAAGATTCAGTGAATTTTGTGGGTAATGCCATTCTTGCAGCAGAGCTGAGTAAGAACTCAATAGTTTATCAGAAACTAAAGTGTATGCCAGTTACAGATTGATCATTTCAATTTCATTTCAACAGGACACTGCTCAGATGCTTGGTTGCATTCCAAATGGATAGAAAGAAATATATGCCCTTACAAACTACTTTCCATACTTACCAAACAAACAAGAAATAAGGCCAGTGGAAAGGGATAAAGAAACCCTGACAGGATACTGAGAAATATAGACCCAGGAATAGCAAATGTTTGCAAGCTGGATGCATCTTAGTTAAGGAAAAACACATTTCTAAAAAGCTACACACTTGTTAATTTTATAAGCAGTCAGGATACATTTTACAATTTGAAGAAACATGAATAGGTAGGGCCTCTCAAGAGCCTTACTTCAAAAAAGTGGAGTAGCACAAGACTTACTCCTTTTGTGGAGTAGCACAAGAAGCTCAAGCACAGAGCCAGGAGATGTAGATTCATCACAACACATACAAACAATAAGTCACTAAGTAATAAAAGCTGACTACATTTTTCTCTTTATCTGTGCTACAACTGCCACAGAGGATTTATTGTGACTTCCAGGAAACACTCACTTCTGATTTTACACTGTCAACTAGAGATGTGCAGTTTCAGATATTCTCTCTGCAAAGTTCACAGGCCTGTCCAAGCCCATAAGCACAAGTTCCATGGAAGACTGAAACATATGAAGGCAGCTACTACTTCCTTACAAATAGGCTTGGTGTAATCACTAACTACAACAGCTGATCACTGATTTCAGTCAGAAATTCTTTAAAAGGCAAAAATTAGGCTCCTGCAGCATAAGCAAGCAGGTTGTTGGACTTAAGGCTTGCTAGGCATACTTGAGACAATGATGTACTGCCACTTTGGACAGAAAAGTGATAAAGCAAAAAACCCCTGCACACTATTTTACTCAAGTTGTAATGACTGAACTAATAAAAAGCCCAATAACCTTTCCAAGAGCATTACAGCCAGTACAGCTTCTGCTAAGCTATGTCAAGGTTCAGAGGTAACTGTACCATGCCTGGAAACTGATCACAGTCTGCTGCTGAGACAGTAAAGGTCATCTCATCTAGAACTGCTAGAGCAGCTCGATGAAGAGCCAATTCATCCTACTCCTTGTGAATATATCAACTAACGTTTTGATTTTCTTCCTAGATCTATCATTTGGGAAATACGAAATACTTTTTGTGGAATACTTTGAAAGAATGAGCTGAAGAATAATTATTAATGGTACGTTCAGTGCTGACTCTCCTGATTTACAAATGCCTCCTGCATTAGAACTGTGAAACAAACCTCTTCTACAGCTTTACAGTTATTAACCTTTAGTTAAGTGCTCCAGTTAAGAGTGTGTTTAATGATTAATTAATATTTTCAGCACTCAGGAAAAAAAAAGTCAACACAGGTAGCTTTTGTGTCTCCGCGGACAGAAAGTACTTCAGAAATTTCTCTCTAAAAGAAAACAGATTTGGTTTTGTGAATTTGGGCAGTGCAGAGATGAAAGATGGCTCAAAATACTTTCCTTCAGAAATACTACTGAATATTCTACAAATTACCCTCGATGGAACTTTGAATGTCTCAAGGAAGAGCAGTGCAGTAGTCTCAGTTTTCTTTTAGAACAAACAGTAATTTCTACCTCAAAATTCACTTTATTTTAAAGGTTATCATAACACTAAAGTGAGACCAAGCCTAATATACACAGAAACGTTTTTAAACTTTCAAGATTTTAAATATTTGTGCCTCTTTGTAGACACTCCTAGGTATGTTAAACCTCACCCATGACCAAGAATTTATCAATTGGTGTTTCTCATTTATCTTTTCAGAGAAACGTGACTACATTAAAACTGCCCTTTATATCAAAAAAAGGATACAAAACGTATGTGGCAAAATAAGCCACTAACACTTGAACGTAAAACGTGTCCTTGTATTTGGACAAGACTTTTCCCAAGGCCTTTGCATCATCCATATCTCTAGGAACCTTTATACATTCTCTTTCTTCTCTGGAGAGGAAAAAAAAAAAAAAAGCAGGAATGATGGAAATATAATCAAACAGTGTAGTACAATTACTTACTGAATACAGAGATAATTAGATACACTACATCACTAAATTACAGCTTCAGCAAACAAACCATGATTATTATTGTAATAACACTCTCAGATGAACACCTATTATTTACAGTGTGGTTTATATTGAAAAATCCCCAATTTTAGATATTTGCAAGCTTTATTTTTTTTTAATTCAGTACAATGATGCGCTTCTTTTCTAGGGTTTTTTTTTTTTTTCTTACCAAATACTGATGAAAAAGAAAAAATTGCACAAACCAAACCTTGGCAAGTGAAAGCAGCCAACATTTCAGCCAAAACCAACAGCAGCTGCCTCAGTGCTGGGGTCATAACAGTAGAAGTGCAGCAGGAGTGGCAGAACTTCACCTCACAAACAAAGAAAGCTCTAAGGGCAAAATCTCATGTCACACCTTAATGTGGTGCAACCCTGGGCAGCATACTCGAGGGGCTTTGCTTCCTCTGTATCAGGCTTAGGGATGGGCCATTGAAAACTGACCTTGTTGAGCAAGTCAGACAGAAATTGAACTACTAAAAGTGGAAAAGAAAGCTGTCAGACAAGCAGGCTTCCACCTGTCAGCCTGCCTGCCATTCCAACACAATACTGGGTGCAACACGAAGGAGAAAAAGAGAGGGCAAAGTTTAGCTAGGAAGGAAGAAGGATTTCCCCTTTTGATGACAGCCACCAGTTTCACCGAGGCACAAGGAAGTTTCAAGTGAACTCAGCCTGAACCAAACACACTCTGGCTCTCAGCTCCAGGTGGTTAAGAACAGAGTCAGTTCCTACTGATAATGTGCCAGGGGGTAACACCTGAAAACACAGGATCTCCACTGTGCAACAGAAATCTTAGATCAAGAACAATTCTCTGAGTTTATGTCATATCCCCAAGCAGGCTCCTCTACAATCTGATACTGAAAAGCAAATAAATTGAAAAATTAAGCTTTTATAACATACTTACTCACTAAGTTGTGGGAAATTTTTATATACCAGGAACATAAGGAAAGCAGCTGATAAGAAGATGGAAACTAAAATAAGAAGCGATGTCCGAGCTGATCCACCTTCTGCAAGAGCTTTCCCTGAAATTAAACATGAAAAAAAGTTAGGGAAAAAAAACCAGCACTAGCAAACAGAAAAAGAAAAAACAAACCCTCACTAATTACAACATATTTCAAACTTATCCTTAAAGGGAATATTACAGTAAAGTCTCTGTGGACATCTTCCTACCAATGCTTTCAATAACACACATTGCTCCTATTCCCTGAAAGCTTTCAAACAACTCTGAAGTTTTTATGCTGACAAACATCCCACAGAAGTCACCTTCTATGATCCATAATAATTCAAGCCTCAATTAATAAATACATTTGTATTGAGAAAAAAACAGAGCTAAGCAATGTAAGCCATACACGTGTTTCCTTTTTGCCAGAAATCTTCTGCCACTCTAATTAACTAGAAATTTAACTTGAAGTTAAATTTCCAGGAAGTACAACTTAACAACATAACTTTAAAACCTGCTCATTAACAGATTTTGGGTTTTTTTTTCCCCTCTAATGAAAGACTAGCAGACACAGCCAGTTAGGTGAGAGGCACTCATTAGGAGGAAACATACATAAACACACAGACACGCTAGCCTGTGATATAAAGATCACAGCTCCTAGTCTTGGGAATTACATATATTTTACACTCATGTGGATATATATACACACATAAGTGTTTATTAGCCTTTAAATCCTTGTGTAGTGGAAGCAATGGGAGTACAGTAAGTGACACAACGACATTTTAGGCCTCTTCTGTATTTTAGATTTTTCTCAAAATGACCACATACGTGCAATACACTGACTAACACAAATGCAACTACACAGAAAGAATTTAAGACTGAAATGAACACCACACTAAGTGCTCTCTGCATCCACGCCGGGGTGTGTATGTGTGCGTGTCTCGAAGCACTCTCTCCTCAGGCACTTGAGGCTCACACCCAGGGTCACCTGAAGAACACACCGAGAGCCGAGGCTGTGTTTTCCCTCGCAGATGCCGCTGGCACAACTACAATGCCAACACACAACACTCAAGCGGGTCACGCTGACACCTCAGTGTTGTGAAATGCAGCGACTGGATGACGAAACCCACGGAGCCGGCTGGGCGAGCTGGCAATTTTATCGGCTTTAAGGTTTTTTTAGGTTTAAGGTCAGCACGACCCCACAGGTGTGCACTGGGGTCAGCCGAGGCCAAAGGCAGCATCACAAAGCAATTACAATCACAGAATCACAGGAGGGTCATGCTGGAAGGGACCACAGTGGTCATCGGGCCCAAGCTCAGGCAGGGTCATCCCAGAGCTCATGGAAATGACCCAGAGCTCATGGAAACGACCCAGAGCTCATGGAAACGACCCAGAGCTCATGGAAACGACCCAGAGCTCATGGAAATGACCCAGAGCTCATGGAAACGACCCAGAGCTCATGGAAACGACCCAGAGCTCATGGAAACGACCCAGAGCTCATGGAAATGACCCAGAGCTCATGGAAACGACCCAGAGCTCATGGAAACGACCCAGAGCTCATGGAAACGACCCAGAGCTCATGGAAATGACCCAGAGCCCATGGAAATGACCCAGAGCCCATGGAAATGACCCAGAGCTCATGGAACAGGACTGCATCCATCCACACGGCTCTTGGGTACCTCCAGCGAGGGAGGCTCCACACCCTCCCTGGGCAATCTATTCCACTGCACTGTAACCGTGATTAACCTGACAACACCTTCTCCAAGGAGCAAAATACATGACGGATAAATAAACAAATAAGCAACTTACAGGGCCAAAAAAGAAAAACAGCCCACTGCGCTTTCCTCCACTTCCACTTTTTATACTTCAGGCGTGCGGGTAGTGGAATAACACAAACACACACATGCACACGCACACAGAGACACGGAACCAGGCGTGCTCCCTCACGCCAGGGAAAGGGGGCAGTGCCCCATTTCAGCCCCGCGGGGCGGGAGCCGCCTCACCCCACACGCTCCGTGAGGGGCCCGGCCCTGCCCTGCCCTGCCGCCCCGGTGCCCGCACGGGACGGGGCCGGTGCCCGAGGCACCGAGAGGCACCGACAGCCGCACCGGGCACCGTCCCCGGGCACCGACCGATGCCAGGGCGAGGTCAGCCCCGCTCCCGCCGCCCCGAGCCCCCGGCACCTTCCAGAAGCTGCCGCTGGTGCCTGGCGCTCTCCGCCGCCGGGCAAGGCCCGCGCTCCGCCACCCTTCGCTGCGCCATGGCTCCGCGACGCCCCGGGGCCCGGCGAGTCAGGGCCGGGGCAGGCCTCGGCGGCACCGGGAGCCGCGGGGAGCAGGAGGCGGGACCGACAGCACCGGGAGCCGCGGACAGGAGGAGGAGAAGGAGGAGGCGGGACCGGCCGCTCCTCCTCTCCTCACCCCACCGGGTCGCGGCCGCGCTCCCGCCCCCGCCGCCGCACGGCGCATGCGCTTTTCTCGGGGCATTACGGCTTTGCTGTGGTGTACGGGAGCACGTGTCGGGCTCCACGTCCTTGAAATGGGATGGCGGGTTAGCGGCGGTAATTACGGTAACGCCGGCTTTTGGCCGTGCTCGCGTGGGTATATACGGTAACGGGGATGCGCTCACTAGTGGTAAATACGGTGCGGGGTGGTGGTATCCCAGCCCGGCTCCTCGGCCCCGGCTGCGGAGAAATCACATAAATCATATAAGTCACATAAATCACAGGATCGGTTGGGTTGTGAAAGGCCTGAGATCATCGAGTCCAACCTATGACCGAACACCATCGTGTTAACTAGGCCATGGCACTGGGTGCCACGTCCAGTCGCTCCTTGAACACTTCAAGGGACGGTGACTCCACCGCGTCTGTGGGCAGTCCGTTCCAGAGTCTAATCAACTTTTCTGTGAAGAAATTCCTCCTCATGTCCAATCTGAACCTCTCGTGGCACACAAGGGGGAGTTCTATAGGCTGTGTCCTCTTCGCCTGTCGCTGGTTGCCCGGGAGAAGGACACGACCCTCCCCGGCTACATCCTCCTTTCTGGGAATTGCAGAGCGATAAGGTCCCGCCTGAGCCCCCTTTTCCCCAGGCTAAACACCCCCAGCTACCTCAGCCGCTCCCCACAGGACTTGTGCTCCAGACCCTTCCCCAGCTTCGTTTCCCTCCTCTGGACACACTCCAGCGCCGATCGTGCCACAGGGCAGCGGGATAAACCCCGCCTGCTCGTTTTCCCTCGGTGATGGCTTCACATCAGCGAAGGCAGCGGGATCTCCCCTCAGGGAGCGGGAGGCGGGAGCGCCTCGGCGCCTCTGCCGCTGGAGCAGTGCCGGGCTGCAGGAAAAGGGGAACACTACTGCGGTTGTTCCTCTCGTTCGAAAAGAAAGCTTATTTGCCGGGAAAAAGGAAAACTCCTCTATCAGCCCCGGGATTTTCCTCATGTCGGTTTCTGTCAGTAAGAACGTTTGAAATCCCGCAGAAAAGCCGGAGGGGCATGTCCCAGTGTTCGCAGATTCCGTGGCGTTCGTTCAAGCCGAATGTGACCTCGAAGCACCTTTTCCTCTGCAATCTTCTGGCAGCAGGAGATCCCTGAACCTTCCAAGTGCCCGGGCAGCACAGAGTGTTACAGGGAGATTCTCCAGGGAGAACACTGGAACCCGACGGACAAGACACATTGCATAAGCTTCTGGGCAGACGGAATGGCTGATGGAGCTATTGTGGCTCCCCCTCCTCTCTTTTCCAACTGTGTCTTCTTACAAATGTCCAACCTTTCCTCAGGGTCTTCTAGCAAGGAAGCTCTCCTGGGGGAGCTGGACATACAGATTTAACCTCAGCCTCGTTTGTCTGATTACTCCACCCTTACACAGTGACTAAACTGCTCTCAAATTGCTCATACAGGATCCAGCAGATCAGTTGTTTCATAGCAGTGGTATTTACAGGTTTCATTTCCTGGGATCACAGAACTTTCCAAAGCCATGAGGAAGATGTCAGCACACAGCAGAGCTCTTAAAAGCGTGGCTTTTATTGCTACGTGTACAAAACTCGCTGGTGTTACAGTGCAAGCGTCTACAGGAAGTTGATGATTCATTTAAGATCTAAATAGTCTAATATGCTATTACACAAGAACAGCCCCTGCCAAATCCAGTGGCAGGAAATAATCCAAGCTATAAATTGTGGTCAGATTCCACATAAAGCTTCAAATCATGAGCAGATTCCATTTGAACGTATAATTTACTCAGAATTTCTTTCTTTTAGAATCAAATTATTTAAAATTATTTCATTCAATCATATAATTAGCTCTTTTAACATTTGCAATTGATAATTCAGGAATTTAGTGCCCTGGGATGCTGATTAGGTCTATGACCTGGGTGCTCTGGGCATTGATACCAGATGAGGGAGTTTGTTTTTTCAAACCCTAACACACCCTTTCACTAGAAAATTGTACATACTAGCAAGATGGAAATTGCTGACACTGTAGAAAATGGCACTTTTTCCCCTATTGTAAATGCACATCATGTTTGTAATCTCTTTTTGGTTATTACTTCTGAAGCTCCAGGTAAAATGATTCAAACACTCTACTTCTTTCCTCTCATACTAACTTCTGACAAAACATCAAACAGATACTAAATAGAAGAATGTTGGAAGCAAAATTGGAAACCGGATTATTATGCAGAGAAATCTGTACCAAGTCATCCTGAAACAGAAGAGGAAAGATGCAAAGTGAAAGATGTAAATAAAATAAGTACCACAATTTAAAACTGTAGGTGGTAAATGCTGCAAGGGCCATCTCTCATTTTGGTGAGGTGGATTGTTCATTCGGTGTGGTATGAATCCCAGTTTGAATCCCAGGAGCAACTCAGAGCCAAGGAGTTGGGCAGAGCCTGCTCCAGGGGATGGCTGGTTTCTAATTAACCTGCTCTGTATTGTGTAGCCCTTCTATGTAACCCAAATGTAGGTGAACTGGCACACAGGCCAAGCAGCTTCTCAATCTTGCTGTTGTGGATCTCTGCAGTTCCCCTGTCCAAGACACCGCTGTAAAACGCTCAACAAGCAATTTCAGCAACACAGATTTGCTCCACATTTCCCCTCCCATTTTGTAGAAAGCACATGGGCTGGAGATGATTCCAGGATGCTGATTCTGCAGTAAGCTCACAGCGCTAGTATATATCTCATTAAAAATAGAGAAGATAACTCTAATCACCTCACTGTTAGGGAGCTCCAGCTCTCTGAATTGCTGCCAGAGTGAAATTTAAGGATTCATTAGCTAGACCACTTTGCAGTTGATATGTACTGAACAAATTATATTTGTTAGACTGGATAATCAACAGGCTTTTAAACTCTTCACTGTTCTTGATTCCCCTTGCTGAGAGGGTACTGCTGGTGTGAATATGTTGTCTATTTCACTAAACTTTGAAATTGTCAGAAAGGTGTTTAGTATCTGCTGATAATTTGGATAGTCCCCTGCAAAGATGTCCACACCTAACAAATGTCAGCAGAACCTGTGCACTCACTCAGGAAAAAAAAAGGACGTATCTGGGGAATGTTCTTTAGGGCTCACTCTGCAAATAAAATAATTCAGGAACTCTAATTAGAAGATTAACTTAGATTTATTTACTGGCAAGAAGGCAGAGAATGAAAAATACTGCTGTAGGCCACATGCTGTATGTATTCAGAGGATGAAGAGTTTTGGTAGCTGGAACTCAGTGAGTATCAAGGAAATTTTTGACACATGGTTGAGATCAGCACTGCCAGGAACAGCACACCGGGAACCATAGCTATGGACTGAAAATAGATTTACTCTCATCATATATAAAGCATCCCCAATATATAATGTTTAACTTAAGAAACTGCACAAAATCTGACCTGTCTTTGGAGTGTCCTTCTAAAGTCCCACCTGACAGGGAACAGAGGCTGCAGAAAGCAGAGAAATGAGAGAAGGACTCCAGTCTCCAGCTGGAGTTTCTTCAGTGACTTTACCAGTGGGAGCAGCACTCTCTCTGTCCTTACAGGCTAGCGACTGAATGGGCCAAAAGCTTTATATGAAATGGTTTTTGCAAAACACACCTTAAACTCAGAGTATGAGTTCTTTCCACCTATCTGTGAACCAAAAAGAAAAATGTTTTTCTGACCTGCTGGAAAGTAACAAAATAGATTGACATCTATCAGGGCAGCAGCTAAGTGGCCAGCTCCATGAAGTCATTTCCTTCTGTGGGTGGCTAGATGAAATGCTTTATTTTTGTCAGACTGAAAGAGCTGTCTTCCCTCAGCACGGAAACTTGTGTTTGCCTCTTTTCTAAGTCACTCCTAGATGGACTGATAGAGCCCATCTCACATGGCTGAGTCACTGACACTGCTGATGCTTTGTGTACTGAGTCATGCTAATTGTCAGCAAGAGGAAGGAGTGACCCTGCTCCTGAGAGCTTCTAGCTGAAAACGGTAAAAACCAGAAACATTAATCAACAAGCAAATCATACATGCAATTTCTTGAGAAGTGCAGCTCCAGAACCCTTTTTTCCCCCTATTCCACGTCTTATTTTTGACCACCACAAAGCAAACGGCATTGTTTTAACATTTTTATTTTGTATAAATGTGACAAGAAATTAAACCTCGTACATTTATTGTCGTTCTATCTGAATTCTAATTTAAACCAAATAAATCTAGGTGTTTGGAATGGGGCTCGTGTGTTTTACTGAGCTCAGTAACTTACTGAGTTACTTTCATCAGTTAGGGTGAGGAGTCTCAGGATGTAACTGGAGAATAACCAGCTGCACAGGAGACAACTTAGGGTAGAATGCAAATGCTCTGTTAAAAATTAATAGAAAAATGTCACCAACAAGTGAAATAAATAGAAATGAGCATCTATTTGTAGCTGTTCGTGTGAATGAAGGATTAAAAATTTCTTGGAGCCCAAAGGAGAGATAATGAAAGCTTTTATAAATAAAAATCAGTGCTCAAGGACAGAAGCCGGAAAAATTACTAAACTGCAAGTGAGAGCAGAACTTGTAAGCATTAAAATGAGTTGAATCTGAGCTCAGGGATCATAGATATTCAGATCTGTTTCTCTACTGGTGTATTTTTTAATAGAAGGTGTGTTTCTTAACTCGTATTGTCCATTTTATGTGCATTTTGGCTACAAACTGCACATATGTACAGAGAATACACTGCGTACAGATTAATGTACAAATGTACAAAGTGCAGATTTTTAACAGTGTGCACCTATTTTCATTACTGCTTAATTACTTAGGAACACAGTGAAACAGGTAGCTATGATGTTTCTATGCCAAATGGTAAAAATAAGAGCCAGATTCTCAATTCTGATGCACCTCTTGTTCCTAATTAGTAGTTAATAAAACCCCTTTAACAGCCAGCCTTTTTTTTTTGCTTTTTTTTTTTTTTTTTTTTTTCCTATTGCATATGTCTGTGGAGTGCATGAAATGGAGAAAAAAACTTTCCTGGTCACTCCACTCATACTCTATATTTGAATGCAAAAACCAGGAATTAAAGGTTATTTTGTCTTCCTTCAAAATAAGAGTGAAACATACCCTGTAATAAGCTTATGCCACCCCAACCGAGGAACATGAAAGATGTCAGTTTCCTTAAATGTAGTTCCAACCTTCAGAGACCTTACTTCTTATTCTATATTTTCCCCCACCCTTGGAAAGCACTTTCTCTAAAAGTCAAACCTCTTATTAAAAATAACAATAAAAGAGGGAATTTTTATCACAGTACAAGGAATCTCAGGTGTCCTCCCGACAGCAATAACCAACTTAGTGTTTGTAACAGGAGGAGGGATGAACAACTCCACCTCCCTGTCAATCACCTCATCCCAGCTTCTAGTCCAACCTACAGCATCTGAGTTCTGGGAATGGGCTCAGGGAGCAAGTATGTTGAAGAACTCAGACAATGTCAACTCTTTAAGACAGGTAACAAGGGAAGCAAAAATATTTCCAAAGCACGAAAATATTCCTGGCATCTTATTCTAGCTCAGAGCCTCCTTCCAAGCCCTTGGGGGTACCTGTGGAGCACAGCAGAGCCCACACAAGCAGAGCAGAGGAGAGTGTGATTGGGGGAGGCCAAAAGGGAGGCAGCAGGAGAGGAGAGGGGGATGTGGAGCTGCAGGGAGAGTCCTTGCTTGACTCAAAAGCAGCTGTACAAGACTTCAGCCATGCAGCTCTGCTCTGCAGCTGAGGTATTTATAAGCTGGTGTTTATTGCTTGTGATAACGATCACAGTCGTAAATTTCTGTGTAGAGAATGCACAGGCCCTTATCCCGAGATACACCCATTAGTTGTGATTCATATTTAATGCTAGGGTAGGATTAAATGTAGTAATCAGATTTATAACCTGTCTGAAACTGAGTTTGTACTAACATAGCTGAAAAATCAAATATTCCTGCTAAGAGGAATATGTTCCTTCAAGGATTCCTTCTAATCTACAGCAGTTATGTAGCTGGACATATCTGTCTGGAGGGCAAAATTTTTCAAATGTAAGTTATTCTGTGCTGATTAAAAAACCACCTTTAATCTGATCAAAGACCAATTTTAATTTTTCTTTGGATGCCGTTACAGATTCTGCTTCTACAAATGTGGAATTGAAGTCTCAGCTCAGTTAAACCAAAGATTGTTTGTCTGGAGAATCAGCTTCAGGCCACCTCCCAATGTTGAACACATGCTAGGGTGTGTAGCTTTGACAATGTCTGATCTGCTGGAGTAATGACAGAAATTAATGCTGCAGAATGCAATCAAGGTTTTTTTAAGCTGCTTTTTCTACTGCCCTCAAAAAGGCCCAAGCAGAACCTCCTGCTGGAACTCATCAGAACCTGAATGATCTCGTCTGGCTGCTAGGTTCTTAAAAATAGCATTCCAACTGTCTATTGACATTTCCTTTCTGCATTTTATTTGTTGACTGTAAGTAGGCTAAGCAGGTGTGATAAAGAAAGCTTCCTTTTATTTTAATTTGGCCTTATTTGAGGTCCTAAGTCTGGTGCCCAATGTTAAGAAAGAAGCTAGATGAGGAAATGTGAGGGGCACTGGTTTAATCAACCTTCTTCCAAAATTGACAGTTTGAAGTGCTGGGCATTTTGTGTTGCTTCTGAATCTCTTCTTACCATCAATGAACCTGAAATTATAGCAGTTGGCCAATCCAAGCCATTCACAACCTGTGCTCACAAACACAGTTGCTTTTGCTGCTGAAGAGGAAGGTTCCTTGCTTTTGATTTAAAAATTCTCCTACCTTAAAGGAGTGAGATAGTTAAAAATTTAGGATCTTTGGAAGTACAGACCAGCAAATAATTGGGAAAAAAGTGACAGGATAGACACTTGATTGAGGAAGAAAATGTGGAACAACAATTCTGATGGGGAAGTGTGTTCAGGTAATACAGGAGTCTGAAACAGGTTGTAGAAGAAAGCAGAATAAGGAAAAAGGAAAAGTAGGAAAATTCAACATTAGTTTAAAAAAACCCAAAACTTCCAGAGGAAAAATATAGAATTTCTAAATATTTCCCAAATTGTAAGGACTCCTTGCAACCTTCAGATAAATTGCATGAATTGCATTTGAAACCAGAAGGGAAGAAGTTTTTTTCCTGTTACAACGTATTTCACAATTGACAATTTAAGAATGCATGGTCTAATCACAATATGTGCAAATGTCACGCCCTATTTTCATCTCGATTGCTTTTTCTGTGAGGTACAAAATGTCTGCAGTGAGAATGCTCAGAGTTTGTCCTGATCTGGCCTCTAAGTGCTTGCAGGAAACAACCATAAAGAATGGGCCAATAACCAGTTCACAAGGAACAATCCCTTGCTGTATGCAGCCACACCCCTACATTTAAAAAAAATATATTCAGGTCATCATTAAACCAGTAGTCTGCAATGGAAAATAATTAAAATTCAGAGCAATATCAGAAGGGTCAAAACGTGATTTAATTGAAACATTTTAGAAAAGCTGCCAACATTCTGAGAAACGATTTGCTGTATGTGTATTCCTATGGGAAATTATGAAATCAATTGAAATGCTGTAATATGACTGATAGCACCTACTATCATCAAAAATGAGCATCACAAAATCAGTCGTTAATCAGGATTAGAAATCAAATAGGGACGGTCTGATAAGAATTGACTCTTTTCACCTAAGGCAGTTCTGTAAAGAAAACCTCTTGATTTCAATTTTGAACATTATGCACCCAGTCCTAGACAAGTCTCCTGCCAGATACCTTGGCTGAATGCAGAAATCCAGATTTACAAATATCAATAAAGAAATTTGTATGTTTTCTACTGCATGAAATAGTAGTTTCCTTTCGCCTATGGATAAACCACAGGATCGGCCTTTTGGCCTGTTCCCTGCAAAAAAATTGGTTAAACCCAGTGACTGCAGAAAAGAAGTGTCAGGGGCTTGAGTAAGACATTATTAACTAATATGATGTAATAATTTCTGAATGAGCAAGACTAACATGGGGAAAATAAAAGGAGTCCACAGGAACTCTGATAAGTGGGGTTATAATAACCACAAGAAGCTGGTGTGCCATTATTCTGTAGAAATCCTTACTGTAGCTGAACCAGCACATTTACTTTTTTGTGTGGAATTACTTGCTGTACTAGCAATACAATATCATCCAACTGCTTTAATAAACTCTAACCTTGATTTAGCTATAGCAATTAATTATTTTACCTTGTCAACCTGGCAGAAACATGAATGAAAATTCATTTCTCATTCTGAAGTGAGGAATCCTTTCAACTCAGGAAAGGCCAGGAGTGGAACAGCAGGATGCTGGCAAGCAGGGGCCAAGGATTATGAGGAGAGCCCAGAGGAAGCTGACACAGCTCCTTGCTATCCTGAGAACATGATGTTGTCCTGCATGCATCATTCATGTACCTTCCAAAGGTGAAATGAGGGGCAAATATTTTCCACCTTGTTACTTCACAAAACACCTGGAAAAGACACAGAGTCTTGTTCAGACGAAGACATGGGCACTGGCAATGTTTCTTGTGTTTCCTGCCTTGCCTTGCTGCTGCAGGTACTGGAATTTTAATCCAGCTGTTGGCTACCAAGAGCCCGGAAGTTACAGGAGTGAGGATTTCTGAGCAGCTACTCCTGCTGTTCCACCTGTTGCTCTACATAAACAATTAGTGATGTACCCACAATCACCAGGAAACACAGACGTGTGCACAGCTGGAGTATTATCAATTTCATCGCTTGTTTTCATATCTGCATTTCTGTAGAAATTTACACACAGGTCAGCATAAGTCCAGTGTTTGCACATTCCAGCATTATGACTGCTTTTGTTACATTAGAAGACACTGGTATTTAAAACAATATATAACCAAATAGAAAACATTAAACCCTTTTGGACAGCAATACTGAATTGTGAAACTTTGCAAGGAATAAAAACTATGAGTGTCCCAACAAAAGTGTTAATCTGACAACCTCTTTAATACAAGTAAAATAAAGTTAAGATAATTTTGTTTTATAAAACCATATTTTTAATACACTCAAATTCTGTTATTTATCTTTGCTTTATCTAGGATATCTCCATGTTTGTCAACCCTAATTTTGTTAGTTTTGACTCCTTTAACATAAGCAGCTATCTAAGACTTATTATTTATAGAAATATTTCTAATAGCAAAGAAATTTCATGAAAAAGGTAGTTTTATGAAATGTTATTTATTTTAAAAATGTATCAAAAGCTGTGACTCACTTAGTGAATCAGGAATCAAACAGGAAAGCATGTTTCTTCTAGTACTTTTACCTTAACTTGCTGGCTTATTTGCTGCTCACAAACTCTGTATCTCATCTCAGTTTTTCTCCCAGTGAGCTGTGAGAGCACTTCCTGTTGTGGGTTTTTCTTTTCCCTGGGTTTTTCTTTGATGCCTGCCTTAACTCAGCTTCCTCTTGAGCAGACAGAATTCAGCCTGCCTCGGTCAGTCTCCTCTCTTTGCAGCCAGACCCAAGAAACACACTTGGCTCTGTAGCTTCAATTCTTCACCTCTTCTGCTAACACCGTTGTGATTACCTCAGCCGTACATTCTGCAAAATAACCAAAGTGGTTTTACATTTTTCCTCCATAAAAGACTCCTTCTCTCTACCTGCTCCCCTTGCGTTATGCAGAAATTCAGAAACTGTACTCTCTGAGTACTTTGCTTTGTCTATCAAGTTTAGAAAGGACAGAGGGAAAGGCAGATGGGAAAACTGAAAAGAAAAAGGAATAATGTACCATGCCAGCACAACCAAAATGTGTTTTCTTTTTTATAATAAATTTATAATAAATCCCAATGCACAGTTAAGACTGTGGTCATCACGAGAGGTCAGTAATTTTTACTGATCTGAAATGCTTCACAGGGTCCTGAGGAGCCACACTGGCACACTTCCCAAACCCAGGTGTGTCCTGAGGGGACTGCCTGGAGTTGTGTGACTGGTACAAGTTCACAGACTGAATGCTGTGTTACTAGATTACTGAAATTCTTAATGTGTATGGGTAGTTCCTTGCATATGAAAAGCTTTCCTTTAGTGCTGAGAATTTACTCTAAGTGAATTTTTAACATGATAAAACCCTGGTCCTGTTCTACTGTACTTGTTATTGAATCAATCTAAATGAAAACAGGATAGGATTATAAAGACTAGAATTACTCTAAACAGAACTCTGTCTTATTAAATAGAATTAAAAATTATAGCTTGATAAATGTACATATAGTTTGCATAAGCCTCGCACATATTTAATTAAATAAAGTTATAGCTTAAATATTCTTTTAACTCTTCAGAAGTTCTGGAAATTTTTGCCTGTTCCACAGCTTGAGTATTTTCACAATTCCTTCTGAACAATTCCAGTTTATTGCTGCATCTTGGCTGTAAAAACTGCATTAGACAGCCTGTGTTTTAAAAATCAGCATCTGCTTGAACACTAATTCATAGATACACACCCCTTATATGTAAATGTTCTTTACATTTGCTTCCTCAAAATGTAAAGTCAACATTACATTAGATTTACAGCTGTCCATTTGAGGAATAATCATAAAAAATAAATAAGCTTGGGGTCCTATTTAAGGAACAGTAAGGAATGGACATACTTGTTTCCTTGCAAAAACAAAATAAATCAACTCCCATAATGCATATAAAGAAATATTCTTGGAGAACTCCACGATCACAGGCATTATTCTGAGCTCACACTGTAATTCATTTCACAGTAGTATAACCAATTCCACTGATGTCTTTGTAACTTCTGTGCCTGTGTAACTGTATCAAAAGAGTGAGAAAAAGCATGAACTGTGAGTGTCATCTTAATGCCACAAATACCAGTTACTGCCTGCTGCTTATCCCTCCAGGGTGTCACCAATCCACCATTCTGCAGCTCTCTAAGTGGCATTTTCCCTCGGGGCCATGAAATATAAATATACAGGGTGGAAAACAGAGCAAGAGGCAGGAGGAGGAGGTGAAACTGCCGTAGGTTACAGACACTCTTGCTCCTCTGTCTGTCACACAGGGCCTGAAGCAGGTTGTGGGCTGGATTAGCTGGATGTCCACACAGTGCAAACCGAGCCTCCAGCAGCAGACAGATCTAAACTGACAGCAAACAGCAAAACCCCAAACATTGTGCAGTTCACTGTCACATTATCTAGTCCAACATCCTGTTCAAGTTTTATGCACATGTTCCTTATTAAAGCCCTAATCTTGTTGGTTTGACTGAAGCACAGCTTGTGTTTTCAATAAAACATATCTTCCAGAACTGCACCCAGTCTCACTTGGAGAAAAGAGAATACCAATTACTGCCACTGGGAATTTTTTTCAGCGACTCTCTAGTTTCACCTGTTAGACATTTGTTCCTCTTACAACTTTATTCATTAAACAGACATTCAGTACCCACTATTGTCTTCTTGAACACTTTTTCCTCACCTTGCTGTCCAGAGTTAACTGTTAAAAGAATGGATGAGTGACTCCCACCATCTTGATGGCAGGAGATGTTCATTAACAAGACATCCAGTTTTTCTGCTTTCAGAAGATTCATACATCAGAGATTTTTGTATTTCCTGGTTTTGTTTGTTTGTTGAAGTGTTTTTAATTTTTTTAATAAACCATTGATCTAAAGCTCTAGGAAAGCTCTATCTCCTTGGCACTTACTCAGGATCTTAATAACCCTGGCTCTATTACAGCGACTATTTTTTTTGCTGCCCCATCTCAGCGTTGCTACTCCTGCTGCTCCACTTGCAGACACTTCCACCAGCTAATGGCTGAATCTTGTTTTCAGCATCTCTCCCCTGGGACACCTGCTTGGATACAGGGTTTAGCATCTGCTCCAGCCTTGCCATCTGGCTGGAGGGGGTGGGCATGGCTCCTGGGGTTTTTGCTGGGGTGAAGCAACTATTGAGCTCGTGGCTACATAAAGGAGTGTGGTGCCTTCTTCACTGAACAAAATTCAGAAGAAATTTCAGCAAAGTTCTCCTTAGGGGTAAAGCCAACTACCAGGTGACTTCAAAGGGATTAAAGGGAGCTTTGAAACCACGAACTGGGCATGCAATGGCATCCTGCTCCCTTGGCTAGAGCCAGCCCCAGATCAGGGACTCTACAAGAAGCTACCCTTACTCTGCCTGCTAAATCTCTGGTTCACCTCAGCACAGCTGTAGTGGACAAACAGCAACCAAGACTCCTCACAACTTTTGTCTTAAACCTAACTGGACATTTCAAGTCGGTCTCATACAGATGAGGAGAATAAACTCTTCATCTTGAACAACTTTTCATGCATTGCAATTTGTAAACACTTAAAACAATGGAACATCTGTCTCTCCCTACCAAAGGAAGGGACAAACCACTTCCCCACTCCTCCTCTTCAGACATCTGTTTTCAACTCAAAGATTGTGGTTTTGCCACAACATCCTGCTGGGAGCCAACTGCTCGTTCCAACCTGCATGCCCATGGTACCCCTGATGATCCTTCCAATCTTTCATTTTCTCTTCTTCTATGTGTAGCTCCACATTTAGCTGTGTTAAAGTGCATTTCTGTTTCTTTTTCAAGTTATGCTCTTATCCCATCCATATAGGATTGTTTTGCAAATCTTACATCATTCTCACAGTGATCTGCAGTGATTTTTGCATTTATTTCAAAACTGCATTAAGTATCAAATAGAGTCTGCTAGTGGTGTCAGCAGAAATCCTGTAGAAATTGTCCCCTTAAATAATCACTCTTCACTTATCACCTTTTAACTGAGAATTGTAATTTAGCCAGTCCTCAATCCCTTCAGTGTGTGCTCAGGGTCATAGCCTACTGTAATTTTAAGCAAAGAAAGGTACTCATTTTGTATCGTTTCCCCAGCCAAACCAGAGAACTCCTCAATCAACTTTGTTTGATGATCTTACACCAAAATATGTTGACTAGCAGGTTTCATTTTGTAGTTTCATATTCTAATCCCATTTCAGTTTTTTTAAAAAGATAAACAGTTCTTCCCAAACTTAGCTTATCATCACAATATTTCTGTGCGTACCTTTTTCTTCCTGTTGCCATCTTTGATTTAGCAAAAGTAGTTCCACGATAACTTTGGGTGTTGGTGATTCATCTACTCATTCCTGCCCAAACTCCCTTGGATCTGTAGGACTGGTTAAGTACCTTCATGTGCAAGTATTTTTTTTTCCAAATCCCAGGTTGACATTTGGAATGCTGTTGATGCATTAACACGCTCTGCATAGCTGGAGTTAATTTGGCTGCTGTCAAATCTGCTCTAGCACAGAACAGCTGATAGGAGCATTTATCAGTTATTGACTTTGGGGAGTTTTTTTGGAACATGTAGATGGCATAAAAATTTATGCACAATTCTTTAGCAACGTCTGGTAAATGCACCCAAACGTGGTGATCTTTGATAACTGTGCTGTCTTTATATATGATTTCTGGCTTTTCACTGACAGTAGAGAGAATGGTGCCCCAGAAAGGCACACAGGCTAAGCAGTGCTCCACAATCAGCTCCAAGGAGCACAATACTTTATTAAAGCTGACAAACATTGTCTTTGTTATTGTTCCAGCTTTCCAGGGAAAGTGCACATGACTGCAAACCCCAAGACAGACAGTCTAGGAGAGCATGTTTATCTTCAGGAATAATTGAGACCGATTTGCATCCAGTGTTTGAGGCCTGTGCAATACCACATCACCCTTTCTGAGATAATTTGAGAGGCTCTGTTCTCCCCACAGCAGCCTGAGGTTGTCTATAAGCATTCCTACACAACAGAGAACAGTTCTGGGCAGCTAATCCCTGCAACACGTACTTTTTTTTTTTTTTTTTTTTTTTCTCTTCTGAGACCAAGAATTTGATGAGGCTTATCTGGCTAAAGGACATACTTCCTTCCAATGTTAATTCTCATGATATAAAATTTGACTTCAAAATTAATTTTTTCTTCAAAATTAAATTTTTCTCTCAAGTCATCTGTTGCATCTTGCAAGGTATTTATTCATGTCCCCTTTGTTTGCTAAACAGGTTTGGCCAAAGTCCTCACTAACTGCTAAGCTGTGATGGGTGGACTTAAAGTCTCTTTTGTCCTGCTAATACTGTTCAAAGAAAGTATCTGATGGAAGTGGGTAAATTGATTTAATCCAAATTTCAGTGCTAAGGATGCCATAGCTCCCCAGTCCCTTGTAATTTGAAGTCATTTGCCATCCCTTAGGTTGCTCCACTCAAACTGCTGGTGTGTCAGTTTTCATCCAGCTTTACTATTTCATCTCTCTCTAACACTAAGCTACCCACAGCAAATGTAATCCACCAACAAATTGTTCAGATTTGTGAGAAATTCTTCTTTAACCTCATACATGTTTCCTCTTAAATTTGGCTTCCTGTCGACATGAAATGTCCATCTTGACTGAATCCTGCATTTATTGTTTTCTGTAAGTAATTTATGCAATTAATCCTGCTGTGAAGTTAGCTATTGTTAATACTTATGGGCAAGCAAAGATGCAAGTACAAATTTTCCTGGACAATGCAAACATTCCTGGACATACAAGGTTTTCTCTTTCACAGGGGACAATTACTTATTTCTTTTGCACAACTTTTTTTTTTGTCCTCCTCACTTTTACATCCAAACAGGAAGAAGCTCTGGCACAAACTTCCAGATCCACAGCACCTTTGCTGACAATGGCTCCCATCCCATTGTGCTTGTCTTTGCAGCATTTCACATCTGTACATCTGACACGGAGCATTATGCACAACCAGCATGTCACAAGCCCTCTGCCCTTTGAAGTACTTATTTTTATTTTTAGAGAAGATACGTTCTGTTTCATAAGTTGTTGGATCAGCTTAGCACCCTGGCTGGGGGCATTATTGCTTTGCTCCTTTGATACAAAGAGCATTGAGATTTGATCTTGCTCTCTGTGCTGTGACACAAAAGCAGGGAAAAGACTTTGTTGCAGCATTTTGTAATGGTATTTAATCTACAATATTTCACTTTTTTTTTTTTCTTTTAAACATTTTGTGCAACATCTAGAATAGCAGTATGACTGCAGATCTGGGCAACTCATAAAAGAACAGCATATGACATCATGTCCCAAAATTATGCCACATTGCCACTTGGGTCATCTGGGCCCATATGTCTCCTGTGCTTACTTAGAAAGGCAGACATGAATTGTTGCTTCACAGTCTAGTTTCATAAATTAGTTGCTCATTTGCACACTTGTCATAAGGAAAAACTACATAGTGTAAATCATAAGTTTTAGCATTATGTTAAAAAAACACCCTACCAACAAACCAGTAGCACAAGAAACTGAGAAACCCAGGTTTTAGTCCAGCAACAATCACGGAAAAATCACTAATTTGGGAAAATTATATACAAAAGCAAGTCTGTTACGCTGTTCCATATATGCAAAGACACTCTAGATAAGCCTAGATTTCCTGAAACTGTTTAACTTAACTGCAAAGAGATAGTGCACTTTATGAACTTTCTAAATCATATTACTTTTAAATTTTGTTATTTTCTGTACTTGCATTTCTGCTTTTCTCTCTTTGACATGTGCCTTCATTTCAGAGTCATTCCAGGATGAGGTGTTTGTGAAAATTTTTTCTTGATGGTTTTATCTGACTGTTCAATAAATTCCTCTCATAAAAATAACTACCAAAATCTCAAGTACATTGCTGCATGCCATCCCCCAAATGAAGGCATGACAGTGAATGACTGTATAGTGCCAATTAAATTTTACAACTCACTGACTTATAAATAGCATTGCTCATTTTATCGTGACTCCTCATGGAAGTGAAATTACTTCAGCGCTCAAATGCTCATAGGATGAAGCCTACAGAAGTGACATACAGAGGACCAAGTTAAGCAGTTCAGTTATGACTCTGTGACCCAGCCAAGGCCTTCAGAATCATGGAATTGTCATGGTTGGAAGAGACCTTCAGGATCATCCCACCAACCCAGCACTGCCCCTGTAACCCCTAACCCAGTAACCCACATCACCCAGCACCAGTTTCAGATGCCTCTTGAACACGGGCAAGAACCTGTTCCATTGACTGACCACCCTGACAGCGACAATTTTTT
>CM031861.1:11421887-11459473 GCA_018697195.1 Certhia americana | reverse complement strand
CTCAGAATCAGATCTGCTGGCCTGGGCTGAGCTCAGAATCAGATCTGGCAGCCTGGCGGTGTTTGGCGTTCCAAATCCCGTGGGCTCCGTGTTCAGCAGGGCTGCCGGGGTGGGTGTGCTCCCTGGGTGTACACGGACACGTGTCCAAGGGACGGGGGCAGACAGGGTTCCCAGCCCAGGTGTGTCATCCGCTTGCACTGTGCTCACCTGCCAGACTGGGATGTAAAAACACAGCAGGTCCCAGTTACACGGATTTCAGTTTTGGAAGAAGATTATATTTTTCTTCTGCTTAACCTCACCTGGTAGGTGAAAACTTTATTGATGAGACAACCACGGGGCTTGTAGACATTTGGAGAACAAAAGCGTTTTAGTGTTTCACCCAGAGAAAAGAGGATGTCTTGGTGGAGGAGGTGAAGGATAAGCCTGTGTGGCAGCTCTGGTGGTGCCTTAAGTTGTTTTTTTCCACATATTTCCCTGTTGTTCTTAAGCAGACTGCAGGCCTGACAATACACATGTAATGCAACAGATGTTCAGCAGAGCTTAGATAAAGGTGGGCCAAATGTTCTGCTGGCAGTGGAGAAAATTTCAAAAACTAAAGGTACAGCTTCGTGGAAAATAATAAAAAAACCTGATTCCTGCATGTTGTTTAATAAGTGAATGGCAAATAAATATTAGGAACCTTCGAAATAGATAGCTCTAAAACTACTCAGTGACTAATTGAGGCTTGTATAAAGTAATTGCCTGTGTTTTCCATGTACTCTGTTAAAAATTATGTTAGTGTTTGTTATTTAAGTCAAAAATGTAAAAATGTGATGGCCTATAAAGACAGTAATATCTGTGAAATCTTCAGCTGGACCCAAAATGCATTTTTTTTTTCCGTGTGCAATGGATGTCAATATTTTTATATAGTAACTTGCTTGAAATCTATTTTAGTTATTTTCTGCAGGTATTGAATTGCTGAAGGTGCAGGAGATTAACATTCTCTTCCAGTCAGGGTCTTCAGCCATTGGCAAACTCTTGCAGGAAGGATCATGCTCACTGGCCACTGGCTTTTGTTCTCACTTTGGAATCAAAACCCCATGGTCCATCGTGTACTACACAAGTGCTAAATTGGCATAAAGTCTGAATATTTGCGCCCCTTTAAAAACACCAGATATTATTAAACCAGCATGTATGAATTCTTTGTTGTGGGAAATGGAGCATCACTAATCTTTCACAGATACTTCGTGATAAAAATATGTGCTAAACCAGAAGTCTGTAAGCACTTACACATACATGCAGCTTTAGTCACGTGCGTGGTCTTGGTTTTACTTAGGTTTATTGAAGTCAGTTATGCATTTTCTTGCAGGGTGATGGTCTAAATTTGTTGAGTGTTAGAACAATTCTGTTACCAGTTAGTACTTAATTACAGGTATGGGGGTCTCTTTCTCTCTAAAGATGAGATCACAACAGCAGAGAACACTGTTCCTGCACATGGCCAGGCTGCACAGGTGTTTTTATAGCTTAACAGTTGACCTTGGCTGACCTTTCAGTTTACCTTTAATTTGTCAGAAGTGCCTCTGTTGAGCTGATGAGACTGGCTTTCAGCAGAATGATCATTTTACCTTACCAGAGAAGACTGTGCATCAGTCAGTAATTGCTATTCCTGATTAGTGCAAGAGATATATAAGTAGCTAAGAGTTAACCAAGTATTTGGGTCTGTCTTCACCATGTCCTATCAGTCAAGACAGTTCTCCTGACTGGAGAAGGGGACTGGAGTGTATGATTCCTGATTTGTCCAGGCTCTATTATTTTTCCTTTGACCTTGGCTAAGTTATGAATTGTTCTGTGCTTTATTTCTCCTTCCACTAAGTTTTATCAGGTTGTATTGCTTGCACATAAATGGCTGTGAGAACTTTCAGAGTTGAGATACTGTTAAAAAGCAGGTATTGCAGTCCCTGCCTTTGCTTTTGTCACTGTGAAAAGAAGTTACAGGGAATGAGATCGCTGGCTCTTGTGTCTGAGAATTTTCAGCTGATGGGGTACCCTGAGGTGTTCACCCATGTCTGTCCCTCTCTCACAGGGGAAAGCTGTGTTTTACCAGGACTTAGAACCAGACTCTTCAAGTAAGAGAGCAGCAGGAAGACATTGCTGCCTTTTGAAATAGTCTTTGTGCTTCATGTGTAAAGTGTTTCTCAGAAATTGTGATGAAAATAGATATTTGTAACTATGTGGCTATGGAATGACACTCTGAAAACAATACACAGTGTTGTTTCATCTTTTAATATCAACATATTTATAAAGGTGCAATTGCTAATACTTTCCTTGCAGGTTTTTTCTTTGTAATTCCAGGGAGTTTATAACTTCACTGTGATGTATGTCTTGTAAGTATCTGAGTTTAACCTCAGTGTGTGTGGTAATAAGACATCTTTTTAGACTAACAACCCAATTTTTGCTTCCGGAAATGTTTACGGACAAAAAAGTGCAATCCCCTATAACTCATCAATTTTTGTAAGCCAGAGCTCAGCAGAGTTTGTTTAGGAAGACATCCTGATGCTCTACTGGAAAGTAACTTTCAGAAGTTACATTTAAGGTTTTTTTACATTCTACGATGAGTGACAGGGAAAGGATAAAGCAGAAATCTTGTTGGCTGGCCACCATCACCATTGATTTAACAGTGCAGTAGGGCCTAGTTCAAATTCAGTGCCTTTCACTGCCTGCTTGTAGCTATAAATGTCAGAAGGATGGAATGGTTGTGTTAAATGATTGGACTCTTAGCTGCTGAGAGATCCTCCAAATGCTGGAATGCTATGGATACTGTGGGCAAGGTGTTTATAGCGTTACTTCCAGCTTGATTTTTTTTTTTTTACCTTTTCTAACATGGTCTGCACGTGTGACATCTACAGTTCTATATTGTAGTTTAAGAAAAAGAACAGAGCACGAGTGTCTTTGCTTTGATTATCAGATCATGGGCTCTCTTGAAGTTGTTGGTGTGACGTTTTACCCGAAGCAGTTCATTATTTTCACTTCCCTCATCTTCCATCTGTATATTCTGGTGCATGCTAGGTGGAAGTGTTGGGAAAGGGTTTAGAGCTGGATGTGCCAAGGCTGGTCCAACACCAGCAATCCCCTTGGGGGCAGTAAGGAACCGAGGGAGCCTTGGCTCCACTGGGAAGAAGTCTCCTTCTTGGTGCAAGTTGCCCAGCAGGAGGTAAAATCCAAGCAGAAAGGGCCGCTTGCCACTTTCTCATGACTTAACAAATAGTTCCTGTGTGTGCCTAGCAAACCTCTGCTAGGAGCATGTTGCTTTTTCCTCAGCCAGCTGCCGAGCAAAAAGTCCTTCACACTTGCCGACAGTGATGAAAGGAGCATCAGGGATGTTTGCAGGAACTGATAAATGTGTGTATCTTTTGTAGACCTTAAACTAGGGTTGCATATACATTGTAGCTGCATAAGAGGTGGGAGAACTGGCTGGCAAAAACCGGAGGTCAGAATGACTTCCACACCTGCTGAGTTCTTAAAAAAGAATTAAGAGAGTGCTACAGGGCAGTTTGCTGATTCAGCATGGTTTTACAGCTCCTGACCTTACATTTCTATAAGAAAAGTTTCATCTCACTGTCATAGTTATGTACAGCCAGTCCTGCTATGGCCCAGATCAAAAATTGCATGTAGATTTTTTTTTTCCTCCAAAACTAGAATGGAAGAGAAGCATTGAATTCTTATTTTTTTCATCTACTTTATTTTTAAAATGTTAGTCTTTATTCACTTGTGTGCTACTTTGAATAGCTATATAAATAACCTGGGGTTCCAGTTCAGCAGCATATAGTAAGTGTTGCTCATCTGGTCTGCTTTTTTGGGCAACAGTAGAGGAGGTGCCTATTGTAGTGTGTTTGTTATGGTATGTCAGCTTCCTGATGTCTGAAAAGAATGCATGGAGGTCTTTTTACCTAAGATGAAACTTGTTTTTATCATTCAGAGGCATGCAGGCTTTGTGTGAGAGACGAATATTCCTGTATTTAAAGGTTAATGTAACTTACTGCAGTGAGTATCATTACTAAAGGAAAAGTGCTTTTCCACGTTGTATTTAATTATTCATAGTTCACATGCCATGAACTGGTCTCTTCAGTGTTAACTTTGAACTTCATTGCTCTTTTGGATTATGCAGCTGTATAGCACTTTTCTCAAAAGTCTCTTTTAGCACGTGTCTAACAAATCAACCCTGCTAGGAAAAACTGCAGCAGACTGTGCAAAAAGATTGTGTGTTCTGAGCAGTGATTGGTATTAACAGACAGTGGTGCAAGGTTTGTGGTCTGATAGAACACATTCCTCAGCTAGCCAGGCTGCATAGCAAAGTTGCTCTTGGGAAAAGTCCCCGAATTCTTTGGCTCTTAGACAGCAAAGTCATACCAGTGACATGGCATGTTGGACCTTTTTGTAAGGGGGAAGGACTTGAGATAAGTTTTGGTTTTGTTTTACTTTAAATGCTGAGTTAACTGCTGAAGGACTGACTTCCATGACAGAAGTATTTTTTAATAATACTGTAGTTCTCTAAATTTAATATTTACTTTTAAATGGTACTTGTAAACAAGGAGCAAGATAATAAAAGTCAAAATTTTACCAATGTCAAAATTTCAAGTCTTAGAAATTTTCCGTTCTTCATGCAGTTTAGAATATGTGATAGTGACCATTGTGAAATCCTGATTTTAGTTCAAAAATGAACCTAAAATAGATGTGATTTTTAGTATGGTTGGTTTTTTTAGCAGTGCAGTCAGTGAAGAGGAGCATGCTGTCCTGAGAGGCAGCCCTCTTGGGGGAGTAAAATTATTAAAGCTGGAAATAGCTGAAAGAGATGTGGATTCAGTTTTTTTAATGCTGTAGATACAAAAAGGCACCTATGGTGGGGCTTATTTTAGGCTCAGTTGTTTTTTCCCAAGTGCCAGTAGAACTGAAAAATGAACTGGATGTTTATTTTAAGAGTGAAGCAGAGCAAGGGGGCTCACTGAGAGGTGATTGTAGTACTTGGTGTTTTATTTGAGCATTCAGCACACCCTTGTCTTCATGGAACTGTCCTTTCTCATCCCTACATCTCAGTTTCTCTGCAATCACCTTCCTTTCAGTGGCTTGGGAAGGAGGTCATTGTGAAGAGTTTGGGAGTCCTTTATATTCCATAGGGAATGCCTGGAAGTGTAAATGTAGCTCTGTGTTGAATGTAGGTCTTAACGGAGAGGATTAAGAGCAGGCTTTGATTGGCAAGTACAAAGTATTTTACTTGTATTAAAAGCACAGATTATATCTGGGCTGAATCTGCTCTGAGCCACTAAAGGTGATAAAGCAGCTCATCCTCATGGCTGGTTGGAGTCTGATGCTTCAGATGCTAATAAGGGTGCTACTTGTAAGATTTTTTAAAAACCAAACAGATAATGGTGTAGATGTTTCGGTTTTGTCCCTTAAAGCTTACTATAGTTCAAAGAACCCAATGAAAATACATTAATCCCAGATACTAATAGAATTGATATTTCTAGGGAGCTTCTGTAGCCTATTGTAGGCACAAGCTCAGTCCTGTCTTTGTAAATGAAGAAAACATTCTTTGGTATTTTATTAAATTTCAGTGTATGGCAGTTTTGTACACTGCTGTCTACTTTTTGTTTCTTTTAAGACACGGGATTTTTAAATTTAATTAATTTCTTTTGGTTTTCCCGTTAGTTCCTTAGTAGCTCTTAAGCATTATTTCCATATTTGCTGCTGAAATGGATGGTTTTTATTACAAGAATAGCGGTCATTTATCATGGGAAAGGGAAAGTAATCCTTCATTTTTTAAATTACAGGATTAAATGCTTCTGATTTTGCAAACATTGCAAATTTTCACTGTAGAAAAGGGATCTGTTAAGCTTACAGCCCTTATGGAAAGACATCAGTTTGCACTTTTAAGTCCATTTTATGCAGACTAATATGACCTTATTTGTAGGTGAGTTAAAGGTTGTTGAAACTGGAAGCTTTCTTCAGGTTCACAACACGTTAAATACAGGAGCACTTCCGCTGACATTAATGTTAAGCATATAATTGAGTGCTGTGCTGAATTAGGGTCTGATGTCATTCGGAATGTGCTGCAGGACTCTGGGTGCCTATTAATGTTCCTTAAGGGAAGGAGGAATTTAACGGACCAGGAGCTGTAGGAGAAATCAAACCCAACGAGTAAATTTTATTCAAAATTTATTTATTCAGCCATTATTTGGCAGTTGAAGATAATTGCTCTTTTTTTTCCTTTTTTTCATTTCTGAGTGTGTTTGCTTCTTGAGGACTTGGGGAATATCAGAGGGACATGGGTCAGCAGGACATGTGCTCATATTGCAGTGTCAGTTACTCTCAGTTCATCAAATCACACTCTGCAAAAACCATTTCAATGGAACCAGATGCTTCTGGGTGCCCTGGAGCCTATTAGAGTTTTAGTGCACAGCATGAATGTGTATAACAGTGTTTTAACATTTTGGGCAGATTCTTAAGTCAAGTTTGTTCTTCATTTGAAATCTGTTTTAAAGAATAGGAGATAGAAAACAAGCTACACTAAGCAAATCTGAGTACCAGTATCATGTCCCAGGCTGTCCCTTTTACACTTGTTTATGCTGGAACCTTTTGGAGATATTTGCTCAGGAAAATGAAAGTTGAAGAGAACATTCTAGTACTGCAGGAGTGAGCTGAGAAGTGTTACACACTCAGAAGGAATCTTGACATCATAGTGTCAGAAGAGCTTTTGGCCCTGCTAAAGTAATGGAAGGATAATTTCTGATTATTTCTCTTTACCATATGAAGTTGCTGCAGTATGTGAGGCAGTCATTTGGTTTTCATAAATAGTGTAATTTCAATGGTTTTGAAAGTAACAAGTGGGTGATAGGTGTTTACCTGATAGTTCAACAGATTAAATTGTGTGGATCTTAGCAGTTTGTCTTTGTTAGGGGAACTGCAAAGAACATAGGAAACAACATTGACATCTAAGTGAAGATAATGAAGAGAAGCAAAGCTGTTTGGAAGTTGGGTGAGGTAGATCAGGACTTGACCAACAGAGTATCTCGAAGGATGAGGTCCCACAGCATTTGTGGATAAGTTTTCCAGGACTTGGTCTCCCTTGTGATATTTTTTTTTTTCCATGCATAAAAGAGGAATTAAAGGGATTTCCCATTTGAACTCTTGTCCATGGACTCTTTACCTCGAGGATAATTATGCTGGGTTTCAGTTAAGAAAAGCAGAGTTCGTTTTTAAAGAATGCAACTCACTTTTCCCAGCAAAATAAATTTATTGTCTGGAGTTCTAGATGTGTGGGAAAGGTGGATATAGGGTGTTATAATAATGTTAAGGTTTGTTTCCTTGTGGAAAATACAACCTAGTCCTTAATGTATCAGTGACAGTTCTCATTATGGTAAGAAAAAACATGTTTTGTTTTCTCTCTGAGTGAAATTCCTGCAAATCCTTGGGAAGTTGTTACTCTGCAGATGTGTCTCCATTTGGGTCTCCCTGCTGTAGCTTTGCTGTTGTGGTTCTGTGGACAGCTGCTGCAGCAGTGCATCAGAGGTCCCTTGAAACTGGTTTTTCAGAAAGATGAAGTAGGAGTTGGACTTAGTTTTAAGACATTGTTCCCATCTGTTCCTTAGTTTATTATATAATGAACTCATACCTTGCTAGAGGTCACTGTAAACTTGCTGCATTTGAGTTTTTGGGGCTGTTCAGGTGCTCCTGCTTCAAGCGTTTGTTCTGAATGGGGAATGTGTTTGGCGACTGTGGAAGGCTGATTCCTGTTCAGTGATTTCTTCAGCTCTGTTACCTTAAACTGTAGGGTTTTTCCTCCCCCTTGCTGTCTTCAAAATACAGTGAGCACAAAACTTTGGAATGCTTTGGCTGATTAGCTGACTCCTGTGCAACTGGCTGAAATGCTGGTATTCTATTGATTGCATTACATCATTATAAAGATATTGTAAAACTTAATGGGTCTATTCGAAAACTTAACTTTTTTTTTTTTCCCCCCTCTCCATAGGCTCATAAGTCAGTGAACTTTGTTTCAACTCTGCTTCAGATCACTATGTCTGAGCAACTGGATTTACCAGTGAGACAAGCAGGCAAGTTTTCAAATATTTTTTTCATTGTATGTACTCTAATAGTGCATACACACAAGTACACATGCAGGTCCTGTTAAAATATTCTAATGGTTTTAAAGTCAAGCTCTCAGAATTTGGAAAATTGGAAGCTCAAATTGCAGTCATCACAAGCTATTATCTGGCACCTTATACTGAGTAAGGAAGACAGAAAGAAAAGGTGTGTCTGGCTCTTGAATGTTTCTTCTCCTTTATCTCTAGTGAACATTCCTGGGGGAAGCAGAATGGTTTATGGTGATGGTGCAGTTGGTCCAAGGAGATCTTTTAAACTTGTGCTGTGATGTTTCTAAACGTGCTAAGTGTGAGAAAACACGTGTCTTGGAACCCTGCTTATTTGCATGTGAGCTATCAGTAAAATTGGATGTTGGTTATTGACAGCTCCAAACATCACCTTAAAGCTGCTCTAAATTACTAGATAGAGGTTTTTAGTACAGTACTGCAGTGGGTTTTCTGACTGTCAGAAGGGACTGATCTGGATTGCTTATTTGGACCTTCCATGTAGTAGACTACTCTAAGTTGTAGCCTAAATTTAGCTTGCATTTTTGTCTTACTGCTTGGGGGCACCATTCAGTTGATGACTCAAAAAGCTAACTGGTTTACAAGTATAACATGCAAAAAGAAGGAAGAAAACCTCTGAAATTTTACCCTCCTCTACAAAAGCCAATTAAACCCCAAAGCATCCTGTGGAGATTGGGGATGGCTTATTCAAGGCCCAGCTTACAGTGTGTGTTTGCAAAGCAATTAATGATAAATCCCTCTGAGGGCTGGCTGAAATCTCTGGTTTCTGAATCTTCAGAAGGTGCATATGAAATTGAGGAAGAGAAATTGCTTTATGAACTTTTCTGTAGAATTAGATTAACAGTAACTTTGTTACCAGTTTGCCATTAGAGATTTCCTGTTACATGTTGTAAGTACTTTTCTAAGTGCTGTGATTTATATTCTGCCACACAAACGGTTTGGATTTGGTTGTCAAATGGTAAATACAGGGTTTGTTCCAGGACCCTGATTGCTACAAATTGCTGTATAACCTGGGTATAAAGGAGTTCTGGTTCTCTAGCATTCACAAACTTAATTAGACATTTTTTGCTTACTAGGGATGTTTAAAGTTGTCATTAGTATTGATCAGCTGTTCTTTTTCAGTTTTAATGAAAATATTGAGAAAATTGTTATAATGGATTTTTCAGAAGTGTGTTGCTAAATAGTTCCCCGTCTACTTACTTGAATCACAGATAAAAGCAATACCTTTAGTATTTTTATATGAAATGGGTGAAAGAGTATCAATTTAGTAAATTATTGGGTTAATAACTTGCGTGGTTTATGTATTTTGATTCTCCTACTTAGGAAGGGCCAATGCTTTTTTAGTTTTGGCCGGCTTTGTTCTAAAAAATATTTGCTTGCAAGATGTTTGTTTTGTGCTTTGAATGGCTGTCAGCTGATTTGCCACTCCTGTTTCACAGGGGTTATCTACTTGAAAAATATGATAACCCAGTATTGGCCAGACCGAGAAAGTGCTCCAGGAGAGATCCCACCCTACTCCATCCCAGAAGAAGACAGACACTGTATCCGTGAGAACATTGTAGAAGCCATCATCCACTCTCCTGAGCTGATCAGGTGCACAGTTTTAGCCTCTGCATGAATTGCCTGTGGATTCTGACTGTTTGGTTTCTTTCTTTTTTTATTTTTCCCCAGCCAAGATCACCTGCTGCAGGTCATTGTCACACACTGTGTATCCTAAACATAGAATTAATGTAGATGGAAAAACAGTTTTCAGCTTGTGTAGCATGTAGAAATGTAAAATTTCTTAAATGGAGAATATTAAGCAGAAACTACAGAATGTAAACCTTCTAAACAAAAAGGAGGTCTAAGTATGGACAGCATTTACTGCTTCAACACTCCAAGAATATTATTGAAATAATAGTAGTAACTTATCTAATCGTTGTGCTTTTGATTTCCAGAGTACAGCTTACTACTTGCATTCACCACATTATCAAGTATGATTATCCAAGTCGCTGGACTGCAGTTGTGGAGAAAATTGGATTTTATCTCCAGTCTGACAATAGTGCTTGTTGGCTTGGAATTCTTCTCTGTCTTTATCAACTTGTGAAAAACTATGAGTAAGTTCTTTCTGGTCTTTCTCCATATAAACTAGCAGAATTAATGTATTGGTGTCTATTTTTTGTACTCTGTGTGTGTTGTAACCGTGTAGAATTATCTGTGAGACTGCACAAAGGTGAAGGAAATGTAACCTTAGAAAATATTCTTGGCTACTTGCTATGCAGATGCTGGCTGGTGTATCTTTTCCACTAAAAATTACAGCAAAACTGCCCTCCTTGAAAGTTTGAATTCAGTAAAAAAAGGGTGTTTCAAAACCTTAATGTGGTACTTGTTTTTTATGGATTGATGGCAGTAAGAAAGTCTGCTCAAAATCATGACTTTTGCAGGAATTTATTATTTAAATCAGGTATGAACTTTTAAACAATTTGTGCTCTAGTACTTGGTGACAATAACCATAGAAAGGTTTTAAAGTGTGAAATCTGGAATGCTGGGAGCACAGAATTAGTTACCTGACTGGTATGATCACTTGGGTGATCAGAGAAAAGGACAATCCTGGAGTCAGGGAATTGTAGTATTGGAACTGATGGAATCCACAGCTTAACTCTTTGAAAGCATTGGAATGCATAACATTTCTGTTTCATGTTCTTGATTTAAAATGTTGCATGGAAAAATTTCCATCTAATTTCATGAATTTTACATCAATCAGTGTAAAACTGAGAATGTCAGTTTCTCAAAAATACTTTTACAGGAATGCCATAAAGATCTTTGTAATCCCAAGTGGGAGTTTTCTTAGTGGCTGAAAATCGCAAGTCCTGCTAGGAAAGGAAAGCAAAGCAAAAGATTTCTCACTTGATTTTCAGCATAAACATCTTTAACCAAATATGCTGCAGAGGTCTGTGGGCTGTAAATGAGGAAGTGTTCAGTAGTGAGTTATGATGATAGATATGCATGTTTAGGGAGCTGAGTGCAGGCACTGTGTGATAAGGTAACAGGTGTGTCTGTAGTCTCAGCTGATCAAACACTTCAGCTGAGGCCAGGAACTGCTCCTGCTTGCTCAGCTTTCTGGTGGAATCAACAAGGGTGAGTTTCATGTCACGAATCATGTAGGAATGTGCACATTTCAGTGTGTTTCTGTCAGTTCAGTGGGACACGAATCTGTGTAATTTTATGAGTTTGATCAAGTTTTTACTGCCTGAGTTGTAGGAATATTTAAGTTTTGAAATTTTTTTTCCTTAACATAGGACAGAAATATCTTGAAGCATTTTCACATTTCTTTTTCTTTGAATTCAACTAGCAAGATCAAATGGCTTTCTCTTTGCATTGCAATTTTTTCTAGTCTTTTTCATTATTTTGGTGAAAATTAGAAGCTGAATTTTGCTGAGCAACATTTAATCTTAATGTTTGGGTTTCTGATTCAGAAAATGCATGAAAGCTATTATTGAATAGGATTTTGGAGCTCAGTGTTTTGTTGTAGTTCTTACAGAATATGCCATCTGGCAGCAGATTGAGTAGTCTTTTTCTTGTTATGTTCTGAAAATTGCCACTGTTTAGGAAGCTGAGTATCGATATTTAATATTAGTGAAAAGTCTACAAAGAATGTGTTTGATGAACAAACCAAACCAAAGCTCAATCCTCTAACCCAGAAATCTCCCACAGGAGTCCAAGAGTCTGACAAGTATTGATTGCTGAATCAAGAAATAAATGTACAATCATAAAATTATATTTTACCTTGTTATTGTCATCACCAGTATAGACAAGATCCTGCTCTGCTGTGCTAACTCTTGAATCAATTAGGAGCTTCTTGTGTGGGACAAAGACTTCAAAATGTGGCTTCACTACCTTTCAGGAATTTTGAAATGTTTGAGAAAGGAAGTGGAGCTTTGGTTTCAGCATGGGCAAGCTGGTGGGCTGAGCCCAGCCTAGAAGGCCTGAGGTTTTATTTCAAAATAAAGGTTGCCTGCTCAGTCTGCCCCAGAGCCTGGATTCCCACCTTCTCTATCAGATTGTTGGCTTTGGGCAAATTGAATGGTGGGATGTGAGACCCATCAGTGGCAGGCTGTGAGAGACTTGCTTTATCCAGTGTCAGTGAAGCAATCTAGCTTCTGCAAAATATTTTGATAAATTGTGAGCTCTGATTAATGTGTTTCTCATCTGTAACACTATCTGGCTATGGCTTTATTTCTGATTCTGTCACAGGAACTTGGCTAGGGTTTCCTTTTAAGTCACAGGTTATGAGCTGTCACATAACCTACTTGTGCCTACACTGGGGCAAGGTGAGCGTTTTCAATTTAAAGCTGCCTGAAAGAACTACAAAACTGGTTTTGTTCTTCTCTAAAGGTACAAGAAACCAGAGGAGCGGAGTCCCTTGATAGCTGCAATGCAACATTTTCTGCCAGTCCTGAAGGACAGCTTCATTCAGCTCTTGAATGATCCATCAGACCAGTCTGTCCTCATCCAGAAACAGATCTTCAAAATATTTTATGCCCTTGTCCAGGTAAGAAACTTGCAAGTATATAACTGAACAGTAATTTAAAGGAATATGCTTTTCCTTAAAATAGTGAATGACAAAAATATTACAGTATTAGATTACATCTGAATCATTTTCCCTACTACTCAGCTCCATGAATCACAAGTTTCTGATTGTCTTGTGCTTTTACTTCTGAACACTGCTATTCCTGGTTGGCATTAGATAAAACTTACACATGCCTTCCTCTTAGGAAGGTAGGGTGTTTGCTACAAAACCAGTTAGAAAGTGAGTTTTCTAAGGACAGATTGTGGAGGCCAGCCTACAGAGAATTATCAGTGTAAATATAGGAATTTGGAATGGAACTGCTGTTAAATGCTTCAGAAATTAGAGTAATATCCATTTAAGTAGCATTTTAGCATGGCATAAGCATAATGAAATGGAGCAAAGACCTCTAGCACCTTTGAGGATATTTAGGATATAAGTTAGATTGAGTTCTTTAGCCTGGGTTTTGAGGTACATTGCTAATCTTTCATAGTAGCTAAGTGTAGGCAAAGATTTGAAAGCTAAAATTCAAACTGTAAAAGTAACAAATTATAAAGCAATTAAAAAATAATTTCCTTTTTTTTTTTTTTTTTAACAAGTACACATTACCTTTGGAGTTGATAAATCAGCAAAACCTGACTGAGTGGATAGAAATCCTGAAGACTGTTGTCGATAGGGATGTACCAGCTGTGAGTGACTTTTGGCTATTTATGTTTCTAAGCTAAGGTATTTTTCATTTATTAGAATGTTAAACAGTTTAATATTTTATTTCTGCATTCTTTTTTCTCTACAGATGCCAAGAAAATAATAAATAAAAAAGATGAGGCTAAATGGGGAGTTTTAAACAGACTAAACAAATTTTAAAAACATGTAGCTTGTATGCAGGTTCTGTTTTCAAATTATAGCAAAACTTATTTTGGCTTGTTTCAAAAATTTATTGATCATTAGGCATATTTCATGGGATTTATTTTTAGTTTTGCTGTACTTCATATTTTTATTAAGCTAGAAGTGCAAATGGCAGGTTTGCAAATGGCATGATAGACTATGTAGCTGCTCAAATTACATATAATTTGAACTCTTTGCAACATTGGTGAATTATATCTTCTTTTTTTCCTAAAGGAAACCCTTCAGGTTGATGAAGACGATAGACCTGAGTTGCCTTGGTGGAAATGCAAGAAGTGGGCTTTGCATATCTTAGCTAGGCTCTTTGAGAGGTATTTTCTCTTTCATTACTATTTAAAAAAAAAAAAAACAAACAAATATTCAAGTTAGTAATGCTGCTGCACCCTTGAGTTTACATACTTGCTTCTAATTCTAGGTATGGAAGCCCTGGTAATGTTTCCAAGGAGTACAATGAGTTTGCTGAAGTTTTCCTGAAGGCCTTTGCTGTTGGTGTTCAGCAAGTAAGAAATACTGAGTGTGGGGGGAGCATTAGGAAAGTTTAGAGTTAGTACTGATTGCTTATTTCATTATTTGCTGAAAAAGGCTGCTTGCTCTCACTCACAACTTTTTTTCAAGCACATTGGTATGGAAAGCAGTGATGTCTATGGGCTAAAAAAAAAAAAAAAAGAAAGAAATGACCCATTTGCCACATATCACAATCCACTTACAAGCCCTCAGATGAGCTTCAGACAAATGTTATGAATTTTATTCCTTTCTGAAAGATATGGGTATATGTGGTGTAGTTGACCTTCAGAACTACCTTTCAAACTCTGATACAGGGGGGTTTTGACTTAAAGTCTATAAATGCTAAATTTTCAGCCTTCTGCCAAAGCATGATCAAGCAGAGGCTCTCTTACAGACAGGTAATTCTGATGTTCCCTCTCCGTTCATCTTCTTCTTTTGGGGTTGCCACTTGTGCTGGGTTTTAGGGTCTGCTGTATGCAAAGAATCTTTGGATTAATTAAAAAACTCAGGTCTGTTTTTTATGAAATTTCCTTGTATTTGGTTCATAAATACCTTTATTTTAAGGTGATTATATTGCAAATATAAATAGACTATTGATTTATGAAAATCTCACAGTGCGGAATGTTTTCTTCAAAGCCTTTGAGTCAGACAGACAGTTCTTAGTTCAGTTTCAGTTCTCTTCATTTCTAATGAAATTATAATGAATTAACAAGACTTTAAAAGAAGAAATTTAGGGAAAGTATCTCATAAATCCATGATTTTTGAAGGTTGGCCAGAGTATGGAAAACACTTTTCATGTTGAGTGTGAGGCATCCCAACATTCCCCTCAAGCAAATGTTGGCAGCATTGCTTCCTGACGTGCTCACCTGTCATAATAATTATTAGACAGATAATTATTGCATGTTATTTCAAGGCCTTACTGGTTGCTTTGCACTTCTAAGATAAAATGAAGTTCTGACAAAAGGCTATGGCCAAAAGTAGTCTTTGAAAGGATAATTTTAACAGTTTGACAAAATGTTTCTTTTTAAATCAAATTTGATCCTTACTTTTATTGCAGCTGGGAAACTCTTTAAGAATTCAGGTATTTAAAGAAAACTGCTAAAAAATCAATGCTTTAGCAGCTTACTTTATTTCTAAATAGTAATGTACCTTTTTTAGGAAGACAGACTGTATTAAGCTTCTGCCCTCCATTTTTCTGCAGAAGATAGACCTTGTGCCTCTGCTCAGAACATGGAATCTGTCAAATAAATGTAGATTTTTGAGCAGGATGTGTTTCTTTACAGAAATTGGAAATCTATGACCTAGTGAAGAATACAGATTTGGATAATACGTTTCATTGAGTTCTCTCTGCTCTCCAAAGCATTTGCACCCTTTTAGTAAAGGAGTAATGGATAAATGTAAGGCATGAGACTACAGGTGTTCCAAGTATAAACTTGACATATGCTGCTAATATTATTGTCATAATTACTTCTCATTGATTAGCCCCTACCTTTAAAAAAAAATAAAAAATTCTGTACATTCAGCATTCACTTTAGCTCAGCTTTCTTAGCTTGTCCAAGCCAGGCTGAGCTGCCTAGCTGGAATACCCTGAATTTATCCCTTGTGTTAGCAGCTGTTCTGCTCAAGACACTTCTCATGAGCCAGAACTAAGCCCTGGTTGGACACTGCTGCCTTGTAGTTCCTTGGTAATGTTACAGAATTTTGTTTGCCCCAGAGCATCCATCCTGCTTTTCCTCACTGCAGTTCTTAAACGTTTTCTTAATTTTTTAATATCTTTACTTACTATATCTGAATCATGACACTACATGCATATTCTTGGCTAGTCCTCAAAACAGCTGCATCTTTGAACTTTTGATCTTTTCTTTTCTATCTTAATGCCTAATGCCATCAAAACCTTGTGCTCAGGTGTTGGTACCAACCAGTAACTTCTCTCAAAATCCTGAAACAAAACAGTTCAAACTTTGGGAGCTGATAAAGCATCTAGAGCATAAAACTGTTTGTAAAGCTGTAAATATTTTGATGAATAAGTGCATCCTCCTTAAACTGAAGTGCAAGACAATTCCTTTGGGAAAAACACTTCACTGTTTGTGTAATAAAAGTTATCGGCAGCGTTCATTTTCAAAATAATGAATCTTCTTTTCACCAGGTTTTTATTTTGATAATATTACAGATTGATAAGATATCTTTCCAACCCGTTTGGGTTTGGATATTTAAAAAATGCCTCTTTTGAGTGAAGACTTACATTAAACCCTAGAAATGGGACTTGCCATTTCTCTCCAGTTAGTGATGCTGCTTTGGAAGGTGCAGTGTTTCCACTGACCTGGATTGGGCTACAGGGAATTCCCTTTGCATTACCCATGCAAAACTCTCCTGTGAGCTGTAATGTAATTACTGGTCATGGTGTCCCATGTCCATTTCATGACCTTATTTGTGGGAGCCATGGACTTGAACACAGTTTGGTCCCTGTGATGAGTTCTGGATGCCACCTCAGGAGAAGAATTGAGGCCAGAAATCCAAAGGGAGTGACCGATGGATCACTCCACACACACACATTCCTCACACAGCTGTGTGGCTGTGAGGCAGCACAGAGGCACAGATAGTAGACTGTGAGTGTAGAGTGTTCTGATCCAGTGGCTGGGTGTAAATTTCTGCCCCCAAAGAGTAAAGATAGAACAATAAACCTCAGAGGGCAAGGCCCCCTGGGGTGTGTTGGTGGGGAATTAGCATATATGGTTTGTGTTATTAAAGGATGGTATTTTTAAAAGATGTGCAAGCACCCAATATGAGCTGCAAATTGTCTTATAAAAGTAACAATGACATTTGGTAGAAGGCTTAGTCAGTACCCATTTTAGCCTAATGAATAAACGGGGGGTTTGTTCAGGTTCGAGGGGTTCTTATGTAGGCTTGTGAGGGAGGGTAGAATTGTGGTGAAAAGGGTCTGTGCTCAGTACAAGCTATTGATGAGATCTGATGTCTCTAGGTGTTGCTGAAGGTGCTGTATCAATACAAGGAAAAGCAGTACATGGCTCCTAGAGTTCTGCAGCAAACGCTGAATTACATCAATCAAGGAGTGTCTCATGCAGTCACCTGGAAGAATCTGAAACCTCATATTCAAGTAAGCCATTTTTGGGGTTTAATACTTAGATGACTCAGAAGTGCATTAGTCAGTCTACTGTACAGCACTTCCAGCCTTGCTACAATTCACATTTTAGGCACTTGTCTTATAAATTGCTGGTGGAAAGAGTTTAAGCCAGTTAAGTGAAGGTTAGCTTGAAACATGAACAAAGCCAGCTAATTTATTGCTGTCTCTCCTTCGTGTTTAATTTATTAAGGATTACAGTCTAACACAGCAACACAAGGTACTTGGAGGTGGGGTCAGCTGCTAAAGTTATGGCATTGATTCATCTCCACATGCCGTTATCCAAAGCCAGTCTAGTATCTTGTGTTGTATTGTAACTCCACCTTAACACAAAAGATCTGCTTTCTTGGAAAGTGCCACATAAATCCACTCTAAATCCAAATAGTTTTAGAATGCTACCATTTTATATGAGGAAGTGGCAGGATGGAGAAAGTCTGTAAAATGCAGGACAGGATAGAGAGATTGATTTAGTAGTGCTAACCTGCTTTCAATCTCTTTCTTTTTTTCCAGGGAATCATCCAAGATGTTATTTTCCCATTGATGTGCTATACAGATGCTGATGAAGAGCTTTGGCAAGAAGATCCATATGAATATATCCGCATGAAATTTGGTGAGTGTTTGAAATCTACTCGTGTTAAAAAATTATTTCACACAAAGATGGGATTTTTATGGGATGTTTTTGTGAAAACAGAGTTGGCTTTAATCTTAAAAAAAAAGAGAAACTGTATTAACAGTATAATAGAAGTTAATATACTTGGACATATTGGTGTAAAGGAGATTGGATACAACAGCCAACATTGACACAGGAGTTGTGCACTTGTGAAAATATTTCATTTTTACAGTTACAGGGTTTTTATTCCAAGTCAAACAGGCCTGATCTTGCTAACAGCAACTACATAAATTTAATGTTATTTAAAGGTTATACCTTACAACAGCTAATATTTCAGGCCCTGTATTTTTAGGGAATTTCACCCATGGCACATTTCAGAACAGATTTACCCCCGTGATAAATGACACATTATGATATTGTCCTATTTCATCTCCTGTGCTCAGCTACTTTATATTGGGGTTTTCTCTAAGTCTGTGCATCCTCTGAGGCTGGGAACAAAAAAAATACTTCAGATTCCCTGAACAAAGTCTTCCCTTCATGAGGAATGTTTATATGGCTAGAACAAGGAATCTTGGGGGGGTTTGGGAGTTTTTATCCCTTGGGTCAGAGGCATACCTGTAAACACTACAGGTGTTACACAAGGCTCTGACAATCCTCTTCTGCAGAGAAATAAGAAACTGAGCATTTTTTAACCCAATTAATTCTGTGTGCTGGCCTGTAGAGCAAATAACATCCATGTCAAAACTTGACTGTTGTGTCTGCTTCTACTGTTACAAAAGATTTATCTTGAAAATAAGAGACATAGAACTTCAAATTATACATGTAGAGGCAGTCACCATGAAAAATATGAAACATATGTATCCAAATATGTTTTACTCTTTGGTCTTGGAGTATCTCTAGCAAGAAAGCATGATTAACAACCTGAAAGATGCTCTTTTTTTTCATATTAAATACATTGGAATCATAAACTGTGGTAAAGAACAAGAATTTATAACTGTTAAAATGTTATTTAACAGATGTGTTTGAAGACTTCATTTCTCCAACAACTGCTGCTCAGACATTATTGTTTACATCGTGTAGTAAAAGGAAAGAGGTAAGCTGTTCAAGGATTATACTGAAAAAACACTAGCTAAATTCAGTTTATTTACTGAAGGAGCTATTTTTAAAACTTTTACTTTTCTGCTCTCATATCATAGTATGCTAAAATTTGAAATTTCAAATTTATTTTGCACTCATCTATTTATGACTTTTTTTATTTATAAATTACCCTAGGACCCATTCTTGATAGAATCTTGTGTGTTCTTAACAAAGACATGAAACATTGCCCAAATTCCAGACTTGGAGCAGGCTATTAGATAATGTAGCATTTCAGAGCATAGAGAATGGTACCTGGGATGATTGACTGGAATACTTTGACTAACCTTACATGTAATCTAGGTCCTGCAGAAGACAATGGGCTTTTGTTATCAAATCCTTACGGAGCCAAATGCTGATCCTCGCAAGAAAGATGGTGCTTTACATATGATTGGTTCTTTGGCTGAAATTCTCCTAAAAGTAAGCAGAACAAGTCTGGTGGTTCTTTGCATCCTTTATTTTTTTGCCCCTCCTATGCTTTCTCTAACATACAGTGCCTTAGAAGAGATGCAAATAGCTCTGAGTTCACAAATTTCTGAATTACTGCCAGGTTTTTTTAAGCTGTTGAACTTAATTGTTTTGGGTTTAATGTCAGCAGCATCATACAAATTCCCTTAATTACTTAATTACCAATGTTTTATAGGTTATGTTCAAGTTCAGATTATTGTTTTAAGATCCTTGAAGTTCTGTGCTTCTGGTGAGAATTACTACACCTTTTCTGTGCTACACTTAATTACATTCCCTATTTGTGGAAGGAAGGAAAAAAGTGCGTCCAGTGAGAGGCTGTTTATTTAATGGACCCTTTTTTGTGTATAGAAGAGAGGAAATAAAATTAAATTAGTGATGTTGCTCAGTTAAAATAGTAGCAAAATCGATGCATGCATGGACTTGCATTTGGATGTCAGCTCTAAGCAGTTTCCCTGACGACTTTCACTTTTGATGCCAATGTGCTGCCAATTGAAACGTGTCTGTTGGGGTCAAAAATGGCTGGGGAAAAAGTGTCACTATTATGACTGAAAATTTTTAAAATCCATATAGGCTCCAAGTTTAATCACTAATATAGGAGATTGTTGTTGCATAATTGACATTTAAGAAGTCAGTAAAAAATTTTTAAGTGTTAAAAGACTGAGGGTTTTGTTACACGCTTCAAGTGTGTGACTTTTTTTACTGGGATAGAAATACATTTTTATACGAAGTTTTAAACTGATGTGCTTCCCTTCATATTTTGACAGAAAAAGATCTATAAGGATCAGATGGAATATATGTTGCAGAATCATGTGTTCCCTCTCTTCAGCAGTGAGCTGGGTTACATGAGAGCACGGGTAAGAAAGTGTAGCATTTACTGGTGAGATACACTGTCTGTTCCTATTGAGGAGTCCAGAAATCTTCAACTTCTTCCCTCTCACAGATGCTCTCCTTTCTGCCCCTGTTTCATAATAAATGGTACACTTATTCAGGGAAGAGTACCAGGTTTACATGTGATTTTAGCTAGCCCCTGTGTAGTTTTGAAATGGCTGCAGTGTTGTGTGCACAGTTTCCTGTCTGTGTCTGGTGGTAGAGTCTGTGTGTGTTTTGCACATAGACTGTACTGCTCACACAAAACCTGTGGCCAAAGATGAACCTGAGATCATAGTACTGGTCTAGTGATGTCTGCAGGACAGCCTCCCACTGACCAGCCTCCACACTCTCAAACACCTTCATCACTGAAAAGTCTTACAGTTTCTTTGTTCAACAAGAGTTGCACCTCAGATTCAACAATCTGTGTAGGTTATGGCTATACAAATAGTTGATAATCCTGCTTGTAGGTTTTGCAGCTCTGAATTTCTTCAATGTCTGATTTTTTTTCCAGGCTTGCTGGGTTCTTCATTATTTCTGTGAAGTCAAGTTTAAAAGTGACCAGAATCTCCAGACAGCCTTAGAACTCACAAGACGGTGTCTGATAGATGATAGGGAAATGCCTGTGAAAGTGGAGGCTGCAATAGCTCTTCAAGTTCTCATCAGTAATCAAGAGAAAGGTAGGAGCCCTTTCTTGCAGCTACAGGAAGCTTTAATGGAATAGGTCCTTTGTGATCTTCAGGCAGGCCTGTTCTCTTCTTCCCTGATGTTAATTTCCCTCTTGCAATCATAATTTGTAATCACTTACTGTAATTTTTCAGCTAGAAAAGTTTAATTTAAAAAAAAAAAAAATTATACAGTAAATTGTATTTTTACATTGTAAGACATTATGATCATTGGAACATGGTAAACAAGAGCTTCATGGTACAGTAAATCCAGTTTTATAGCACCTAATAATTGAAACAGAAATATAATGGCAGTATCAGTCTTGGCATATATTTGTTCCTGTTAAAATTTATTTAAAGGAGAAAAAAAAAGGCTGTCTTGATCCAGACAGGTTTTACATGGCTTAGTATTCCTGAAGCTGGCATAAAAGCCACAAAGCAAATAAAAGTTACATATTTAGGACTTCAAGTAATTTGACAAATGTGTATATGTTCCCATTGAGTGAACATTTGCATTGATCAGTGATCTTGCATTTTATGAATTCAGATCACAGAGTTCTGGTGTTCGTACTTAAATTTTGATCCTTTTATTATGTGTTATTAAAAAGTTGTTCTGAATGGGTAGTACTGCTATAATGATTTATATTATCCATGGTTTTGGCTTGGTAATGCTGAAGCACTAAAAGTTCTTTGAGATTGAGGTTCTTACATTGATCTGTGGTTTTCTAAGAATGTTAATTCAAACATTCCACCTGTTTTACAGCTAAAGAATATATTACTCCATTCATTAGACCTGTAATGCAAGCTTTGCTTCATATTATAAGAGAGACTGAAAATGATGATCTTACTAATGTGATTCAGAAGATGATCTGTGAATATAGTGAAGAAGTTACCCCAATTGCAGTAGAAATGACACAGCATTTGGTGAGACTTTACGGTGGCTTGGGAAGATGTTTAATATGGGAAAGATTGGTATTTAAAATTGATAGTTGAGTTTGACCATCAATTAATAGCTGTTGTTATTTCAGTCTAAGTGCATTGATACAAGTAATTTTCTTCTACATTTAGACAGGTTTTCATCAGAAGTGGCTTCATAACTTAAGCCAGATGGAAATTTCTAAGAAAAATTCTAGGAATGTTTGTGAAATCTTTGCATATTTCATCCTGATAGTGGTAATAATGAATACCTCATTTTAGGTAGTCTCTAAAATGTCACTTAGGTTGTCTGTTTTAAAATATTAAATTAAAGAGTAATTTTAAATGAAAAGTTTGGTGTGAAAATGAAGTTGGATCTGCAGGAGAAATTCAGAGCTTGAATGGCCATATCTAACAAGGTGTGTTAATGGTTGCAAAACCAGAGGTCAGCTCAGTGCTTCCCTATTAAAGGCCCTTGGAGTTAAAGTGGAATTGTTAGCATGTCCTTTCCAGGAATGCCTTCCTAGTGTTCTGGTCTAGTTCAGCTGATGAGGAAACTTTGTGTCAGAAGAACTTACCAAGGGAAAATGTATTCTTTTGAATGGGAGATAATGTCATTTATATATTTTTATTCATGAATAGATAAAGGGTGACAGCTCCAATGGCTTAACATTCAAATTTTATCACCCTGAAAAGAAATTTTGGAGCAAAGCAGTCACCTGCTGTTATTTGTACATGTTTTCTCAGCAGAAGTCCTTCTGAAGTTGTGTAGAATGCCAGACTTCCACAATTTAATGACATATTTATGGGTTGTTCTGCTATTATGTGCAGGCAATGACATTTAACCAGGTGATCCAGACTGGTCCAGATGAAGAGGGCAGTGATGACAAAGCAGTGACAGCAATGGGAATCTTGAATACTATCGATACACTTCTCAGTGTAGTTGAAGATCACAAGGAAGTAAGTAAAAATTACTTGAAATCTAATATGTGTGGTCTAAGAACACTGTAAGTCTTTTATAGTCACAGTATTCCTGGCATTTTTACCTGAAAAACTGTCCTTTTGGCCAAAAAGATGTTAAAACAGAAAATAGTCAAGTACTTGTCATGTAGCCACTTGTAACAGAGTGGGTCACTTTTCTAATGCAATGCATGCAGTAACAGAGCATAACTGTTGCCAGAGGTCTTTTTTTCCCTAAGAATCCAGCTTCTCTTTCTAATAGTAGAAGCAATGTGTCTGTAGCAGGTGGAACTCTTGTCAGCTCAGCTGGAAACACACATCTGATTTGATGAGGTCTGCCCTTCAAACAAAACAGATAAAGCTTCACATAGCTCCAAACATTGACTCTGCTGACTGGGTTTGCTCTCTATGACAGAATCAATGTGGGTAAATAGAGCTCTTGTGGCTGTGCTCAGAGATGGGGGATTTTACCTGCCTCATCTGCCCTGGAGAATTTTCCTTTGGGATTAAAACTTCTGTCATTTTGTTTTGGTGTACTGAATGGAGTCACTTCTGTCCAGAGTACAGCCAGTTCAAAAGGTGCTATTTCTGATTTAATATCTTTCTTGATAAAGTCAGCTACGGTCTTTTAATAAATACATTACAGTTTTTTAGTGATTAAAGAATTTGGTAATAAACTGTAGGGCTCTGAAGACTTCACTAAAGAAGCAGCATCATACAAATTCCCAAGGGCAGAATTCAGTGCTGCCACGTAATAAACCAAGGACCAGCTCAGTTCCTTTACTTGTTGCTAGAGCTGCTCATCAAGCTTTTCATGTACTGGTTTTTGTCAGCAAATCCTTGCCTTCTAAATTAAAAGTCTGTGTAACGATATGCTAGTCCTGAGGAGCCCAGCTTGAAAATGTTGACCAGTAAACATTTATATTTGAGACATCTCACACAGATGACCAGTGTTCCAAGAGATAAGGTATTTAGCAGGTTAGTTTCAAATCCTGTTCTGCATAGCTAAGACCAGAAACTCAGCCTTTACTTGTCCCTGTGCAAGGTGAGTGCCCTCAACAGGTTAATGACTGTTTTGTTAGTCTTCCATGGACTAATATATATACTAATTGGGATCACTGACTGATCTGTAGGATCAGCATTTAGACTGATGGTCTCCATACCATATAAACATCCTAAGCTAGGTTTGGGAAGTGGTTTGGCATTTGGGATTTTTGGGGGTTTTTTTGTTTTAATTTCTTTTCTGGAACAGGAAATACCTCCTGTGATTTCCATTGTTTACTTCTTTGAGACATATATATATATATATATATATATATACACACACACACACATTTGCTTACAGAGTTTTTATGGGACTGAACTGGTGCATAGGGTTAGTCAGGCTTTTCTTTTCAAAGGAAACCCTATAATGAGATTCTTCCAGTACTCAAAAAACACCTTGTATTGAAAGCTATCTCACAAATCCTGAGCTGAATGCTACTCTTACACATTTAGTGCTCTAAAATGTGAGACATTTCTAATCATACTTGTATATAGAAACTGCTTTGGCAAATTTTAAAATGAGTTGAATTTCAACTCTGAAGTATTGAAAATAGTTGTTACCTGTCCTTTTTAATTTTTAAAATTTTTTTTTCAGATTACCCAGCAGCTGGAAGGGATCTGTTTGCAAGTGATTGGAACAGTTTTGCAGCAGCATGTATTAGGTATCTGTACTTCTGCTGGATGACTTCTAAAAGTGCATGGGATTGGCATGATATTTACCTAGGTTCTGTTTGTTTTAGAGTTCTACGAGGAGATCTTTTCCTTGGCTCATAGTCTGACCTGCCAACAGGTTTCTGCACAAATGTGGCAGCTTCTTCCTCTTGTGTTTGAAGTCTTCCAGCAGGATGGTTTTGATTATTTTACTGGTAGGTAATGTAAATAAATCAGGAAGCCAGATGGTTTCATGGATGCGATTTCAGCCGTACAATGAATTGCATCATGACTGAAATGTTAGGAAAACACTCAATGAGGTTGAGGCTTGAAGTATTTTTATTTTGCTGTTGCTGCTACCAGACTTGTTTTGCTAAGGCACCTATGATTTTCACACACTTACCTTGGCAAACATTAAGCAAGAACTGTGATTATTAATACAAAGATTTCAACCTGATTTTAATAGCATGCAAACCATACCTAACTGTGGTCATCCTTCTTTTTAATACAGATATGATGCCTCTCTTGCATAATTATGTTACTGTTGATACAGATACACTTCTGTCAGACACAAAATATCTTGAAATGATCTACAGTATGTGCAAGAAGGTGAGTAGATTTCTGTGTGGTAACAAAACCTACCATCTCTAAAGAAATAACAGTGTTAAACTGGGTCCTTTTTTCCACAGCAGCTTTTAACATCTGCTCTTTAAAACATTTTGCTATCTAACATTGCAGATTACCCAAATTACTGTTATTGCAGAGAAATTTAAAGAGATTGCATCAAAATTTCAGATACATGCCTTTGGCAGAAGGGAAAAATAAGTCATACCCAACCAAGAACAAAATAAACAAAAGGTTTGGTGCAATACACTTTGTGCGTATGAGCATGTAAGACGTAAGATTGCAAAATGCAGGTGGTTCTTTCATCTGGGATTTATAGCCTCACCACAGCCAGGATACATGTGCTGTATATGTTCTGAAGGTCTGACACCTGTTAGCTAAATAAGTGGTGTAGGGATGGAAGGGACAGGGACAGGAATAGGAAGTTATTTTCCCAAGTTTGTGCTATGTCAGTGGTGAAAGCTGGGAGCAGAATACAGTTGGGCTGACTCAGTCCAGTTTTCTTTGTATTACTGGGCTTTCTTTGTCCAGTCAAAATGGAGAATATACGGCTTTCCAGAGTGTTAGCACCATGTGAAGAAAGGACTACTTTTTTATAGCATGTGTGTTAATGTTTATCATCTCTCATAGTAATATGTGGGGATCTCAGTTTTCCACTCCTGGATATGGTGTGTGATGTCTCTATAAGAGCCTTGGTGAACTGTCAGCTGTGCTGCCCATGGTATTTCCTGAGTAATTCTTTTGAAGATGTGTAAATATTACTCTGAATAGCTATTCTCGTATTCTATAAATACTAGTGAATAACTCTTGCCAGCCTTTGTTTGAAAACAAGTTGCAACCAGGCCAATTAGGGTGTTTGTAATTTCTTGGAATGTTATATGTAAAACTAGCCTGTCATGACCACTTAGTGATTTGTGTTAGCTGAGCACAGTGAATTTTTAACACAAGTGTTATAGGTACTGCATGGTCTTCCACTGGATATCCCATTTTTAGAAATAAAACTTTTACAAAATTCTGTACATTAACGTATAAGAAAAGTTTTTCTTTTGTGTATGGAAATAACCCTTGGCAAAATGGCAGCTGATGCTTTTACAGTGACTGTGGTAGGCTCAGTCAGCATCCATAGAGTTCTTGAATATTTGTACATGTAGTTTAGTTTTTTGTTAGTTTTCACTCTCTGGTTGTCACACTGGGCCTTTGCTGGAGATCTTGCTGCTTCACTGATGGCTGTTTATGCTGGCCTTGTTAGAAGGGGTAAATTCATACCAGCTTTTCAAAGCAAAGTAGCATACAGGGAATGCTCCTTGAGGGGATACACCACCAGTAATGGCTGTGTTTCAGGTACTTACAGGAGTTGCTGGAGAAGATGCAGAATGTCATGCAGCAAAGCTGTTAGAAGTAATTATTCTTCAGTGTAAAGGGCGTGGCATTGATCAGGTTGGTAACACTTCGGTTGGTAAAACTAATACTTTAAAAATATTTTATTCTGTAGTATGAATTGATTATGTGTTAAGATGAGTTTTGTTATGAGCAGTTTGTGTGGTGCAACTGATAATCTTGTCTCGTACTTCAGTGTTACTCATTGACAACACTGCAGAGAGTTCCTGCACGTTTTGGCTCCAGAACTTAGGACACTGCAAAACTCTGGTGTTTCAATGAGTCTGGAAGAGTGTCACCTCAGGAGCATCTTGGTTCTAAAAACTCAATTAACTGCATTCAAAGTAATTCTAGTGAATATTTAATGAAAATTATTCTATCTGTCAAGCTCATAGCTTTGAAATAATGAAGAATGAAAGTGAAGTTCCTGGAATCCAAATCAATGTAATAGACTGACTGGGGACTTCATTATGCACATATGGCAGTTGGAATCTGAGAGATCAATGAGTTGATTTTCCTGGACTTCCTAGTGTACACATTTTCTCTATTTTCCATTTTTAATACACAAGATTATAGAACCAAAAGTTACATTTGTTGTGCAGGATGTCACAAAACCCATGTGATTAAATATTTTCACATTTTCATTTCATCTTTGTGTCTGACTTGTGCTGGCAATTAAAAATGACTCAGTTTTATGCCATCTGTGTTTATGTGCCATGCTGTTGAAATACAGAAGGACAAGTTTTATTTTTGATCACTGAGTGTGTAATATTCTCACTGTCCAGTGCATACCCTTGTTTGTGGAAGCTGCCTTGGAGAGACTGACCAGAGAAGTGAAAACCAGTGAACTGCGAACCATGTGCCTCCAGGTTGCCATAGCTGCTTTGTATTACAATCCTCATTTACTATTAAACACGTTGGAAAACCTTCGTTTCCCCAATAATGTGGAGCCTGTCACCAATCACTTCATAACTCAGTGGCTTAATGATGTGGACTGTTTCCTGGGGTAAGTGTTTGTACTTCTGGAGGTGATTGTCTGTGATACTCCTGCCTATGACCTGCTTGTAAATCGTGCCAAAACTTGCAACTGTTTTACTCTTCTGTTTTGTAGACTTCATGACAGAAAGATGTGTGTGCTTGGCTTGTGTGCTCTTATTGATCTGGAGCAGATACCACAGGTTTTAAATCAAGTTGCTGGGCAGATCCTGCCAGCTTTTATCCTTTTATTTAATGGATTGAAAAGAGCATATGCCTGTCATGCAGAGCATGAAAATGACAGTGATGATGATGATGAAGCTGAAGAAGATGAGGAAACAGGTATGGAGATAGAAACTTTTGATGTTACTTCGTATTTTTCGTATTTTTCTGATGGAGATACTGAGTTCCTTTGTGGAATTCTTCTGAGTACCCTTATTCCAAAAATGAAGTACTGCAGTAGAACACACTGGACATCTTTTGACAAATTTTAAGTATATCTGACTTACTTTCCACTCACTCTTAAAAACTGACTTCCAGGGCTGAGTTAAATGAGCTCCCCCCTTTCTAGCCTTCACTGTATTGTTACCACTTCCACTGCCTGTTTTATCTAATTAGCCACATTTCTAAAGAATTGTTCTTGCTGTTCTCAAGAGAAACCATTTTTTGTTTATAATTATCTCAGAGGAGCTTGGGAGTGACGAAGATGACATTGATGAAGATGGTCAAGAATATCTAGAAATTCTAGCAAAACAGGCAGGTGAAGATGGAGATGATGAAGACTGGGAAGAAGATGATGCTGAAGAGACTGCTTTGGAAGGCTATTCCACGATTATTGATGATGAAGACAACCCTATTGATGAATATCAAATATTTAAAACAATTTTTCAGAGTAAGTAACTATTTCTTTTCCTAGGCAACAAGTTATATTTTGACTTCAGTGTACACTCTTGTAAACTAGAACCTGTTCAAAACTTCAAAACAGACTTCCCAATACGTTCTTGAACCATTTCTTCCTTTGGAAAGCAGATGCCATCATTAAACTTTCAGAGCAGAGGGAAATGCTTGAATGAATTTATAGTGGTAGGGAAGAGGTCAGAAGCTGTTCTAGTGTTTAATTTAGTCTTGAATTATGCCACCATAACAGAATATTACTCTGATTTAAGTGAGTGTGTAAGGTTTGAGTTCTAGAACATTTTAGTCAACGCTTTTGCTTACGTTTTCTTTCTGCTGCAGCAATTCAGAACCGTAACCCTGTGTGGTACCAGGCTTTGACACAGGGCCTTAACGAAGAACAAAGGAAGCAGCTGCAGGACATAGTGACCCTGGCAGATCAGCGGTGGGCAGCACACGGTATTTGCACCCCTTTGTACCAATAATGCTTCCTCTTGCTCTGGGAATGTGTGCTCAAGAAGCATAATGCAGAAAAGGCCTATAATTCAAGCCTGATAATGTCTCCATCAAAACAGGGCTGTTTGAAATCTCTTAAAATTGTCAGGTCACAAAGCCTCAATGAACAAGCTGGGTGGCAGTATCACAAGTGGGAGGAATAGTTAGAAACACTTGGGGAGGGGGCCAAGGAAATTAAAGCATATTTGTCCTAATTGCCTAGATTTAAAAACAATTGATTTGATTACCTGAAGGTAGATGAACTCCAGGTATGTTAACAAACACATCAAGTTGGTGCTAAATTATTTCCTGAGATGTGACGTAGTCCAGCTGGGATAGACAAGGATTCTGTGAGTAGGAGAATACTAAATTATAGAAGTAGTACCATCTGTAAAGCCACGTCATTAAGCTTATTAAGTATTACAGATAATACAGATTTTTAAATCTGTATTCAGTTTATCTTTTTTTCTAAGTTTTCCCTTTTGAGAGTAAGCCAATGTTTGTCACACTCTAAAGTCACGACTGACTGTTGAGGGATCAGTTCAGCCTCATATCCTCTGTTTAGGGGGCAATTGCTTCAGATGTTTCAAAACAGAAATTCATAAAATTTTCAATAAAATCGTTGGTAGTAAGAATACACATTTAATAAGTGTTTTTTATGAGAGAACAGCCTAAATCACCTTACAGAGCTTGTTTGTGTCCACACTGATCCAGTTTTAATGGTTATAAAATATAGTTTCGCTGTGACCCCTGTCAAGCAGTAGACATTATATGGTGTAATAATGTACTACTGCTTTGTATGGAGACAAAAAGGTTTGAGGTTTCTGTTTGTCTGTTTGTTTAGTACTGTTTTTCAGAGAAGTTGTGAAGTTTAACTTAAACAACCAGATCCTTATGGGAAATTCTTGCCTTGTATCAGAGCCCACTGATACTCCATTTAGGCCACTAACCACACATGGGGACATCCTGTTAGAAGGATTTGAAATACAGTTCTCCCTTGCTCATGTAGCTTAGAAGAATTTCCATATGCTGAGAGATTTGTCTTCGGTGGAGCTGAGGGATTCTCCCCCCGTGCTCCATTAGCTGTGGCAACATCTTTCTGGCCTGTTTCCAAAGAAACAGAGCCAAAATGCAGTTTTTCTAGATAATAGGAGCTGTCCTGTATTGCCAAAGAGATTGCAACTGTTTTGATGTAGGAGAAAGCTCTAAGACCAACATAAGACATTAATAAGCGTTGTTATCTTAGCCTGGGAATAATACAAACCACCTTCTGCACTATCTAGAGTGTAGTAAAGCTGCAACCTAAATTACCAACCTGATTTTCAGTTGTCCATGTATTAGAGCTTGTAAAAACCTGTTTTACCATCAAACCTGTCCTGCAGCAGTGTTTGAAGGATGGTAAAACCAGATACCTAACACTGGTAGTTACAGTGATGGATATGTAGACCTCAGATGTCTAAAGATCTTAAGGTTTGGTTGAAAATGAAAAGTGATCAACTTGGTAGTATTCTCTCAGAATTATGTTTTGTGGTCCAGTAACCTAAAGTCCATATTACCTTCGTGGGTAGCAGCATGTATCAAAAGGCTTTTTCTAGTGCTTCAGTGGCAGTTTCTGCTTACATTGTTGAATTGAGTTAGGAACACCAAAAATTTAGCCAATATCTGTGTACTGCTTTTTTGCACATGTGCTTTTGTTAGTGGTTTGACTGCAAAGTCTGTTGATGTTAAAAAAAAAATGGTGTACCTGTTACCAAGTTTATAAGTGCAGCATTCATTCAGGTCCTGTTTCTAAACTGCAGTCATCTCCAAAAGCTAAAGTGAGGGCTTTTAAAAGTGGAGATTCATGTAAGTGTGGTAGTAACAATATTGAGAAGTTAAAATAAGTAAATAGTCCATCTGTTCTTTGGGGGCCTGGCAGATTTCCACTTGTGGGTGTTAATTCCTTTGTTGGGTAACCCGAGGTTAAACCTGTACCTCTGAGAGATTCACAGTGGTCATTCACAGAATCTTGGTCTGTCTTCCCCCATACACACACACTAAAACTTCTTCCTTCTGTTCTTTTGTTTTGTTTTAGAATCCAAAATGATTGAAAAGCATGGAGGATACAAATTCAATGCTCCAGTTGTGCCAACTTCATTTAATTTTGGAGGCCCTGCCCCAGGAATGAATTGAATTATCACTTTTCCTGCTACTGTGTGATTGTAGTGAAGAGCTTGTGTTCCTCCCAATAGTGGTTCCAGAACTGGTTCATGTTATCTACAATTCACTCTAAACTAATTTATAAATAGATTGGACAAAAGCCCCGGAAGTGGGACCTGATTATACGACCTGATACTGGAAAGCAAACCAGAGGTTTTTTTGAAGATAGGAAGAATGAATTTAAAGCTTCAAATGACACACTTTGGAGATTGGAAATCAAGAGGGGATGTCATGAAGGCAGCTTTTCTTTTTCTGAGGAAAAAAACTAGACATGGGCTGCAGGACTATTTAAAATGTCTCATTTACAGTACAAGCTAGAAGGCAGACTTAATTTTTACACCTGTGGCAGTATGAGTATTTGCCCAGTTTCTTTCCCTTTTATCCCTACTCCAGGGTGTCTATTCTTTTAATGTAAATAAGATAAGGTAATCAGATAGCCTTACTTAATCTTCATCATTTCCATTTATCAAGATTGTTCATATGTAGAATATTGGACACTTAATGTAGCACTACATAACTGATAAATCTGTAAATGAATTAGCACTTTCATATTGAAACAAGCCTGCTAGCCTATGTACAAAAATAGCAAAATGTTTGCTGTTTATAAAAATAAAAAATAAGGGATGTATTGGGGAAAATAATTTCAAGTTATTAATTTAAAATGAACTAGCAGTTTTGTACCTGGTGACTTTGTGGTGCAGTCACCTCTGGTTGTGACTTGAATTCGGATATGTAAAAAGGGGTTAGCGATATTTCATTGCTGCTAAAGAAAAAATAGCAACACCCTCCGTGTCTTTTGTTTTTTTTAAAGATCCTTCTGTACAAGCTAGAAAATTGAACAAATGTGTACTGTAAGCACAAAGAAAAGTTATCCTCTCTAAAGCAAGTAAAAGAGATGGGAAGTTTTTAAGGTCAATTGAAGTGTATGGGTGAAACATCTACATATGCAATCTATTGAAAATAAGTGTCATTGGCTGATCTGGGCTATGGTATATAAATGCAATTTTTTCCCCCAGTTGTGCAAAATATTCTTTTCCCAGCTCATGGTAGTGCAGGTGCACTACTCCTGCATTTCATTCCCCCTCTTTTTGCACTTGCAGCATTAGTGTGTGCTGTTGTCTGCCTCATCCAGACAGTGTATTTGAAGTTTTGCCAATCTTTCAGTTTTGAAGCCACAATTTTCTTCCTTCAAAGTTGCTATAGTAACTAGTATTTTAGCTAGATAGGCAAAATACAGTTCCCTCTGGGACCACTATCAAAACCACTGTATGAAGAAGCCAGCAGGGAGAGGCTGTGAATGGGTTGGCTTAAATGCCCCCTTTTTCTTTTCTAAAAGCAAAATCCATTGGCGTTTGATCTTGCCTTGAGATCATTGGTGTCAGGTCTTTTAAATCAAATGTTTGGGTTGTTTTGTTTTTTTTTTTTTTTTCCTTTAGGCTGTTTTTATATAAAAATGTCACCTGCTGTTACAATTGATATTAAACAAGCTACCTTAATTTAATGTAAGCCTCCAAAATTTAAATACAGGTTAAAAATAAACTGAGTTTTTATCTGTAAAAATGAAATGCACATATATATATATATTATGATACTCAAAATGCAGTCTTCAGAAAATTGGTCTGTGTGGTGTGTTTTTTTGCATCAGCAGAGTAGCAGGATTTGGTGGTGCTTTGGGGTTTCTTTGCTGAGCTGCCCAGCCCAAGCTCCTCCTTCCACTGGTGCTGGCGTTTCCCAGGCAGTGGGAAGGGTTTTCCAGCCTCTCCACTCCGGCTGCCACACGGGGGGCCAAGGTGGGACACGGAGCCCTACCCCAGTACCAAAGGGACACTTGAAAAGCAAAGCACCTGAGGTGAAAAAGCCTAACTAATGAAGCCTGGGAGGGGAATATCCACCCTCGTGGTGGTGTGTGAGAGCCAGGCTCTCCTTCCTGTGCTTCTTTAGGTGATGCACAGAGCAGAACTTAATTTGGGGGTTTGTGACTGTAACTCACCGGCACGTCCAGCTGTGCTCCGGCCCCCAGGGAAGCTCTAGACAGGATTTTAATTTTGTAGAAAAAGCTGCATTACTCCCAGCATGCCTTCTCCTGTGCATTCCTTGGGAACACCCAGTTTGAGAAATCATTTCTGACCATCTGCTTGTTGGGTATCTGCTTACCTTCGTACACATCCTAAAAACGTATGAGAACCTTTGAGGGCAGATGAGCCATTTTGGGCCTCGTGACAGAAGATGTGACAGCAGCAGTGAGAAGTATATTCATGTATAAAGCAGATGACAAAAAAAAATAGGGGGGAATCACCAATTTTAGTGCCAGTGTCAGTTCTGGAACAATTATATTTTTTGAGTCACAAGTTCAAGGGAAGAATTTTATCTTGGTGTGAGGAATACAGTCTTACTTCAAGGGTGCTTTTATGTGTCACTAGACTGGTTAGCAAGGAGCATCTTTTTTAAGGATCTAGAACTTTGCTTTCCTTTGCTCCAAGAAATGTATTTATATAAATTGCAAAACAATTTTGCATTGTTGTTGGTGGTGATAGCGCATTTTGTGATGCAATATATCAATTTCAGTGATACACTTATGTCAAATTAAAAACTGATCTTCCTCCTAGAACTTGCACTTATCCATTCCATTTTCAAGGATAATGCAACTCTAAAGGAAGAGCTGAGAAATTTAAAGCCTCTGTTTTTTTCTATTATGGAAGATCTCCTTGGATTAATAAACATCTAAAGCAAATCCTTATCTTCACTTATTTCAGTGTGGTGTTTTGAATGTAGCTTACAGTAGAGTCCTGCTCGAGTTGCACAGCTCTCAGGTTTGTATTTCCCTCTCCAAAATATTTCTCCAAACACGTTAGGCACAACCAGCGTTCTCTTCAGTTGTGTCAAATATAAAAAATAGGCAGTTTTTAAAAATGCTGACATACTGGGTTAATTTTAATTTTTTTTCTTAATCACTGTCTTCAAAGAATTATTTATATGTATCAGTATAGTACAGCAAAGCTCTCTTCAAATCTATAGCCTAGGACTGTTACTACAAGATTTATCAAGTCTGCAGTGGAATAATTACTATTTGCCAATAAACACGCAGAAGATTTTAATTATGCCTAGTAATGGATACAGAATAAGTTTTATGGGTTGATGTTTTTCTCTGTGGAACCTTCTACATAGCCAGAATGAGCCACTTGGAAAAAGCTTTGCTGCTGCTGATTATGAGTTACTTTTCAGTCAAGATGTAGCTTTATCTTAAATGGCTTTTCACTGTTTTTTCTGCTTTTTATAGCGAACTGTTGATGCTGGAAACGTAAAGCACTTCAGAACGGGAAACAGTGATTATAGTATTTTACAGAAATGTTAATAAATAATCTCTTAAGGAGAGCTGGCAAATCAGAAACAGGATTTTATCTTGGATATTTCACTGCTGCTGTACCTCGAATCAAACTGATGGCTGCAGCTTGTACTTGGCTTAAAACTTACAATTTAGAAACAGTAAATTAAGAGAGAAAACCTGCTGGCCATTAGGCCTGTTTGGGAATAAGTACTTTTTTTTTGTAATTGAAACTGCAAGAATTTCGATTATTCTGGAGCAAAACGTGAATGTTTTTACATCTCTCATGTTCAGGAAGATGCAGTAAGTCTATCAGAGCTGGGCTTACTCTAAGCCCCATCAATGGGGATAATTCGCGTCCACTGCGCAAGTTTTCTGAAAAATCACCTACGGAATTAACCGTAACCCGCTTTGCTTGCCTTAGACTGGGAGCTGTTGGACTATTTATTACACGTCTCCATACCTAAAAATCACCTAAGGATAAACACTCCCAAGCAGAGCTTTAAGCACAGCGTCCTTCTCCCCAGAGCGGGGCTGGAATGGCGGCCGGAGAGCGCTCACTGTGCCCGGCCCGGCCATGCTGCCCCGCGGGGCCCGGCTCACTCCCAATGGAGGTCGGACGGCCCGCGGCCGATGCAGAACCCGCTGCCCGGGGTCCCGGCGGTGGCTGCCCGGGGGGCCCGGCGGTGGCTGCCCTCCCCTGCCCGTCCCCTGCCGTCCCCTGCCCGTCCCCTGCCGGTGCCCGCCGGGGGAGGGCAGGAAATGGCGCCGCTCCCTGCTGGCGCGCGGGCGCCTCGCCGCCCGCTGCACAAATGGCGCGGCCCCGCGCCCGGCACAGCCCGCGACCCATTGAAGCCGCGGGGCGGGGCCGCGGGCTCGCGCCAATGGGCCCGCCGCGCCGGGCCGCGGGCGGCATATGGCGGCGGCGGCGGCGGCGGCGCGCGCGCCGCGCCAATGGGAGCGGCGGAGCCTGCGGCGGCGGGCCCCGCCCGCGGGGCGCGGGGCGGTGGCCGGGCGGGCGGGCGGCGCCGAGCGGCCGTTTTTTCCTTCTGGTGCAATGGTGGTCGACGGGAATTGTGGAAAAATTTCTCGGCGAGGTCGTATATAAATGTGCTTTTACCCAGTGTGGCCTTATGCTCCCTCCGCCATCTCCGGCCGGGGTCCGCCCGGCCGCGCCCGCCGGCGGTGCTCGGGGGGCGGGCCGGGGCAGCGTTGGCGCGGGCGGCACGGGAGGAGGGAAGAAGAGCCGAGCGCAGAGCCGCGGGCGATAAAGCCGCTCCGCTCGGATCTGCTCGGCTCGGCTCGGCTCCGCTCCGCTCGGCTCCGCCTCGGCTCGGCTCGGCTCGGCTCGGCTCGGCCCCTCCCCACCCGCGGGGTCCCCCCGGCCTGCCTCGGCGCTGGCCGGCACGGCGGGGGCGAGGGGGCGCGCGGCCGAGCCGCTCGTGGCCCCGCGTTCGCCCTGCCGCCATCCAGGGGGCTCAGAGTTTTTTTTAGAATTTCCCCCATTGGGTAGTTTTTTGGGGGTGTGAGTTTTATTTTTTTTTTTTTTTTTTAACCGTCTATTTTTTTAAATTGTATGGGTTGTCGTTGCTGGTGTTTTTTTTTTTTTTTTTTAAACGCGGTGTTTTGCACGCGTCGGCCGCCGAGCTTGCAGTGCCAGCCGCCTTGGCCGGGGCTGCGGAGCAAAATCCCGCTGTTCCTGCGGAATGCCCGCCCGGATCACAGCCCTGCCACCATTCCGCCTCCCGAAACACTTAAAACGTTTGTTTAACTTCTTTTTTTTTTTTTTTTTTTTTTTTTTTTATACTATTGCTCTGTGTCGTTCCCTTCATCTTTTCTGTTTTTTTCTCTAGAACGGAATAAACGAGAATCTTGCTCCTCTAGAAAAATGGCTTGCAGTAATGCCAAAATTTTTTAATTTTTTTTTCTGTTAGAGCCTTATTTGTGGTGCTTTTTTTAAATGTAAAAAATAAATGACGTGGACTGCGTGCAAGTTTTAATTTCTGTTAAAACAAGGCTGCGGTTTGAGCAGCGTCTACTTAAGTTTTGAGTTTTTTTTAAGGTCTCATTTGAACTACCGGGAATTGCTTTTGCCAGCATAGGCGAGAGTGATACCATATTTTATTTCTAACCCATACACAGGAGCTGCATCCTTACAGTCTTTCAAAGCAAAGCATTTCTTGTTTTTATCGAGATTCCTGTCATCGCACGTTGTCTATCAGCTGTCTTTGCAGATATTACGAGATACCTTCTGTTATAGCTTCCCAGGTGGGTGGTGAAAAATTAGATTTTCATCAACGAGCAGGTTTTTTTTTAACATACAAATAGTAGGTTGTTAGCTGTGTGGCATTTGCCAATACAGCTTTTAGAATGGCAGAGTAAGATGAAGTCCGAGTTTTCGTGGCTTGTTTCTTTGTATGGTCTGCATTAATGCCTTGAGCTTGCAAGCTGTGTTTGTGTCAAAGCGATTTTGTCTGTATCGCTGCAGAAAGGGAACCTCAGAATTTGTGGTCAATAATAATGATTGTTTTTGTAAATGGATTGCAGCTTAAATGAGATGTAAAAATAAACGTTTTGAAAGATTTTTTTTGAAGAAGTGTATTTCAAATTGATTTAATAATTTTCTTAAACTATTCTCATTGTAATTAATAATTCAGTTCTCTACCCTGTCTGAGAAGAGTTAATTTTGCTTTATTTAAGGCTAAAACAAAGCAAAATACTTGAAGTAGTGTTTAAAGGTACTTTGGATAGAAGTCACACTGACTTCACTTGTCTTCGTAGCTTTTGATCTGCTCTCAGAGGTAAAGGCACATGGAGTCCCTGTATGGGTGCCAAATTAGGCTGTAAATTAGCTTTTTCCTTTAGAAATATCTCCAGTTGTGTGCTCCTTCAGCTCAGGGGGCATTTGCTGTCCCGTACTGTCCAGGAGAAAGGAATTGTCAGAATTTGCGTCGGCGGGCGGTGCAAACGCTGCTGCTGCCTCTGACATGCTCACCTGCAGCTCTGTGGGATGTGGCACAGGGATAAATGATGAGTGTTCCGCAGCTTAGTTTGTTCGGATGGCTTCATTTACCCTCCGGGCTGTTGGTCTTCCCTTCTAATTGCATGTGACTTCGCCTGAAAGAGTTTTGGTGTTAAACACATGACTCGCAGAGG
>CM031861.1:11370375-11421217 GCA_018697195.1 Certhia americana | reverse complement strand
TTGGTGCTGAAATTTTCCTGGAGATGGATGTAGTCCATCTGGATAGCAAATTCTGTGAGTAGATAATAACTAACTATAAAGTAGGTACCATCTGTAGCCACGTCATTAATCTTCTTAAGTATTACAGATCTCTCGATTTTTAAATCTGTATTCAGTTTATCTTTTTTTTTTCCTAGTTTTCCCTGTGAGAGTAAGCCATGGGCCAATTTTGCAACACTCTAAAGTCACTGACTGGACTGTTGAGGGACATTCAGCCTCATATCCTGTTTACGGTGCAATGCTTCAGAATGTTTCAAACAGGAAATTCATAAATTTTCAATAAATCGTTGGTAGTAAAGATCACATTTAAACGTGTTTTTTATGTAGGACAGCTTATAATCACCTACAGAGCTTGTTTGTGTCCACCTAATCCTTTATGTTAAATATAGTTTTGCTGTGACTCTGGCAGCAGTAGACCTTATTGGTGTAATAATGTCCATACTGCTTTGTATGGAGACAAAGGTTTGAGTGTCTGTTTGTCGGTTTGTTTGTACTGTTTTTTCAGAGAAGATTGTGAAGTTTAAATTAAACACCAGATCCTTATTTGAAATTTTGCTTGTATCATAGCCCACGGTACTCACATTTAGGCCATAACCACACATTGAGGACATCCTGTTACGAAGGATTTTACCTACAGTCTCCCTTCTCTTAGCTTCGAAGTTTCCCATATGCTGAGAATATTTGTCTTCGGGGTGGGCTAGGAATTCTCCCCCCGTGCTCCTTCGCTGTGCAACATCTTTCTGGCCTGTTTTCCAAAGCAAACAGAGCCAAAATTCAGTTTTTCCTAGATAATCGGAGCTGTCACTTTTTGCCAAAGAGATTGCAACTGTTTGATGTAGAAAAGCTCTAAACCAACTAAAGAACATAATAAGTGTTGTTTCTTAAGACCTGGGAATAATACAACCCCTTCTGCACTATCTGAGTGTGTCAGTTGGCAACCTAATGTACCACCTGATTTTCAGTTGGCATGTATTGGCTTGTAAAACCTTATTTACAAAAACCATCAACCTGTCCTGCAAGGCAGTGTTTGGAAGGATGGTAAACCAGATACCTATCACTGGTAGTTACTTGATTGCTATGTAGACCTCAGTTCTAAAGCTCTGTAAGGTTTGGGTTGAAATGAAAGTGATCAGCTTGGTATTAGTCTCTCAGAATTAGTTTTGTGTATCCGTAACCTAAATCCTATTACCTTCGGTGGGTCGCAGCATGTTCAAAATGCTTTTTCTAGTGCTTCAGTGGCAGTTTCTGCTTACTTGTTGAATTGAGTTAGGAAACCAAAAATTTAGAGCCTATCTGTGTACTGTACTGCTTTTTTGCACCGTGCTTTTGTTAGTGTTTTGATGCAAAGTCTGCTTGAATGTTCAAAAAAAAATGGTTTACGCTGTTCCAATTTTATCAGTGCGCCTTTCAGGTCCTGTTTCTAAACTGCAGTCATCTCCAAAGCGAAGTGAGGGTTTTTAAAAGTGCGATTCTGTCCGTGTGGTTTAACAATATTGAAAGTTAAAATAGAATAAATAGTCCCTCTGTTCTTTGGGGGCCTGCCGATTTCCACTTGTGGTGGTAATGTTTCCTTTGTTGGGGTACCCGAGGTTAAAACCTGTACCTCTGAGATTCACATGGTCTGCATCGAATCTTGGTCTGTCGTTCCCCCCTACACCCCCACTAAACTTTCTTCCTTCTGTTCTTTATTGTTTTGTTTTAGAATCCAAAGATGAAACACGCTTGAGGATACAATTAATGCTCCAGTTAGCTGCCAACTTCTTAATTGTTGAGGCCCTGCCCCAGTACATGAAGTGATCCTCAATTTTTCTCTGCTACTGTGTGATTGTCGTGAGAGCTTGTGTTCCTACCATAGTGGTTCCAGAACTGTGTCATGTTTCTACATTCACTCCTAAACTAATTTAAAATAGATTGACAAAAGCCCCCGGAAAGTGGGACCTATTATACTACCTTATACTGTAAGCAAACCAAAGTTTTTTTTTGAAGATCGGAAGAATGAATTTAAAGCTCTCAAATACACACTTTTGAGATTGGAAATCAAGAGGGGATGTCATGAAGGCAGCTTTTCTTTTTCTGAGGAAAACCACTAGACATGGCTGACAGGACTTTAAAATGTCTCATTTACGTACCAGCTAGAGGCGACTTAATTTTTACACCTGTGGCAGTATGAGTATTTGCCCCAGTTGCTTTCCCCTTTGATCCCTACTCCAGGGTGTCTATTCTTAATGTAATAGATACGGTAATCAGATAGCCTTACTTATCTTCATCATTTCCATTTATCAAGATTGTTCTATGTTAGATCTGGACCTTACCTGTAGCACACATAACGATAAATCGGTAAATGAATTAGCACTTTCATATTTGAAACAAGCCCTTCTAGCCTATGTACAAAAATATAAACTGTTTTGCTGTTTATTAAAATAACAAATAAGGGATGTATTGGGGAAAATAATTTCAATTATTAATTTTAAAATGCAACTCGCAGTTTATGTACCTGGTGACTTTGTTGGTTTGCCGTCACCTCTGGTTGTGCTTGAATGTCGCGATATGTAAACGGGGTTAGCGGATATTTTCATTGCTGCAAAGAACAATAGCACACCCATCCGTGTCTTTTTGTTTTTAAAGATCCTTCTGTACAGCTAGAAAATTGAACAAAGGTGTATACTGTAAGCACAAGAAAGTTACCTCCTCTAAAGCAAGTCAAGAGTGTCGTTTAATGTCATTGAAGTGATGGGTGAAACTCTACATAGCAATCTATTGAAAATACGTTCATTGGCTGTCTGGCTATGGTATATAAATTCAATTTTTTCGCCCAGTTGTGCAAAATATTCTTTTCCCCCAGCTCATGGTAGTGCAGGTGCGCTACGCCTGCATTTCATTCCCCCTCTTTTTTGCCTTGCAGCTTAGTGTGTGCTGTTGTCTGCCTCATCCAGACAGTGTAATTTGGAAGGTTTTCCAATCTTCAAGTTTTAAGCCACAATTTTCTTCCTTCAAAGTTGCTATAGTACTAGTTTTGCTAGAATGCAAAATCAGTTCCCGCTGGACCCCTATCAAACCCTGTATGAAGAAGCCAGCAGGGGAGGCTGTTGAATTGGGTTGCTTAAATGCCCCCCTTTTTCTTTTCTAAAGCAAATCCATTGGCGTTTGTCTTGCCTGAGCTCATGGTGTCAGTCTTTTACAAATGTTTGGGTTGGTTTGTGTTTTTTTTTTTTTTTTTTTCCTTAGGGCTTTTTATAAAAAATGTCACCTGCTGCTTACAATTGATATTACACAAGCTCCTTAATTTAATGTGCCTCCAAAATTAAATAAGTTTAAAAATAAACTGAGGTTTTTAATCTGTACAAATGAAAGCACATCTAATTATATTATGTATCAAAATGGCAGTCTCTTCATACATTGTTCTGTGTGGTGTGTTTTTGGCATCCGCAGGTAGCAGGATTTGGTTGGTGCTTTGGGGTTTCTTTGCTGAGCTGCCCAGCCCAAGCTCCTCCTCCACTGGTGCTGGCGTTTCCTTCCCCAGGCATTGGGAAGGTTTTTCCGCCTCTCCCTCCGCTGCCCCACGGGGGTCCAAGGTGTGACACGGAGCCTAACCCCCAGTACAAGGGACACTTTTCAAAGCAAAGCCCCTGAGGTGAAAAAGCTACTAATTAAGCCTTGGAGGGGAATGATCCACCACTCGTGGTGGTTTGTGATAGCCATGCTCTCCTTCTGTGCTTCTTCACTGTGATGCACAGAAAGCAGAAACTTAATTTGTGGGTTGTGACTGTAAACTCACAGCGTCCGTCCAGCGTGCTCCGGCCCCCAGGGAGCTCTAGACTATTTTATTTTTGTAGCAAGAACTGCTTACTCCCACCATGCCTTCTCCTGTGCAATTCCTTGGGAACGACCCATTTTGGAGAAAATCAGTTCTGACCATCTGCTTGTTGGGTATACTGCTTACCCTTCGTACACATCCCGAAGAAACGTATGAGACCTTTGAGGGCGTGAAGCCATTTTGGGCTCGTGACGAGTATGTGACAGCATCAGTGCGAAGTCAAATTATAGTATAAAGGCAATGACAAAAAAAAATAGGGTGAATCACCAATTTTTTTTTTATTTAGGGGTGCCAGTGGTCAGTTCTGGAACAATTATTTTTTTTGAGTCACAATTTCAACGGGAAGGGGTCGTTTTATTTTAATCTTGGTGTGAGGATACAAGTCTTACTTCAAGGGTGCTTTTCTGTGCACTAAGACTGGTTTCGCAAGGAGCATCTTTTTAGGATCTAAACATTCTTTTTGCTTCCTTTGCTCAAGAAATGTATTTATAAAATGCAAAACAATTTTGCATTGTTTTTGGTGGTGATAGCGCATTTTGTGATGCATATATCATTTCAGTGATACACTTTATCAAATAAAACTGATCTTTCCTCCTAGAACTTGCACTTATCCATTACCATTTTCACGGATAATGCCACTCTAAGGAAGAGCTAGAAATTTAAAGCCTCTGTTTTTTTCTATTATGTAAGATCTCCTTGGATATAAACATCTCAAACAAATCCCTTATCTTCACTTATTTCAGTGTGGTGTTTGGAATGGTAGCTTTACAGTAGAGTCCTGCTCAGTTGCACAGCTCTCAGGTTTGTATTTCCCTCTCCAAATATTTCTTACTCCAACACGTTCGGCACAACCAGCGTCTCTTCAGTTTTGGGGTTGTCACAATATATAAAAATAGAGCATTTTTAAAAAATGCTGACTCCTGGGTTTATTTTAATTTTTTTTTCTTAATCACTGCTTCAAGAATATTTATATGATTCAGTCATAGTACAGCAACTCCATTCTTCACATCTATAGCCGACTGTTACTACAAGATTTTCAAGGCTGCAGTGGAATAATTACTATTTGCCAATAAACATGCAGAAGATTTTAATTACGCCTAGTATGGCTACGGAATAAGTTTTATGGTTGATGTTTTTACTCTGTGGACCTTCTACATAGCCCAATGAGCCCACTTGGAAAAGCTTTGTCGTGCTGCTGTTAGATTCTTTTCATCAAGAGTAGCTTTATCTTACAATGCTTTTCACTTGTTTTTTCGGCTTTTTATAGCGACGGTTGATGCTAGGAACCGTAAAGCACTCAGAACGGGACAGTGTTATAGTATTGTACAGAAGTTCATAACTAATCTCTTAAGATAGCTGGCAACTCGAAACGGGATTTTATCTTGTATTTCCTGCTACGCTGTCAACCCTTCGACAGCAAACTGATGCCTGCAGCTTGTACTTGGCTTCAAACTTACAATTGAGAAACATAATAGAGGAAAGCCGCTGGCCATTAGGCCTGTTATTGGAATAAGTAACTTTTTTTTGTAATTGAAACTGCAAAGAATTCGAACATTTTCTGGAGCAAAACGTGATGTTTTGACAATCTTCTCATGTTCGGAAGACTGCATTACGTCTATCATAGCTGGCCTTACTCTAAGTCCCATCAATGGGGATATTCGCGTCCACTGCGCAAGTTTTCTGAAAAATCACCTACGGAATTAACCGTAACCCTCTTTTGCTTGCCTTAGACTGGGGCTGTTGGACTTTTATTACACGTCTCCATCCTAAAATCACCTAAGGATCAACACTCCAAGCAGAGCTTTAAGCACAGCGTCCTTCGGCATCTCTCCCCAACGGGTGCTGGAATGGCGATCCGGAGAAAAGCGCAGTCACTGACTGTGCCCGGCCCCGGCCATGCTGCCCCGCGGGTGCCCGCTCCGTCCCCAAGGGAGGCGTGACGGCCCCAGGCCCGATGCAGACCTCCTCTGCCCGGGGGGCCCGCTGTGGCTGCCCGGGGGGCCCGCTGTGGCTGCCCCGTCCCTGCCCGTCCCCATGCCCGTCCCCTGCCCGTCCCCCCTGCCCGTTGCCCCGCCGGGGAGGCAGGAAATGGCGCCGCCCCTGCTGGCTCGCGGCGACCTCGGCCGCCCGCTGCACAAAAATGGCGGCGCCCCCGCCCCGGCCCAGCCGCGACGCGCCATTGAGCCGCGGGGCGGGGCCGCGAGGCGCGCGGCAACTGGCACCGCCGCGCGGGCCGCGGGCGGCCCATGGCTGGCCCCCCCCCGGCTGCGGCGGCGCGCTGCGCCGCCGCGGCCAATGGGAGCGGCGGATCCGGCGGCGGCGGGCCCCGCCCGCGGTGCGCGGGGCTTTGCCGGGCGGCTGGGCGCGCCGATCCGGGGGCCCCCGTTTCCCACCTCACAACCCCCCTGTTCTGGTGCATGGTGGTCGGAGGAGGAAATTGTTGGAAAATTTCTTCTCGGCGAGGTATCGTATTATAAATGTTCTTTTACCCAGTTTGCCTTATGCTTGCCCTCCGCCATCTCCGGCCGGGGTCCCCCCGGCGCCGCGCCCGCCGGGTGCTCGTTGAGGGCGGGCCGGGGCAGCGGGCGCGGCGGCACGGAGCCGAGCGGCAGAGCCGCGGCGATAAAGGCCGTCCGCTCGTCTCGGCTCGGCTCGGCTCGGCTCCGCTTCCGCTCGGCTTCCGCTCGCTCGCTCGGCTCGCTCGGCTCGAGCCCTCCCCACCCGCGGGGTCCCCCGCGGCGCTGCTCGGTGGCGCTGGCGGCCACGGCGGGGGGCGAGGGGGGCGCTGGCCGAGCCGCTCGGGGCCCGTCTTTCCCCTCCGCCATCCAGGGGGCTCAGAGTTTTTTTTTTTTTTTTTTTTTTTAGCATTTTCAAATTTCCCCCATTTGTGGTGTATTTTTTTTTTTTTTTTTTATTTTGGTGGTGGGGGGTGAGTTTTATTTTTTTTTTTTTTTTTTGTTAATTAACCCGTCTATTTTTTAAATTGATGGGTTGTCGTTGCTGGTGTTTTTTTTTTTTTTTTTTTTAAACGCGGTGTTTGCACGCTGTCGGGGGCCACCGCCGCTGCAGTGCCAGAGCCGCCTTGGCCCCCCCCCGCCGGGGCTGCGGATGTCAAAAATCCCGCTGTCCTGCGGGAAATGCCCGCCGGGAGACAGCCCTGCCACCATCCGGCCTCCCGAAACACTAAAACGTTTTAACTTCTTTTTTTTTTTTTTTTTTTTTTTTTTTTTAATACTATTGCTCTTGTCGTTCCCTTCATCTTTTCTTTTTTTTTTCTCTAGAACGGGATAACGAGAAGCTGCTCCTCTAGAAAAATGGCTTGCAGTAATGCCAAATTTTTTTTTTTTTTTTTTCTGTTAGAGCCTTATTTGTGGTGCTTTTTTAAATCTAAAAATAAATTACGTGACTGCCGTGCAAGTTTTAAATTTTCTGTTAAAACAAGGCTGCGGTTGAGCAGCTCTACTTAAGTTTTGAATTTTTTAAGGTCTCATTTTGAACTACCGGAGAATTGCTTTTGCCAGCATAGGCAGAGTGATACCAGTATTTTATTTCTAGCCCAGTGACACAGGAGCTGCAACCTTACAGTCTTTCAAAGCAAACATTTCTTGTTTTATCGAGATTCTGCATCGCATGTTGTCTATCAGCTGTCTTTGCAGACTATATACGAGATACTTCTGTTATAGCTTCCCAGGTGGTGGTGAAAAATTAGATTTTCATCAACGAGCAGGTTTTTTTTAACATACACATAGTAGGTTGTTAGCTTTGTGCATTTGCCATACAGCTTTAGAATGGCAGAGTGAGATGAAGTCGAGTTTTCGTGGCTTGTTTCTTTGTATTTCTGCATTAATGCCTTGAGCTTTCAAGCTGTGTTTGTGTCAAAAGCGATTTGTCTGTATCGCTGCAGAAAAGGAACCTCAGGAATACGTGGTCAAATAATAATGATTGTTTTGGTAATGGATTGCAGCTTAAATGAGATGTAAAAATAAACGTTTTGAAAGAGTTTTGAGAAGTGTATTTCAAATTGATTTAATAATTTACTTAAACTATTCTCATTGTAATTAATATTTCATTTCTACTACCCTGTCTGAGGAAGAGTTAATTTTGCTTTATGTTAAAGGCTAAAACAAAGCAAATACTTAAAGTAGTGTTAATGGTACTTTTGATAGAAAGTCACACTGACTTCACTTGTCTTCGTAGCTTTTGATGCTGCTCTCAGAGGTAAGAGGCACATGGAGTCCCTGGTAGTGGGTGCCAAAATTAGGCTGTAAATTAGTTTTTTTCCTTTAGAATATCTCCAGTTGTGTGCTGCTTCAGCTCAGTGGGCATTTTGCTGTCCTGTACTGTCCAGGAGAAAGGAATTGTCAGGAATTTGAGCGGCGGGCAGGTGCAAACGCTGGCTGCTGCCTCTGACTGCTCACCTGCAGCTCTGTGGGATGGGCACAGGGATAAGGATGGGTGTTCCTCAGCTGTAGTTTGTTCCGGATGGCTTCATTTACCCTCCGGGCTGTTGGTCTTCCCTTGCTATTACATGTGAGTCTTCGCCTTAAGAGTTTTGTGTTAACACATGCTCAGCAGAGGTGGAGTCTTTGAGAAGCACTATTCCATTTGGAGGAGTCGTTAGCAGGCACTTTTGAGGCAAATTGTTTTCCGAAAGGGCTTGACTGAATTTGGATGGGTTTCTACACAGGGAGATAATCAGGGCAATTCTTCCAGCTTACAATGGCCAGAATGCAAATATTCATGAGGAGGGTGGGCCCCATCTTGGTGCTCTGGTGGTTACTCTTTTCCTGTCTGCATTTTGACTGCTTCCTTGGCCATCCCCGTGATTTGTGCTTCCCGTGATACCTTCTATAACTCCTGCAGCCCCTGACTTAGCACAGCACCCCTAGCCGGTCATTCCTGGCCACTCACTGGCTTCTTTTTCCCGTGTCGCTGCTAAATCTCTTGCACATCTCAGCAGCTCACCAGCAGTGCTTTTTGCTCAGCACTCTTTGGGGGCAGCCTGGTTTTTTTTTTATCTCCTCTGTGCGAGGAAATCAGTGCACCTGGTAAAGACAGCGTGGCTTGGGTAGTCTGTTCCCGTGGCTTGTGTTACAAAAGATCCCAAAAGATGGGGAGGAAGGTTTCTGCTTAGCTTATGGGTCCCTAAGTTATACTATGATCCAAACCGATGGATCCTGAAGCCAAGAGTTCAGCTCTGAAGTGCGAATTCCTGTAAGTTGAGATGTGCATAGCTCTTGTTCTGAGCATGGAGTGCAGGTGTCGCTCCATGGACACCGTTTCTAGGGAGGAGGGAGGGGAAGGATGCCCTGTCACCCCTCGGCACAATGGCTTTATGGGGTTTTGCCTGTACCCAAGTGTATTAAGAGAATATGATTTTGTTTCTCCCTTCTGTGCACCAGGGATCATTGATCACTCAAAACCAAATTGGGCTAAATCAGTAAATGCTTCCAGTTCCAGTCTGCTAAAATGTTCTGGGCTACACGGTTGCTTTTTAATTGTATAGTGGGATTGTACTTTGCTCCACCAAGATAACATTTGTTAAATAAATGACATTTTCAGTTTTGAAGGCAATTTACAGTTCCAGCAGGTTTTGCAATTTTTAAGGTAACATCAGAGTTACACGTAAAACTGTAAAGTGTGCTTCAGTCTGTATTTTACTGTCTGCAGAATGTTTCCCTCTGAATACACTTGAGCAGAAAATTGTGTTACCTGCTTAATACTCTTGGGCTTCATTTCTGATGTCAGTTTTTTCTAGAATTAGAAGATGGGTCTGTATTTGCAAGTTAGTTGGTTTGCTCATGTTTTAAGTATATTTATACGTAGCCAACATGAGCTTTGTAGGATGTATTTCAGTATACTGTGTTTCAAGTTCTGTTTGTAATCTGGCTTTGGCTGCCCCTTTAGTGCCCGAAATACAAGCCAGTGCTGAAGCACTGCCATTAACTGTCTTGGTTAATGCTGATACATCTGTAATGTACTTACCAGATTGCTAATTAACTCATAGCCACACAAAGCAACCCACTCAAAATTCCTCTTTTTGTTGGCAGTCTCAGTGGATTTGCAGGATTTGAAAGGGCATGGCCAGGATTCATTTGTTTTGGTGATGTAAATAAGAGACTTCTGTGATTGCTTGACAGTTAAAAAGTAAGAAGTCTGGCATGAAAATAAAACAGCAGTAGAAATAGTAGGTCTCAGTTTCTTTCAGATTTTTAGCCCTTAAGTGCTCATGTAATCACCAGATGTTCACAGTTTTATTTCAAACACTGATGTAACTGGAGGTTTTATGATTTTAGGGGTAAGTAGCCCCATGAAATGCTTCAGAAGTTAACTATGTTTTTTAGTGTAAATAGGCATCACTGCTCATTTCTAGGAGTGATTTAGGTACAGTTATGACATGCATCTGCTGGATGCCTTCTGCATACATATTTTACCTATATGTACACTTGATGCTTAAAAACAGACCCAACAAAAGCCAGTAGTTTTAAAAACACACCGATTCATCTACTAGGTGCTTTAATTCTGTTCTTTCTGGTGAAAATCCGTGGTGAAAATCCATTTGGAATTAAATGCTCTATCATACTAACATGTGCTGTAAAATTACATTAAGTTTGGGTTTTTTTCATCTTTGTTAATCATGTTCTAAGTTTTTTCAGAAAATCAGCTGACCTGCCATTCAGCTTTTTTTCTGAATGTACATGTTATGATTAGTTACCCAAACCCTTTTTGACTATTAAAACACAAATAATTTTTTACCAGTCAGTCTGCAGTAAAGACATGGATTTGAGGTTCTTTAGAAAGGAAGGTATGCCTGAGCACTGATAATACAAGTTTGGCCAGGAGAGAAGAAATATATCCTGACTTTGAACAAGAAATACCAACTGCCTTGAGAGAAACTTGATGGGCTGTCTTGGTAGACGAGTTCCACAGCTGCATTTGCAGTAGGTCTGCAAGGCATTCCATGCACACAGACCAGCATTCCTAATGATGGGAATGACAGGGGTTTTTCAGGCATGCTTGAATTTGGTGTTTGGGACAGATTATATAAGTGGCCCTTCCTCAAGCCAAACTGCTGCTGCTAATAACTGAGTCATTATGTGTTGCTCATTGACCAGCTGCATTAATAAGCTTTTTTTGTACTTATTTAATATAAAAATTTTGGAATCCTGATGTCTGTACGTTTGCAAACAGTGCTGCATGGATGTCCATTGCTAGTCAGCTTCCATGCAGGATTTTTGGAATTGGCTCTGTCAGAAGCCTCCCAAATCTCTTTCAAACCTCTGGCTCAGGAATCCGTGCTGCTGGAATAGTGTACCCAGGGCAGATGTGGTCATGGAACTGGATGTTGTGTGTCCCAGAGCTGCAGCAGTTTAGTTTCTGTCAGCACTGCTGACAGCTCATGTGCTGGTGGAACTACTCTGGCCTCCTTTCATTAACCACTAATTTCTTCTCTAATATATTCAAGGAATGTGTGAAGTTAGAAGTCATATTTGGGATCAGCCTGAGTTTTCTCTGCATGTGTAGGACTTGTTGGTGGGTGGCTTTCTGAGTCTTCCTGTGTTTAAATGCCATACCTTTGAAAGTAATAGCAACCTTTGCATTCCCACAGTGTGAAAATACACACGTACACATAATCTCAGTAGTCAGAGTAAAGATTTGTAAATATTTGCATTGGTTAATCCAATTTTTTTTAATGTATCTGTAAAATGCAAGCATTGATATCAGGCAATACTTTTAACATTCACAGTTTGTAGATGGGATTTGCAGTATAAACTGTATGGAAATGACTTTTGTGAGAAAAAAGACTACTGGAACATGAAGCGATTTTGTCAGGCTAAATGTGGTTCTCACTGCTCACACTGAAGTCAGCCTGATGTGTGGTTAAGGCAATGATAAATTTGGGTTTGCATTTATTTTTCATTTCTGAAGAAATACCAAACACAGTGGCAGTGAATTAGTCTTGAACTGCATTATTAGGATGTATCTCTTGTGGAACAGAAACGTAGAATACTGTAAAAAGAATAAAAAGGAGCCTTGAGTTTGACTGCTTCAGAGTGTTATGTCGTGCTTGTGCAGTTGACAGTGCTCTTACTCTTGGTCAGGTTTTTCTGCAGGACCACACTTAGAGCCTGTAATTTATCATTCACAACACTTGACTACGTAGGAAATTAGGAGGTGAATGTGTGATTTGCTATTAAATTATCTGAATCCAACTGATGTTACCAGATTCTGTAGGAGAGGTGTTTCGTTCCGTATTTCAGCCTTGTTTCCACTTTATCCTGTGGATGATTAATGTGGTGGAAGTTGCTGTTTAATTATGTTTGGCCTTTACAAGAGACTGGAGAAAATACAGTAAAAGAAATTGAGATTTTGTGAGAAAGCACACAGCAATTTAGAAGTGCCCAACTTTAAGTAGTAGGTAGACTTACTCACTGGAAGTCAGTCTGACTGACAACAGCACAAACCCCAGATTTTCAGTGCACTAAAGTCCTGCAAAAGGTAAAGGCTGTTGATGAAGGAAATCCATATCTACAAAAGTGTTTGATCAAAGCACCCACAGGATTTAGATTTAATTTCTGACCCTGTTAGGGATTTTTGCTTAATACTGGGAAAGACTATTATGCAGCTATGTAGGGGAGCAGTAGTAAGATTGTAGAAAAAGTCTTATTTCTTCTGTGTCTATTTATGGGCTTAAAGATGACAAATGACTTTATGTAATTAGTGGGGGAAGAAATGCAAGAAGTCCTTTTGGGTTGTCTGAAAAAACTTTGTGTGAAATAGTCAGTTTTCCAGTCTTGACTTTTTTTTTTTTTTTTTTGCACTGAGACTCGGGAGGCTGTAACCCATATGAATTACCAATTGAAGTATATTTAATCAGATTGATAATTGTAGGTACTAATTTTGAGTTTTCACACATTTGTTACTCGGACTAGTTTTGTGAGATTACTGATATTTGCAATCATATCTGTTGTTAAGGACCCTAAGGTAGGCAGTATTCAGAAAAACACTTAATTATGTTACACTGTGGACATACTTGAATTAATTTTAGGATCCAGCTTTGTCAAACATGGGAATACAGTTTTTTTAAATTCCTGAATGAAAGTTTCAATATTGTGAGGCTATGTATTATTTGCCATCTTACCCTTCTGGTTGGTTTTTATTTGCTGTTTTTATAAGTTTTATAAAATGACAATGTTTTTGTACATTATTTAGAAGTGTATTAAAAATAAAAATTATGTTTCCTTTCAAATGAAGTAAATGCATATTATTTCAAACTTCTCAGTACTGTCTGCATGAGGGGAGTGAACAATCACAACATTGCTGAATGTCTGGAGTAGCTTTTTTCCTGTTATTCTTTGCCAGTTTTTTCTGCACATTCTAAGTTTGTATTTTATAACAGTAAGTTTTCTTTGATGACTGCTATTGCAAACATTATTCCATTTCACATTAATCATCCTCTAAGCATCATCTTTGTCTCTCGAAGGAGTTTCTGCTACTGTCACTGCAGGATTTTTTCCTTTGTCCAGCAGTACAGTGATACAGTTATTCTTTAAATGATGAATTCCTGCTGTTTTCCAGCCACACTGGACTGTCCTCTGAGCTGCTGGAGTTCCCAAATGCCCCAAACCCTCTTTCTGCTCCAGAACAGCCATACCCTCAGCCAGCTCTTCCCTTGCTTTTCAGTTGCCTGACTCCTCCTACCTGCTGTTTTTAGTAGCTTCATTCCTAGTTTTTGGTGGAGATTCCTGTTTCCACTTGGTAGATTGAGTTTATGTAAAAACCTTTCTTTTAACATTGCATCTTTTCTCCAAAACAAGTGATAGCACCCAGAAAATTCTTTTTGTTTGAGTGTTAGTGGAGGGAAAAGTACAGGAGGTGCTCTCTCAATAGGTAACCTGATGAATTCTTCATGAAAAAAATCTTTATTTTTTTAACTGCCCTTTCCCCCCTCACATGCCTTTGGCTTCCAAGTGTTGAGAATTTAATGTGTGCTTGAGAGTACGTTTTCTTTTCAGATAATTTGCAGGGGGTGATGGTGTGTTTTGGTTTTTTTGTTTTTTTTTAAATAAGAGCTTGTACCTCTGTTCCCTGCTGGATGACTGTTTAAGGTATGGTGTTAGAGGGGGATGACTGCCTGTGGTCAGACACTCTTCAGCTCAGAGATTTTCTGTCGAATTTTTTTGCCTCAGGCTGATTTTTTTGTGAGAAGTGTTTTAACCATCTAAAAGAATGGTAAGGTTTTCTCTGCATGGATACCATAGACATGTTTTGGTGACTAATCATTTCAGGAATGCAAGATACATTACTGTCCTTGTGAAAGTCTGCCCAAATATCGTCATTGCTGTGCCTTTGAAAATTGACAGTTGCAACTTGTGTATGATGTGTGAAGATTTGCAAGAGTTCACAAAGTCAAGTCTCAAGTTTTCACTTCAGTGAGTACTTTGTGACTGAGCCTGTACTTGTCTTTTCTGTAAGACAGCTCTGGAGATGAAGCAGAGTCCCCTTGTCTCAATCTTGCCGAGCTGCTGTGCAAGCCCCACCCCAGGGTTCCTGGCTTTTCCTAAAAATGGATGCTTTCAGCTGCTTTTAACTAATGAGCTGCAATATTTGAAGTGGGTAAAGGAAATCTTCTCTCCTAGAATTTTACAGACAGAACTCCTGGCAGATAGGAGTTCTTTTCTTTTAAAGAAAAAGGCTTACTGATGCAAATGCAGAGGAATAAAAGCAATGATGTGGATTAGGGAAAGAAGGTGGGGAGATTCAGATTGAAAAAACAATGGAGACAAGTTTGATGGAAGCTGAGGAGAAAACAGAAGAGAGTGACTGAAGTGGAGACAAGGAAGAGATTTGAGTTTGATGAAAACCAACTAGTTTTTACAAAGCAAAGCTAATTAAAAAGTGTTCAGAGAGTACCATTTGCAGGGTAGGTGATACACAAACAGCAAGGTGATGCTGTAAATGCATTATTGAACTGATTTTCAGAGAGCAGGTGAAGTTGGAAGGACTTTATGAAGTTACCTGGCTCAGGCTTGATCAAGGCAAGTCTCATTTGCCCAAGTTGCCAAGGGCTTTGTCAAGTTGCTTTGAACCTCTACTAGGATGGAGAGTCCATACTTGTCTTGGCAATTTGTTCTTGTATTTGACTACTCCTACCAAGTAATGCTGTAGCATTATTATCTCTGTTAGATTTACCCTTTTCTCTGCAACACAGGCCATCTCTACATCTTTCCTACATCTTTCCAGCCCTGTCTGGGTAGTTCTCCAGTGGAGAGAAAGAGGAGAGCCTTAGAGGGAGCAGCATGTCCACTTTTGGCAGAGGGTTCTCTTCCTTGCACAGCAGTGACAGATCAAAGCTGCTGTGTCCCTGCAGAGGGTCAGAAAGCTGGGGACTGGTGTTTGGGAGGCCCCCAGTGCTCCAGCCTCTTGGTGGGGGATGTGCTTCCAAGGTGGGTCTGAACATCAGCTGTTGACACAGAGGCAGGAAGGGGATGGACAGTGGTGTGAGGGGGTCATAGAACAGACCAGAAGCAAGAGAAGGCTTGGGGACTGGTTGTAGAAGGAGTTGGTGTGGGCTTGGAAGTATTTTATATTATTCTAACAAGAAGGATGGGATTGTATCTGGGAAGAGGCATGTCCTGTAAATTTGGTGTCATGATAGGACTGAAGAAAAAAATCGGTACATCAAGGAGAAGGGATGGAGTGGAAGGACAAAGGATTGAGAAAAGGATATGTTGGAAGTGACCATTGAAAGGAGCTGGAATTGGGAGAAACAGACTGCATTGCTGCTGAGTTCTTGTGTGAGATTGTGTGTTTGTCCAGATCCTCTGGGACAGAGGAAAGTTGTAGAGATTGTTCTGTGTGCAGCAGTTAGTTCCCTTTAGTTGGTTTGCAGTGTGTGAGGGTTGATAACCACGCTACAGTAACAAACACTGTGAAACAATTGAAACAAATACTCTTGCTCCTTCAGCCCTTGAATGTATTTGGCATTAGATTTCTTGTCCTTCCAAAGCAGCTACTCTCCCCTTAAGGGAGTTAGTTCTGCTCAGCCTCTGCCAGAACTGTGCAGCTGTCTGACTGGCTCCCTCGCTGCTGCCCAAAGGTGAGAGGAGAGCCATGAGCTCTGGAGGATGGCAGATGATATTAAAGCTGCTGGGGAGCTTCAAAGAGAACTTTGAGAGAGGGAATACTCGTCAAGTAGACCCGAGCTGAAAGGCCTGTGAGCTGCAGTCTGCTGGAATTGTTTCACTCCTTAGTTCAAGTCAACACCTGTGGTTGTGAAGCCTTTCTTCTCTTCTGTGTGAAATGCTGTAGCTGTTTTGCAGCCTGCTTCCATGAAGTGTCCTGAAACTGAGTGCATGGAAAATGCTGACAATGCAGACATCTGTTAGCAGCCAGCCTCTGGGTACCATTAGCATGTAATACCAGAATTAGTTAATTTAACTTGCTACAAGCTTGTAGTACCACCAGAAAAGCAGCCCTTGCAAATTGGGCTTGATAAAACTTCTTTTGCTGCTGGTTTTTGGGGGTTTGTTTGTTTGTTTTTTAAACTGGGGCTTTTTTCTGATCTTATTTGCTGCATAGCACATGAATGATGGGCTGCTCAGCTTCAGTGCCTGCTTAGGCTGATTCTGTAGCTACAGCATGCTGATTTTTGGTTTGTGAGCAGACTGCTTCCTAAGTAAAAGTTTTCTGCCTATTTTGAATGGGGGAATGATAAATGAGTAGTAGGAAAAGAAGTTACTTTTCCAAACTCACAATCATGGACATGGCAGAGGAAGAGGTTGAGCTCAGGATCTCCTATGTCCTCTTACAATTCCTTGTCTCTTAAATTTTAGGATCCAGACAAATTTTTCTACGTTTTCTTCGGAGACATCTATATAAATGCAATTTGGTCTGGATGGCTTCTCCTTTTCTTGTGTATTCCATCTCTTTCAGAGGCCTCATTTTCTGTAAAAGCTTCTCTTCCTGAAAAGGATGTTGGGAAGAATTACCCATCTTCTCTTGGACCTTAAAAAAAATATCTTCACACCCATTTTGAATTTATATTTTGGTTTCTGTCTTAATTGTATCTTTTTGATGCTGGTTGTTCAAGGTTCAAATTCCATATTTCAAGCCAGTATTTTGATTACCTTAATGTTCCAGAGAGAAATTGTGAGGACATTAATCTTGGAAGGCATATTTCTTACAGAATTATGCACTTATCATTAGTAATGTTTTGGGAGTTTTGTATGATTTTCAATATGACATATGAAAAAAGCAGGAGGCTTAAAACTTTCCCAAAGATACCCTTGCTTTCCACTTCTTTTGTTAAGCTGTATCTGTTCCATTAACTGGAAATAAGAAACTTAGCCTGCAGCTCTAGGAAAAAATCTGGCTCTACACTTGGATGTATTTGGGAAAATACTGCTTGGGTGTAATTTTCAACTACTGAATTAGTGTGGCAACCTTTTAAAATACTGTAGGCACACTGGAGTACTTGCATGGTCTAATTTTGTACTCCTTATTCCTTAGTTTTGAGAGAAGTACCATTTTCTCAGTGCTCTTTGAGACTGTTGATGAATTGCTTATTAAAGAGCAGATTCCTGGACTGTAGAGGTAAAAGTAGTTAAATATATTTATAAAGGTAATCATAAATAAATTAACCCCCCTAGATTATTCTTCTCAGCCTTGAATTATAAACCAGCAGGGGTTAAAAGCTGTGATGTGATGTCCCATATTAAAACATGTCTGGGTGAAAATATGAGTATGCAAAAGGATGGCTCTGTCTGGTTCTGTGAGATACAGTAGCCACTCCCTGATCACTGTCCTTTTGTCTAATTAACATTTTATCGTGGGATACCTCATTATTTTAAAGGACAGATTGTTTTGTTTTGATTGGTTGTTTTTTTTGTTTAAACAGAAACCTTTCTGGAAAATCTAGGGAAATAGTTGAATTGTTCAATTAGACTTTTTTAGCGTGTCATTGTTTTTAAACCCCTTACTGGCACTGGACAGATCTTTGATTTATACAGATAAAGCCCTGCTGTTTTCGTGGGTGACCATGGGTGAATTGTCAGCTTTATTTCAGTTTTGGGGACAAATAAGTATCATTACCTGTACTGTCATTACTACCATTATTCTTTTTTGTACGTTGGTTAAATTATTTATATTTAACTGAAATTCAAATGTGGTTGATGCACTTTTTATTAATAACTCATAGCAGAAGTACTTAACATCTAAGTTAATTGAGGTAGTACTACTTATCTATTTCAGATAACTTTTATTCTTTCAAAGTATTTTCCAGGTAAATCAATCAATTTTTGCATCTATTTTCTACAAAATATAACATAAAATATTTGTAGCAGCTGTATAAAAATCGCATTAAACTGGGAGTACATAGTTCTGGTTCTGTATTTCAATTTTCTTTTTTTTAATACTTTCTTTCTAGGTAGACAATGTTATTAGCTCAGATAAATCGAGACTCTCAGGGAATGACAGAATTTTCTGGAGGAGGAATGGAGGCCCAGCACGTGACTCTGTGTCTAACAGAAGCTGTAGCTGTGCAAGGTGAACCTTCAGGTTAAAATACCTCTACATTATTATGTCTTTTCTCTTTGAAACTCAGATAAAACACTGAAGTTTATGTCGTGTATTCTGAATTAAACGTCCAACAAAAAATAGTTAATTGAGATGGATTAAAGTCACTAATTTAATTCTGGGTGGAAATTATCTTTTAATTAAGATAATAGAAGTGTAAATGTTCCAAAAATATATGGAATATAAAATCTGTCTTTATTCCTTGTATAGTCTTACTGTTTTATACTTTGTAAATTCAGTTGATATCTAAGTATATATTAAGCGAGTTGAGTTTTAAAATAAATTAATGACTTGAAATTGGCTTAAACTTGATGTTTCCTGATAGCTTTGTTATGATGTGACATGATTACAAGCTCTCTCCTAAATCTGCATTTTAATCTAAATAGTTTAGCGTGTATTAATAACAAGTAGTGTTGTACAAAACAAAACTACTAATACAAGTATGTATCAGCTTTGTAGTTACTTATTCAGTGATGTTGTATTTTTATTACTTAAGGAAAATAACATTTAGCTGTCATGTTTACAGAGCAAAATCTTAAATGTATGATCCTAGTATGTGTCCCAGGCTCAGAAACCAGAAAGCAAGAAAGAACTACTTGCTCTTCTTATTTGTCAAGCCAATATTCTTTGAGGAGGTGTAATAATTTATGGAGGTCTTTAAGCTGATATTTCTAGGGTCCCATGCTGGTTATAGTGAAGGTGAACTTTTTTCCCTGCTAGATGGTGACAACTTGGAAAACATGGAAGGTGTAAGTTTGCAAGCAGTTACCCTGGCTGATGGCTCCACTGCTTACATACAGCACAATTCTAAAGGTAGGTGGAGGGCTGCAAACTGATGGCTCCTGAAGTGATGTTCCCCTTTCTAGCCCTCTCTTTGCATTGTAAAGTCAGGCAAATTCTGTACAGTGCTTCTGAAGTTCCAATTCCAGTTGGAAATTACGGTAATACTATAAAATAAATGGTTTGGGTTTGCTACTAATAAGATGCAAAAATGAAATTCAGAACATAAGTCAAACCAAAAGTGAAGAGATCTCTATGACTCAAACCCAGATACCAACATTCGGCCTAACAGATAGGACAGCAGACCTTTTCTGTTTTTTTAATCCCAGAATTTTAAAAGCTCTATTCAGTTATACTGTGCTTTCTATTTACTAAACATTGTTTCTTGTTGATATTTTGTTTTTATGTTAATCTAGAAAGTCTGAACTGTGTATTAAAACCGATGTGTTACACAATTAAAATTCTTAAAAATATTCTGTGTATTTCAGATGGTAAATTAATGGATGGCCAAGTAATTCAATTAGAAGATGGTTCTGCTGCTTATGTTCAACATGTACCTATGCCTAAAAACAGTGAGTGCATTAATACAAGAGTTATGTTATAAAATAATGTATTATTGATAAATATTGATATTAAGTAATTAACAGTTATGATAATAGTTTAACTTCTTATTTTAATGGAAATAATCATGAAGAGATCTTAGGCATTTTGTAAACCTAGTTACTTAGTGTTTGATCTTTCCATCTAATGGATCCTTTGAACTTTTGCTGAAGTGCTGTAATTCTTCCTTCTGAGCAGGGGAGAGCCTACGTCTGGAAGATGGGCAAGCAGTTCAGCTGGAAGATGGAACTACTGCATTTATTCATCACACCTCAAAAGGTAACTGTTTTGTCAAGTGGGATTTATTACAGCAGTGTTCAACAGAACTTCAGCAGTGTAAAATAGGGTACTCTCTAAAAACTAGCATCTTAATGGGATTCCATGTGAATTACTTGTTGCTTTATCTCTGACATCTGAAAATTCTTGAAATTGTTTCAGTTCTTTACTTGGGCCTCATGTAGCAGTTATAAATGTAATCAAACCCAGTGTATTTCATTGTTTATTTAGCCCAGGATTACATTAAAATGAGTATATACCTTTAGGTAGTAGGGCAGAAAATGTGACAGCTGACAGTCAAGAATGCAAATGTAGTTATTCCAGATGATAACTTATGTTTCTGCAGAAGATGTTTACACTAGTCTTGGAAATAATATCACTTCTTTAGAAAAAGTGATCATCTATATATTCTACGTCTGTTTAAACCAATGTGACAATTACATTTTACAACCAACAATAGCAAGAGGAAAGAATGTAGTATAGATTTTTTTTTTTAAGTCATTTTATATTTTGTATTTCTTTTGTATATTTGTATGATTCTCTTCTTAAAGTATGAGATCTATGAATTCTAAAATCTGAAGCAATGATATCAGTAGATCTCTTATATTATTTTCATTTTACTATAAGTGGATTTGAAATGGAAAGCATATTTGTGTTCCTGATTTCCTTTGTAATTAAAGATAGATCAGAATAATTTTTTTTTTAACTTTTGTGATTGTAGAAATAAAACTATGGGAGGTGTTGTCTTGAAAACAAATTCCTGTGTTATTGATAGTATCATTTTAAGTGTTTATATTTCTCATGTACTAGTGGTTATATTTCCCATATATTTCATGTGTGTGCATGGTTTCAGGAGACACTTCCTGGAGAGCAGCAGTTTCTCGTGTAACACACTGCTGCTCCTTTCAGAATCCTAACACTCTGCAATATCATTCCTCAGACAGTTATGACCAGAGTGCACTGCAAGCTGTGCAGCTGGAGGATGGAACCACTGCCTACATCCACCACACGGTGCAGATGCCACAGTCAGACACCATTTTAGCCATCCAGGCTGATGGCACAGTGGCAGGACTGCACACAGGAGATGCTGCCATCGACCCTGACACCATCAGTGCTTTGGAGCAATATGCAGCCAAGGTACTCTGCAAGGCATTTTCTCTATCAATCCTGTTTTAATGTACAGCACAACATATATATTGGCAGCACAAGCCAATTGTCATTTAAGAAATAAAATTGTAACTGAGAGAGTCTCAGACTCCTAGAAGAGAGAACATGAAATTGTCATGACAGTGAAGCACTGTCGTGAGCAGCTCTGGTGCATAGTGTGGTGTAAAAAGGAGAAAAGATTGAACACTGAACTGGAGTCAGATTTAGAAAGCCATTTAGACAGCTAAATAATCATCTTCACTATACTATAGCATTGCAGAGGAGTCTGTTGAAAGGACAGCATTTGGAAAGAAGGACAAAGTGAAATTATTCTTGTTCAGGCACTGTTGCTGGATTAATTTTTGCCCTGAATGGGAAGAGTATAGCCTGGTGTACTGAGCAAGGACAGCACATGGTATGAAGTGTAGAAAAGACAGACAGTTACTGAGTTCAGAGAAATAATTCTTTGATCCATATTTTCAATAATAAAAATGCAGTAGGATGCACAAAATTGATGTTGTTCACTTTATTTGGCTTCTGTAAAGCATAATGTAAGTATGTTAATGGGTGATGCAACTTCCATGACTCTATAGTTAGGCAGTTGCTGGATAATTGCCATCAGTGCTTGTATTGCTCTGCAAAAAGAGCAGAATATATTTTAAAGTCTGTCCTCTTAATGTCACTGAGAGTTGTCAGAATTTGGGAGGTCAGTTAGGATAATTAAATAGCTTATTCACTGTTTTTTTCATTATGTTTCTGTGTGTTAGAATTGAGAGATCCTAAGGCAGGTAGTCAAATTGTGTTGTGATGCTATGTTTTAGCATTCAGGAAACAAAAGGTAATTCACTGTTAGTTGAGCTGTAATCACAAGCTTTTACACATTCCACAGGTACTGTTTAATTTAGATTAAATCAATCTCAACTTTGCCCTTCTTAACCAGCAGCTATATTAATCATAATTTCTGATAAGTTTCTGTTTTGTGAAGGTGAAGAAGAAACAGATGAAATGCAAATAAATTTGCATTTTCATCCTATTTAACTCAATATGGGGTTTTTAATTCTGTAATGTGGACTTGTTTTCTGTGGTGCACTTGTGTGTTTGTTTAGGAGAAATTATTTTCTTTAAGCTTTCATCTCAGAACCTTATTCTGTATGGTACTGCTGGAACCTTTAGGGGACAGTTAGTAGAAGTGAGTTTCCAAGCACTACACCTGGTTTATGTACAAAACCAAATATTAGCTCAATGGTCAGAACCCTAGGTCTCTCTTAAAAGAAGAAATGTGGTTTTGTGATTCTTCTCCATGTCCATGAACACTTCATAGAGAGGCAAGGTAGACCTTTCATAGCTGGTGTTACAGACACTTTGAAAAAGGTATGGGAAGAATTTAAATACATATAGTAAGTATATGGTAGGATTCTATAAAATTTTAAGTAGCCCAAAGAGCAGTAGTGACTTGTCATTGGCTGCACCAGTTTCAGAACTGAGAAACATCAGGTGAAACTCTCACATGATGGGCTCAAGAAAAATGAGGATGCTTTTTCAAACAGCTCAAAATGAAGCCCTGATTGTAGGATATTGTGGACACTAATATGTCCTTGGATTTAAGGAGTAATTGGATAAATTCATAGAGGAAAAATGTGTCCATAGCTATTAGAAACACATCACTTCTCATTCAGGAAGTTTATAAGCCACAAGTTGCTTGGAGGTTGGCAGAATATTATGGGGAATGCATCACTACGTGCTTAGCCTGTTTTAGTGCTCTCCAGCATCTGCTACTGGCTGTTGTTAGAAATGAAATGGTGCAGTAGCATGGCCTTTAGTGTGACTCAATATCAGTGTTCTTATTTGAAGGCAGACTAAATCTTTCTTTAGCATAAAAGAGAGTATTTTAGGAAGAGCTCAAAGATCTGCCCTGGAATCCTTACAGAGTTCTTACAATACTCAAAAGTTGGGTGTCTTTTTTTTGTTTGGTTCTTTTAAGGCTTTCTTTTCGAAACTTAAAGGGCAAAGAAAACGTTAAAGGTGGATTTGGAGAGTGGTGGTTCTTTGTTTCCCTGTCCTATGCAACAGGCAGAAACAGAAAGATCAGTGGGGTGCCCAAGATCAGGGTAGAACAGAAGAGAGTTCATACGAAGAGGTCCAAGCAGTCTCCCCAGAATCTCACTGGAAGTGGTGGAACATGTACATTTTTCATTGTCCTTCACTTCCCCTTCAGGCATAATACCAATTTCTACAACAGGCAAAGCACATGCAGACTTAACAAGAGTCCTCTAATTTTGGCCTGAGTCAATGCCACCACCCTCCCAAAGCAACAAAGGAAAAAAAGGTCATTGCTCTCAATGAAGTCAGAATAGGTGATGGAATAGTGAAGAGGTCACAACACATGCTTTCCTTCCATAAGCTGCTTTTTCCTGTGCCATCACAGCTGCTGGCAAAGTACAGTGACTGGGATTTGTGCATGCCTCAACACATGCACACACATTCTGTGTGGATCATTTGTTTCCAATAGTTGATCAAGTTCTAATTTCATGTCAGCAGTTCTTTTCTCTGCCAACAACAGGAAGTTCAGGATGAAGTAATTCAAGTCTCCTTTCTGTGCAGGTTCTCCCCCCTTCCTTTAAAAATTTTGAGGGAGTAGGTCCCAAAATAGCTACTGTTTCCCTCTGAAAAAACCACCCCAAAATTACCTGCTTTCTGACACTCTTTTCAATCTTTTTGTAATGTAAATTTGCCTTTGCTTGGGCACTTTCCTCATTGCTGTTTTAGCTCAAAGTTCCCAGAGGTATATTGCTTGTAATTGTCTAATTTAGAGAGAGCATATGAAAACCTCTTGTGGGATGAGCTCATGCCAGTCTCCAAGCAAACTGCTGGAGGATGGTGCTTTGGGCAAGATACTCCACACAACCAGCAGTGTTCTCAGGAGCCTGCTGTAGCCTCTCGGGTGAAAGGGCAGGAGCAGCCCAGGGGGAGGGAGGGTTCCTACCAGACTGTTTTAGAGAAGAATAAAATCACTTAGACTAGGCTTAGGTACATCAGTCTCAGCCTTGAATATAATGGACACAGAGTGTATTGTGAATGCCTGTGCTTAATACAGAGACAATTAAGAAATGGGAAACTATGCAAAGTATGCTCTAATTTTTATATAGGAGTATCCTGTTCTTTGAGTTGCTGCTTGTGAGAGAGATTGGGGTGGTTTTTTTTAAACTGGGTAATTATGTTTTTATTTAAATAAAAATTTCATATTAACATCTAACAGTCTTTCAAATATTTTTATGAGCTCCTTGGAAACAGCAAACCTTCCTCTTCCTGGAGACTGTCATTAAAAACAAACCTATTTAGCAATACCCAAGTCCTTGCTGAGTTGTAATTTGACTAGTTCAAATTGAGATGTAACATGTTTTCATAGGTATTGTGATTCAAAAAGCAGTTGAGCTGTTTGAAACAAGTACATTCTGCTTAACAAGGAGTGAGAGAGATATCTTTATTATAAAAGTACATGTTTGAGGGTTTTTTTGTCAGAACTCAGTATTGTTAAATTTATTTATTTATTGCAATACTTTTGTCACTGTTAATTTGGCATCCTTAGTTCTTGCAGTCTTTCCTAGCCTGTTGTAAGACAACTTTGGTATGCTCACTGTGTCCTGTTCTGTAATGCAGGTACTGCAAGTGGTGTTTTTTCTGTAAGCTCACGTACTATGGGATAACTATGTTCCAAGAGGGAGCTAGAGAGCTATGAAATAATAAACCACCAGGAACTGTCTGTAACCCTCTGATTCTCAGATGAATAAAAGTAACCTATAAATGTTTTTCCCATTTCAACTTTCTTTTTCAGGTGTCTATTGATGGAAATGACAGTGTTAGTAGTACAGGAATTATAGGTGAAAATGAACAAGATAAAAAAATGCAGGTATGTGCTTAATACAAAATAATTAAATTATTCATTTCTTTTGTCTTTTCTGCCCAGCAGGGTGCATGATAGGGAGCCCTGTAGCCAAGAACTAGAATTTGCTACTACTCTTCAGAAGTTTTAGATTTCAAACTATACAGATAGATGATATGATCTCATTCTGTACAAGATTCTGTCACAAGAGTTTTAAAAGATCTAATACTTACTGTTTTCTAGGGGGTTTTCCTATTAAAAGGTAGTTAAAAACTATATTGGCTTTCTAAGATTTTTCAAGCTGACCTGGGTATTTCATCAGTAAGCGTGTATTTCAGAAGTTCCTTTCCAGAGAAAGAGCTGACTTTTGATAGTATTTAAAGCAGAACAGTGCTGTCTCAGTTAATAATTTTTTTTCTAGGAGAGACCATTCCAGGAATACATCTGCAACTGTTCTCTCTTTAATGACTTATTTTGTTTTCATTTGCCCTGTTAGGGTCCCTGACCTTTACAGCAGGTTTTATAAGGAATCAAGAGTGTTGCTCCTAGAGAATGCCTAAAGAACAGAAAAGTTCTTCAGTTTCTTCTTCTGTATCCATATTGTTAGTACATAGAAATGTAAAAACCTTTAAATATGGAAAGACTGAAGTAAAAGTTGAAAGGGTAATGGAAAATAACAGGTGCATCTTACTAAGTGTCAAGCTTTTTTCCCTGGTATCCATAAAATTATGTAAGGAGAATGGTATTTGGCATTATATTAGAAAATATATTATAAAATGTATTTTATTAATAGAAAGACAAAGAAAAATGTATTCTGGGCTTCAAATGTACAACTAAAATAATACTAAAACCACTATATCCTCACACATTCAGATGACAAAATCCAAAAAGGAAGAGTCATTGCATTGAGAATGGGGCTTCTCTGGGCAAACCTTTTCTTCTTTTTGCTTAATATAAGAAATAATGAAGTAGGCCAGGAGGAGAAATGTCTTTCCAAGATCAAAATACATTAGCAGTGAAATGAATAATTATAGGCTCACCTCTCACAGTTAGCTCAAATTTTCTATTTTTAATCTTCTGCAAGTTCAATCCCACTATATTTAAAGCTGCAGACACGTCTCTTTTGCCTGTGTGGCATGACTGTGGAAGGAGAGGATGATTTATACTTGCATTATTTGCTGTCTTGACCATGTTCCAGAAAATGAAATTAAGAAATTCAGAGGGTTTGCACACTTGGAATAAGGACACAACTCTAATGAAAGGCAAAATTCAAGGCAGAGGAAGATAAAATCTTTGTTGGTTTTACCTGAAGTAAGAGCCTATTAAGCAAAATTACCTGTAATCAGTATCCACTTAAATATTGATTTTGGCCTCAGCCCCAAAGCAAACAATGTGGATGTGGTTTTATCTTATACATATATGGCAACATATGTGCAATATGGAAATGTGCCAATCTTATGGAGCATTATATGTTCCAAACAAAACAAGATCTGGTATTTCAAAATGGTAGTGAGGCTTAGTCTCAAATTCTGACCCTTATAAGGTGGCTACACTTGGCCTTCAGTTCAAGGGGCCCAAAGCTATCAATTATGTATGAAAATATAAATCATTCCTATATCTTAACTAGATACCTACTTGTAACTCATTCTGTATTCATGTGTATTAATATGTAATATATAAAATAGTCATATATTTTGATGTAGAATTAAATAGGTATATATTTATAAACTTTTAAGTCCACAGGGAATAGAAGAGAACAGATGTCACTCTGCTAAGCAGTCACTCAGACTTACATGTGGTTAGTTAGGTGTTTCAGCAAAGAAAAAAAGCATAAAAACTCTTTGTGATTTCTACACGGGAAAACAAAAGACTCTGTGTGCCCAAATGGATATCTCACGATTTCCTTTCAAACCTGTCATACCCATCTGTTCATAATACACATTTTGGTTATACGATTCTGCTTCTATTTGTGCAGTGAAAAATCCGATCCGAGGTCTCTGTTTTTCTCCTGTGTTACCTCTCTGAGCTCAGGATGCTTATATTTGAAATTATTTGGGTTTTTTATTTGACTAATTAATACAAGTTTTAAAATTTGCTTGGTACAGATATGTTTTACAGTTTCCATCATGATTTTCATGTATCTATTTTTAGTTTGTTGATTGAGTACTCAGAAATACATGGCATAGCAAAGCAAAGAGGAACAAAAAAAGCCTGTCAGAATCAGCTCTGACTTGATAGCAAAATAAAGTGTGTAACATCTCTTATCCATTTTGGTGGGTTTTTTTTTTTTTTTTTAGTATGTGGTTGGTGTGTTTTAATTTTTTTCTCTTTCACTTAAGATTGTCTTGCAAGGACACGGAACAAGAGTGACAGCAAAATCTCAACAGACTGGAGAGAAAGCCTTTCGCTGTGATTATGATGGCTGTGGAAAACTGTACACAACAGCTCACCATCTTAAGGTGATGCCATGTAAAATATGCATTGCTACTTTGTAGATATGATTTTTTAGAAAGATTGTGTAATAGAAATGAAGAGAGAGCCAGTTGCAATGGGGCTGTTTTGTCAAATGTCTTGGATTGATTTTACAGTAATTGGTGGTGCTCAGCTGAGTTTCCCTAGCATTCTGGGATCGTGTTCAGCTGCTATATTGCCACTATGTTGAGGTTGTCTCCACCAGCAGTGTCACAGAAATTCTGGAATCCAGCATTCGCTTTACCAACTTCACATGTGTGCATGATCATGCAAAAATTCCAGTTTTTGAAATATTTTGCCATCATAGTACAAAGCAAGACTCTTCAAAACTAATATTCAAAGTGAAAAGCTGGAACATCTTTTCTTCACAGATGACAACTTCTTTATTCTCTTCTTTTTTAAATTAAGTAAAGGTATTACTGAAATGGTAAATGGTACAGGGCTGCTGACATTCCAGCTGAGGCTGCCACATTCCCTTGCTGATGAGGTAACCTCTCACAGTGCTGCTTTGTCTCTGACTACAGGAGTCAGTGAGTGGTTTGCTTTACCAGTCACTTGGTAAAATGATGTCCTTGCTGTAGAGGTTTCGTGAAATATAAGAGCATCATTGGAAGCATTCAGTGGAGTCAAAAACCAGCTACAGAGTGAGCTCTGAGGCATATTTACCTCCTGTCTTTAATGTAGTGCATGGTGGCAACTCTGCATGCATTTACAGAGGTGTTTTGTGCCAAACTGACTGGCAGGATCAGGTTAGGCCTTGGAAAAGAGACATCTTTAGTTTTAGGGAAAACATCGTTATCATATTTCATTTTTTCATCACTGACATAAACAGACAGTTCAATGTGAATCTTAGTAAGGTAAATAAAATACATTGACTTTGAGAATGACCTGTTTCTGTGCTGAAATAACCATATAAAACATTTCATTTAAGTCACTGTATTGGATGTCTACAGGTGCATGAAAGGTCTCACACAGGAGACAGACCATACCAGTGTGAGCATCCTGGATGTGGCAAAGCCTTTGCAACAGGTAATCTTTTGCAGACTAGCTCCTCCTGCTTGTTAGTGTTTGTCTGTGAATAAAGTAAGTTTTTAACACTGCCTTTTTTAACTGCTAAGTTGGTTGGGACAACTGGAAAAAAAAAAAAGTCATATTTTCAGCTAGTGTAGCAATAGAAAGGACAGAGGATTCAACTCTTACTGAAGGGTGAAGGAGATGAAGCACTCAACGTTTCCCTCACTCTTCACCTGTCATCTACAGTCAAACTAAATGTTAAAAAATAGGCCTTTGTTACCATTAAACTAGTGGCAAAAGTTAAATGAGGTGACAATAAAAAGCAGAACTTGTAGGCTAGGGGCAGGTTCCTAAACTTCTGGTCTAAAGTTGAAAGGAGCTGTGATGTAAGATGCTGATTTAAGTGTTCTTTCTTACATTTGTATCAGAGTGACATCTGTTATGAGGCGAACTCTCCATTTTTACAGAGTACTCTGCTCATAAATGATGCTCTCCCTGAGATTGAATTTGATTGTGCACAATGCAATTGTAAGGAATGAAATGTGGAAGAAAGTGGAAGAGCAAAACTGGTTTCAAATTTTCTTCTTTTACTTGAAATGTAAATTAGTATCATGCTTAGAAAAGTTATGCTCTGATTTTTTTAAAAAAGGTATTTTTAAAATAACTTCATCTGATCTAATACATTTGCTACAGTTGCTTTGAATAGAAACGAGCAAAATAAATACTGATGCAAAAATTTAAATGGGAAACAACTGCACTGCTGAAGGGCTTCACCTACGTTTAATTGCATAGTGTTTGTAAAGGGATTTCAGACCTATGTAATGAGACATTCTCTTCTTTTGCAACAGACTGATGTATGCCTATAAACAGCTGTTTGTTTATAAATACTGTATTTTTGATCAGAGCTGTACTATTATAATACGGCTATATTTGCCTTGGACAAAATTCACTTCAAATACTGAGTACTCTTTGGTTTAAATGTTAAGAATTCTCCTTGGTTGGGTCATGACATTGAGTTTATTTTAGATACAGAAGTGAATTAATGCTCAGCTTGGTTCTCATGATTCATGCTTTTAAACCCATCAAGAACAGGAATTTCAACTGTTTTGGGAAGAACCCTCTGAAAGTAAAGCAGATGCCATTTCTTTACAGACTTTATTTTGTAGAAATGTATACATTATTTGAGGGTCCAAGTGAAATTCAGGTTCATTTTCTAAAATGGCTGTTTTGGGCTTCTTTAGTCAGGGAAGTGCTGAAAAGAAAATCTTGGTTAAATGCTCATTGCTAAATAATTTATAGAGGGCCTGATCCCGAGTTCACTTCAGACTGGTAGAGTTTTTGATGATGATGAGTTCCTAAAAGTAATCTTAAGGAGAATGAGTGGCTATGACTGCTCTTGGTTAGCACATGTTTATGTGATTTTACTGCTGGCTTCGTTGGTGGTTATTGCTTTTCCTATGAGCAAATAATTAAATGTCATTTAGATGACAGTAGAGGGAAAAGGTAAAAACTAGATGGAATGCACAGCATCATATGGCTTCCTCAGAAGCAGAATAAATATTTGTCCACATTATAATAATTGCAGTTTATCCTTCTGAGGGGAAGGAGAAGCATTATGGAAATGTATTGTTTTCAAAAATAAAGAATCAAAGAATTTCTAAACTGTTATCCAGAGTTCTGCTGCTCTGTAGGGTAGAATGAAGAGCTTGTGAAGAATGAAAAGAGTAAATTTGACTCATCAAGGTTCCTGCTTTGAATAGCAAGCACAGCTTTTGCTGGTGATGGTTTATGAGCACCCTGATTTTGTGCTCACGCTGTGATACCATCCTTTGTGGTCCCCAGGGTATGGGTTAAAAAGTCACGTGCGAACACACACTGGTGAGAAGCCTTATCGGTGCACGGAGGAGAACTGCACCAAGTCCTTCAAGACCTCTGGAGACCTGCAGAAGCACATTCGGACCCACACAGGTACTGGCAGCACACATGACTTCTTTGTGAATTCTCCTGAGTGGATTTTTAGTTTTTTCTCTCTCCTCATTCTGTGACTTCATACTGACAAAATCAGCCTCTGTATATTCTCTTTCTGAAGCACAGTGAGCTCAGCAGCCTTTCAGCATGGTAAGCATTTACTGCAAATCCAGCATGCTTTTCTTGCAAAAGTGCTAATGCATTCACTGCTGTTGCAAATGCACTAACTTTTAGCAGTGCCTCACTTACGATGTCACTGAGTTTCCTTTACAGTTCCATCTGCAGCTGTAACAGAACAAAAAACATTTCCTCAATAATCTGTCTTGCCTTTTAGAAATGGCTTCGGTGTTCCTCAGTTTTGGTGCTTTAATATAACTCGCATGCCGGCTTCATGAAGGTTGATATTCTGAGCTTGTTATCCTCATTTCCCATTTCTTCTTCCAGCAGAAAACCAAAAATATTGTAGAAAACCAACAGCTACTAAAACTTGGAAAGGCACAAAAAATCGAGTCTTACATTTGGTCTAAAAACATTACATTGAAAGCCAAACCACAAATTCTAGACGGCACATACTGCACTCTGCAAAACTCTGTGGGTGCGCACACGTGTAAATAAGTTTGCACAATGTCTTCTTTGTGCCTGTGATCTTCAAAAAAAAACAAAAGAAATCAACCCTTAAATATAGGAAGAACAATCTATTACTTGCTAGCCTATTCCATGAAATATATTTATGTGTCTGCTCGAACACTGACAAGCTTTTCCACAAAACTGTCTGAATCCTAGTGAGTCAAGAAGTAAAAATAAAAGAAATGGGTGTTTGGATTTTTTTCAGATTAAAAATACTAATAACATGGGGGGGTGGGATGTAAATATAGGCAGTAAAAATTGTAAAAAAAAATTTTAAATCATGATTACATTAAGATATTTCTGGTTTTTTAGACTTCCATACACAAAAAGATACTGTTGACATTAGTGCTATCTTGATTTTTAAACATCAGGGTGAACACATTTCCTCTCAGTTCTAGAAGACAACTGTTGATATACACTGCATCAAGTACAGACTATGAACTGAAAGGTTTCTACAGCATGGACAACTTTATTAGCTGTGGGCTGTTTTCTTTCCTTTGTTACGGGCACAGAAGATGTGTGGTAATTTAATCTCTATTCAGCAGTTGAGACAAAAGACTTGAGCCAGCCCTATGTAACCTACCCACCTGAACAATATTAGTATTAGAATCATAATCTCCCAGCCTCAAGAGGTGCCTTATTTTAGATTTATGAGTGTTTTCAGGAAGCTAAAGAATGAGAGGAAAATTGCAGCCACTGCTTTGTGCAGGTGGACGGAGCAGTGTGCGCTCATGCCTTGTGCGAGCTGCCGCAGGGCACCCGGGGGAAGCAGGTCTGGGCTCTCCCACTCTGTCCCATGGCTCAGAAACCTTTCCCTTCCTTTAGTAGGTGTATCAGGGTCAGCGCTTTCTTCATTTTCTGCCTGTTTTAACCAGTAGTGACTTTCCCCCTCTCTTTGAGTAGAGTCAAATGTAGCTCTCAGTGCCATCAAATGCTTGCCTCTGCTTTCTCCGCGATTTCCCCAGACACACAGCTCTGGGATCAGAAAAGCTGCTGTGGATGGTTCCTCGAGCTGCACTGGGCTAGAGCTTCAAGGCTTTGTATTTCTAGAGTTGGAATTCTCTGTCACCTGGAAACAGGTCGCTTTGCTAGGAAGGACATTAGAATTTGAAAAGGCCCCTTCAGGGACCGGTCTGGTGACATTCCTGCGGGCATTGTTTAAGAGCGATCTGTTGTGGTTTCTGGTGCAGGGTCTGTTGCTGGGTGGGGTTGGCTCTGCAACCCTGCTGCTTTCAGACGTGTTTGGGGTCCTGGCTGAAGCGAGGATTAGGGGAGCCATGGTAACACAACACTGAGGAGTGTACGGGGAATACACACTGCCTTGGCAGGAAACTGGAAAACCTTCCCAAAACAGCTGCCCGGAGGAGTGAATAGTAGTTTCCTCTGCCAGGGAGCGAACTGCTTTGGAGTTTCGTGGGATTACTGTCTATCAGGACTTGTTCTTTTATTTTTAAGTGCCTGTTGTTGTATCTGTAGTGGTGTTCTGCTCTCTCTTGCTCTCAGATTCTGCTCTTTGGTAAGCAGCACAGTGTGTGGAATTTACTTGGCTCTAGAAGTGGGAAATGACATCAGGACAGCCTGTCAGTGGCTTGAACGACTCCAAATTTAATCCTCTTTGCTCTCCTCCGTGTGTTTTGGTAATCTGAAAGGTCAGGGTTGTGGAGTATTATTGGTTGGCCTTGGCTGCTATTCACAGTGAAATGCTTTGGTGCAGTGATGTAAATTATTGTGCTTAAACTTATATTACAGAAAGAGACTTATTCTAAAAGAACCTGTGTTTGGTCTGGGGGTTTGAAACTTGAGTTTCTCTGTAGAAACTGCTTCTCTATAGAAAATTTTTGGTTTTAAGGTCAAGTGCTTTCTAGAACAAGTTTTACTAATCCATGTTTATCCTGGTTACATGTTAAATCATGAAGTTTTTTTTTTTTTCGTTTGAAGAATGAACAGTTGTCATATGTCAATGATATGATACACTTGGTTTGGACAATATATGTATGACTTGGGGAGGTTGTTAAATAGTTGTTAGATTATGGGCAGTGTGGAAGCTAATCCACACTGAGTCTGTTCTATGCATGTTATTAAAGTTTTACTCTATATGCTTCATAATTTAGCTTACAGACTGTGATTTTCCTGAATTTTGTTAGCTTTGGCTAAACTAGAGCACTCCTCAGTGGCGTGCTCATGGTATTTCTGAATGAGGATCTCAAAGATAAAATTAGGTAGCTGTAGGTTCCTACATTTTGGTCTAAGTGTAACTTAGGATTTTCATTCTTTTATAACCTTTGTGTGTGTACCTTGTCTTCTTTTTCAGGTGAAAGGCCTTTTAAGTGTCCCTTTGAAGGATGTGGCAGGTCTTTCACAACATCTAATATCAGAAAGGTTCACATCCGGACACATACGGGCGAAAGGCCTTACTACTGTACAGAGCCAGGATGCGGGAGAGCTTTTGCCAGTGCAACTAATTATAAGAATCATGTGAGAATACACACAGGTATACGAGAGATTTATTGTATTTTGAAGTGGAATCTGCTTGGGAGAGGCTGTGTCATTGTCCTTGTGATCAGTGTTTTGGTGGGTTAATTGGGTTATAGTCATGTTTGCATGACTCGGCTTGGTAATTCTGTTTGGGCCTCTTCTCCCCTCAGCTGAGGATATTTAAGCAGTTAGATTTCCCACCTTGCTGTCAAGGCAGAATACTTTTGGTTTGCATACAAAATTTTTTAAACTGGACATTGGGCTGAGTCCTTAATATGATTCTGGGGATTGCCTCCCTTGTGAGATGTTTCTTTAAAAAATACCAGTAAAGGACAAGTCTGAGCTTAACTTTGGCTCACTGTTATGAGTCACCCTTTCATCCCAGCTGTGTTTTCCTTGATGCTGGAACTGTGGTCAAAACTTCCGTTTTTATAGACTGGATATGAAAATACTTATCTAACTTGATTTTCAGAGTTAGTGAGCAGAAATAATAAGCACAAATGTGAAGATTCTAAAATGTAAAAGCCAGTGATAGCCATATCAGCTTAGTAGCATTATATAATTTATAGAAACACAGACAAGCTTCATAGACAGACGTTTTGTATCTCAATTTATATTTTTAGTTTACAATGTAATTTGTTCCATTGATTTTTTTAAATGGAAGGTGTTTCTATATGAAACCATAATTGTTATATACATGCTTCCTATGGAATTCCTCAGAGCTTTCAGTACTCAAAAGTGATACTAGTCAATCAATATATCTGATCATTGAGGAAAACTATGGGGCTTCCAGTAATAAAAGAACAAAGTTCTCACTACAGTGACAAACTGAAATTGCAGCTTTCAGCCTGTATCATTCTGCTGTCATCAGAAGGATGTTTTAGATGGAATGATAGGGAGAAAAATGGGCCCAACTTGTACTGGCAGTAATTCTTTAGCAAAGACAGTAAGATGTTGCATTGATAAACTTTGTGAGATTGAGCTTCTCTGTTGCCTTTGGAATTAAAGTATGGTTGGTAATGAAGGTTTGTCCCTAAATATCATTTGCTGGCGATTTTTCCTGTGCATCCTGAAAAAAGTTCTCTATGCCTTTTGTTTTCCCGTGCAGGGGAGAAGCCCTATGTCTGTACAGTTCCTGGCTGTGACAAACGTTTCACAGAGTATTCCAGTTTATACAAACATCATGTTGTACATACTCATTCCAAACCTTACAACTGCAATCACTGCGGGAAGACCTACAAGCAGATCTCTACCCTTGCTATGCACAAACGGACAGCACACAACGACACAGAGCCCATTGAGGAAGAACAAGAGGCTTTCTTTGAGCCACCTCCAGGTTAGAATTGCAGCCTTTGAATCTCTAGTTGTAAAAAACCAAAAAGGGCTGGATGGTATTTTGCTGGGGGATTTTGAGAGCCAAGGAAGTTAAAACATAGATAAAAAGTTAAAGTACTTAATAAAGGTATCTTAATTTCTCTGTAAGACTTTTTAAGGTGGTAGGCAACTTGTAAACAGAAATTGTGTGGTAATTGGCCAGATAATAAACTCATTTATAGCAGTCATGGGGTTAAAAGAGAAAATTAAGTTGCAGTCTCAGCAAATCTGCTACAAACATGAATGTGAGGAAGGGACCAGAGAGACTCCAAGCTGATTTCAACTTACTGGACTTTTATTAGGGATTTTTCAAAGAGTATATAAATATATATATCTATAACACTACAGCTGGTGACAATCTTTTGTGTGGGAGTAAAAGCTCTGCTTCAAGAATAAAAATCTGGTTTTGGAGCACAGTGATATGGGCTAGTTTTGCTGTGGTTTGAGCAGTTTCTGTAAACTGTCCTAGAGGCAGAGGTGAAAAAGAGCTGCTGTGCTGCAGTACTTCTGAGAGTAAGCTGTTCATGGTGTCAGGAGTATTGAATTCCTTTGACTACAAAGGATCAGACTGAATGAAATACTGTGATAGGACAAACACCACTTGTCAAATTGTGATTTTTAGATGTGCCCGAAGATTGGAAATATCCACACTGTTTTGGTTAGAAAAGTTGTTTTGCTACTTGTTTGTGGGAAAAACATGCCTCAAGCAGACTTGCTATAGCTTAATTCCTTCTTCTAAAGGAATGATAACATTCATTTGGTGAGGTTAAACATTTATCAAGATAGTGAACTTACTTAAATCTTCACACAAAGGCATTGCTATGTTCTTCTGTATGTTTGTTAATTAATAACCTTTAAAAAAAAATCCAGTTGTGTTTGCATGGAGTCCCTTGCATGGAGAGATTAACATTTAATGAATAAATTAGAAATGTTTATCACATTTTAATATTTGCTGCAAACTAAATGTATATGTAGTATTTATATGTCTTTAAAACCATTGCTAGAAGATTATACCCAAAATAAGACTTTCTAACTTGCTTCTGGTGTCTTTCCTTCTTTTATTTTCCTCATCTTTCCACTATCTTTTTCTCTTGGAGTGTTTAAAACCTTCAGACAAGACTTAATGCTTTGCTCTTCTGGGGGCATGTAGAGCATGTCAAGTATCCTTTTGCCTTCTTTGTATCCAATAGGTCAAGGTGAAGATGTGCTCAAAGGCTCCCAGATCACTTATGTGACAGGTGTCGAGGGAGAAGATGTCATTTCTGCACAGGTTGCTACGGTTACTCAGTCAGGATTAGGCCAACAAGTAGCACTAATATCCCAGGATGGAACCCAACATGTGAGTAACTACAGTGTTTGAGTGCTGACAAAACCATGCTGAGAATTGAGGCACAGGTTTGTAGCTTCTCCATGGGTTTTCTGAAATCACATAGGATTCTTGATAAATGTTTGTGGGTTTCTTAAGGAAAGAAGCTCCATTGGAGCTGTGTCAAGATATGTTTAGGGTTGTGCCTCCTGTGGAATACCTGAATGAAACCCCATATTCTGACACGTGAAACTGTATTGATACAACGTTAGGGCATTGGTCTCTCCGTGTTCTCTCTGTCACTCTAGAAAGGGCTGTTTGAACAACTGTTAGATGTACAGCCTGTTTCTGAGGTTTCTCACAATTCCCAGATTATGCTGTTAATATCTGATGGGCATCCTCACTATCTTGTCTGCACACACTCTGGGGGGTTGAGAGGTGGGGAGTCTCTTCAGTCCAGGTGCTTCCTTTGCAAGCACTTTGGTTGGTAGTCTGCAGCTTCTAACATAAACTAAAGGATAAGGAGTCTTTTGATACTATTTTCCACTTGACCATTCCTATGACTGTCTTTTTTAAAAAGTTTTCCATGGATACATATTTTTAAGGATTTCATATGAAATTTCATTGGAAAGGGATTTCAACACAACTCTCTCGATTCACTGTGGCAGTATATTGAAGGCTTTTTCCCAAAAGTCTCTATATCAGTTGGCAGGGCAGCTGAAAAACCAGTAACATATGAAAGATATATTCTGAATTCTGACTGAAATAAAATGTCCAAGGGGCCTGTTATGTTGCCAGCTCTGGACATTGCAACAATACTAAATAACTGGCATTTTTACCCTCTAAAATGAAGACCTGCAGAAGCCTTGATACAGAATTCTTACATTTGAATTATCTTTTAGCTTGACTTCAGTTCTGGGATTTATTACTTTGTAAACCAGAGATCGAATTATATATCTGATGCCCTAATGTGTTTATACTGGAGACATCAGTAGTTTATATCATTAATTTGTTACGGATTGTTTATTTGTGGTTTAAATTCTAAGCCCTCGTAGGCCTCTTTAGTATTTGCACCAAGATCAAAGTATGTCAGGTGATACAACCTTGAATCCCACTGACCTCTGTGTAAGACTCATGCATAGATAATCTATTATGCTGTTATTTGGGATACTCTCTGATTACCATGGAATTGTAGGCTCTGGGATTAAGTATGCAGCCCCTTTCTGCTCCTGAGAGCCATATTCTTTTCTGTAAACAGGTAAGTGTATGTGAAAGGTCACAAACTGATAGAAAGCAGTGAGGCAGATGGAATGAGGGCTCTGCCTTGAGCAGCAGTCAAACCCTTCCCCTCCTCAGGAGCTCCCGTGTGTTGCAGGTGAACATATCCCAGGCAGACATGCAGGCCATCGGCAATACCATCACGATGGTGACACAAGATGGCACCACCATCACAGTCCCTGCCCACGACGCCGTCATCTCCTCAGCAGGAACGCATTCCGTGGCCATGGTCACTGCAGAGGGCACCGAGGGACAGCAGGTGAGACACTGGCCTGCACACCTGGGTCACCTCCCTTTAGGAGCTGCTATCTAATGGGCCCCTGAGCCATCACACTTCTGCCATTGATGTACATTTATCTCGGCAAAGCAGTTCAGCACCTGGCCAACACCTGCCCCTCCTAAGTGCCTGATGTGTTCTACTCTCGTGCTGTACATCAGCAGAGGGTGGAATACAGTTTTAAAAACAAGTGGGCACTGAGAAGAAAATCTAAGGTACCAGTCCAATGATCCATTTAGGTGTTCTGTAAAATAAGACCTAGAAATGCCAGGCGTTTTCCCCAAAGTCACATAGTAAATGGGTGTCAGAACTAAGAATAGAATCCAGTATGAGCTGTCATTCATTGGTTAATATTATGGGACTGTAAGTTAATTATTTGGCAGATGGGAAACATTTGTGTAAGCATTTATCTGTGGGTTGTTTTTTAAAGTACAGATGAAACAGCTAACTTTTTAGTACAAATATGATGTTATCTTTAAGTTAAAATGCCTTCTACTGTTCTAAAATTGCACCATGTGGAAATGAAGGTAGTTATTCTTCCCTGTGTAGATAATCACAGGTCTGTAGGTGCACTTATTGAGTTGCTGCAGTCCTGAGGATATTTATATTTTAAGAGCTAGTAGATATTTTGGAGAACACAATTATGGCAACTTTTCTTTTGCACAATACAATTATTAGCAATCTCAGCTTTGAATGTAACTGTGGAGGTATGAGGTGAGCAGGAACAGATCTGCCAGGCAGGTGATTCTGTCCCTTTGTCCTGAAGGTTGCAATTGTGGCCCAAGACTTAGCAGCGTTTCACAGTGCCTCCTCAGAAATGGGACACCAGCAGCACGGACACCATCTAGTGACTACAGAAACTAGACCTGTTACATTGTTGGCTACATCCAATGGGACACAAATTGCAGTACAGGTAAGATGGGGATAAATGGTTTTTTGGAGTGTTTCTTACTTGCAGAGCTAGAAGCTACCTAGTCAGAAAATGATTTGAATAAGCTTGGTTTCCCTGAGAAAAAATAGCCCACAACCATATGATCTCATGTTTAAAATAGTATTTAGAGTTAGGAAGAGGAGTAAACAGCATCTGATTTTCCAAGTCTACTTGTAGAACTCTGAAAAAAGGGGAAGGCTGGGGGAGGGCCAAATTTCAGGTCAACTGAGTTGTTCTTGGACTTAGAGATTTTTAGTAAAAAAGGGCTTTTGTTCATCCTTCAGCTTTTCATATAGGGTTGACACATATAAAGCCAAACTCTCAAGGATAAATTGCTATGAACTTAGAAAATTAGCAAATTTGTTATTTGAACCTTGAAATGCTAATAGCAAAATAGTGCAAACAGTTATATAGAAAGATTAATAATCAGAAATCTCTGGAAATAGTGACCTTCTATTATGTGCCAAACCAGCACAGTACAAGCAGTCTCTGTAAATAGTTCCTCACATTGTTCAAACACTGTCAGGAAAAGGTAATTTCTAGGTATGAAAGAGCTCTTAAGAGCTCAGATTGAAAGGAATAGTATTAATATCCTCAAGCAGAAACAAGAGATTGTTATTTTACCCTTTGTTAAATGGAAAGTAGCAAGTCAGATGCTGTTGAAAGCTGAGAAGCTCTGAATTCTGAACTCACCTCTTTTGAGCCAAGTTGGCAGTAATCAAAACTGCCTGTAAGAGAAACCATGTCAGAAGGCAATTGTTTGCATGAGAGCAAGAAAAAGTAACTTGTACCTTCAGCTGTGGGTCCTTTGAATGAAAACAGGCACTCTCTGCACAAGCCCCTCTTCTGTTACTAGCAATGGAGCATTAACTTAAGTTTCTTTGCATTAATTAAACTTTAAATACACAAATAGAAGAGAGAGAATTCAAAATTAAAATACTGTTGATTATTCCTGAGGGCTTGATTGGCTTTTCTTTTGTACTTTGATACTAATAAATAAATCCATTTGATTTCTAAGTACTGGTAAAGCCAGTAGCCTGATAGTCCTATTGAAGCCCTATCTAGGTGAAAACAGGGGTCTTGATTTGAGTGGATCCAGAATGTGATATGCAGTGACTGTAAAAATAACAAGTGATAATTAGAATTGTCCCGGTAGGTCAAACAATTTGATTTTACCTTTCACACTCTCATATATATGTGTTTCTCCTGAGCTCATAGGTAATGGCCAGCTTCACAATTTTTTGTGAGGTTGAAGTTGTCTTCAGTGTTCCCACAAACATATTATAAAACTCCATGGATTCCTTCCCAAAATTGTGTCAAGTTGTCTTTATTCAGGGTTCCTTATCTTGCTTCTGGTAGTACCAGATAATTTCCTCTCTAAATTAACTGTAGAATCAAACAGTGTCATCACAACAGCTTGTTTATGCACTTGTGATTCTGCAATAAATGTACACTTCTTCTATAAATTAATGTCATGTGGTCTTCCAAAGAGCTGACTTTCTGTTAGAGAGTTAATAAAAATGAAGATGTTTGTTTGCTTCCCATGATAAAATGTAGTGCAACAGCCACTGTGACTTCTGCAAGCCTTGTCTGAGCTTTGTAATATCTGCCAAGTAAAATATCACCTACTTTGTGGGTCATGAAGCGTGTTTATCATGCAGCAGTTCTTTGAAGCACTTGTAGTTGGTGGTTACATAGAAACTCAGTGTAATCTCCTATCAGCAGCTATCTTAATTGTCATGCTGATTAGATAGCTGCTGGTATATATTACCCAGGAGAGGTGTGACCATATTGCTCACACTTATTTGGGCTGAAATATTGTTTGGCATCTAGATCTCTGCTTTCAGATCTTTTTGGATGCGTTTATTATATAAGTGTAATGTTTTGGATTTCTTTCTGTTTAAACGTGTTTGTTTCAGCTTGGAGAACAACAGTCTCTGGAAGAAGCCATTAGAATAGCCTCCAGAATACAACAGGGGGAAACACCGGGGATTGATGATTAACTTCTAAAACTGCTACCAGAACAATAGAGTGAAAGGTATTTTATTTTCAACCAACAAAGGTCCATGCCAGCAACAGCCCATAAAAACTTTGAAGTCCCCCACTCACTGATACTGTGTACACATTTTATGCAAGAGTGAAGAACATTTTCTAAGTTTTGTGTACATAACCCTTGGACTGGACTGACATCACCTACTTCCAACCGTTGCATTCAGGAATATGGAATTAGGATTATATAGAAAACTTCCTTTCATCGGATTTCAGACTGGTCTACAAGCAAGTAAAAAATAGAAGTATTGGAATTAATTTTTAATGTCATGTACAAATAATGAAGGCATTACTGAAGATTTCAGCTGTTTAACTATTTCAGGAACCCTTACAAGTAATAAAGGCAACAAAACCTTTTTAAATAGCATTCCGTTAATGGAAAAGTCTTGGATTTTGAGCCTACTACTGTAAATCTTCGTATTTTGATTTGTTTCATACAGATTTGAATACTCTAGATTATCTACCCCATCTCATTCATTGTAAATACAGACTGTTAATGCTGGAAGTGCTAATTATATTATCTTTAAATTGGATTATGTACAAAGAACTGGTTGTTCAATATTAAAGAAAGTAAATCTAATGATTTTGTTTCTTTACATATTTTACTTAAGATGTTACTCTCAAATTATTATGCAATAAAATATAGCAAGATTGTATTGTTTAGATAGGATGATATTGTCATGTGACGTATTGTTTTACTTCTGAGACTGAAGTTCAAATTATTTATTAACGGCCTTGTATAAATTTTTCCAAAGTTTATTTATCGTAAACTTAAATTTTTGACATTAATTTTGATCGTAATCCACTATAGTGTATTAAGCAAATAATGGTAATAGTTATTTCAGACATTCTAAAACACTACAAGAGTGATTTTCACTAAAAGGTGAAGTCACGCATTTTCAAGAGAACTATTTTCAAGTGGTGCATTTGCAGCAAAAGTCCAAGTACTAATAGTTTATTTTCAACAGTTCTGAGTGCCTGCTGCTACCGTTCAGTACCTAGGATGTGCTGATAATCAGTGCTTTTGAAAATCAGGACACAGGTTACTAGAAAAAAGGGATTAATGATGATGTAAGTACAATGCTTCTCTCCAACTATCATTCTGTAAAGGAAAAAAGTCCATTGTAGATATGTCTAACGTACACCAAAATGTAACTTTCAAATTTTTTATATGAAGAAGTGTTTTTACTCTTGTCTTGTTAGCAAGCTGGTTAAGCAAGTTAAAAATTTTTTGCTTCCTGTAAGATTCAGTGCTTATTTTAGATTAGTGTCAAGAGCACTTCTGAAACTGAAACCTCATCTTTTGCCTTCTCAAGGGAAGGACTGAACATCCTCTGGACAAAATCTTTATTAAGGAATCCCCAAGTATTGTGAGGTGCACATCCTACATGAAAAAATAAAGTCCACTAACTAAGGGACTAAGTCCCTTGAGGTGTTTGACCTCAGAAAGGCCAAGTTTGAATAGAATGAGCTGATTTATTGTGAATTACTATATCAGTGTGGGTTGCAGCCTTTCATGTTTTCTACACAGAAGCCAGCTGTAAAGTGCAGTGAGAAAATACAGTACTGTGGGGAAGATGGGGACAAGGCAAAGGCTATTCTCTGCCTAAACTACAAAGCAAAACTTGGAAACATTTAGGTTGTCTGTAACTTTTGTATAGGATTGAGGTTGCTTGCTCACTTAGGTGCCAGTTTTCCTGAAATGTTGTAAATCTTGATATCCCAATGGAGATAAATGTACTATGCAAGGAGGATTAATTGCCTGTCAACTAGATCAGTTTCTTAGTACTTACCACCTTTTAGAAATTAAAGTTGTATCATTTGATGTGAATGTTCAAGGTTTTTATTTTTTCTTAAATTTCATTGCTAATAGTTTCTGGAAACAGTGGCTATAATTGTGGCTTTGACTTAGCAACGAAGTAACATCAGTTCTTACTTCTTCTCATTTCTTAGGACATTTCCTGGCCACGGTACAAATGTGAGTAGTATTTATCTGTCATACAAGTTAGTTTGCTGCAAGGTGTTCGTTCACTACCAGGTCAGTCAGGAAAACTGTAGTAGTTTAAAAATTATTTCTGTGACTGTTACCTTACCAGTTACTCTTACAAAACTGGCAAATCAAAGGTGATACTTCCATGTTCTGCTAGCTACCTCTACAAAGGAGAACTTACTGAATAAATAAGGTAGAGTGACTTAGACTGCTTCATATTTAAAGAAAAGCTGAGGTAATTTTTCGTGCCTTAGCTGCAAAGACTGCCTTCATAACAGACTCATCTTCTGCGTGGAGAGACCTTGGTGATTTTTCCCTCCTGCTTCCACTCAGGCAGGAGTGGAAGGAGCTGTTTTGGTAGCTGATGCTGCACGTTGGCATTGGAAGGTCCTGTAGTGGAGTTGAGACAGGACAGGATGGGGTTAGATAGACAGGAAAACTGGCAAAAAGGATTTCTGGAGGAGGAAGCAAAGAATATGACAGGACTGGGGGGTGGCAGTAGAAATCTCTGTATTTTACCCACACACCTTCTACCCCTCTTTTGAAAATTGTCTCAAAGGGAATGCTTTGGCACCCTAGAAAGAAGTAACTTGTAGAAGTAAAGTAAATGACCTCAGTATATCCCTTACTCCCACATTTCCAGTCACGATTTTTTTCTCTTGTAATTCAATTCCGGGCCTATACCAATTCTCCCCATAAAGGAATAAGCCCAATGTCTTTCCAGACCACAGTCTTTAAGTATTTCTCCAGTTTTTCCCTATGGTGGGCTTTGCTTTACTGCAGTTTAGTACCTCTTCTGATAGTAAAATCACAGGTGATTATTTTCGGTGCTCCAGGCTGACAGCCTCTTGTGCCAGACACACTCTGCATAACAACAGGACGGCTTTTACCCTGAAGCGCTAATGGTTTTCATAAGAGTAAATCCTGCTGCAAACAGCCTCATCCCTGCTGGTGTGATTAAGCCCAGCTCAGCTGAGCGATACCGCAGGTGCCGGGTGTGAGACGGGGATAAACCGGGCTCCAGACCCTGCTCCCCGGCCAACACTGCCGGCAGCTGCCTCGCCGCCTGCTCCGCCTTCTGCCAGCACGGTGCTGCAGCAGAGGAATGCCTCGGCAGAATCCCAGGGACAGAAAGCCATGTAATCGCTATTTAGACACAAGGAAAGATGGTGCGGAGTGAGGATCTGACCGAAAACCTTCCGCATCTGACAGCTCCAGCTGTGGAGATTTGTCAGATTCTACGCCTTAAGCTGACCAAGATGCAGAAGTGTCCCGTAACAAACCTACTCTGTTCGTTCTGAGTTTGTCACTGAATGAAAACAATTTTTCTGTGTGATTTTCAAGGAGCACAGGTGAAAATTCATTAACGTTTGGGTGGAAAACTGATTTTCTTAAGCAGTAAGCTTTTGAGAGACTGGAAACGACAGGTAACTTGTGTCGTGTTCAGCTATTAACTTAAGAGTTGTTCAAAGCTTAAAACAATGTATTTATTCAGCGTGCATCATTTTAGTCTTGAAATAATGGAAATTGCCTTGTCTTTGCAGATGTGTAAAATCAAACTCCAGCCCCTTGTTTATGATATGGTACTCCTACTTTTTATTTGTGAAGTATATATTTGAACATCGTTTTCCCAAAAGTATCCTGTGCTCTATGGATAAAAACCTTCTAAAGCATAGACACCTATGACAACAAAAATCAAGAACCATTTTCAGTTCTTTTGTTGGAGGTAGTAAATTGCACTCAAACTGAGGCAGAGAAGCAAGCATTTTTCTTTGCTGTGTTATGTGTATTGTAGAATGTCCCATCAGTTTGGCATTCCTTTGATTCTATTTTTCATTCTGCTAGTGAAGTTCACTTGGCCAGAGGAAAATCTAACAATCTCATTAGGCCATCACCATTAGCACTAAGTGGTTGACACCTTACCCTATCGGGAACTGGGTGATACCAGACTTTCTAACGGAGGGTTACATTCAAAGCAGACTTTAATTATCCCAATAAACATACAAGCTTATATCAATTATCCTAATAAACACAGACACCTATATCAACAAGTGAGCACTTGGTCCTACACAGTCTGTGTATTTATCTCTGCTGGAAATGTGACCCCCTTAAATCCAACCCATCTCAGGTTCTCAAACAATAAGAGATTTTCTTTGGGTTGTTACTGTTCTGTTTAATCATTTGCAGCCTCTTGCTCAAAGGGATGACAAACCATTTACACTTCCAAGGCACAAGTAACTGTGTGGAACTTTACCTTTAAGAAAAAAGTATCTTAAGTGGTTGTCAAAACGCCCAGTGTTTTACCTTATTTTTTGTTTAAATCCATTATCAGCCTTTAGGTTGATTGGCTGCTGCTTTTTACTTATTTTCCAAGAGACTTTTAGATTCTTCATCTCCTCCATCGTGTTACTGGCCTGGTTCTGTAGAATATGCTGAGAAGTTCCTGAACAGGCATCTTAGTGAGGCAAGACAAGGGTAAGAGGCTGACTTCCCAACATCTGGCAGGTCTGCTGGCATAATAGGAACATGGATATGAAAAGCTCCTGGAGATACACCAATGGTCCAAAGCTACTTCTCCAGTAGGGATTTTTCCCTGGTGTAGGGCTAATTCAGATTTGAATATAGGTTGTAATGACTGAAAAATCAGAAAGTGCAATAATGGTTTGTGGGACAGACAGGATTAGCTGCTTTTTGTTTTTAAACAGATACATTCAGGACAGTAAGAGACAGATTTTTAAATTTTTTTTTTATCTGCACACCTGAAAATGTTTGTAAAATGTCTTACCTTAAATGATGCAAATAAGAGACTATTAAAAGAAGAGTAGTAGATTGGAAAAAGGGCACAGTACCTCTTTTATGGTTTTGCATGTTCCCTGAAGGAGAAAAAGAAAACAGGTTAGTGATAAACCAGTAGTGTAGTGGCTACTTAGTTTCTCTGCATTAGACATTGTGAGATTTTAATTTCTGGTACAAAATCTTCCGATTTTGATAATTTTAACTTGGCCTCAACAGAGGAATGGGACATTCTTACTGTACCTGTTGCAGTCATGGCAGTCATTCTTGTCTCTTACACTTTTCAGATGTTTTGGTAGAGATTTCTTACCTGAATACAACTCTCAGGAAGAGATTGTTTTGCCATTTTCTGATAAGCAGATTTCAGGTATTAAGAGGCAGACTTAGAAGCAAAAAAGGGAGTCACTAAAACTGTCATGACTGTGTGCTCTAATAGTCAGAGTCATAGAGAATTACTGAATTGTATGTGACTGCTTGGCACAACCTGTATTTTTTTAAGGTACTTTGTACAATTTAACTTCTGAGTACCTTCAGATCTTCCCTGCAATTTCTAGATTTTGTATCCAGATGCTGTTCTTTACTCTGTGGAAACTGTGGTGCTGTCAAATTCCCCTTTCTGTTCTATACCTTGTTCTCTTGCTGTTATTATTTAGAGTTCCTGAGTGAACAGATCCCTCAGAAATGTTCTTTCAGCCTGCAGACTGTAGACTAAAAAGAGAACAAGAACTGGCAGCATCAGCTACTGGCATGTCTTTGGATATTCAAAGTCCATTTTTGATGGGAAACTCATTTAACTCTGGACCTTGTAATTGAAGAGAAAGAGGTTGCCAGCTAACAGCAGCTGTTAGCAGCACAACCCCAGATAAAATAATCTTTAAACTGCTCACCTTTAGGCTGTCAGTGGCCCAGACACAACATCTCCCAGTTGGCACACTCCCACTGGGACCTGTTGTCCCTGTATATGCCAAGTCTTGTGTGAACACTGGATCCCATTGCTGGCACTGGTGATAAGCACATTGGTCCCTGGGTACCTGCTGAAAACCCAGATAAAAGCTGGGAAAACAGCAAGGATCTTTCTCTGCTCTCAGTTCCCCACCAACGGCCTTGGCACAGGTGGCTGCAGTGTTTCTGTTTTTCATAAAAGCAACTAGACCTTCTTCCTCTTCTGCTCTTTCACTCCATTTACACCTCTCATGATAAGGTGAACTCTCATAATAAGGTGAATTATGCTGCCTGATGTAGAATGGGTTTCAGCCAGATTTTGGCAGAACTCTTCCAATTTGATGGAAGTGCTTTTGGTGGGTTCCAGATGAGCTTGCAAATGCAGGAATCCTGACAAGATGGCAATGCCACTTCTCTGGCAGTTCTGACAGCTAGACAAATTAGCCATTGTTCTATTTCTTCCCCATTCATCATTATTTGACTTCCCCTGCTACCCACAAAAGTTGGAAACAATGGTTTCCTTGAGCTTGAAACTCATAGTTAAAAGCAGCTGTTTGCCTGTGAGTGTGTACTGCTCCAGATAAATAATTCCAGTAGCAAAATCTTCAGTGCACCATAAAAACAAGTATTATAAAAAGGAAAGAAGCCAAATTTGCAAATATATATCCTGAAAACGGTTAAACCACTCAAATTTGTAGGAATATCAGTCAGGCACTGCCTAGACATAAGTTTGTGTGCCGTTACATCTACTGGAAGAATCAGGGCTTGAGTCTGCAAGATCTGTAGCAGTTCAAAGGTGCAGGGGATTCAGCTTCAGAGAATTTGGGATGATTTGGCTCAGAGTGTGGCACAGTGGGAGCCTGCAGAGCCCCTCCTCACTCATCATCTTTCTGTGGTGATGTCCATTGCTCAAATGCTCTCTGTGGGGGAATTTGCTCTGTGTGGCTCTTTAGCCAGGCTGCTCCTAGGGCTCCTCATGCTGATTACAGGTGTCACAGGGGACAGGGGAGCGAAGTTCCACACTCCGTCTGGGCAAAAGTCATCTCGTGAACACAACTGTTCATGGTCCTGTCAACTACAGCAAAAGAACAGTGGGTGCCAGTTCAGAGCAGCCCGTACGTAGAGCCTGTCAACTCTCACATAGCAGCTGTGAATTTTGTTTGCTACATGTTTATTCAGTACTTCCCTTTCTTAATTGCTTTCAGATTGGAAATAAACTTTCTTTTAAAATCACTTTGTTACTGTTATTTCCTTATTTCTCTATTCTTTTTTTTTCCTTTCCTCTCCTATCTGTCCTCTCCTCAGAAATACTTTCTTTATACAAAGTCTGAATTGTTCCACTTGATTTTGTCCCACTAAACTGTTCCAGTGATCAGTAATTCATTGGTTGTACTCAATTACAACAGGGCTTCTGAACTTCAGTTTGTCACTTGCTGTCACCAAATACCTATGTCTGTAGGCTCCAGAAAACATGAGTAATATTAGGTTGAGTTTGGGAAGGAAACTGAAAGCTTTGACATTACAGGGGGAGGAATTTATTGAAAGCTTATAGTCTTTAAACTTTTTCAAAGAAAAGAAAACTTTATCTATGACTGAAGCAAGCCACAGATAGTGGCTGGGAAGTTTTGAGTCACTTTACAAGAATTTCTTTGCATCTCCCTCTGTGGGCTCTGAGTGGAGAAAGAGGTGATGGCGATTCTGTTTTTAAATAGCCTTCTCTTACATCATCTGTTCTAAAACTTGAATGCTTCAGTTAGTACTTGCTATACTGGGCATCTCATTTTAAAAAGTGAATATTTTTAATGGGCTTTTATTGTGGTTCTAAATTATTGCGCACCAAGTGTGTTTGTACTTGGCCTGATGTAGCCCCGTCTCTGTCCCATTTTCATAAGTTATGTTGGCTACTTTCAGTTTTCAGTTTGCTCAAAAATGCAAATCTCAAAACTTGTGTTTCTGTGGCTCATCACTGCTCGTCCTAAAACCAGGACGGCTCCCTGCGAAGAAACGGGTATTTTCAGACAGAAGAGGTTAAAGAAGGAGGAATTGCCCCAAGTGGAACAGGGGACACCGACACCCCTGTGGGTCCGAGGATTCGGTTCAGATGAGAGGGGCAGGTTTATTGCTTGGGTGTAACCAGACAGAAAACAAAGCCAAGAGGCAAAGCGGTGGCACCTGTAGGGAGACACGTCTGCTAAAGAGCACCCCACATCCATGGCCTTGGCTGTGGCGGGCCCGATCCGTGTGGGATCGTGCTGTGGGATCGTGCTGTGGGATCGAGCTGTGGGATCGTGCTGTGGGATCGAGCTGTGGGACCGTGCTGTGGGATCAAGCTGTGGGATCGTTCTGTGGGATCGCTCTGTGGGATCGCTCTGTGGGATCGCTCTGTGGGATCGTGCTGTGGGATCGTTCTGTGGGATCGAGCTGTGGGATCGAGCTGTGGGATCGAGCTGTGGGATTGTTCTGTGGGACCGTGCTGTGGGATCGAGCTGTGGGATCGAGCTGTGGGATCGTGCTGTGGGATCGCTCTGTGGGATCGAGCTGTGGGATCGTGCTGTGGGATCGAGCTGCGCTGGGCTCCTGCCGCCGCCGCCCTTTAAACCACGTGTAGCCAGGCACTGCAACTGCAGTAATCCCTCTGGCTGCGCCTAGGAAAACAGAACGGGCTCTTTAACTGCCGCACAACATGCTGTTACTGTTATTATTATTATAATGTATTAAAAACTGTAGTATTATTATTATGGGCATTTTCGCGCACTCAGTTCTAGTAACTCAACGGGAGCAGGACGGTGTTGCAGGGGTGCGGAGCGGGCCGGGCGCTGTCCCGGCGGTGTTCCCGGCGGTGTTCCCGGCGGTTCCCGATCGCCGTCTCCGGGCGGTTCCCGCTGCCCGGGCGGGGCCGCCCCGGGGCTAAAATGGCGGCGGGCGCGCGCCTCACGGGCGGACACGTCCGCGCGGCCGCCTCGGGGCGTGGCCCCGGCCCGGCCCCGCCCCCTCCGCTCGCGCCAAAGCGGCCCCGCCCCCGCGCGCCGTGTTTTCAAACCCGGTGGGCGGGCGCGATTGGCCGGCGTGCGCGGCACGTGACCAACGGTCGCGGGAAAGCCGCGGAGTCCGAACGGCGCGCGGCGGGGCCGTTCTGGGCGGCGCGAGCAGAACCGGCGGCGCAGCGGGAGCGGAGCGGGAGCGGAGCGGAGCGGCCGCCATGAGCTTCCTCAGCCTGCAGCGGGCGGCGCCGCCGCGGCGCGTCTCGGCCCGGCGGGCGGCGGCCCCGATCCGGCAGAAGCTGCTGTTCCTGAGCGGCCACAGCGACTGCGAGGAGGAGGAGGAGGAAGAGGAGGAGGAGGAAGGCTGCGGCAGCAGCAGCGCCAACAGCACCGGCGAGGACTCGGCGTTCCAGGAGGCGGACTCGCCGCTCTCGGCCGCGCGCACCCCGGCGCGGAGCGACCCGCCCCTGCTGGAGGAGGAGGAGGAGGAGGAGATGGAGCCGGCGGCGGCGCCGCTGCCGGACGAGGGGGACTCGTGGGAGGAGGAGGGCTTCGGCTCCTCGCCGGTCAAGTCGCCCGGATCCTACTTCCTGCTCGACTCGCCCTCGCCGCTGGCCCCGCACAAGGGCCGGCGCTGCTGCGAGCGCTCCCCGCCGCACCCGGCGGCCGGCGGGTACCGGGGGCCGCGGGGCGAGGAGCCCGGCTCGCCGCTGCCCGACTACCCGGGCACGCCGCCGCACAAGACCCTGCGGAAGCTGCGCCTGTTCGACACGCCGCACACGCCCAAGGTGAGCCCGGGGCGGGGTCGGGCCCCGCCGGTCCGTTCTGTAACGGCGGCGCCGCCTCCCGACGGGACACGGGGCAAACCGCTTACCGAGGGACTAGCGGCGTACAAACAGCAGCGTTTTCTGAGTTGGGCAGCGTTTTGTGGAAAGCGTGTTTGAAAAGCGCCAGTATGAAGAATTGCTAAAGTGCTGGAGTGTGGAGTGGGCGTTGGTAGGGGCGTAGCCAAAAAGTTAAAGCTCGACTTGGGGTGTGATGCTGTGTGTGCCTCAGTGAGCTGGCACGCCCTAGGAGGAATTTCTTCACAGGAAGGGTGATTAGACAGGAATGGAGTGCCCTGGGAGGCGGTGAAGTCACCGTCCCTGGAGGTGTTTTAGGGAAGACTGGAGCTGGCACTCAGTGCCTGTGGCCTGGGTGACACGGCGGAGTTGGGTCACGGGCTGGGCTCGCTGAGCTCCGAGAGCTTCTCC
>CM031861.1:11269726-11370365 GCA_018697195.1 Certhia americana | reverse complement strand
GAGCTTCTCCAGCCTGATGGATTGTGTGATCCTGTCTGTCGGAGTGCCGTGTGCCAGCGCTGGAGCAGCGTCTGCACTCCTGCATCAAACTGTGAAAGGCTGTGTGAGCAGTCGGTGCTCTTAAACTGACGGAGTCCAAAGTTGAGAGGGAGAGATGGGTAGCTCTTAACTTGGTCAATAAAAGACTTTTGGAAGGCATTTCAACTTTTGAACCCGACGCTGCATAAAACCCCCATATAGTGAATTTAAATCTAGTGGTAATTGGCTTCCTTTCTTCATTACTTTTCATATAGCCCTTTAGAAGTAATCCTGGGATAATCCCCGGGGATAATCTCCCAGGGGTCTATAGACTATAGATGGAAAACAACTGATTTAAGGTGCTAGGAAGGCACCCTTCTTAATTGGTTTTCTACAGCTTCCATCTCCAATGGGGTTTCACTGGTAAAAATCGGTGGTACAAATTTGTAAAAGGTAAAATTGGTGATGATTTTACACCTTGTCAGGAGCAGACACTTGAGAGATGCAAAAGACTTGTAGAATGTGGTACAAAACCCCAAATTCTTAACACAGCAGTTCAGTGGGATTCTTAAATTACGTGCCCAGATTCCATATGTTATCTTTGAGAGGTTATCTTTGGAAGAATCAGTTGGTTCACGTATGCACTAAGTACTGAAATATGTCCTGAGAAGCACAGGTCTTCATCTACTGCAGATTTGAGGATTGCACTTGAGATTCCCATGTACTGAGTGTTCTTTCCTCTGGTGGTTTAGACTTTAGTCCTGTCAAATCTTTATTTTCTTGTTAGGATAAGGTGATGCTCCTGCTTGTGATCCAGTCATCGGCATCCTCACCAGGATGAAGGAGACTCAGGTGCAGACTTTCCAGTGTAACTGGGAGAGGGTTCATCTGTGCCTGGAAAATGTTTGGCCTGGCACATTTCCACCAAGAAGATCAGATTTAACTGATAGTGCAGCCGTGCTGTCAATTCCTGAACCATTTTTTGTAGGCTCAGGAAAATGCATGAGTGTATCAATATTAAATGTTTCATTTGCTAATTTTTTAAGATTGTCACCTAAATTTGTAGAAATCAAAGATCATTTTGTGTCTGATCTAGTTTCCACATCATGCATGTGAAAATCATGGTGATAAAGTACAGAATTGTCCTCGAGTTTCATCTGTGTTCATTTAATGGACAAAGATTTGTGCAAGAAGTTCAGGTGATTAACTGATTAAAGACAGAAAAAGATTACTCTCATCATCATCTTTCCTGTCTTTTAAAAATAATTTTTATACTCGTTTGCTTGAACTATTTCAGTGTAGAGTACAAAGCATAAAAGTTTCTTATAAATTCTTTTTGTTGGAAATGCAGGTATTTAAACAACCCATTCTTACTTCAGTTGGACAATGCTGTAATGATGGCTTCAGGCATGACCTGATGGGTTACTATCTAAGACAATATCAAGGCTATAACTGACTATAAATGTTTTGATTTTGGTTTTTTTTTTCTTGAATACAGAGTTTGCTTTCTAAAGCACAAGGTTTAGGCTCCAGCTCAGTCAAACTTCGAGGGGGCTCGCTTTTTATGAATGTTGGGAAATCGGAGAAGCAAGAAGAAGATTTTAGACAAACACCTCATGTGAACATCAATCCCTTCACTCCTGATTCCATGTTCCTTCACAACTCTGAGGGCAAATGTCGTAGAAGGAAGAGGATACACTGGAATGAGTGAGTGACTCGTAGCCTCCTTTGTTAAGCTTGTATTTAGAACTACTTTTGGCTGCTAAACCTTTGTTACAAATTGCCTCTAAGAAAGTATTTTTGCTTGCAGATTGTTAGCAATGTATAATACAGCACTTCAAGTATGTGCTTCAAAGATGCATGATACCGTGAAAGAATCATTTAGCACTAGATCTTTTGATTACTGTAAAGAAAGGATAGACTAGGCTGTGTCCTGATCTTTTCCCCTCATGGAATGGGCCATGTAGAGTCTTTTCTTGAGGCTCTACAAATTAAAGAGTGAAACATGAAGAAAGAAATAGACAAAGATGTAAGCACAACAATTTTATGGGTTTGTGTTTACAGCTCTCAGACAAATTCAACAGCTTCTGGGCTTCAGTTTTAAGTGTACTTAAACCTTGTTATTTCTGGTGTGAATTTCAGCTCTTGTGGAGAGGACATGGAACCAAGTGATGGAGAGCCTGAAGAGGAAACCATGAGACCTGCAAAGGTACTTAATCTTTAAACCGTGATACTCATTTCAGCAGTTTGTGTATCTGCAGATCTAAATATTTTCCTTGGTAATCTTTGCAGAGGATAACAATAACAGAAAGTAACATGAAGTCACGGTATGCAACTGAATTCCATGAATTGGAGAAGATTGGATCTGGTGAATTTGGCTCTGTGTTCAAGTGTGTGAAGAGGCTGGATGGCTGCATCTATGCAATAAAGCGTTCCAAGAAACCCTTGGCTGGCTCAGTGGATGAGTGAGTGCTTCCTGCTCTTAGAAGTCTTCTCTTGGTGTTTCTTCTTCACGTGGCTCTTTGTGTTGGTGTCTAGAGAAAGTGTTTAAGAGGAAAGTATAAAGCAAGCATGAATTAAATGTGAAATAGATAGAACTTTGGAGCAATTTCATTTTTTTCTTCACGCACCCCCAAGGTGTACTGTGCAGTACTGGGGAGAAAAGGCTGATTGGCCTCTCTCCTGCCAGATGTTTGTCCCAGTATTCTGTATGGAAACAGATTTTCTCAAGGTGAGAATAAGGCTTCTTGCAAGGTGATCCTTTAAGAGATAAAAGGAAGGAAACTATTCCCAACTGAGTCCTCATCCTTGTCAGCTTGAGTGACATACAGTTGAGTTAAGTCAGTTTGGGAGTATTTTTTGGTGTTTGTGAATGAGCCTGTGATTCAGGACTTTTCCCCACACTTCAATAATGTGGGAAATAGTTGCTCAGATAGTTGATATTATAAGCATTTGAACAGACTATAGTGTGATCAAATAAGTGGAATATAAAACCCCACAAGTCTGAGTTGCACAGAATTGCATACCAGACTTAAAATTTAGGGAATGTTGTGTTCAGTCAAACCCTTGGCTTATGAGCACTTTTATTGTTTCCCTAAAACTTCAGTCATGCATCTCAAAGTTTGCTATTGCTACTGGTTGGCAAGTATGTAATGGAAGTGTGGCTCCCATACCAAACTCTCGTTTTCTTGATGTTCCATATAGCAAGTTTTTAATACAATGTCAATTATTTAAGCTGTTTGGATGTAAGTAAAAAATCCAGCTTAGGATGCACAGAACTTGAATAGCAAGAATTTAATTAGAAATACTTACGGTAATAAGAAATTGTACTGATTTCACCTAGCAATACTCATGTGTGCTGTTGTTTTTTGTGGCTAACAGGCAGAATGCTTTAAGAGAGGTCTATGCACATGCAGTCCTGGGACAGCATTCTCATGTAGTGAGGTACTACTCTGCATGGGCAGAAGATGATCACATGCTTATACAAAATGAATATTGCAATGGTGAGTAAAGAAGACACCCAGGTATCTGTGAGCCCTTAACACTAGTTAGGCATTGATCACTACTCAGAGCGCATGCTGTCTTTCTCTCAAGTGACTGATAATCCTTTCTGCAAAAGGCATATTAGATGGATGAAGCACAAACTGTACAAAGTTGCAGACCAAGTCATGCATGTTCAAGCATACTGGAAGTACCGTGAGGTGTTTGTGAGCAGCAGAACTGTTCTTTCTTCTGTACACTAGTACTAGCTGGAAAAGAGAAAATTGCTAAAGTTTCCATTAAAAAGGAACATTAGATCTGATTTCTGAGGCATTTTGCTATTGTTGATGCCCTGACAGATTTGGAAAAGAGAGAGAGAGACCTTTCCTTTTTGTTGATTTCCTGTTAGTTTGTGTGGCAGCTACAGGAGAATTTCATTATAGTGTTACATGGCTAAAAAGAAGATACAACACTTTATTTTACACTTACTATATATTGCCAGCTAGTTCTTTGTGATATATTCACTTAATTTTGGGAGCTAGTTGTTACTTTGTCAGCTGGTTGATGTAAAAAAATAACTTGTTTTTTTAAATGTTGTTTCAGGTGGCAGTTTAGCAGATGCCATAAGTGAAAATTACAGGAATATGCGTTATTTTACTGAACCAGAACTGAAGGACCTGCTGCTTCAAGTGGCTCGAGGTTTAAAGTACATTCATTCAATGTCCCTGGTGCACATGGATATCAAACCTAGTAAGTTTGTAACTACTTTACTCTCTATTGACAACTTACTCCGTTCATTTAATCTGCTGTAGAAAAATGAACAGTTAGCCACTCCTTTCTAACTGTAAATTCTTCCCTGAAGTTCTGAATAGGAGCACAAAGATGTCAGTTATAAAATTGGCCAGCAGACCTAAACTGTTGAGTTTATCTTGGGTCCTTTTTGTGTAATTGACTATTCTTGCATAACACTTGGCTGCCTTCCCAGTAGAGGGGCCACAGCCAGTCGGTTATAGCTTCTCACTCTTTGAACAGGGTATATATACAAATAAAACCTCTGTATGGCTAAAGCAAACTGTAGTGAAACTAGGTCAAGTAGAAATTGCAAAGAAATGTTTCTTTTAACAATTCTGCTCTTTTTCAGGTAACATTTTCATATCTAGAACATCAGTCCCGAGTATAACTCTAGAGGAAGGCGATGATGATGACTGGTCATCTGATAGAGTCATATTTAAAATAGGTGAGAAACAGCACACTTGTGTGCAAAAGAATTGCATCATCTCATTGTCTTCTGAACAGTAACTTTCATTCCTCCTTGCAGGTGACCTGGGTCATGTAACTCGAGTCTCTAGTCCTCAAGTGGAAGAAGGTGACAGCCGTTTCCTTGCAAATGAAGTCCTGCAAGAGGTAACTGTTCTGTTTGTGGGAAACAGTGATGTTAGGCCTGCATGCTGTTTCCTTTAGGACAAGGACGGTGAATGTATTTTTTCTTTTCAAGAACTACACCCACTTGCCAAAAGCGGATATTTTTGCTCTCGCTCTGACTGTTGTCTGTGCTGCTGGGGCTGAACCACTTCCAACTAATGGGGACCAATGGCACGAAATCCGGCAAGGAAAGCTGCCCAGGCTACCACAAGTGCTTTCTCAAGAATTACTAGACTTACTAAAAGTAAGAACTCCTGTACTAGTGGCTTGTTGGTAAGTGTAATTTATTGTCTTGCTGGCTGTAACAAGGATGCCTTGTTTTCTTTTTTCTCCAAGGTTATGATTAATCCTGATCCTGAGAAAAGGCCTTCAGCTGTGGCACTAGTGAAGCACTCAGTGCTTCTCTCTGCCGCAAAAAAGAGCGCGGAGCAGCTCCGGATAGAGCTGAATGCTGAGAAATTCAAGAACTCGCTCTTGCAGAAGTGAGTAGGTCCTTCAACAGGGCCCTAACAGTTCATTTCTAACAGGCTCTCACCTGAGAGTGAAGTGATGATAAAACAGGAGTGTCCTGTTTGTGGGTGAGATCCACAAATCTGTATGCATGTGCGTACCTGAGAGTACAAAGTGGGTCATGGAACTTTTAAAAGGAACTTTCTCTACACAAAGAACTGCTTGAACACTCTAAGGCAATCTCAACAGCACTGTTAGTATTCAAGGCATACAAAACATTATGGTTTTAAACAAATGTTTCAGGACAGTGCACACTTTTGTGACAGGTATAGCCTAGCTTACATCTGTATGATTTGAGTCCGTGTTTTCCTTGGTCATTTGTGCATTGAAATGTTGGAAAACCATGTGAATGACCTCTTTTGAACTTTAAATGAAATGGCACATCAGGAATGTTATTGGACTAATTTGGCCTGTACATAACAGTGTTATTGGGGCACCAGAGAAGCATTTGTATCTGGAGTCCATCTTATCCTACCCCTTGCTCAAACATTCACTCTGAATTAAAGCTTGGAAGAAGAGATTCCCTTGAGGAAGGTCTGATTTCTGCTTAAGTTTCAGGGGAAGAGTTAGTAAATTAATAAGCAGGCATCAGACTATAGTTTTTACTATAGTTCTTGGCATGTGTTATGCATAGTAACACTTTCAGGAGAGAATATAAAACTGTAGTGGTTTCTTTTTGAGTGGTTTATCTTGAGTGAAGATTTTAATTTCACGTTCAGGTTCACTCCATTGTTACTGCTTATCTTGCCATTGCTAGTCTGTCCACAGCTAGATGTACTAGATTTGCTGATTATCTTTATAGTATTAAGAGTTATATTGAAAGAAAAATCACAGAGTTTGTGCAGGTTGCTAAAAGGGGAGATTTGCAGAGGTAAGTTGCTTGCTTGTATGAAAACAACATATTTTTGCATCCCTTGAAAGAGAAAACTGACAAAGCTAGTGTTTTGTGAAGACCCTTCTGGCCTGGCAACAAGGATGCATCCTTGTAAATCCAAGAATGATTTAAACAGAACACTTAGCCACAGTAATTTTTAATGTTGTGTGGCATAGTGCTCATAAAATACTTCAGGTAGTTTGGGGGGAGAGGGGTCTTTTTGGGTTTGTTTTTTCTTACATTTCTGCATTTGAACCATTTAAAATACCACTTGTGTGTGTAAGTCATCTTCAGTGAAAAGAATCCTTTTAAGGCAACTCAGCTTTCTACTGTGTTGTCCTCTTCAAAGGAAGGAAGAAGTCAAGATTTCTAGGCAAGAACTCAAGACTTCTAGGGAAGAGTGGAAGGATATTGTAAAACTCCGTTTCCTGGTAATGGTGTGGTGGTTGGCCGAGCACACATGTGTGTATTTGTGACTGATGTTCACAAGGAAGAGGACTGAAAATTGGTTGTGTTCTCTTTCAGTGAACTGGCATAGTGATAATGGGGTGATTAGAAGGGGCACGGGTGTTAATGAACAATACTTTGACTTACAAGAATGGGAATTGCTTATTAAACTAAAACATGTAGCTTAAAAGTAAATACACCTACACCAATATGCAGCAAGCTTGTAAAATTTGATTTTGCTCTGCAGCCAGATGTGAAATGAGATTACAAATACTAGCTCTTATAGTAGAGAAAGTTCTTCAATGGATAGTTTGAGATAGTGGAAGAAAGAGTATGGGGGAAGGCTGAGGCTTAGCCATATGTCAGTATTTGAAGAAAGGAGAAAAGCAGTAAGATATCTTTATAAAGATAGCTGTGCTCTTTAGTTGGACTATTTTATTGTTTTATCCTGAGTTTGATTTAACTTTGGCCTCAGCCTGGGTATTGGTAATTCTTTGAAAGAGAACAGTTGGCAGAACGTTGCACAGGGGCAATGGCCTGTGCTGCCTTCAGTGACTGCCTCGCAGGCTCCCATTTTTGTTAGGCAAAAAACATGGAGGTGGTGATAAGCTTTGATGTGGGTATGCAAAAGGGAAAGGATGCTTCCCGAGTTGTCTGTTGCCAGTTACCCACACCTGTGTTCATCTAAGTGTCTGAGTCTCCCACGGAAGATCAGGTGTGGCTGAGTGTGCTTCCTTTTGGGCAAGCCTCAGAAATAAACTCTGACTTAAGACATGCCTTGTGCTAGGAAGTCAAAGCACCCTGCTGTCCTGGTAATTGAAATGTTGAGCTGCTTGTGACAAGCTGGATTTCAGAATCTGAGTTGGGTGAATTTTTCATTTCCTTCCCTTGCTTTTCAAAAGAAAGAACATCTAGAGGAGTAATGAGTTCTGGTTGGAAACAGGTGGATGCAAATCCTAACGCTCTCGGTATGACCTGAAATTGACCTAAAGTCTTGAACTGAGCCCCGCTGTACTTGGTTTGCTCTCTTGCTTTGCTAAGCCTGTGTCCTTGTGCTGCGTGCTGCTGGGTGTGACAGTGTCCCTGTGTTGCAGAGAGCTGAAGAAGGCCCAGATGGCGAAGGCGGCGGCCGAGGAGCGAGCACTGTTCACTGACAGAATGACCACGAGGTCCACGACACAGAACCGCCCGTCCCGGCTCATCGGGAAGAAAATGAACCGCTCCCTGAGCCTCACCATCTACTGACCAGGGAGTGCAGAGGAGCTGCAGGGATGGCCATAGCTTCTCTGCCAGAACAAAGCCTTCAATTCCTGCTCTCGTGTCCTGTGATCAGTATCACCAGTTTTACAGCTATTGCTTCTGGGTTTTTACTTGTACTCTATGGCTGATTCTATATTAACCATTTGAGTTAATGGACTCGGTTACTCTCCTGTCTGTAGAGGATCCTGGATGTTATTCCATAAGCCTTTCGGTTACACTGTTAGATATTACATTGTCCCAGGGTTAACCACTATAGTGGTGTGCTGCTTTGTAGTGTTACAGCATTGTAATAAGAAGCAATATCCCTAATCTTTTAAGAAGGAGGGAGGGGGCCTTACTTTGATAGTTTATTTTTTTTTTTTTTGGAGCAGAGGGGGAATAAATTTTGAAAGACAGGCTTTAAGGCCACCTACAGTCAATGTACCTGATGTCAGGTAGACTTTTGTTGTGAATTTTATTTGTGTATTCAACTGGGAGCACTTTGTAGGCATTGCATAAACCACAGCTTAGGAACCTGTGGAATTAAGTGCCATGTGGAACTGCTGCTATTTTTAGTTCAATGTCCTTGCTGTAAACTGTAGCATTAAAACAATCATTATTGTGTTAATAGGCTTCTTGTTAAAGCAATTAAGTGAAACAAATGTAAGCTGCGTTTTAGTGAAGGCAGCATTTTTCTCTCAAAGCTAGTGCATTGTGAAAAAATGCACCAATTCAATATTTGGACTCTGTATTAGTGTAGTGCAATTGTTAATGTCTTTGCTATTGATGTTTTGTTCTTCTTTCTAATAAGGTTCTCTGAATGTTCATATTTTCTTCAGTTGCCCATTCTTGAGGCTATTGTATGTTTGATTTTTTTATGTTGGAATACTTGTAAATAGTTGTTTAGTGTGTTCAGGTTGTTTTTCATTGTTTCTGTACATAAGTTTGATCATGCTTATAGTGTACTATACATAAACTGCAGTCTGGGATGCCAACAGACACAGCTTAACTATTCAGTTTGGAGTTCCAAAATGTGGAACAGAATGTGGCCATGGAACCAGTGCTGATATTGAGCCTAGGCTGACAGAAGAATTGTTCTGATTACTGGCTTGTCTCTTCATTCATTTTACTTAAAACTATGTTTCCCTTTTGTGCTCTATTTGTTCTTACTAGTGTTGAATTTGAATATTAAAGTTAAAAGTTCTGTTTGTTTAATATTGTGTAACACTTATTTAACTTTGTAGTTACAGAGATAAAACACTGAGTTGGGAATATACTATGGCAAGTCCTGAAGAGATCTGCTTCCCACTCATGCCTAATGTTTGTGATTCCCTCTCATGAGGGTGGGACTGAGTGAGATAAGACACTTGCTGATAGAAGGACCTTGTGTTAGTGTCCATAGCAGTCTGTCTCTGCAGCTTCAGGAATGGTATTGCATTGGGAAAGATGGAAGAAGTGGAACCCATGACTGATGGTGGAGGAATAGAAACTAAGTGAAGAAATAGCTGTGTCTGAGGTAAGGGGAAAAAAGGCAGGAACTGCTGAAAATGCAAAGAGAGCTGCTGATTTAGAAGTTGAGAAGAAAACAGTGGGACGAGTTAGAATATTTTAGGAACACAATAGTGGCATGTTCTGTGGCATGGAGGCATGTGTAAAGAATAGAGACCCAGTAAATAAAGGCTTAATAGAGCAGTCTATTGTGGAAGTTTCTACCTTGTATTAGAGCTGCAGGTGACTCAGAGAAGCTGTGTCTGAATTCTATGGACTCTTAAAATTCAGCTTTGTAATTAGCGGAAAATAACTAGGAGTTTTTATATCTAATCATATGAGTAAAATTCAGAGTATTAGTTAAAGTATATGAACACTGATTTTATTGATAACTGAATATGCAGTTGTCAGTAAAAATTGATATGCTAGAATACCTTAGTGTTTTACTTCATAAAGATAACCCTGTGTTTGTGAGAGACTTTAAATACATGGTTTTGTTGTAGGGTTTTAATGTTCATCTACGTTGTGAGACCTTTAAGCATACTTCTAAACAGTCAGAAATACCAATGGTGGGTGATCAGTGAACTTAAGCCTTTCTATCTCTATGATGTAAGAAACTTTGTTATACCTATTACAGTTCTGTGTTCATCACCCATTTTCAGAGGCTGTAACATCAGCAGAGGCTTTGCTGTGCAAACAACCCGTGCTGGGGGCTTGGAGAGCTGTGCTGCTGGCTAGGTAAAGAATTGTGAGGGAGTGGATGGAGCTGTATCCTGCTGGAGGGCAGTCACCAGCAGTGCTTCTCAGGGATCTGAGTGGGGCCCAGTCCTGTTTAATGTCTCTATCAATGATCTGTATGAGAGGACCAAAGGTTCCCTCAGTTTGCAGATGACTCCAAGTTGTGCAGGAGGGATGATCTGTTGGAGGGCATGACGGCTCTGCAGGGGGATCTGGACAGGCTGGATCAATGGGCTGAGGACACAACTGCAGGGGCTTCAACAAGGCCAAGTTCCAGATCCTTCCTCTGTGTCACAACAGCCCCAGGCAGTGCCACAGGCTGGGGAGGAGTGGATGGAAAGCTGCCCGGTGGGAAAGGCCCTGGGGGTGCTGCAGCACAGGCTGAACATGAGCCAAGTGGCCAAGGCGGCCAAAGGCACCCTGGCCTGGACCAGCAATAGCGAGCCTGGCAGGACCAGGGCAGGGATTGTCCCCTGTGCTGGGCACTGCTGAGGCCACCCCTCCAGTTCTGGGCCCCTCAGCTTAGGAAGGACATTGAGGGGCTGGAGTGAGTCCAGAGAAGGGCAGCAGAGCTGGGGAAGGGTCTGGAGCACAAGCCCTGTGAGGAGCAGATCAGCAGAGACCTTACTGCCCTCTACAACTGCCTGAAGAGAGATTATAGCCAGGTACGGGTTGGCTTAATTTCCCAAGTAAGAAGAAATAGGACGAGAGGAAACAGCCTCAAGTTGTGCCAGGTCAGGTTTAGATGAGATATTAGGAACCATTTCTTCACTGAAACAGTTATCAAGCAGTGGAACAGGCTGCCCAGGGAAGGGGTGGTGTCACCACCCCTTATTTAAAAGCTGGATGTGGCACTTAGGGATGTGGTTGAGTGGTGGATGTGGCAGTGCTGAGTTAACAGTTGGATTCCATGTTCCTAAGGGTATTTTCCAACCTAAAGAATTCTGTGGGTCTATTCTAGTGCTGGTCACAGATTTTGTGTGCCATTGAAGGGGTGCTCTGCTTAAAAGGCGTTTTAACTTTTTCCTGTGTGCCAAGGACAGTATTTAAAAAGGCATGTCAGGGTTCTAAAGTAGTGTATGGGAGCAGTAAGAGTGCAATTTTATCTCGAGTTTTCATGAGCTTTTCTGATGCAGATGGTGAGGCAGTGAATCCTGGCTGCAACAATGGCTAGTGGGAAGGAGAATTTAGGAAGTGTCTGTTAATGCTTCCCATGAATATTCCCAGCATCCAGTGAGTCAAGATTCAGATGTTTACTGAGTAAGAAGTGGTATCTATTTTTACTGATATTGAAGCAGGTTTCTTTCTTAAATAGGAACAATCTTACAGAAATTTTAGTAGGTTACAAATTATTGCAAAAACAAGACTTGGGCCAAAGTTGTCTGTAGTCAAGCAAGGTGCCTTTGCAGGTAGAAGAAGCTTCTTACCTCTTGCAAAAATGTAGAATAGGGATATTAGTTGACATTTGAGGAGGAAAGCTTTATCTGGATTTAAGAGCAAGCATTAGAGTTGGGTGGCAAATGTGTTCTTCAAAATAACTACATTTAATGTTTAACCATATTTCTTCTAAATTCACCTAGCTGAAATTTCCAAAGCTTAACTATTTTGATCAGACTACATGACTTCATAAAGAACTCAAAGCAAATGTAAAAATACTTGAAAGCAGGTATTTCATAGCCTCACCTTCTCTTAACATTTGTCTACTCCTTTGTCTTCTCCATCTTCTAATGATGCATTACTGGACAACACTACCTGCTTGATCTTGCTCAGTTTTTCTGCATCTTCTGACTGAAAAGTGTGTGGTGTGATGGACTGAAGCTCCTACAGACTCCATTTCCTGTAAAGACACAACACCATTTAACACTGAACAATGAATTTCAAGTATTGAGGACTGATTCACTGTTTGGATAATTCATCTTGCAATTCAAACCTTTCCATTGTCTGTAGAGATACTGATGGGTTTACAGGCTAAACCATTGAATTGAATTGAATCTTAATTGGTATACTTAAAAATATATTGAATCACATCTGGTGTTCAAATACTACACGAAAATCTGTTTATGCCATTACTGTCAAAATACAATTGGAGGTAATTTTTGTATGTTTTTTTGTTTTGTTTTTGGTAAAGTATCCTCACACAGCAGTTGTCTAGGGTTTTGTTGGGTTCATTTTTCAGTTTCAGGTATTCTGTTGCCCTATCATGGATCTGAATTACTAAAATGTAGAACCTGAAATCTTACTGTCAAGTTGGCTTATTTGGGAAGTCACAGACAAAGTTTTACCTCCACTTAGAAATGGAATTAGACACTGCTTGTATATTCCAAAGTAGGATTTCAATGTCACAGCTTGCATTACTTTATAACATGGAAAAGTTTAATGAGTAAAAGTATCCTTAGGCACCCTGTCCTTGTCGATCTGGGGCAGGGGAACACCATGTGTTTGACACCCTCCCAAAAGCTGGCCAGCTCGACCTTGCCTGAATGTGTTTTGTAGTCTCCAGCAACACCTGCTGGACAGAACTGTTAACTGTGCACTGAATTTTTGTCTTTGAAGTGTTTGTGTGCTGCTATGACATTTGCCCCTGATTGTTAGAAGGCATTGTCTTGTTCTGCAGCAGGGACTGAGCATTCCTGCCAGCAGCAGCTCCAGAAAGCATCTTTTCATTTGTCCATCCTCACCCACCCCTTTGGTTGCGTAGGCTTGGAAGAGGCACCCTCAGGATGTGTCCATGTATGTGATTTGGTGTGTGACGTGTGCCTGTGTTTAATAAACCTCTGTGTGTGCTACCTACAAACATCCCTGCTATAACTGGGCTTGAGGAGCCGGGTCTAAACGTGGCCAGCAGAGTGAAAGCAGGGCTGTGCCCTGCTGAGCCCTGCCTTCCTCCAGGAAAGCCTGGAACCCTCTGAGGACTAAGGCTCTCAGCTCCAGAAACGTGGCACAGAGAAAGCAGGAGGGAACCGGGCAGGACAGCACTCAGGAAACAGACTTGGAATTGGATGAAGATTCTATCTTCCCAAAGTATAATGGATTGGGCTTGGGGAAAGGGAGGTGCCCGGAGGAGAGAATATTGCTGTGCCTAATTAAACAGGAAGCAATTTATTATTGTTTAACATGTTGCTCAGAGATCTGAGGTTGTGCACGCCTAAAAATGAACTTGAGCTTCTGGATAGTCTTGAAAAAGCTGAAGCATTGGTTTCAAAGATCCTCATTTTGCCAGTCATACAACTCCCTTACAATACACAATATAAGCATTTAGCATGACATCTGAATTATCATGCTGGTCTAAACTGATTTCTGTTTGTCTCAAGATGAAAGCAGACTAAGTGACCTGCCTCCGATTACTGATCTTCTGTGTACCCCTCAGGTTGCTGCCAGACAAGTGAACTAATGGACATAAAACCTGCTGCTGTTGCTGAATTTACACACAGGAAGATTCTACGTGTTCAGCCTGCATCCTGATGGAGAAGATCTTGTTCATCTATTGATTTACAGACAGTAGAAGGCACCACTATGAAAGTATTTTTAGGCAAGTACAGGAGAAACACCTGCTATTCCCAACCTTTGGAAGTCTCACCAACCTTAGGTGATGTTTCTGCCTCTGCAGCTCTTGCCTCTTTTCACTCTCATCTACTTAGGTGTTAAGATGTTCAGAATCTCCCCATGTATTTGATCCCTACCTCAGTACATGGGATTTTCAACTCCTTTTGATCTTGTAGATGTTGAGTCAAGGTTGGATGGGCCAAGGCCATTGTGTAAGGTTCAACAAGGCAAAGTGAAAGGTCCTGCCCTTGGGTCACAACAACCCTGGGCAGCACTACAGGCTGTGGGCAGTGGCTGGAAAGCTGCTCAGGGGAACAGGATTTGGGGGTGCTGGTCAGCAGTGGCTGAGCATGAGCCAGAGTGTGCCCAGGTGGCCAAGAGATGCCAATTCCATCCTGGCTTGTGTCATAAACACCGTGGCCAGCAGGACCAGGGCAGTGACTGTCACCCTGTACTGGGTGAGGCCCCACCTCCAGTGCTGTGTCCAGTCCTGTGAGGAGCAGCTGAGGGAGCTGGGGATCTTCAGCCTGGAGAAAAAGAGGCTCAGGGGAGACCTTATTGCTTTCTGCAACTGCTTAGAATGAGGCTGAAGCCAGGTGGGGATCAGTCCCTTCTCCCAGGAAACAGTGACAGGACAAGAGGAAACGGCCTCAAGCTGCTCCAGGGGAGGTTTAGATGGGACATTAGGAAAATTTTCTTCACTGTTGTTAGCCATTGGAACAGGTTGCCTAGGGAAGTGGTGGAACCACCATCTCTGGAAGTCAAAAAACCATGTGGATGTGGCACTGAGAGAAATGGTTTAGTGGTGAACATGGCAGTGGGGCTCAGTGGTACTGGAGGTCTTTTCCCACCTTAAATATTCAGTGGTTCTGACTGACTGTCTTCCACATTAACCCTGCTTAAGAGGCTTTTTCCACTCTGTCTTTTCTCCAGTTTCCATCCCAAACAATGGTATCAGATGGTTACTGCAGCACACATGGGGCTGAATTTCCTCTTCCTCTCTGCAGGTAAGGTGTCTGTGGTATTTTGTTCCCTATGGTGAATCCTGTAACTTGGTGAGAAATACCTTATCAGCTGAAAGTGTAGAGTAAGATGTGTGTTAGCAGGGAGGAACTGAAAGGTAACCTGATGTTTTACCCTACATTGTGTTTGTTTTCTGAAGTTTAAATAAAAATGCATGTATTGTGCACGTGTGTATCAATAGTAGAAAACTATAGTGAAATAGATGTGCCTCGCTGTAATCCCTTTAAAGATTGCTCTGGAAGCCTTAGAAGTGAATGGAAAATTCACCTTTTTTTTTTTTTTTTTTTTAATTAGAGACTAAACTGCCTAAATTGTGATTCAGCATCTAGTGCTGCTTCCTGTTTCACCCAAAACTACTGAAGTATTTTAAAATAACAGAAAAGACAAATCCCTCAGATGGCTTGAGGATTAGGTCATGCTATTATGTCAAATATACTTACTGCCTTTTACACTCTCCCCCAATGCTTCCTTGAGATGTTTTATGGCAGGAGTAGTCTATTCAGAAACTAACACATTGATAATAAACACTAGCATTTGCTTCAGTTTTATTTTCTCCTGAAACATAGCTGTGAAGTGGCAGATATTGGAAACACAGTTTGCTGCAAAGTTGGCTTAATGGTCTTCAATTTCTGTTTGCTTCCATTTAGTTTTCCTGTGGAGAATGAAAATGACTGTTCTAGCCAAGGTTGGGAAGATTTTCCCTGGGCTAACAATGAGCAGAAAACTGAAGTGCCGGAATTCTTTCCTTGATGTCAGTTTAACTGACTCAGTGGCATAAAACAAAATTAGTAACGGTTCAAGTGCGTAATCTTTCCTCTGGTTAGAACTTCTCTGACAAATACTTATTATTTGGCTAACAAGGAGTAATTAAGCTTCTGCAAAGAGGACCAAGAGAAAAGTGATTGACCCCTCAAGGCTGAGCCTCAGCAGGGTCTAACTAAAGCTCCTTCCTGAAACTGTGAGTCACTCTGTGAGACCGAGCCAGTTTTCCCTCCCCTCAGTCATGTTTTTAACTGTGGGGAGGAAACAAAATTAGAATAAGCACAGATTTTAAATGAAATTGCTGAGCTCTCACACAGCTTTCAGGAAAAGCAGAAGTATGTGAAGTTGCATCAGAACTTGCTTTTGTACCACGCAAGCAATTTAAAGTTTTTGTAGTGCTATCAAGGGTTTCTTGGTTAAGTGTGATTGCTGTTAATTAATGTTTAATGGATTACATGTCAATCTTATCTTCAAAGGTTCAGAATGTGAAGTCTTTGATAAGCAAAGATCCAGACTAGCATATCAAAATAGAAGGGTTGCTTAAAATAACTCACACTTTGGGTGTGGATGCAGTTAGTCCTCTAACTTTGTTAAAACTATTTTGGGTAAGCACAAAAAACAAAGGTTTCGTTCCACAGCAAGTTTGTCTGCATATGAACTTCACTTTAACTAGTTTTGTTCAGTTCAATCCTATAAAAACAATGGGGATTTAAATATGACTATATAAAATCATGTACTAGGCTTATGCATAACTTGTAAGTATCCTTGATTAACCTACCAAGTGCTGGAGCAGCTGAGACTTGTAATAAACCACTCATTTTAATGAAACATTTAAGCATGGACTGCTAGCCTAGTGACCTGAATGGGACTATTTATATTCTGAGTGGAAAACTAATCCTGTTCTGGCAAAAGATTTTAGCGTGTCATTTAAATCAGGAATAACAGAAGCTAGCAAAAAGAATGAAAAGAGAATGAAAGGCAGCACACAGGGGTTTCATGATTTTTTTTTGTGGAAGTTTTGTTTGTTTTGTTGTTTGTTGTTGGTTGGTTGTTTTTTATATATGTGGGTGTGGTAGGGTTTTGGTGTTTTCTACAATTTGTGAGGCATTTTTTTTTATTTTGTTTTTCCACTCTATTTTTTTCCCAAAAATCCAAACTTCCAAAAAAAAATCACTGAACTCTGTTCAAAGCAGAGATTAAGTCCCACCCATTAGAAGATTCATGTTTGAACTACATAAATTGCTTTTCTTCATTGACTTCTCATAGAATCTAACTGTATTTTAATGCACTTTAATAAGGGCATTCTGTGTTTACTGGTGACCTTGTGGATGCTCAGCTACCAACTCATCTGCATGTATAAAAGTTGTCTCTTTCCTTCTTAAGTGGAATAGCTGTGTCTAATTGGAGAAATGCTAACGTATTTTAAGTTGGCAGATGTTTCTGGTAATTATAACGTTTGTAATGTTAGCAAATCAGATTCATTAGGAAATTTAATCAAAATAATTTTTTATGTTAATCATACAGTTCAGAGTATCCATCTTGAGGAAAGAGCACAAATAATTATTTGTGGATTCCAAAATCTTGAATAAATTATGGAGCAAAAGGTTAGGAAAAAGGAGGGGGGAAAGGCTGTTTGGGTAAGCTCAGTGAATAAGGCAGATTGTGTTTGGCAATTGACTTTGCTACTGGGAGACTGTAACATCTCTAAAAGATATCTCTAAAGAATAAAAATTACCAGAAATCTGTGGATGATTCTAGTCTCCATCACGCACAGAAAACCAGTCTTATGATTTATCACTTATAAGAATTAGAATTACTTCCTACAGTGGGCTTTGCTGTCTGCTCAATTGCCCTGCTTCTGGCCAGAAGCCCGCTGTACCTGGAGGATCAGTGACTGAGGAGCAGCAAGGCCTGTGACTTCCCAGTTTGTGCTGAGCTCTGCTGTCTGTCCAGCCTGGCCTCCAGGCCCACGGGGGACAAATTTCCCTGGCTGATTGTCCCACAGGATTTTTTGGGCAGCTCCTACATGGTACCTGCAATGACAAACCCCTGCATGCCCTGCACTTTGTCTGAAAATGGCTGCAATGGGTTCTGGTGTGAACATCCTTTATGTTTGGCCATAGGAACAATGTACAGAGCTGTTTCCTTGTATGCAAATCCTGTTATAGCTTGGATGACTAAAATGGTGTAAATTTTCCATGGGCAGGATCTGAGTGACGTGCTGCTGGACAGCCCAGGGCTCCTGAAGGAATGTAAGGTTATCTACACTCTTCTCTCCATTATAATGTTGGCTGAAACCAATGGTATTTTAAGTGATACTTTAGAACTGGAGTGCCTTTCTTACTGGAATCATAATAAACCACCTGGTACAAAACAGTTGTCAAACTGTACCTGCCAGAACTATTTCACTTGGAGTGCTATTTTTCCTTCTGATGATGCAATTGACTGAAGACTAAAATTGGGCAAAACCTATTTTTTTTTTTCCCCTGCTGTTTCTTATGTGTCTTGAGTTTGGGATCTTAATAGTTCTGTGTGAAATCCATGAAAACAAAACCTTCAAATGATCATGGGCTGTGTCCTGTAAATCGCAGTGTTCGAAGCAATGAATGTGTGTAATGCAGACAGAAAAGTGTGAGCTTTTCTACCAATTTCAGGACATAGTGTATGCAGGACTCTTATTTCTCAGCCTCTGTCAGTCAGTAAGGGATAGAGGGTTTTGTACCTTCTCAGACCATGCCCATCATCCCTCACTTCTTCTCCTTCATTGTCCTTTTCTGCAAAGTAAGCTCACAGAGATTGTGTGTGGCTCCTGTTTGGGCCTAGGGCTTCAGTGCGTTTGGGGTTTGGATCCTGGCTCTGCTGCTGACAAGATTTATGGTATTTGCTGGTCTGAATGAAATGCCAGAGACATCCATCAGGATGTACAAAAAGGCCACTCCACGCTTTCTCTCCCCAAAGCTGGTCTGAAGAGGTATTTTTGGCTAAGTACACCCACCAACACACCACTTAGCCAAAAAAATAGGGACTCTATTCATGGAGGCAAAAAACACCATTAAGATCACAGCACATACATCATAAATAATAATTTGCTTTTCCTACAACATGCAGAAGAAATGGTGCATGAATTGATTTTGTTTTAATAATCTCCGCTGAAATCCTTGTATAGCTGCTGCCCTCACCAGTGCTTATTGCCAACCTACAGCATTAAAGAGGATTTAACACAACAAACCCCTACCCCAAACACCCAACAACCCTCAAACATCTTCCAACAACACAACTCCTGCCTCTTGATCACGTTTTGTGTAGGTTCTGCCCCGGAGGTAGTGGAGAAGGAGGCTTTTTTAGCTCTCCCCCTGCATGGGATTGCACTGCTCTCTCTCCAGCCGTGTGCAGCCTGCCTGCCCAGCTGGTTTTGGGGCAGAAAAATTCCGAGAGGAAAGCTACTCTCCTTAGTGTGAGGTATATCCTGCTGGGAATATTGGGCCTGAGACTTCTCATAAATTCCATTCACAGATTCAGCTGTATTCCTGTACTTCACAAACCCACAATTTTCTAGGGGGAATTATTTGGAAAGAGAAAAGCATCAGGCTCACTGATATATTAACAACAGCTTTCATTACCACGTAGTGCTTATTTTAACTATCCAGTAACACATCACAATGACAAGACCGTCCTATTTACTGTCTCAACTGAGGCGAAAACTCTGAAGAGTGTCTTAACTGTGCCGAAGAACAGCAAAGTGACAAATGCTAATTTGTTCCTCCATGTTACGGCGAGCTATCAGAAACGAACCGCAAGGGACAAAATCTTGCACTTGCCCATATAACCGTGCGCGTTCCCTAGTGAGAATAAAATGCGGACGGGCGGTAGGAGAGGAAGGTTTCCGTGCGGGAAGGAGGCGCGGAGCGGCGCTGAGGGGCGCGGGGCCGTCCCCGCCGGGGCGGTGCCAGCGGGACCGGGCCGCGCCCCCGGGGCCGAGCAGGCCGGCACACAGCGGCGACAGCCGCCCGACAGCCGCCAGGCCATGGTGGGGCTCAAGGACGAGCTGCTCAAGTCCATCTGGCACGCCTTCACCGCCCTCGACCTGGACCGCAGCGGGAAGGTGTCCAAGTCGCAGCTGAAGGCAAGCGGGGGGCGGTCAGCCCGGTGGGGGTGCGAGGGGCCGGGACAGTGCCGGGGCGGTGACACCGCGGGCACGGGGTGCGGGCTGGGACCGGCCCGGGGTGATCCCCTCCGGGGGCACACCCGCTCTCGGGGCTGACCTGGGCGCTGTAAATCGCCTTTTCCCCACCGTTCGTCCGGCGGCATCGCTGTCCCTGCGGGCCCCGGCCGCCTCCGTCCCGCGGCAGGCTGGCGCGGAGCCGTCCGGACTGATTCTCATTCTGCTCCGTCCTCCCCGAGATGTCAGTGCACAAACCCTTGTTGTGCTTCTGGTCCGCTTTCAACCACATGTCCTCGCTACCCTTTCTGGCCAAAATCTTTTGTGGGGTAGCCACAAGGTCCCATCTATAGGGGTTGGCTGCGTCCGAGTGAAATTCACAGCTTGCCAAGGGGAGAGAGAGGTTCCACAGTGCCCTCTTATTTGGATATAAACAGGAGAATTAGTCAAGAGGCTCCAACTGTGCCATTCTTTCCTTAGCTTATACGCTGAAGTAGTGTTTGTGCTCTTAAAAGAGCTCTCAGGCAGCTCGCTGAATCCAGTCCCATCTTGGCCCTGCTTTATGGGGCCGTCTTGGCCTGGGAATAATAGCAGGAATCTGGCTAAATAAATATTTTGAATAAGAACGCAACACCTGTTGACATTCGAGACTGTGGGTCCTTGTGCTCGGCGCTGGGGCTGCGTGGGTCGCAGCAATTAGCCGAGGTTTGTGCCTTTTGCGGGATTAACTCCACCAGCGACAGTGGCCGTGCTGTGGGTGGATTCCCGAGCGTGGCTGGTCGCTCATGGGCTTTATTTTTAGCATTATGTAATGGAGGTCCGGACCTGGCAGCATGCTGCAAGCAGCCTGTTCATCTTCTCCTTTTCTTCTCCTGTGGTGATCGGGCTGTGAGATAGAGCTGAACTCGGCCAGAAGTGGCTGCGGGGCAGGATTCGGGCGGGATGCCAGACCTGGCTGTGAACTCGACCTGAAAATGTCTGCGGGTCCTGCCTGGGTTTTTCACAGGGGGGTCTCGATAGAAGCGAGTATTTGTATTCCAGCATTGCAGGAAGAACTGAAGAAGGTTGCAGAGAAGCGCTCTCTCTCTTTTTAAATCGTCCTGCTTTTTATAGGAATCCTGCTTTCCTGTAATGCTACCTACCACACACCTTGTGTGCTCCATGCACTTACCTGAGTGCAAAACCTCTCGTGGTCCACAGGTGCTGGGCTGAATGAAATGGCTAAAGGAGATGCCAGAGGGCTGGTACAGTGTCATCAAAAAACCACTGGACTCTGTGTGTTTGTGCAGTTCTGTCTGTGACATAAAGGCTCCTGTGGGAAGTGTCAGGTGGAGGATCTGGGAGTTCAGAAACAAGTCTTAAATGATGTTGCCACCTTCTCCTGTGGCCACCAAGAATTAGTTTTCAGGAGGCACGGGAGGGGACACACAGGGTCTACACAGAGGGTGTAGACTTTTTGTGGCAAATGCTGAATGTGGTGTCAAACTGATGGTCCTGTTGGGGAGAAGAGGTGTGCAGGTTGGCAGTAGCCCCACATGGTTGAAAATGGCAGGCAGGACAGCAAAAGAGAAGTTCCTATACGATAGAGATAGGGCTGTAAGGTTTTTCACAATGAAGTGTTTCTCATCACCATGAGGAAGATACAGCATTCCTGTAAAGTGCAGAGATGATGCTCGGAGATCAACAAGTTAGTAGGGATCTGGGACACTAGAAAAATATGCTTAATAATTTACTGGAACTGCTGTTTTTTTAGAGGATAAAAACCCTATTTGTTTTGTGAGAATAGCAGTGTCCTTTTCAGTAGGAAAACTTACTGGCAGTGTGTCTGGTTTGTGCAATCCAGTGGAGGGTGGTGCCATCACAACGCAGGGAAGTTCCTAAGGATAAAACGTTTGGTTGTTAAAGGATTTCTAGTTACTTTGCCTAGAATGACCTTTGATCCTTCCCTAACAATAAATGATTAACTTTAAATACTATGAGAGAAATAAATGTGTGTGTGTTGTGTAGTTGGGGCCCTACTGCGAAGGTTTGCATCACACGTTTCTTTTCAGTAGATCTAGAGCAGATGGATGGAGGTGAGTCAGTTCGGTCTGGTTTGTAGTCTGGAGAAACAGCAAATGCTTGAGGGCAAAAATGGGACTTGCTTGGAATATTAAGGATGTCATGAGATGTCTTTTATCCATTTATATCTTTTGTATGTGTTCTAAGCTGCTGAGAGAGGAGACAAGTCAAAATTACACAGTCCTCTGTGTAATTTTGAATATTGTCTTCTTCCAGTATGCACTGATTTTTTTTGTTTGTTTGTTTGTGTTTTTCTACTTTTTTTTCAACTGGTAGTATTCAAAAGTCCTACTGTTAAGCTGGTTGCAGCTCTTAGTCTTTTTTTCTGCATCAGCAGAAACATTTGTGTATTCTGTTCTTAAATTACAGCTTTAAAGCTGAACACAGTCATTGTTTTGCCAGTGTGTTTTTTGGCATGTTTAAACACTCATGCAGCGAGGCTCAGGTGTAAGTTCTGTGTACAGTTACAGCTGCTGCTGTGATTCCAGCTCAAGCTACATGCAAATTACTTCCTTTCCTACACTTAGATCCAATTTCATCTTTCTTACAATCTTCACTTTTAAAATTAACTTGTTTTAGAAGTTTCTCTAAGGTGTCAGCATTAAATCTGCTTTTCATCTGGATCTTGAAACACTGTAATTTTAAATATAGTTTCACTTGGCAGCCAGCAAAACTGCTTGTAGTGTGTGTGTATGATTGGATCTTGGAAAGATCCACCAGTCAGTTTTTACACCCTCTCTGGAAACTCTTCCACACATTGCTTTGTGATTGGTCTCTGCTTAGGCAGTGGGTTTATCTTGGTGTTCTTATTTTGGTTTACATGCTGCATTGGGGTATATTTTCGAAGTCTTGGGGTCTTGGATTCCTGGATGCTATCGACAGGATGTGAATGGTGAGCCACATGTGAAAATACTGTCTCATTCAGACCTGTATTTGGTGACCAAAGCTACTTGTCAGTCTTAGAAAATTTATATGGTGTCTGGGGTGTTATAGGCTTGTTGTGCCTCTTACCATCGCTTTGCCTTTCCCCTAAATGTGATGTCAGAGGCCTGTGGGAGGAGGAAGAATGGCGTAATCAGGGGTGAGAGGGGTGGTCTGACCGGAGAGGAAGACCTTGAACAATGTAGGGAGGCAGGGGCAGGGTTGGGAGCTTGTGCTGAATGGGCAGGACCCCGGCCGGACAATCGGCTTTGTACAGCGGTGGAGGGCAGTAGGAAATTAGTCACCGTGACTCACGGGGACAGGGTCCTGCTCTGGTGCTGTCAAGGGGCCTAAAGTGTGAGTATTAGGGTGACATGAGCAATCCTGTCGGTGAGGTGTGAGGGAGGGATGCTGTTCTGCCAGGAAAGCCCAGGCAGCCTGTAAACTAAAACAGACAGCATGAGAAAAGGATGGGGCTGTGATGCTGTGCTTGAGAGCAGCAGCTGCCAGGGATCAGCAGCCTGTTTAACCTTGAGCCACCCTGTGCCCAGGTGGCCAAGGTGGCCAAAGGCACCCTGGCCTGGGTCAGCAATAGCGAGCCTGGCAGGACCAGAGCAGGGATTGTCCCCTGTGCTGGGCACTGCTGAGGCCACACCTCCAGTTCTGAGCCCCTCAGTTTAGGAAGGACATTGAGGGGCTGGAGTGAGTCCAGAGAAGGGAAGTGTTTGGAGCACAAGTCCTGTGAGGAGCAGCTGAGAGAGCTGGGTGTGTTTAGACTGGAGAAAAAGAGGCTCAGGGATGAGCTTATTACAGCTGCCTGAAGAGAGCTTGTGGCCAGGGGGAGGTTGGTCTTATCTTCCAGCAAGAGGACAAAAACTGAAGCTGCACCAGAGAAGGTTCAGGTTGGACATTAAGAAGAATCTTTTCATGGAGGGACTGATTAGATATTGGAATGGGCTGCCCAGGGAGGTGATGGAGTCCCTGGAGGTGGTTAAGGAGCAGTTGGATGTGGCACTCAGTGCCATGGTCTGGTTGGCATGGTGCTGTTTGGTCAAAGGTTGGACTTGATGATCTCAGAAGCCTTTTTCAGCCTAATGGATTTTGTGATTCGGTTTCAGAGAACATGTAGAAGAAAGGTGCAGTACATGGAATACATATACAAGGAGCTCTTCCTAAGGGCTGGGAGCCTCAGAACAGAAAGGCAATTCCCTTGGCAACTTGGGCAGATGCAGGCTGGCACCAGTATGTGACTGGAGGCCATGGGGGATTGTGCAGGTAATGAAGGCAAAAGGAAGGGTGAGGTTGTTGAAAATGGTGATGAGGGGTGTGCAAGTGCACAAGGGTGAAAGGAGTGAATGGAGGAACTGGAGCTGATGTGGGCGAAGGGCAGAAGTGTCAGGAACTTGAGCTGGTGGAGGATGGACTGGAATAAACTCATCCAGCTTGGAAAGAGGCTGCTGCAGTAACCAGGCATTAAATAATGAGGCTCTGGATGGGGTATGTGCTACCTGAGTGGATAGGGAAACTGTACCTTGGGGATGTGATGATGCAGGATGTGGTGTACCCTGGATGAAAAGACCTGGTGTTTGTGACAAGCAACTTATATGATGCTATTTTAACACTGGTCATAAAAGAAAAAGGGAAAGTGCTTGTGAGTAGCCTTATTTTGGCTGGCTGGCTGGCTGGCTGCTGACATGGATGTTAGGGAGAGATGAGCCAAGAATGCCTTGGAACGAATTCACACGAAGCCACTGAATGGAGCTGTCGGGATCTGGGATGCCAACATTTTGAAATCTGAAAAAGAGACGGGGAGTGGGAAGACCCCCCTGAAAGATGGAAAAGAAAAAGAGAAAACTACCAAGAAGCTGACAGTAGCTGCTGCAGGATTAGTCTGCCCTGGTAATTCTCCCACTGTCATCTGGGCCAAATTTTTGTCACTGAGCAGTAAGTAGTCTAGCAGATCCTCCCTCTCCCTGTAGAAATGCAGATCACTTTTATGGACATGGTTAAATGGAACTACTCAGATGGTAACAATTCAACACGTGCTGAAAGTTTTGGAAAATGGGAACTCAAGAGGGGAGGAGCTCTGGCAGAGAAGCCCTGAAGGTAAAAGCAGTGTGAACCAGGGCATAAATAAAGTAAATCCAAAGTCTGTGATGACCTTTGGCATTCAGCTTGCTTGTATTTTTATTTGGAACAGGACATCTTCAGTGTTCCCAGGGAAAGATAGGATGCCACCAGGTATCTTTCTTACAGAACTTTTCCTTGAAAATGAAGTTGTTGTACCCGGAGTGCACTGGTGTCATGAACCCCGTGCCAGCTGCTTGTGCTATCTCAGACTCCATTTTGGGGACCCCCACTGTACCCATGTGCTGCAGCAGGGATGAGTCTCTGGGCTGGGGCAGGAGCTGGCTCTGGCATGAAGGTAAATTGTTAAACGTGGCATCCAGAGCATGATAAATGCAGAAGGAGAAAGCTGCCTAGCAGCCCTGTGGGCACTGGGGAAATAATCCTGACTGGTGCAAAGCTTCCTCATGGTTGATGTAGCTTCTGCAAGGCAAGGTGGGTTTTTTTTGTACCCCAGTTAACCTAGTGCTCAGCTACTTGTTACTTTTTTTTTTTCTTTTTTGAATTGTTGGTTAACTTAGAGTATCTTCTGGTCTGCATAATGTGATTTGAGAGAACAAAACCAAACCAAATGAGACCTCAGGGCGGAATTTTTCTGGCTTACCCTGCAATTGAAGAATTCAGCTGGTGCTTGGCTGTGTTAGAGAATGGCAGGCTTTGGCAGGCACTGAGGAATTTCCTGAGTTATGAAAAGAGAACACTGGGCACCAGAGAGATCGCAGATAAGGCAGATCTTAGAAAATCATTGAAAGTGGAATTCTTTCCTGGTAAGTTAGTCACTTGATGTGGAAACCACCTAGGTTTCTGACAGCCCAAGCACAGCAAGAATACTGAAAAAAGAAGACAAATATGTAGAAAGGACATGATAAGAAAGCATTTTATTTAGACTTTTAATTTACCTTGGTAGTGAGCTGAAGTCAGTCTTGCTTTTGGAATATTTTTATTAGCTGAGTATTTTTGTAGTTATAGTATTAGCAAGTACAATGTGGTTGGAAAACAGTGATCATCTCTCTCTCAGAAATTCAAGAATCCCTCAGGCTTCTATAAATAACAGCAGAAGCCTTAAATAGAAGGGGAAACACACATGATTCTGCATTCCCCCAACCCCATATGTAAATCACATGGAGTCAAATACTTGATCTGATGTGGTGGTTAGAGACAAGGATGGATTGAAGTGAAATAAAACTGCTGATGGAGAGTGCTGTGAAATGTGTTAACTTCTAAAAGCTCTTTTTTTCTGCTTTAGGAAGTGCAGCTTTTGTTGTGCTATGGCTGATGCTGTTGGTTAACTGTTTTTAAATTTCTACACCTTATTAATTCTAATGCCTTAGTGTTAGCATACATCAGTGAAAACATGTATTTCTCCTTTTCTAAAAGCAAGTTTAACTTCGAAGGCATGTAGAGAGGAATTCTCTGAACTGAATATACATCTTGGGCTATCTTTGTAGTATTTCAGCTAACTGACACTTAGGTTCTGCTGTCTGCTTATCATGCATCAGAATAGTAAATGTACACTTTCTTTTCTCTTGGGGGCAAGTGGGTGGGGGAAAGCCCAGACATTTTAAGTGTGTAGCTTTGGTTTGATTTCCTAGGCTTTGACAGCTTCAGACTTTCACTTCTTCTTTTACAACTACTCCATCTTTGACTACTTTATATCTACTCACCTAAATAGACATGCTTATAGGTTTTCTGCACATTTGGTTTTTTACTGTTTTCTCTTTGCATCATTTGGGTCTGTTTTTAAAAATTTTATATAAGACCCACAAAATTCAGTTGCACTTCATTTCATGTAGTTGTCAGTTTGAAAACAATCATAGCACTGGCAACATACCTTTTCAAAGGATGTGATCTGGTGTACCTCTGTGTAATGTTTTTTAGCTGTATTTTTTGGCTTTGTTACATTTCTTCCAGGCAGACCATGGCAGGGCGTGTGATTATTAACCCAGCTCATGTTGGTGGTATATGATCTTCAAAAGCTGAGCTCTGCACCATGCCAAGGGAGAGGGCTCCCCAGTGCTTGGGGTGCAGTGGGCAGCCTGTTCCAGGCCTGACCTGACTCCAGACAGTGTGAACAGCAGAAGGGATGGTGGTTCTGCCTTTTTTGGCAAGTGCTGGTAGCACAGGAGTTGCTGCTGCCCAGGTGCTGCCTTCCTGTTGGTACTGAGGTGTTGGTCTGTGCTTGCAAAGCTCAGCTCGGGCTGAAGTTGAGATGTGCTGACTACCGGTTAGTTTTCAGTAATTCAGTACTTCCTTAAAATCATTCAAGTGTGTAGTCTCTTCTTGAAGGTCATTTCTCAAGAACAGACATGAGTGTTAGTGGGTGTCAAGTTCGTGACATACTTCATGCAAATAGCTTTTTAAAATAAAAATTTGAGAAGCACACCTAAACCCTTCCTCTTTCTGTAACGTTACTTTTCTTTGCCAACTGAAACATGGGGTCAATGTTGAGGAGCAGCCCAAAAGCAAGCAGATGAGAGAAATCCACAGTTAATGTTTTAATCTAAATAGTCTTTTCTTTGTAAATGAAAGCTACATATTGAGTTGTTTTCTTTGTTACTCATTTTCACTACATATAAGTATTTATAATTTCAAAGGCTAGGTGTTTGTGGTTGTTTTGATAGCTATCTGACTTCACTCTGCAAATGTTATTCTGGTGTTCCTGCATGCCTCTCCTGGTTTTCAGCTGCATGGGGATATATGTACAAAGGGGAGCTTGTGTAGCTGCATTTGCAGCTCTCTAGGGCTGGATCTCCCTGTGCTCACCTTGCTTCTGTAACATGCAACTCTGAAACCATCAAATCAGGATGTTTTTAGTTATGTTTTGCTTTCTGACAAAACTTTGTGGGGCAGAACTTGTGGTGACATAACAGTGTCACTTTGTACGTGGTTTTGGAGTCAAAGGTCTGCTCTGGGGGGAACACACTATGGTTAAGGCTGACAGCAGTGCCACTGGTTTCTCTTCTGTCCTTAGGTCCTTTCTCACAACTTGTGTACAGTGCTGAATGTTCCCCATGATCCAGTGGCCTTGGAAGAGCACTTCAGGGACGATGACGAAGGACCAGTTTCCAATCAGGGTTACATGCCTTATCTAAACAAATTCATCTTGGAGAAGGTAAGTTTTGAATTCTCATGTTCTTGTATCAGCTTTTGTTGTTAGTGTCTTTGTGGTAACTGGTGCATGCAGGAGGCTGCTGCTGGTGTGAAGACACTGGTTGGGAGTGTGTGGGGTCCCCATGGGGCAGCTACTCTGGAGAGCCTCTGTCTAAAACTGGAAGGCTGCACTATTCTCTACCTCTTCTCTCCTTGGTTTCTATTTCCTGTTACATCTCGCCCTTACCTAAGCTGTGTTCATGCACAACTGTGCTCATATTAATAAAGCACCTCAGCTTGAATTTATCTGAAAGTGGCTGGGAGCTGAAGGTTGTCCCGCTTTATACTGCTGGTATAACAGAATATTGTCAGTGACTCCTTTGCAAACAGAAAAATATCTTCACTGTTTGTCACAAAGTACTTTAATAAGTAGATCCCTTCAGAGAATTACAGTGGGTGACATGAGGGCATGTTGTGAAGTTTTGTCTTGCAAGTTCTTTCCTTTCATGTCTGAGCATTCCTCAGTCTTCTGTAGTGCCTTGTTTCAGGGGAAGCTCTGGAAAGTCAGCATGGCTTCTCCTCCTTTCCCCTCTCCTCCTCTCCTCTCCATCATGTTCTAAATTAGGTGGTCACTGGGTTGGAAAGTTAAGAAACCCCAAACAATGATCTTTCTGCTTTTTTTCTGTTTTTGTTGCTGGACAACAAAAGCAGCTCATGTGATGGTGGAAACATCAGCTTGAACACCACTGATTTATTGTACACTTGAGGACCAGCCCCAGAAACCCTCAGACTTTGGCGTTGGGGCTGCAGAGATACAGAGCTGTTTGCTGTCTTTTGTTATATGAAAAGCTCCTGAACTGACATACTGCCAAGAAGTTCAGTGCAGCATTTGCAGATGATGCAAACTCCTCAGCCCCATTTGCTGATTTTTGCTCCTTCGTTTAATAGTGGTGGAAAATGTGATGTATACAATGCATCCTGGCAGCTTATATCTAGCAAAGACTTATCAGCTTCTCTGCCTCTCTAGTCTGTGTTTCTCTCATACACAGTATGAGACACACCCCAAGAGTGTCCTGTTTGATGTGTGGGAGTTGTTGGCTTTTAATACACATAATACACATTAATGTCTTGGTTGTTTGATGCTGAAGAATCCTGCTTTGTCCCTTAGAAGTTGTGATCTCCTTTCTGCTTCACCTTGGCTGTCTGAGATCCTGTGGAGACCAAGCAGTCTTTTTTCCTAAATTCTGGGAATAAAGAAAAGGCATTAATTTATTTTGACCAAAGGATTACAGTGAGAGAGGCTGAACCACAGCAGGTTAATACTCTTTATAGGCAGCAGCAAGCCATTAAGTAAAGAAAACCCAAAAGAGATATGTATGGCTTTTTCAAATACAGAAATGCTTTATTGTTAAAGGGTGTTTCTAGGGAGAATAGTTATGGAAATGAAGAACAAAATTGTGTTTAAGTAACTCTTTTATCTGAAAATGACAGACCTGGCTATGTAAGTAAGTAGGTATGAAAGGGGAGAGAATGACTGTGTATATTTCCTGGTTTGTTTTATTCATATACTGATCTGGCTTCCAGTAATTGCCTGATACATACATATCATCAGTTAATCTTAAAAGATGAAAGTGTTAAGGAACAGGATTGAATTACCTGTAACTTCATGTTATTTGCTCTTGACTGAATGCTTGTAAACAAGAAAATTAGTGAAGTTTTTTGGACAGAAGACTGTCTCCTTGGACAGGAAAAATCTTGACTGTGGCTTCTCTTCTTTAAGAGATGAGTTTACATCAGTGCCAAAAGACAACATGCAGTGGGGTGAAGTCACTGAGTTATTGCGTGTCTCCTTTGTTTAAAACAAACAAACAAAAAAAAGGCAAACAAAAAACTCCTTCTTTCTTTATTTTTGCAAGCCATAATCTGTTATTTTAGATGGGATGATTGTGGAAAAATGCTATTAGTGTATTCTTGTAAGCAAAGCTACTAAAGCGGGAGTGATGCTTTACACCCCAGAGACACAGGAAGTTCTCTCAATTTCCAGTCACACATCTTATGGCAAATTAATTGATTCAGGCAAGAGCCACTGGTGAAAAACTGATGTTTTTTGATCTTAAGATATTTTGCTTTTTTTGAGCAATTTTGAGGGGGTGTTTTTTGCCTTTTATTGAGAGGACTTTATAACCTTTGGAAACAAGTTCTGTTGTACTCTTAAATGCAGTAGTATTTATATTTTATATTTTTATATGCTTTTTATATTGTTTTTTGTGCTGATTTACCCTTGCAATAAAGCCACATTATATAGAACCAAGTAATCATCAAGAAAGGGACAATTGTCAAGAAAGACAAGGAACTTAAGAGGTACATTCACTGCAACTAATTTCCTTTATCCACATAGGTAATTTCAATAAATGGTTTGAGTAATTAGTGTTGCCTCATTGATTTCCAGTGTTATGCATCTTGTTACTCAGCAGACAGATGTATCTAGAATTTTCTTGCATCTGAAACAAAACCTGTCTTGTTCTGTAAATGTCTCTTTCAGGAGGGAGCTGTGATTTGCCAGTATAGTGTCTTCATAATTTGTTTACTTGGTTCCTTAACCATATTTTAGTACTTTCTGTTATTTACAATGTATATCTTTAAATATCAATTGGAAATGTTTCCTTTTCAGTGATGGCTGTGGTGGTATTTTACAGCAGGCCTTATTTAGAGCAGGGAAGAGTCTTGGTGGGGGGAGACAAAGAAGGACATTGTTCAAACCTCAGGTTATCTCATCTTCCAGGCAATTTCATGAATGCAAGTTACAGTACCAGTGCTTGTTATATTTTTGGAACTGTTATTTTGGAGAGCCAGGGCTTGCGTGCTGATGTCATTATTGTCTTGAATAATTCCTAAACAGTGTTTCTGTTCTGGATGATACGTGCGCCCTACAAAGTCCATTTCAGAATCAAGTCTGGATTCTGAAAAAAGGGCTTACATGTCTAAGGTGGGACTGCTGGCACTGTGGGACCTATTCCCCTGTGGTAAAGTGGTTCTGAAACCTCCTGCTCAACTGCTGCACAGTCCTGGTGGCAGGGATGTGCTGCAGGTGACCTGGGCTTTGACAGGAATGTGTGAGGCACTGCAGTTCTGCTTTGCTGTGTTGGCAGAACCTGTGCACCACCAGGACATTTCCAAGGTGGAACTGCTCACCATCAGGTGGGAAAAGTGCTTTTAGAAGAGAAGTCATGGTTCATTGGGCAGGGTGGAGAGGACACAGAAAAAGCACAGGCAAGAGTAGCCGGGAAGTGAAGTGCTGGCAAATAGAACAGAGGAGGAGGAATCCTGACTTCTAGACCTTCATCCAGAGTATGTTTGTTCATTTAGTCAGTGTTTCATTTAAGGTCCATGTTTCTTGTGCAAACAAGACAGATGCTGAACTTGTGGCTGTGGCAGCTCTGGCTCCTACAGCTGCCCCCTAATTCAAAGGACAGCTGTAGCCTCTTGCATCTCCACTCACGTTGGTGGCCTCTGCAAGTATACAAAGTCTGTGGGTTTTGTTCGTAGCCTCACTTTTATGCCTGAAGACTGTTCTTGTCATCAGGTTGGTTTCTTGTTTACTTCTGCCTTTCTTTCTTTATCTTTTTTCCCCTTTTATCCCCTCTACCCACATCAGTTCATCAACTTCCCATGTCTGTCATTGACTAAGCAGTGTGTTGTGGTCACTATATTTGACCACTTACTAGACCAGGTAGGAAATCAAACAATTTGTATCAGTGTTCTTGAAGCATCTGAGATCTGTGGTTTGGCTTATCATAAAAAAAATCACTGACCATTACTGATCTCACTACCACAAGAGGTACAAGAACCTGTTTCTTAGATGTGTTTCCCAAAATCTCAAAGGGGCTTCCATTGCAGTGCCGAACATGCCTTTATCAGTTACACATTGGTAAAGAAATAGCATTGCTAAGTTATGGGGAGATAATAAATAAATAGGCTTAATTTACAACTTAATCGAGGGTTTAAAAACAAAACAGTAAATTAGAGCTCTTGGCTATATAAATAATTCACACATCAGTAGGTGCAGCTGCTAGGTATGATAAAGGATAATGAAAATAAGAGGAATTTTTGTATTAGTGAGGTGAAGGTTTGCAAGCCTCAGAAAAAGCAATGTTTTTAAGTGGATTAGCATTTGAGGAAAAAAATTATTCTGTGTCTATGTGTACTCTGCAAGAGTTAGTTTAAATAATGTAAAGTAAAAAACATTAAAGATCCTTCTCAGTTGTTGCTTCAGTATTGCTTTTAGCATATCAACATGTGGATTTGGCTATGCTGGTTTCCAATTTTGGTATATAAAATCTCAGTAAAGTCAGTGCAAAAGGAGGGCAGCTGTGGATGCACAGTCAGGAGGTGGTTTGGAAGCTGATGTGCTAGAGGAAACACAGAGTACACTGTAGCCTCTTTTCCATGGAGTCAGGGTGTTATTAACTCAACCAGAAATTGGAGGTTGGATGTCAGTTTTGCTAGGAGAAATTCTTTATTTTACCCTGTGCAGGAAGTCAGACTAGGTTGCTACTGTGCTCTTTTTGGGCCTTGATGTTTTGTGCAAACTACGATTTTCTTACTGCTTTTTGTATGATGAAACCTGATAAACTTTGCTGTTCTGTGCCGTTCGTGCATATCAATTTCTTTGTTGTTCTTTAATTTCTTCTCTTTAGGTTCAAGGAAACTTTGACAAAGTTGAATTCAACAGGATGTGCTGGACTCTTTGTGCTAAAAAGAACCTCTCTAAAAGTCCTTTGCTGATTAGCGATGAAGACGCATTTAAAGTGTGGGTTATTTTTAACTTCTTGTCAGAGGACAAATACCCTTTAATCATTGTACCTGAGGAGGTAAGAAACAAAAACTAAGCTCTTTAACAGCAGTTTGCCTAATGTCCCAGTTTGAACTATGTTAATTGTGGTACTCTGTAGAGATTTAAGAGGAAATACTGTTTAATTTAAAATTTTTATTCCCCTCTTTTAGTACTGTAAGGCCTCGGATGCATTTCTCTATCTTCCAGGGTGTGTATATGGGGATTTCCACAGGACACTTGAGATAATGATAACTCTTTGTGTCTGGACAGACATTTAAACAGCCTGGACTAAACAGGACGTGCATGGATATGATCTTTAATCACTGCACTTGCTTATAGGTGGTTACAATTTTGCAAGGTCAATATATCCGTGGGGTTCTGAAGAAGAAATGCCCCCATCTGTTCTGTGTTATTGTGACTAGCAGGAGGAGTCTTCAGTTTCTTGTCACCCCCCTGATGGAGAGGACAATACAAAATTTTCTGATGGTGCCTGTTTCTGATCAAAACTGGCCAGCCCCTGAACACTTGTGCTTGCAATGTCTGAAGGAATAATACCAGAGAGTATAATCTCTTTATACTTTCCGTTCATGAGCAAGTATTGACAGCACTCAAATAGGTATTCTAACCCTAAAGCAAGATTTTGGTATCTCCACTATTCTCCCCTTTGGGATGGGTGGGGAAAGAAGCAGAAAGATCAGAACTGTTGGCATGAATAATCCCTTGCAAAACCGTGTACTCATATCCCAGTGGTTTGCAGTTCAGCACTGGAGGATGGAATAATAAATATTTGCAAATAGTTGAACAGCCAGGGATCAAAACAGCCTGATTAACATGCCACTAACAACATTACTGTTGGACTCCAAGGTGTTGTGCCAAACCCTCAACTACTGATAACTCTTCTATTAAAATAAACTCTTCCATTTTGATTTCTCACTCACTTTCTAGCAGAAGACTTTCACTCTGTACATTTCTGGTTTTGCCAGACTGGGCCATGCCAGGGCCCTACCTGGCAGGCTTTATTCCCATGAGAAATGAGACAGTCTTCTTGCTTGCTTTCCCATTTGTTTCTGTTGGTTCTGGGAAACAGGGATCATGGTTATAAAAGCTAAGACCGCTCCTTTCTTAGTGGTGCTATATTTGGCTTGGTAGGTCAGAGCCACTAATAAAAATCCAAAACTGGGCACTCAAATCCACGTCTCTGGCTTGTCAGTGTGTTTCCCACTGTGCAGCCTGGCTTACCTGTGGGCAGACATTTCACATCTCCTAAATTGCTGGCATGGTTAAAAGCTTCAGCCCTGGCAGCTCTGGGGCATTGTTCCCCTCCACCTTTTCCACCAAGGAAGCCCCAGATTGGTGCTGCCTTCTGTGGCTGCTGCCAGGTAATGGCAACGTATCTGTGTGTTGGCAGATGTGCTGCAGAGTCAGCACTGAGCTGAAGTTTTCCAGATTTCCAGGTTTTGTATATGTTGTTGTTTGCTTTCCTTCCCATCCTTAATGTCCAGGTTAACCTATGTTGTTCTTCTGCTTGAATTATTTTAAAAATTCTGATTGTGGATCTCTGTCTGCATCTCCTTGATTACAGCAAGATTTAAATTGTGCAAATTGTTTAAAGAAAGCTTACAGAGCCTGACTGACAAAGAAAGGCTTCTCTGTTCTTATCATATACAATGCCTGTATTTACTCTACCTTCACTCAGACCACACAGGTAATGTAATCAGGCACTGGAGGAATGCTGTCTGTTGAACACGCCTTTCTGCTTTGCACTGGTCCTGCATCAGGTTCTCTGTGTTTCTGGAAAATTTTGCATTTATTCACCTACTCTTTGCACAAAATTCCTGAAGCGAAAATGCAGAGTCTCAGTTTCAGTCAGTTTTGCTTTTCCTCAGATGTTTTGTATCTGTTTTTTTTCAAAATGGCTTGCAGGTCACGTATAAAGTGAGGGGATTTTTACAGAGTGAGGGAGGGAAGGAGGATGGAAGCATTGCTGTTCCTGCTGTCGATGTCTTGTTGAGAGCAGTGTAAACCTCTCGTGTGACTACAGCTTCCCACCCAGGGAGCAGGCTCTCCTGCCCTGCCTGGCTGCTGCTCTTATCTTGGCTGAGAATATTGCAACACACAATCTACTGCAGTTTCTGGCTCAGAGATCGACCTGGTTGTGTGGGATCCAGCTGTTTCCCCTCCTCCCTCCCTCCCTCCCTCCCTCCCTTCCACATTGTTGGCTTTTGGTTTGGTTTCTTTTGTTTGTTTCTTTTCCATTTTATAAGTAACTGAGAAACTTGCCGCATACTTTCAGGTTGGAGGGGTGATCGCATGAAGACTTTTGTCTGCTACCCTGTGGATGGCAAGATTTCTTATGTCTCCAGTGAATATATTAACACAATTTCATGTAGCTATGAGGATGCCTTTTCTTCCTCCATGGAGCAGCTGCTCTTTGAGACATGCTTAAGAGTCTGAATTCCCTCTTTTTTTTTTTTAAATATTTTTTAAAATTAGATAAGTGGTTTCTGCAGTCATTTAATAGATTTCATATCTGGAAAAACTTCCTGCTTGAATGCAATTTCACCTTGTTTGCACTGTGCTGAATAAATACTGAAGCTGCTGTCTTTTCTTCTTGCCCTTGTACTTTTGCACCACTGCTGCTGTGCTGGGCCTTTCCTTTCAGACAGCTGAATATGGTAGGGCTGTTACCCCCACTACAGTGTAAGTCTTGATTCCCTGTCCAGGGGTTGAATGGGCAGCAAATGGGGAATGGCTGCAGCTCATCCAGAGAAGGGAAAAGAGGCTACTTTGGAAAGGATTCAGAGAGATGCAGGCTGAGAAGAGCTTTAGAAAGAGCAAAGTGAGGAAAGGAGTTACCAGGGGAGAATCTGAAAGCAATGGAGAGGTGACTCAAAGGCCAGAAGCTGCTTGTTTAGCAGAGGCCAGGCTGAAAGCCAGAGGCAGTGAGTGGCCTGTGCTCCTCACCTGCCTTGGCAGCAGGGATGTCAGCCCTGCTCTTGAGGGAGACAAGGTTTGTAAAATCCAGCATGGGGATAGAATTGGATTGGAGTGAGGAGTTTTGGAATGTGACTTCAAGCTTGAGAGGATCCCTCTGTGTTATGGGGAGAAGTCAGACCAGACACAGAGAGAGGAGCTGGTGGCTACAAGGAGCTGTGGGCACAGCTGGTAATGGCCTTGCACTCCAGTGCTCCTCCTGCTGCCTACTGGTGGGCAGCTGAGAGCTCTTGGAAGAGCTGGGAAGGATCGGAGATCCATGAAAGTCAGTTTTGCAAAGGTGTTTATGTGCCAAGGCAGAAAGCAGGGACCGGGTGGGAGCTCCTTCCCCTCTCCACAGCCAGATTTTCCATTAGATCATCTGAGATGCAGACATCCAAGTGTTTCCTTCAGCTCTTGCAGGCATTACCTCTTCTGTGAGAAAGATAAAATGAAGGAAAAAGGGTGGAGAGAACTGTAGCCATAAGAGAAGAAATATTTCTATATTGTCATGAGCTTTCCTTACAAGTCACCTCTTAATTATTACAGACTCATTTGTGTATCTTGGTATTTTTTAACCAGACATTTTCTGCTTTATAAAAAGGTTTTCAAGTACTTCCCCTTTCTTATTTCTGGGCATGTGACTGCAGGCTTGGGAATGCTTTATCGCTCGAGAGCTGTGGTGTGTGGTTAGTTGTGTTTCTGGGCCATTCTTCATGGTGAAACTCAGAGATACAAACACTGCAAGCTGCATACTCAGTGTGTTAATCCAGTGTTCACAGTTTGATTCAGAAAAGTCAAACACATTTGCTGCCTTTGGCTTCATGAGGAGGTATTTGTACAGTCGTTTTTCACTTGTCCTCTAGTCTTCAAATCTTAACAGATGGCATTTCTAATCCTCCAAGAGGACTAGGCCTTGTGTGGCTTTTTGTGCATGTCAAAATGAGGTGATGTTTTCTTAGCCTGAGGAGGTGAGAATCTGATCCAGTGGTGATTCTTCTGGAGTGTGTTTTTATGACCATGTTTGCTTCCTTGTTCTGCATTCTAGTACCAGAAACTGAAACAGTAAATGAAATACTGGGAATTGATGCTTGGCCCTTTAGAAATGACATCAAAACTGATATAAAGAGAATGAAAGCTGCTTGTGTGGGGTTTTAATTGACCCGTGATCTTTAAAAGTTGATGACAGTGGTTAGGAAGATTTTTAGTCACTTGGTTAGGAAGACTTGCATCATTTCTTCCCATTTGACTGCCTTCTTCTTTGATCGCCGCATGAAATACAGTTTTCAGCTCACACAGCAGGTTGTTTCTTGAGTTGACCTTTCTTCACTTAGCTTCACTTCACTGACTATACTTCACTTAGCACTGATTTAATTTGGAAAAAAAAAGAAACAAGGTAGTGGCTTACACTGGATAATGAACACGGTTTTGCCAGTGGAAAGGAAGAAACAAATATTTGACTTAAATGCAAGTAATGTCCTGATGGGATGAAGAAAAGGAGTTGATGATGACTTTGAGAGGGGATATGACTGCTTTCATGGCTATGGCCCAGTAACATATACTCCCACAGAATTTTGTACAATGTGAGTACTGTACTGCAATCTGCTCTGTTAATATCATAAACCTTATTTGAATAGTGGGAACCAGAATAGCCTTGTCTGCTGTGCTCTGCCGGGCATGAAGGCCTCCTTGGCATTATTTTTCTCATTCTAAGAGACCCACTAGTATATCAGAAAAATGTGTGGAAAATCTAGGATACTTCATTCCTTATGGAAGCAGGAATACCTGGAAAAGGAAAGCAAATAGACACTGAAACATAGGGAAAAGAAAGTGCCCTCTGAAAGAAGCTCCCAAACAGACTCGTGTTAGAGCTCTGTTCTTTATTTTTGATTTCTCTTAGCAAAATTCTGGCTGAAAAATTTGTTGGTTTGAGATGAAAGCTGGTTTTGGTAGTGTGGAGCCAGTGTGTCCCTACTGGTGTATGTAGTGTTAACAACTCCCTGCTATTTTTGCATCTGCATTTTGCATACTTCTGACCTGAAAGCAAGATCCCTCAGAATAGCAGCAAATGTCGCTTCACTTTTGCTTTTCAACATTGCCTTTTAGCCACAAGAGTAGGTTATATTTGAGACAGGAGACTTAATTTGTCACTTATTTGCTGGGTTGACATGTCTCTGTGGAGGAGGGGAGATGTCATTTGCTCTCAGAGGTTCCTCATTTGAGCACCTAATGAGTGGTTGCTATTTGCTTTCACACTGGTGCAACTTACATTTTTGTATTTACCTCATGCTTCCATATTCATACTGTGCAAAAGTCACTGTTGCTGTTGAGCTGATGTATCAGATAAACCCTTTCTGGGAACTTTGGTTAGTCGTGTACGTGACTGAATTCAAGATAAACCTTTGTTTGGGTTGCTTTTTTTTTAATTTTAGAATTTGAATTGTAACATGCACAGGTCATTTTTCAGTTAAGAAGGGTTAATGTAGTTTAGAATAATGAGTACTTTATGTACTTTAGTGGGATTTTGTGGTCGTGTAAGTGAGTTGTAGATGGAGATTAACAGACCTAAATGGTTAAATCTATTCTATGAACCAAAATAAGATAAAATATGTACAAATAACACTAAAAGAAACAATATGTTGACTTATTTTTTCTGTATTATATAATAAGATGTACTAGTCAAAGGTTTTGCATTGCATCAGTTCCAGACCATTAGTTTGATCCACATTTTATTTATATGGTTTGAGCAAAACCAGGAAAAAAATTCATTCAGGTATGAATTAATTAACACTGTGTGTGCGTGTGTGTGTCTCTGTGTGTGTGTGTTCCATAGTCTGCAAGTGAGACCTGGTTCTTTTAGATAATTAACCAAAGGAATTTGAGAGCTGCCATGCCTCAAGCAGTGTAAGAGGTTGTGAAATTCTGGAGCAATGCATTTTAAAGTTAGAGTTCATATTTTAAATTTTTTAAAAATGATTATTACTGTGTAGCATTTTGGCAGTTGTATTATCTATCTAATTAAGTCTGAGTTATTTTATTTTATTATTTTTTTCCTTCCAGCTAAAGTCCAGGACCATAGTTCAGAACCAATGCTGCTCAAAGAGAATGAGCAGAGTGACAGAATGTGTTTTGAACTTGGGTAAAAAAATCAAGGTTTTAGGAGGTTTGCTTTGAAAGAGCTTTTCAGTGCTCCTGTTCTTACACTCTGTGGAGGCTTTTTTTGGGGTTGTTTTTTTTTTCTACAAAACTTGTCTGGAGTAGGAAGTAAGCTGCTTCCTGCCCTTAACTGAATACTGAGGATTTATGGTAGTCCGTGCTTGAAAGTTTTGAATTATTTTTTTAACTTAAGGTTTTGGAGAGGGAAAATAAGCAAAGCTTATTTTAAAGGCTGTGAATTTGAATGCCACTTCAGAGGCCTGTTAGACCGTATCTTTGCTAGCAAGAACTGCATGAGGAGCTAAAAAATACTGAAGTGTATTACTCAGTGAAACTGAAATGAGAAACAGTACTCTCTACTATTTCTGGAGGCATATTCTGTGCCTGGCTGGGCTGTCTTCTCCTCAGAGAGACTTGGGAGGATGTGACAGCCACAACTTGGAGGTGTGTGTACTTCCCGTTCATTCAGTGGAGCAGGAACTTTTCTCCTGGTGCTGCAGGAGCTCTGCAGCTTCTCCTTTTTTCTTTTTCTGCTGTAGCATTACCCACGTGCTCCTGGAGTAGGGGCTGTGACACCAAGAGAGTCACTGAGCTGGAATAGTGGGAAAAGCACATCCATCTGCAGGGTGAACTTGGGAGTTTACTGTTCTGCTACATGTACTCTTGTGTTTCCTGACCATAGACATAGGGGAAGGAAGGGATTTGGCTGTGCCTGTTGTAGGAGAGAGAAACAGCAGCCACAATATATCGAGGCCTGGCAGTCCTTGTGGTGAAATGTGTGCAGGACAAAAACACTTCTTTATTCCTTTGTACTCCAAATCTCTTGCATAGAGACTCAAAAGGCTGTTAGGCCATCTAAAAGGTGACTCTGAGTTGTAGCAGGAAGGCCCTCACCAATTATTATGTTTAGATAATCATTAAAAGCATTTTGCATGTGCTCAGAGCTGAGATGGGCTTAGTTTAAAATGCTGCAAATGAACAGTGATGAGTTTAAAACCGACATAAAAAACAGCCTAAAGAACCCCAGCCTTCTTTGCCTCTTTTACATTCTTCTGTTTGTTTTGACTGGTGTTATTGGTGTTATTATCCTGCGCGTGTAATGCTTACAGAGTGATGAAAGAGTAAAGGACAAGGAGAATTTATTGGGGAAACGAGCAGATGTGAAAGATTTGTTCCTTTATTTCTTTGGATAAAACTGTCAGGATTATGTCCAGGGATGGGGTGGTTTAGAGCTAGAGAAGAGGGGTCAGGTGTAGATCACACCTTGGTCATTTTTCATTTCACTTCTAGTCCAAACTGCCCTCTTTTCCTACTTTTTTGTAATTTGTTTGCTTTTTGCTTACAAGAATACTTTCTGAAACTTCTTGCTTTCTCACACTTCAGTCATCACAGTTTGGAAGCCATTGCAGGGAAGGTCCCATGTGTCCTGTAGGAATCTGAAATATTAAATGAGGCTGTCAGGTTCAATTCTTTGTTTTACTCTGAAGAGAGTAGCTGAGGGACGGGCTTGGCAGTCAAGAGTTCAGCTGAGACAGGAGCTTAAAACGTTTGTTAATTAAACCACCTACATGCAGGGTGGTTTAACGCGAGCATAGGGAACTTGCTGTAACGGGAATCTTGGGAAAAGCTGCATTTACAGCTCTGAAACGCTTGATTCCCATGCCTGCTGCAAATGATGGATTTCTGTTTGTGTTTCTGCACAGATTGAGTATTTGCTTAAAAAAATCACCGAAGCAATGGGAGCAGGCTGGCAGCAAGAGCAGTTTGACCATTACAAGATTGCTCTCAACACCAGTCGAGAGGGTCTGTCTGCGTGGGAGCTGATTGACCTCATTGGAAGTGGGCAGTTCAGTAAAGGAATGGACAGGCAGACAGTGTCCATGGCAATCAATGAAGTCTTTAATGAGCTCATACTGGATGTACTCAAGCAGGTAAGAACCACAAAGAACTGATGTTTTAAAGTAGAATGTTGTATTGCTTTAATTAGAAAGTGTTCAATTTGTGCTCAGATTTCTTTAGCCTATTGAATGATGAGCAGAAGGAAATTAGGTAAATTATCTATAAGGGTTCTTTAATATGAGTTTATTTTTATAAAAGAAATTATGCTGCTATTCGGATTGTTGTCATTGTAGCAGTATTATGAATGAGTTGCTTTTTGGGAGAGCTTGCTTTTAGAAAGTGAAAGTAGTAGGCTCTGAGTTGAAATATGGCCTTTTTTGCACTAGTACCAGCTGCTTGTTAGTTCACAGAATAGCTGCATCATGCTCTCAGTTCTGGTGACAGCTCTTCAATCTTTGGAGATGCTTTTCTGTAGTTTCAGTTATGCTGTAGGAAATGCAGCTGTACTGGGCACCACCTCTGTACTCTAACAAGAGGGTCTGGATCAGGGTATTGCTCCAGCTGAAAGGTTGGTTTCTCAAATCCCCCACTTCAACAGGGCAGAAAAGTGTGCAAGAGCTCCAGAGAGCTCTCCCATCTTGTTCTGCTGAGCAGGCTACATGACTGACAACTTAATTTACCTGCACTCAGACTCCAGAGGTCACACTGGCCTTTGTATTCTTAGCAAACTTCTTTCTTCACATTCCCAGTGACTGGATTATAAGTTTAGGAATGCCTTTTAAAACTGCATTTCTTTCATGGGAATTGGAAGTACCACAGGGACCTGAGGAGCCACAGCAGAGTTTACCTAGAGAGCTCTTTAAAATTGGCTTTTACCTGACAAGAGAATTTTTTTCATCTTTGATTTCTTGGTGAGGAGAGAAACAAAGGCTTTCTTGGCAGGCTTTCCAAAGCTGTTCTGAAGAAACCATCAGAAAGTCTTGGCACAGGAAATTCTTTCAGAATACCCACAGAACAATGCAAAAGTCTATTTTTGTTAACTGCTGGTTGCCTGTTGGAGGTGAAGGCTAGAGACACACACACACATAAAGTCAGTTGAGGGCAAAATGAAGTCATTCTGCTGTTTGATACCATGAAAATAAATTAACCAGTGTCAGTTCAGTCGTACTTGAAACTTGTGAGGAAATTGGACTTCTTTTCAGTTTTGATACTGCATTGTGTGTCTTCCCCCACACTTTTTTTGTTTTGTTTTGTGTCTCCTTTCTTTCCTCTGTTGGTGACTGGGCTTCTTTCTCAAGGATGTCTGAGTGCTTTTGAATGGTTCCTTAGTACTTAAAAATAATTTGTGTCAAGAATTGGCCCTGTGGCCTCCTGGGCAGTTACTGGCCTGGTGGAGAGCAGAGTTTTCTGTGTGATTTCAATATCCTGGTACCCTGTGGATTCACAGAATCATCCTGTTTATTGCAGTAATCATATAATTGCTCCAAGGTATTAATTAATGACACATGGTCTCATAACCATGTGTGATGCTACCCTTTTTATTGAATACATCCTGGATCTCTAAGGCCTATGGAGGGTAGCAGCAATAGTTAAGTTTGTGATATTTAGTGTTCTGAAAGGTGTGTCCTTGGTGTGATGGTTGGTGTGAAAAAGCTCCTGCATTTCAAAGTCTCAGTGGGTTCTTGGAAGGTGAGAAGCAGCTGATACTGAAATAATAGGTAAAGATTTTGTAAAAATTTGCGGGGAAGGTATCAGATTTGGCTTTGAAAGCAAATTGGGTAAGTTAGGAAGGGAAAAACCCCCTGGCTATGAATTTGACTGTGCAAAGCATGAAAGATTGGAGCTGCAGGAGTCCTTCACATGGCCTTGCAACCACCCAGAGCTCAGACCCGAGTCTGGAGGCGGCAAACAAAGCTGTTTCTCAGTGCATTCCTGGTTCAGAGCAAGGGAGTGGGATGGCACCTGGGAATAGGCACGGCCTTGGCTCTGGACATGTTTAAGTGGCTGGAAAAGCTGAGCACAGATAAGCTGTATGTGTCGGGGGTGGCTTGGGCTTTTGTTTGGTTTAGTTTGTTTTTTAAACAAAAAAGGCTTCTTCAACTGTTCTGAATGTTTTCTTTCCCCTCAGAGCTGTAGAAAAAGATATATTTTGCTTAAATATGCCACAGCACATTTCTATTTTTTTTAAATACAAGCACATTTGCTTGTATCAAAAACTGTGATAGATAAAAGCCATTACAGAAAAATGTTCCTTGGTCTCCTTTCCAACTTCTTCATCCTCCTAATGTGTAATACTTTCTGTATGGCTTCTTCATAGCTTATATTGATGTTAGTTTTGTTAGCTAGTTACTGTTTCATCTGTGATTTGACTTTTTTTTTCTAAAAATTAAATCTCAGAGAAAAGTTTATGTAAGTATTTGGGGCTATGATCACAGAAATGGAAGGTACATCTGAAGTGCTGGCTAACTCTGAAAGTATTTGGGGCTATGAGGTAACTTTTCTCCGTGCTCCATTGAGTCTTTACACCTTTACATAACCAAAAGATGGTTCAGCAGAAGCTAGGCATTTCAGCTGATCTGTTGCTTTTAACAGGGCTACATGCTGAAAAAAGGTCACAAACGGAAAAATTGGATGGAACGATGGTTTGTGCTAAAACCCAATATTATTTCCTATTATGTAAGTGAAGATTTAAAGGACAAGAAGGGAGACATCATACTGGATGGCAATTGTTGTGTAGAGGTAAAACCACTCCAAAAACTATATATGTCTCTAAAGATTAGAATTAATACTTTTTTGTGTGTGAGATTGACTCCTGATTTCTTTTAACAGAGCTTTTTTTACTTCATATGACATCAGTTCATAAACGCCCTCTTCATAAAGGCTCTTAGTGCTGATATTTGTATCACTGTGACACATAACTGCATAGATGCTGCTTGACTTGATAATTTAGATTTCCATGTGTGCCAAGCTAATCTTTATTGTTACCCATTCTAGGCCTTGCCTGACAAAGATGGAAAGAAATGCCTTTTTCTCATAAAATGTCTTGATAAAACCTTTGAGATCAGTGCCTCTGATAAAAAGAAGAAACAGGAATGGATTCAAGGTGAGGTTTCAAAAATGCTAGTTACGTGAAGTAAGTTAAGGTTATTAAAGAATTCTTACAGCACTGCTTTACTCAAATCTGAAATTCTTGGTCTTTTTGATTTTTTCATATATCTGTTTCAAGTGCATGGATCTTTAAGGGGTCTGAGACTTAGGAAGAATTAAGGATCCACGTAAGGGAAATCAGTTTTTTGTCATGTAGGTGCCTCAATTCAGGCAGCCGTCACCAAAATGAAATTATTGTTACTGTTTTTTTGTATTGACTGCACTTTTAGGGATGGGGAAGGGAAGTAACGTTGTAAATTGTTGCTTTTGGGGAGAAAGGGAAAGCTTGATCATTTTGACACTGTAAAATACTGGCTTTGGTCTTACAGTTTTGCTTGAAGTATTATGGCTTGGTTATCTGAGGAGAAGCTGGGAATTAAGGCTTGCTTTTCTATTCCCATGGTTAAGGTATTCCTCTTGTGAGACCTTCCCAGATATGTGATGGGTACATCCCCCTGAAGAGTGAGGTAGAAGCCCTTGCAAAGCTGTTGTTGCCAATGCCATTGAAGAATATGCAGCAGTTAAATATTTGGAGCTGTGGGCTTTCATTTGCACTTCCCTCCTTACCTGCAGCATGTGTTTCATTGCACAAAAGTCAGGTGTATGATTCGAAAGGAGATATTTTTTCATGGTTGTTGTATGTGAATAAAATACCAAAATCTTCTGCCACTCCTCAGCTTTGCTGTCTTAAATATTTTCTCACTGCATGTAAGTGAATGAGAGCTACTGTCTTACTGGGAGAAGGTCTTCCCTTGAGGTATCCATAAGAATACAGGCTTTAAGGTTGGCTGTAGGGAAGATAGATAACATCTTACTCCTTGACTGGTCACTGAGTCTAGGTAGCAAGAAATCCTGAAGTGTTGGGGTTTTTCTTGCAGCTGGGTGTGTAAGTGACTCTTGTGTGCATAGCCTGTTACAAATCAATATTGGAATTGGCCTAATGCAGTGGAATTATCTTCGTGGCATGCAGCCAATCCTGAGAGCTAAGTGCCTTTCACTTCTGGTTTGTGTTGACAGCCAGCCTGATGAGAATTAGGACAACTGACAACACTGCTTTCTGATTTAAAAATATATTCAAAAATCCCCAACCCAACAGCCGGCACAGCGCTGCAAGTCACTTCACAAAGTGTACCCAGAAAGTCCAGCATTCCCCTTCACGGTGTTCTCTTGCTGTGCCCTGCAGCCATCCAGAGCACCGTGAACCTGCTGCGGGTGGGCAGCCCTCCTCCCCACAAAGAGGCACGCCAGAAACGGAAGGAGCTGCGCCAGAAGCTGCTGGCTGAGCAGGAGGAGCTGGAGCGGCAGATGAAGGAGCTGCAGGCGGCCAACGAGAACAAGCAGAAGGAGCTGGAGACCGTGCGGAAGGTGGGACTGGGAGCTGACGAGCTTCCAGCCTTAAAGCTCAGTCCCTGTGCTTGAGTGCAGCTGGGCATCTCTCTGTCCTGTTCAGGCACATTGAGTAGACTCCTCCAGAAGAGCTGCTCTTGTTTCAGGCCCCTGTACTACTCGGGTTTATAAAAATATTTTCTTCAATGTGTTTTTTCACGGTGCACCAAGAAACCTGAGAATGCCTTTTTCTGCCAGCCAGAGATTCAAGAAATGGTCGTGAGCCATCTCTTCTGTTTTTTCATGATTGTTTATTCTTTTTTATCTATAACATTATTTTCCTGACCAGCAGAATTCTGCACTGCAGGTCAGTCCAGGCACAAATCCCCGCCTTCAGGGCAGTGTGTACTTTTTATATTAAAACCCACGTAATCAGTATTTATAAAAAGGCTCCAATACATATCACCTTTGTTAGAAAGTTAGTCTCTACTCTAAGCCAACCAGAAAATGCTACCTTCACAGCAGAAAATGGAGCAGATGAAGAGGGAAGAAGCCCAGAAACCACGAGGTTTTTTCCATCTTGCCTTCACCTGCCTGCCATTCTAGAAACCCCATAAATCTCAAATTCTCACCCTGTGATGAACTACACATTATGCTATTATCTAGTACACATTCTTGAAAGCTCTTACTTCATTCCAGAGCTTAAAAAGCCTTTTTCCATGAACTAAGGTTAAAAACATTGTTTACCAAAAGTTTTTCATCCCTTAAACATGCAAAGAAATATTTCTCAGAATTCTAGATTCCAACATGTACTGAGCAGGGCATTGTCAGGCTGGTGGAGAAGATGGTGTCTGGGGACAGGAGAGACCAATATTTTCAGTTGCTTTTGGGTTTTTTGTTTTCCCTTTTCTGTCAGACACATCTGTCAAACCTAAACTTTCCATGAAGATTTTCTTCTGTAGTTTACCCAGGTTTTGTTACGTTATTTCTATGTTTATGGGGACTGTTCTCTTCCCACAGATACAATTTCTAAAAACAAAAGATGTGGCTTTTCTTGCTGTGAGAGCTTTTAGTGTGGAGTGTGCCTTGAAAACAGCTTAGAACCCAATATTCAAATTGAAACCCTCCAAACTTGCTGCCTTACATTTTGGCTGCTGAGTCCCTGCTGCTAAAGCAGTCATGATCTTCCTTTGTTTACTCTGCATATCTCCACTACCTCCCTAAACTAATGCAAGTTTTTTGCATTTCCATTTAGGACAAGTCTGCATCATTTAGTTTCGTAAATTAGACGCACCAATTTTAGCCCTTAGAAAAAGCTTAAGGGATCTTTGCAGCTATAAATATTCTGAAGGCATTAAAGTTTTGAGTCTAGAAAGCAAATAAAATAATAAAAACCCCCACATTTTTAAAAGTCTTGTCATTGTCACAATTTGTGGCAAGGAGAAATTTGTCTTTTTTAAAATTAATCTTGCATTGACAGTCCTGATGTAGGTATTATTCTGTTTGCCTTAAATGGAGTCTGACAATGGAAGATCATTTTTAAATTTAATTTGGCACCTGTAGTCTACCATGTGTTTAAGATTCAGAATGTAAAATAGACAATAAAGGATAGTCTATGTTATCTTCTACTGGTAAGTAATGTACCCATTAACAGAAATCATAAGGTTGGATTTCTGCATTCTTTACTTTATGGAAAAATATTTAGGGGGGAAGACAGCATGAGAGCAACCTCAAAGGAGCAGTAGGATGTTGGCAGCCTCCAGGGAGTTTCATAAAAATCACAATGGGTAAACTAAAGAGAGTTGTGGCCAGCAGTGTCTCTTGAAGTGGGCTGGATTAAAATGATTTCTCAAGGAAAGTACCTTAGGCTCTGACATGAACTACTGCACCTTGCCTAGGTGGAACTAGGGGGGAGGTACATTGTTGGAGGAACTGAAAGTGTCTGATTAGTTAGAAAAATGTTCTTCAAGGAATAGGGTTTATAAATGCTTCAGGAAATGATTGTTCTGGGAAGCTTAGAAGTCTGTTTGCTCCTGATGGCAGTGGGCCACCATTTATGCAGCATCTGCCAAAGTGCACTCTGGGACTGGTTTATATTCTGATAGCTCCTGCAGCAGAGTATTTCAAAAGAATAAATGCTTTCGTCTAAAATAGATTCTTCTCATATTTTCCAATTTCTGAATTTTGACATGTGCACATTGAACAGACAGGTTGGTAAGTTTTCCCTTGTGTGAGAGCATGCACAAGACGTGTGCACCCTTTCTGTTTCAGTTTGGGGTCTTGCATGGGCTTTGGAAACTCTGTGCTGTCTAATGCCTGCTGGAATGGTGTGTTCCTGGTGACTTCCCCCCTCCAACATGTGTGACTTTTCCCTGAAGTGCACAGCTCCCAGTAACCTCACCTGCTAGGAACAGCTTTGTTGGCTAAAGCAGGAAGTTGCTGATACTGAGTGGACACAGATCATTTTCTTATTGAGCTCTCTGGCAGTCCCTGGCACCCACCCTTGCCTGGGACTCCGCACGTTCTTCCTCTCAGCTCAGTATTGGCAATGTTTGTTTAATTTTAAAGCGGGGAAGGAAATCTAGAGGAGATTTCACTTAAATAGGCATCTTGGATTTGACTACAATTGCATGCTTTTGAATGTCCTGGCAGAGGAAGAATGCTGCTTCTAAAACACTGGCATCATTTAAGCCTTGCAAAGGAGAGCAGTTCTGTTCTATGTTCTGCAACATAAACCCAGAAACTCAAGCCTTCTCCTTCACTTCTTCCCATCTATTTCAGACCAGAGTGATACCACAAGCACATGAAAGAGTGAAAGTTTTAGTTTGGCAGTTTAGTCTTTGGTGCATCTCATTAGTTCATCTAGGTTGGTGAAGGAGGATGGTTTAAATGTGATTCCTTCAGGAGCATGACAGAATCACAGATAGGTTTGGTTTGGAAGGGACCTTAAAGATCATCCAGACCCAGTCTTCCTGCTGTGGGTAGAGACACCTTCCACTACCCCAGGTTGCTCAAAGGCCCATCCAGCCTGACCTTGAACACTTTGAGGGATGAGGCATCCACAGTTTCTCTGGACAACCTGTGCCAGTGTCACTTTCTCTGGGCTTGCTCCAACAGGTCCTTGTTATCCTTGTGTTGTTGTGCCCTGCTCTTACTAAAGGTCTGTGGAAACAACTTCTTCAAAAAGAAGCATCAGATAAGTTTTTTAGGAAAATTTTGTGAAAGAATGGTTTTGTTTTCAGTACTGGTAAAGTACTGGTGCTTGAAGATTTCTAACCTCGTGGGGATTGAAATCCTGATGAAAAAAAAAAAATTGACCACTGTCTTTATTTGCAAAATCAAGATGCAACAAAAGTAAAATAAGATACAAGGTGGAAAGGTACCAGCAGCTGTTTCCCAGGCTTTAGCTAATGTTCCTCCTAATTTCAAGTGATGATTACGGACCAGGATTTTATTTACCTTACTTGGCAGTGTAGGGGATGTTAGAAGGATGATTCACAATAGCACAATCACTTATTCTAGTCAAAGTTCATGGCACTTCTGCTTTCCCATGCAATTTCAGTGCTTCTCATTTCTGTTTCTGTATGAACACTGTGTGTGCTGGCATGTTTTCCTTGATGGAACTCCTATGCAGTCCTGCCTGAAATGTGGTTTTTCATAATAGTTTTCTATCCTATTGAGGTAGAGGAGGAAATACAGTCATTTCTATCACTTGAGCAAAACAGGACTCAGAGGAAACTTGGAGATAATTAGGCAATTGCCTTTTCATTGGTAAATTTAAAATTGTCTTTCAAACAATCAAAGTAGAAAATTAAATTTAAAGGCTGTGAATAGTCTCAGACATTAAAAAACCCAGACTGGTGCCTTGATGTTTTTGAGGGCTTCTTCCATTTTTGTTAAAACCAAAAATTGTTAAATAAGGTTCCATTCACTCAAAATGATTTAATTTTGACAAATTGGGGTTTTTTCCTTCTTTTCTTCCCCCTACCCCCCACCCTTCTCTTCCAGCAACTGGAAGCAGCAGCTGCTCGTGCTGCTGAGGAGGAGAAGAAAAGACTTCAGACTCAAGTTGAATTACAAGATCGCTTCAGTTTGGAGCTGGAGAGAGAAAAAATGGTGAGTAGTGCATGAGGGGTTTTGCTGCTATTACACATAGGGAGCCATGTGTTCAGCAAGGGCTTCCCTCACAGGCAGACACTGAAAGGATTCCACAGATTTTGCAGGAGGCTGGAGAACGGAATCTGTGTTGCATTTATTTGATACGCAGGAATAAAATACTTTTACTGGTGAATTCAAATGCTGAAACAGCTTGGCTACAATTTGTACAGCATTCAAAGTTTAAATGTTATTGGAAAATTGGGAAGAAATAGACTGAAGGATAAATGCAGACTGAAGTTCTTCTTGCAGTTTTCAGAGATGGAGAGCCTGAGGCCGATCTTTACTGTATGAATAAGCAAAATGAATCGAGCATAATCAAAATGCATTTTATGTGTTCCTAGAACTATTGCTTTTTAATGCTGTGTTCTTTTGCCATTATACACACACACAAATATAAAAAATAAGGAAATATTGTTGCTTTACAATACTGTTACTATTCACTGAGGATTCCCCAAAGAACTAGTTTTCAGTCTTCAAGGGCTTTGTCAGGTTGTTCTGTTAGTTTGGGAAAAGAAGTGGAAAAAGTGCTGTGATGGGACATCTTGGAACATTAATGCACACAGTGCTGCTCTATGGGTTGAGCATGAATTCCTGAATACAATCCCTTCTGGGTCACTGGCATTTGGGTCAACTGAGGGGAGCAGGCTGCAGACCAATGGGGCAGGACATGCCAACCTCCTTCACTGTTTTCCCACCCTTTATCCATCCTGTGCCATCATCCAGAGACAGAAGTGTGTGAGATACACTGCTGCCAAGGGGGGAGTGAAAACAGTGCCATTAAAGCAGCCTTACCCTTCATGTCTGGCCTCTCTACAGCCTTGCTCTTCCTTCAGTTGTGTATCTGTAAACTAAGCAACAAAATCAAGCTGATTGAAATTAGGTTTGAACCCCTGCAGAAATCCTGTGCTACAGGAAGTAGGTCAATATAAGTAGCTTGTGTTATTATTTATTTTTTTCAATGCTCTTAGTTCCACATCTGCAGATCTAGCCTCAGTTTTATCAGATCTGCTCTGCAGTCAGCAGGAAAAGGTTTGTCTCTGAAAACATGGCCTGAAGGAAACCTGGTAATTCCTTTAAAAATTGGAAACCTGTGTTGAATGGTAGCTCATTTGTCCCAAATTTATGCTGCTAGGTAAGACAAAAAATGGAAGAGCAGGTTGCTCAGAAATCATCTGAACTGGAACAGTATTTACAAAGAGTACGTGAACTGGAAGAAATGTATAAACAGCTACAGGAAGCATTGGAGGATGAGAAACAGGCACGTCAAGATGAAGAGACTGTGAGGAAACTTCAGGCCAGGTATGGCTTTGACCAGGTAGAAAAGTGTTTCAGTTCCCCCTGCCAAGAGTGAGTACCTGTGCCCTGCTACTGGTAACTGCTTGCTTTTGGAATGGGGAACTACCTTCAAGTCCAAACATAGGGCAGATTTTATTTTTCCTTAAGATATGAAGGCTGAAGCTACTGTTTATGATTTTTAAAATATGTCTGATTAGCCTTTAGCAGAAGGCAAGCTCAGCTTTTTGGAAAAGCAGGTACAGTTATTTTTCCATGAGGTGTTGTGCATGTCAGCATGTGAAAAACAGATCACTCTGTACAGGCTTTTCAGCTGCTTATTTTATAAAGCAGTAACTAAAAATTGCTTTCTGCATTGTTTTTTCTTAGGTTTAAACTGTATTGATAAAGGATTAAATTTCCTCTTACAGGGGCTTTGTGGAGTGTGATTTTTTCTTCATATACTCAGTCCTCCTAAGACAATGAAGATAACTTATGCATGCCTGTTTCTTCTGGGGTTCTGTGTTGTGTATTTGCATTATTGACTACATTTTCTGAATAGCCTTTTGTAGCAGTCAGACTGCTTGCACTGCTGGCATGACACTGAAGGCAAGCCAACAAACAGTAACTTTTTTCCTGCTTCACAAGCTTTTTTTTTAAACAATATTCTCTTTCCCTTTAAAAAAAAAATAATTTGGCGTCCCTGCATGGATGCAACTTACGTTAAAGTGCAGTTAACATCACAATCCCCATTGCAGGTTGCTGGAAGAGGAGACAGCAAAGAGAGCTGAACTGGAAAAATGGCATTTGCAGCAGCAACAGACCATTCAGATGACAGAAGCAGAGAAGCAAGAGCTGGAAAACCAGAGAATGATGAAGGAACAGGCTCTTCAAGTGGCCATGCAGCAACTGAAACAACTTGAATTGGAAAGGAAGGAGGCCCTTGAGCAGTATGAGGTGAGCTGCTCTGGGCATCAACCACTCATCCTTATCCATAGATTGAATTTGAAATTCTTCAATATTAGGTTTCTATAAGGGTTAGTATGGCACAGAAGTTATAATAAGAGGTAGGATAGTTGGGTTGGTTGTTGTTTTGGGGTATTTTTGTCTAGTTTTTACTCAGTTTCTAGACCAGTAGATATATTTGAAAAAGAGGATCTGTTTCAGATATGCCTCTGAACCTCTTTTATGTATTTTTGCTGCAATTTGCATGCAGGCCAGCTCGTTCACATCCTGAAATACTCTGTGTATGTTTGTCTTCTGCAGACTCACTTCATGTGCAGTCCCACTGCTGCCATAACTGGGTGCATTTTGCTTCTGAGTTAGCAATTCTTGTGGTGTTTTGATGATGTCAGGGCACAGTATTGTCTTCTAGAGATGAAAGGTCAATGTGTTACTGTAGGCACCTACTCCTCAAAAATGTGTTGAAGCACTGAATGGAAGTCAAGGATAGGTAGGAATTGGCTCAGATTCTCAATGTGCAGCAGTGCCTTGTATCCCAGATGCCATGCCTGCTCTCTGCCCTGCTAAGTGTTTTTGGGGAAGGTCTGTAATTGTTCATGGAAGAAATAAGAGCCAGAATCCAGCAAGTACAGAGGCTGAAGTGCTGCACTCTTTTCAGGGCTAAAGAGGTGTTGATCCTGCATTTGTTTAGGCCAGGAAAGAAAACCTGGCTGGGTTTGTGTGTAACAGGGGAGGATGTTTATGGGGTGAGCTCTGAAGGACAAGCCTGTCCAGGGAGCTGTCTTGCCTGGTACAGAACACAAGTGCTGCACTCACTGCAGGCAAGGGCCCAGCTGGGGTAGTTGTGGCCATTTGCAATTTCCCAGGGTGGTGTTACATCTCGCACCATCACAAGATTGCTTCTTGCTAGTACTTGACTCATTTTTACGTGACATCTCAGGCTCTTTGTATGGGAAGCATCATTTACTACTCCAGAGGAATTGTTGAATACAATAGATGTATAAAACCACAAAAAAGAAAAATCCACAAAACAGTTATTTCAGAAATAATTAAACATTTTAGCCTTCCATTTGGAATTGCCCAAAAGACTTGTCAAGGCTGAAGAATGAAGACTAGCTTCATTACACAGCTACAGACTCTTGTAAAACCTTGTTATTTTGGGATTCTGGTTTGACAACTTTTTTTTTTTTTTTTTTTTTTTTTGAGGGGGGGTGGTGGTGACTAAATTACTTAGGATGGCTCCACACACTAAACAGAGGGCTGGAGGAATTAGCGTGGTTCTGGCTTTTGGTTTAAAAGGTGTTGTGTCTTTTTATATAAACAGAATAAAGCTGTTCTTGTTTTCAAGTGGGCTCTGTCTTATTTCAGGAGGTTAAGAAGAAGTTGGAAACAGCAGCTAATAACACCAAGAGTTGGAAAGACAAAGTAGCTCATCATGAGGGATTGATTCGACTAATAGAGCCAGGTGAGTTATCAACAGAAGAGTTACAAAAATATATATTTGTTCTGTCTCATACTTACATCACCTAGTGACTTACTGAAGTCTGCCTTTTCCTGTAGTTTACTGGTTTCACAGCAGGTTATAAATATCACCCTTTGAGACAACTGCTAATGGGATCTTCCAAGTCTTTACCTCTATTGGCCCTACTATAATAATTTTATGGTCATTATTATTTGTTCCTTTCATGTTTGAAACAAAGCAAGGATCAGCCTGAACACTGCATTGTGGGTGTGTGACATCCCTGTCAGAGCTGCCTGTGTCAAGTATTACTCTCTGTCTTCCAGGCTCCAAGAATCCTCACTTGATCACAAACTGGGGCCCAGCTGCCTTCACTGAGGCTGAACTGGAGGAAAGACAAAGGAGCTGGAAAGGGAAGAAAGCCACTTCCGAGTGACAGTGGCTTGGAATAGTGATAGTGTGGCCTGGAACAGGAGCCCACCTCCCCTCGTTCTGCTTTGCACAGAGCAGCCTCTCGCTTACCAGGTTTAGTTTGCTCAGCAGGTTGGGCCTTTCTGCTCATGAAATGCTGTTTACCATGCTGGGGGGTCTGCTCAGAGCTCAGCCATTACAGTGGGTGGTGTCTGACAGGATGTGCTGTTTCCCCCCACTTTTCCAAGACTTTGCTACTGAAATATGTTTTGAAATGTAGCTTGTGACAGAGAGTTATTCCTATACTAGCCTGTAACAATCTGACAGCAGCTAACCTGTCAGGCAGCATCACTTCCATTCCAGAAAGTGAGGGAAGCAGTTGTTCTGCTGGTTCAGTTTAGTATAATTTCTAGCCAGGATAAATGAGTCCTGAAGGTTGTGTCCAACTCTGAGATGAAGCATTACTGTTCCTTCCTCCTTCTACTTTTGCTCTGTCCCTCTGTTGCTCTCTGCACAGTGCTTAGTGCTCAGACACCTTCCCTTGGCAAGGGTGGGGGGGCTGGCATCACTGGGTGCCTGCTGCCTGCTTGGGTTTGGTGTCCTGTTTCCCTCTCTTTGCAGGAATCTAAACAAAAGAACTGGAGATAAGCATGTAGAAAATGCTGCTGTAAGACATTTGGAAAAGCTAATTAGACATTTGGAAAAAATAGTTGTGCAAGACTGTTTTTGTACTGTCTCATACTTGAGAAGTGCTAAATAAAGCCTTGAGAGTTCTCTTCATAGTTTAAAAGATGAAGTTTTGGCTCACAGATTTCTGAAGCAGATGAATGGAAGGTGGTAGCACACACAGGGCAGATATCCTCTGTGTCAAGGCTATGTTTGTGCAAGAAATCTGATTATAACATCCCACCATTTTAAGGTGTAGCACTTTTGTCTTACTTTTAATTGGAGGCCAGATTAAAAAAAAAAAAAAAAGTCAGACGAAAATATAAAAATGATAAATGTGTAGCAATACTGCTTTGGGGAAAAAAAAGTAATTACTGTTAATAAAATAACTTAAGTCTTTCCAGTACCAAGTCTTCCCAAAGAGTCTGCTGTTGTGCCTTACCATTCTCTCCTGGACAAAGCCAGTTATTTCTGTTTCTGTAGGGAAAAGGAGCAAGCCTATGACTTCACTTTGCAGGTCTCCCACACCAGCATTACTCAGTAAACCAGGATTCCTTCCAACTTGTGCAGATGTTTTGAGATGCCCCCCTCGAGGAGCAGGTGCCCACTGGTGTGGCTTGTGAGCAGCTTTGACTATACCCCATCCATCCCTCGCCTGCTTGTTAGTTCAGCTACATGTTAAATTATTTCTAGTAAATAAGAAGTGAAGTTTTCAGGAGGATAAGCAGTGCCTTGATGTGCAGCACTGTGATTCTTGGGTCTTGGAAGAGCAGAAGCTGTACAGGGTGGTGTCCAGATTTGAAAGTCATAAATAGCATTTTATTTGCCTATTAACTAAGACTCACTCAAAGACTGAATCTTCTCAGACCTTTATTCTCTGTTTATATTTTTATACTAATTGAAATCTTTAATGTTTTGGTAAATGGAGTGCTTATTAGAATGGCAGGAAAATCCAGGATCTTCCTATTTATACTCACCATACAGGAAAACAATAGTTCCTTAAACTTGATAACAAGGCATTTTTTAAATTGATCATGTTTACAGAAGCAATGTGAATAAAAAACCCAACCACCTGTAATAGAATTACTAATGTATACAAAGTTAAACTTTGCTTAAAGGAGCTGGAGCATTATTTATAACTACCAAACATCTTATGTGGACAGCAGAAGGGGTATTGGGGCTAAACTTGTTTAATTTTTCTAACAGTCTTTATTTTGGACAATGGTTTTTTAAGAATACCAAATGATGCATGTTTTTGTATTTTTTACTGTTCTTTAGAAATGGCTGTTTAATAAAGTAATACAAAGTCATTTACATTTTGGAATTAATGAATGTCTTATTGCCTGGGCTTCTTTTGGCTTGTTGGGAGTTCAAAATCCAGTGACTGTTGTGTGGAAGAAGTTTTATGGTTGGATCAATGGGATGTTAAAGGCATAATGAAGGCAGTGGTCACATGGTAACACAAATAGACTTTGTTTAGAAGCATTCCTGCTCCTAAATTCTCACATTCAGTACTCCTTGCTGCAGCAAGGGCAGGGCAGGCTCAGCAGGGAGCTGTTGGGACAGACACACAGCAGCCCCTTACATGTCAGCCCTGTCTGCCTGTCTGTCTGTCTGTCTGTCTGGGGTCAGCTCTTACTCACTGGCAGAAGAGGAAATGAGAAGGTTGCTTTTAGCTTCGTTGTCCCTGCTTGCTCTGACAAATTAAGAAAGCTTTGTGTGAAGCTTTACTCAGTAAAGCAAGGGGTTGGTTTAAAAATTAAACTATTTGCATGCTGAGCAAAAATACCACTTGAGAATGAACCCCTTGGAGCGACACTGAGCAGCATCCAAAGGGAGCACAGAGCCGTGTGGTAAACAGTCATGGATCAGGGAAATCTGCATCCCGGTGTGCCATCATTGCCGGTGGGGACCAGGGCTCCCGCTCTGCTATTCCCACAAACCAACGAGCCTGCTCATGGTCAGGATATCCCCACTGAACTGGGGGGTTAGGGATGCCACTGGTCTGCCCAAGAAGCCCTAACTACACCTCAGGTTTACAGGGTGGCCGGGGGAAGGCTGTGGCTGCTGTTCAGAACCCTCGGCAGATGCACTGGAGGGTTCAGCCCACTTCTTTTGTCTGCTAGATTGAGGTTTCATTTACCTGCTGCTGCAGGTAACAATCCTGCAAACCACAACCCCAGTACCATGCTGGTCCCTCTAAAAACAGGATGGGGTTTGTTTTAGTTGGTTGGTTTGTTTTGGTTGGGGTTTTTTTTTTTTGTTTGTTTTTTGGGGGTCCTTTTGGGTTTTTTTTTTTTTTGCTGTGACCTGTGTTTTTCCTTGTTATGGAGCTGATTTCTGAACCTTGCTCACTGGATCACGCATTCCCAAACTGTAACAGGCTGGCTTCCAGCAGCTCATGTTACTCCTGTTTCCCTGTCTTGCATGAGCAGCCACAAAAGCAAAGCCTCTGGGAGAAAGGAGTAGTGTTTTAGGACAGAATCTGTGTGCTGGGGCAGGTGGAGGAGCCCAGCCCCAAAAGAAGCACCTGTTCAGCCCTGTTAATGGCAGGGGGATTGGAAGCAGGTGATCCTTGCAGATCCTTAAGATCCCTTGCAACCCAAGCTATCCTGTGATCCTATGGCTCAGTCGTGCAGGACACCTGGAGCAGGAGCTTCACCATTCCTCTCAGGAAAAGAGAACAGAAAATAACTGCTCTGATTTTTATCTCAAACATGTGAAGCAGTTACATAAACAATTTTTGAGCGAACCGGTGCAGGGCCAGGAGAGGGGATCTCCACAAGGCCTTTCAGCTGCTTCGGGAGGAGAGGTCATTATTTGTTCGCAAGAGAAGGGGTGCTGAGGGGCGGCAGGTGTGTCCTCTCAGAGAAGGCAAATTCCTTTAACACTTCACAAGTTCTAGGGGCTTTCCGAGTCTACCATTACTTGCTGGCTACTTGATAATTGCGGCTGTTTTATTTTCTTTTTAACAAATCTTTTCGGGTCGCGATGGCAGCCCCTGCGCCCCCCGCCGGGACGCGGTGCTCGGGATCGCGGGGCAGGACCGGACCCGGGGCTGCCTCATGGCTGGGCTCCGGCTGCCACCTCGTGGTGACCCGGCCCGACATCCCCCTGCGGTGCTCCCGGCTTGTGGAGGTGTCCCGGGACAGCCACCCTGCCGCTCCTTCCCCTCCCGGCGGCGGTGCCAGGGAAAAGCGCTGAGCGCCGCGGCTGCAGCACCGCCGCCACCTGCAGCTCTGTCCCCGCTACAGGACAGGTTCGGCTCCTCTGCCAGCTCAGTGTGCCCACAGACGAGGATTTGGGGGTTTGTTACCCGCGGCTCTCCGAGCTAATTCAGACATATTTTCCGAGCAAACCGCGGCGCACCGCACAGTGCGTGCGGTGGGACACAGCATCCATCCCGCAAGCTCCCATCAGCCGTGCGGCTTTCCGGAGAGAGGTAAAGCAGAGCAAGGAAAAACATGTGAGGGAGGGAGGTTACTGCCCTGCGAACAGCCTTTCCCCAGGTGCCTGTACACGCCCCGAGGCTGCAGGAGCGCGGCTGAGCCGGGGACGTGCTCAGCATCACCTTCTCCCCTTTTGGGAGCAGGACTCAGGCTCAGCCCTCCAAGCTGTTGGGTTTTGATGATTTTGATGGCTCCCGAGATATTAGAAAGTCTGTCTCTCCCAGCGCTGCGACTGAAGAAGAGGTTGAGATTCATTGGTTCTGCTTTTCAAGGTTGTTTATTTTTCCTTATCTATTTCATTCTTTCTCCGACCTGCTGAGGTCTGTTCTGCAGGTCAGGTTGAGGCACAATCCCCACCTTCAGCGTGGTGTTGACTTTTTATACTAAGAACCACGTGTACTTTATTTACAATAATTTTCCAATCCCTATCACCTATGTTAGACAGTCTGTCTCTGCTCTAAACCAATTAGAAAGTGCCACCATCACAACAGAAGATGGAGGATAAGAAGAAGGAGGACAGGACACACCCAGACCTCTCCAGCTTGCCCCTTGAACATCCATTCTAAAACCCCCAAATGCTACTTTTTCGCCCTGTGATACATTAATTATCACTCTATTCGTACTCTTGTGGCCTGTAAATCCTCACACAAAGTTGGTAATTTTTTCCATGGGCTAAAAATCGAAGGCACGGGTGTTTTTGACTCTGTGCCAAGGTCTCTGAGCCCCTTGCCAGGGTCTCGAATCATCCAGGGCAGCCAGAGCAATGTCCTGAGTTCCAGCACAAGCCACAAACGGGGTGGGCGTGTGTGAGGTGAGGATATCAGCCAGTGGTTCAGGGCTCATGTGGCCCTGAGGCTCAAAATAAAATGCAAACAGAAACTTTGTGACACTGCAAATTTAGAGACTGCTGTTGGCTTTCACACATCTACTCTTACTGTCAACTCCAACTACCTGGAAATGCCAGGAAGCAAAAGTGCAGAAAAGCTCTGTCTAATAAACTGGCTTCCTGGGTATGGCAAAAGTACCATCCTTCACAAAAAAGGGAAATTGTGGTTGTTTTGACACTTAAGATGAAACAATAATTGGCAAATGTAGCTGTATCTCATCTCCAGAAGAAATTAAAAATTAATTAAGAAATTAAAATTGATATGATGAGAAACAGTCAAATTAGAAACATCCTGAAGAGCCTTGAGAGGGAGATTTAATGAGGCAGTTTTCAACACCTATATGCACAACCCCAGAAGAACCACTCCACAAGAGCCCTTCTCCCACCTTTTTTCTCATATTTTAGCCTAGATGACAGAGGAAATGTAAAAGGATATGAGCAGTGGGGTCAGAGGAAAGCCCATGGCAGACTGGTCAGGATGCTGATAAAAAGAAAACATGCAATCATGATCTCCAGCACAATTGCACTCACTTTCCCCCATGAACCATGACTTTAAATTCCTTAATGAATAAAACCACCAAAAAATAACCCTTTCTACCTTACTCAGTGTTCTCATAGCTTACATCACTTCTCTGCCTACCAAAGGGCTTGATCTAGCACCAGCTTTACACACAGTTGTTAATATAATTGCTAATTAACAGAGCTGCTTGCAGTGGCTGCAGCACACAAAAGGCTTTAACAGGATCCAGGCCTAACAAAGTCTTCATGTAAACTCTCACCTGCCATCACTCTCGCTGTTACATTACTCCTGAGCGCAGGTTGGTATCTCAGATAGGATTAAAAGCTCAGGCATAAGACATGAGACAGTTTCAAAAGCAGCCTGGCCTTGGTGTTGACACAAATGACCTGTTTCAATGCCTATCCGAGCAGGGAGATTTCTTGTCTCACTCTGAAGAGGCTTGTGCAGCTCAGCCGTGATTCAAGGTGCAAGTACTGGGGAAATGCAGGTGCTCTGGGCGCCTGTTCCTCAGTCCTGACTAAAAAAGAAAAAAACAACAAAACAAACCACGCTGAAAAAATTTATTTATGGTCAGACTTTTCTTAGACATTTTCAGAAAATCCCTTTCACACTGGGGATGAATTTTTGCCTTTGGAACAGAGCAAGGTTGTGTTCTCTGAACCTTTTCCTTTGCCAGTGATGCTTTGGGCTGTTCTACTCTCTCCAAGCCATGAAGTCAAGCATCACATCTCTCTGTGAGGGAGGAGCATGCCCCATTTTTCAGCCAGCCTTTCCTCCCTCCCAGGAAGACCTGTGTGCCCATGGACTTCTTATTCCCAGCCAGGAGGTGGGAAATGATGGGAGGAGGGTACAGCCTGCTCACACCCAGGCAGCCACCAAAAGCTGAGTGGTGTGGCAGTGTTCCCTGTGGGGATGGAGGTGATGGGGATGGAGGTGGCGCCTTCTGTGTTTGCTGATTTGCTTTAGCATGGCCATTGCCAGCCTGTGAGGGTTGCATAATGTCCAAGGGAGACTCTGCTGGCCCATGGAGCTTCCTGGGGAGGTGGTTTGCGCAAATTACCAGCACCCCCAGCCTGGTCTCACAGGACAGCTGCACATGGTCCCTGTGGCAGAAGAAAGTCGCCTGCCCCTGCTCCAGCACACTCTCCTCGCTGTCACCATTACAGATGGCAAGAACCAAGCCCACAGCTGCTCTCAGTCCACCTCCAGCCAGCAAATCCTTCCCGCCAGCAGGAGAAAATCCAGAGCATATATTCCTTGAAATCACACTTCAAGGAACGGCGCAGGCACGGGGCGTGGTGCGAGAGCGGGCAAGGGGACAAGGAAACGCCACCAGGTGCAGGCTGGACACCCGTGTCGCTGTGCCGTGGGTGCCGAGCAGGGGCCAGACCCGCACAGCCCGAAAGCAGCTCTGTCTCTGCCTTCCCCCCTCGCCCCGTTCTGCCCAGTCCTCGCCGCTGGTGTCCTTGGGCTGCCCGCACGTTCGAGGGGCTGTGTGCCGCCGGCTGGCGCAGCTGCTCCAGCACAAAGCTCCCGGCTGAGTGCTGAGCCCGGGGCAGCCTGTGCCGGCTCCAGGGGAGCGCCTGCTGAGCCCACACCACCTCCGGGAGAGCGGAGCTGCACAGACACTCGCTGCTCTTCCAGTCTTCCATTCTTTTCTCATTTTCATCTCGCCCCTCCTGACGAGCCCCAAGTCCCTACGTGCCGAAGCAGGGTGAGAAGACTGACACGATTTTTCCAAAGCCCCCGGCGAGTCGTGGGACCCGCAGCCCAGGGCTCCGCCAGCTTCTGCCCCGGCAGGCCGGCAAGGCAGCGGCAGCTGCTCCCCCAGAGACGGGGAGAACAATAAGGAATACCAGATCTGCCGCAGGAATGCGGGAGATACCGTGGCGGGGGGCCCTGAGACTCTGGGCAGCGTTTGCTCACGGCTTGGCCGCAGCTCAGGGAATGCCACTCAGGCTGCGCTGTCGCCGGCCGCGGTGGCGAGGGATGCGCGGGGGATGCGCGGGGGATGCGCGGGGGATGCGCGGGGGATGCGCGGGGGATGCGCGGGCCCCCCCGGGCACCGGACACCAGATGGCAGCCGGACACCGCCGCACGGCCCCGGAGAGCCCGGGGAGCAGGGCCCTGCTCGGCAGGCTCCTAATGAATCACATCTGCGGATCGCGCCCGGGGAGGCAGAGCCGGGGATGCGGCACGGCGCGGGGGTTTCACCGCGGAGCCGAGTCACTCGTGTACGTGCAGCACCGCACTGCTGCTGCTTCGCCACAAACCCACACCCAAGAGCAGCCGAAACCTCCGCCTGGGGCTGCGCTAGCCTCCGGAGAAAGGAAGGAGAGGAGCGGGCAGATGATGAGCTAGGCTGTCAGCACAGGCAGGCATCGCAGCTCGGGGCTGTGCAGCCGCGATGCCCCCGCTCCCTCCTTGGGCACGCTGCTCACCCTGAGCTGTCCGGGTGACTGAAACCAGGGTCCGCACCCGCCGCTGCCAAGGCCTGACATGCCAATTAGAGAGTCATTTCTCTGTTGAGTAACATTTTCCCTCAATGACTTAGGAACTTTAACCCAATTTTGAAATGTAGGGGAGGCTAAGTTGGATTACCTTAGCTCAACCGTCTCATAAGCCCTTGAGAAGCAGGGCTGGAGTTTTTTTCCTCCAGAAACCTTTTGTTTGCTGACAAAATTCTTGTTTTTTTCTTAGCTCAGACACCAAGAAGGGGAGTTTTCAACTTCCAAAAATAAATCAAAGACACCATGATGCCTGCAGGGTATTTGTTTCTCCTTAGGAACGTGAACCTGGTGGTTTAGTTTAAGGGAGACTAAGCTAACTCACATTTTCTACATTCCTCTTTTTCCTGATAGATCAAGATCGACAGGTTTGAACTGTTGTTTTAATGAAAACCTACTATTCCTGAGAGGGTTTCCTGTTTTAGAAAGATGATATTTCAGAGCTACAAAATTCCAAACAATTTGACTTGCTATCACCTTCGTCAGGTCCCTTAGCCTCCTTGCAACTCTGCTGGGCATTGATGAAAGATGGGTGGTGTTTACCCATTAAAAAAGCACAGAGACATCTGCAAAACAATAAACTGTCCCTAAAACAGAGGGCTCTTTAAGTGACACACTGAACCTGTGTTCACCAGGTGCAAATCAGAGACTGTTGAGTGAGGCCTGGAAAGCACCATTTATACCAGGGCGCAACCAGAGCTCCCTGGCAGCAGCCTCTGCCAGCCCCTTGCAGTGTCACCTCCAGCTCCTCCACCTTAATTCCTGATCCCTGGCAGCCAGAAAACCTCCTCGGAGCTCTTGGGTAACAACCACAAATTGAAGCAGCTTTTAGCCTCTAATTAACTGCAGTTAAATCACCACATAGCTACCCCCAAATTTTCATGGAAATTAGGCCAGTGCTCCAGCCAAGCCCTCTTCTGTCATCTCTCATTCAAGCTGCTGAATCAATCCCAGGTAGGTTTTCCCCTCTCTTGGGCATGTGGAGCCCTGACAATATCCTGGGAAAAATCTAAACATGACCAACCTCAACAATGCATCTCTGGAAAGTTTTCAGAGCTTAAGCTATGCATCTTGCTCTTCTCAGAGCAAGTTTGGGGGTAGGTGCAAATCCCCTGTTGAAGGTTCAATATTTATTTTAAAGTCACAAGTACAACAGGACGCCTTGAATAAATTTTTGGTCTAGGAAAATGAACTTCAGCTCCCAGTTTTGTTAATTCTGCAATCCAAAATGTTTTCTTTGATTTTTTTTTCCTTGACTTTTAAAGGCAATTAGGATTTTCCAACTGTTCTAACAATTTAGAAGCTGTAATATGTAAAAACACTTTCTTGTGTTACAAAAGTTTCTCCAAATTGTAAAATGCATTACAAAGGGGAGGAAGCCAGCCCCATGTACACTGGGCTGCTCTTCTGGCAGAAAATGACCACTGGCAGCGTTCAAGGCATGGAAAAAGGACTTATCACCCAGATCCTTCAGTCAAAGCCGCCTTAGCTGGGCAAACTGGCCCTGATTTCTCAGAACTAATCCCTGGAGGTACAGGTCTGCTGACGTCAAGCCTGCTGTGGTTATTGCAGGGCTCACAGCCCTTCGAACATTCTCTCTGCAAGCCCCAGTCCAGCCCACTGCACAGAGAAGCTCTTCAAAAGCTTCTGATAAGAACAGCTGGGACATGGGAACGTCGAGGGCTCTCAAAGCCTCCCCGCTCACCTGCTCCAACTGTGCAGCCAAGGGTTCTCTGAAATTCACACTTCACGAAGCCAGTTGCTCTCCTGCTTGACTCAGAAATTCTCCTGGAACATTGCTGCTTCCTGTCTGAACTCCTCTTTTATAGTCAGGTATTCTGCCTGCTATCCAAAAGAAGCCTATAAAAAAGGAGAGGACAGCAGAGCTCAGGAAAGCCCTTATCTGACATGTAGAAGCTCACAGGTGCAACAGGAAGAAATGCACATGCCCATCAGGAAAATGGGAAAGTCATTAATGATTTTCAAAGCTAGACTCTCACTTGTTATTTCTCTCTGGCTATTATTTTGGAAGGACTTGAGGTTTCCTTTTATCAGGGAATGTTTCCTGAAAAGTTCCTGCAGAAAAAACCCTTTTTTTTTTTTTTTTTTTTTAATCCCTTTGCATTTCAGGTACATGAAGCACTTCATAAGCTGCTCCCTGAGCACTGCTCAAGGGCAGGAATAATTGAGATTTTGGGGGGTGCTGAGACTTATCAGCTTGCTGGAGGAACTGGAGCAGAGCCAGCAGCTGTGATGAGCCAGCCCCGTGCTTGGTGGTGGGATGGCACATCCCTGCCCCATAGAGCTGCCGGGGAGCTGCTTCCTTCTGGATGCTGAGCTGCACGTGGGCTCACTTTCTGCTTTCCCCTGTTCTGCAGTGCAGACATCCTCCGGGGTACCAAAACTACAGGATAAAAAACTCATCCTTCCTTCTGGCCCAGGTCCTGGACAGACATGTGCACACGCTTAGTGCTGAGCATGTGAGTAGCAGCACCGATCTCCATGGAGCAATCCACATGCCTGAGCCTCTGCACTTTTGGGAGCAGGGGAGAGGAGGACACTGGGTTCTCTGGTTGCCTGTTTTGCATACCACTCCTGGAGATCCCACCCAAAAGAGAGCCGCGCAGCAGGATGGCGCTGAGCTATACAGCTATTTTTATTTCCATCTCTCGTGGCCTTGCTGAGACCTGCTACGAATTATCTGGGATATCACACCCCAGACGAGTCCAAACAACAGGTCTTGCTGCAGACTGTCTGTGTTTAGAGGGGTGATTTAGTTACTGCTTTCCCCCCACCCCGTCTTCCTTATTCCCATTAGTGACACGTTGGCTGCAGAGAAAACTTATTCATGCTCTAGAAATGTAATATTTACTCAAAACAATTTTTATTTGGCTTGGCTTCTTCCCAGTGCCATAAAGTGATAGCCAACCTCAAGTGCTTACATAGACAACATGTGCATCTGAGTCATATTTATGAGCCCCGTTATAAAAAGCACACAACCTTGTTGTTTGGTGCAACAGGATGGGACTGAAGGCACCAGCACGTCTTGAGCATAGCCTGTCTCTGGAATCTGCAGAAATTTACCAAGCTCCAAATTTAGAACTTGTGGGTGGAAGCTCGGTCAGGAGCCAACTTTTTATACCATTACATCACAGGAATTGAGGGCTCCGTGCCAAGGATCCAAGGAAATTAATAAAGAGCAGAGGCTGTCCAGCTGTTTGAATTTAAAGTCATGGCAGAGAGGTAATTATTAATAAATACGGCTTTATTGGGAACATTGTAATCTCGCCGCTTATATTGAACATATCCCCTCTCTTTACTGCAGCTTACTATACTGTTAGAACTTGCATAGACAATAGGAAGGAATTAACTTCTGTAAGAGGGAGGCCCAGGGAAGCTGGGATCCTTCTCGACAGAGGCCAGGCTCCAGTGATGGCTCTCCAGCTGAGCACTGAGCGCACGCCTTTGCCAGGGCATCACCGCTCCCCTGGCTGCCAGAGGGGGCTGGAACGTGGCGTGCATTCTTCCAGCTAAAACACACAAGGTCTCCAATGGACAGGGATCAAAGCTATAGACAGCTAATTTGAAGAGAAATTCAATTTGTTTGACCTCCCTGTGCTGGGGCAGCCAGTGCAAGCTCAAATGTCACAGCCTCCAGGGAGCGGATGGTAAAGCATGGGGCTGCTTATCAAGAGGCACAGGGTGACCTGAGCGACCTTCCATCCTGTTTGGGATGCACTGTGTGTGCCCACAGCCCCAGCAGGGCTTGGCCCTGGGTGCAGAGTGTGGCTGGGGCTTGGGGAAGGGCTGTGCTGGTGCTGGGAGGGGGCCACTGCCCCATGTCCCCACAGACTGTTGAGCCCAGGTCTGGGGCACACTGCTTTCGGCACCTTCCACTCACACCACAGGCACCTTCCCAGCTCCAGCCTACAGCCCCAGCAGGACAGGATCTGCAGGAAAACACCTGGCTCTGCACACAGAAAGGGGTCAGGGGTCCCAGTGCTTGTTCTGCATGCCAAAGGCTGGACACAGGCTTGTCATGAAACACACAGCCAGGAGAATACAGCAGTGTCTGTGGAAAAGGGGCTCCCCTGATGCTCAAACCGCAGAAATGTTGGTATGCAGCTTCAGAGATTTACGGCTTATACTCACCTCGAGGGTATGCAAAGGCTATGAATAATTAAAAATATAGCTCTGAGTTCTCTAGGAAGTTCCCTATTTCCATTTTACAGATAAACAAGCTGAAGTAGAAAGCAACTAAAAGTTGCTTCAGTGGAATGATACTGTCAGCAAACCAAACATTACCCTGGGAGATGCTGCTGCACCCGCAGACTGTGCTTGCACATGCATTTCTTGCAGCAGCACATACCAAACAGCTTTATGCATCCATGTCTCACCAGGAACCAGCACAGCAAAGACTGGGACTGGCAGCTTCCAACAGCCCCTGCTTTTGTCTAAGCACACACACACACATTTAATTTTAATAAAATATTAAAAAATGAGGTTTAAAAACCATAACCAGCAGGTTTAAAAAAAATCTAAAAATAATCCCTTCAGTGGTGTGGTCACAGGGTGACAATTTCCACAACAGAATGAAGACAGTCACTGATAGGGATAAAAAGCAGAAATCATGCCAGTTCAACTCAATGATGTCAGAATCATAGGATAGTTTAGGTTGCAAAGGCTTCTAAGTCTTTCCTCATTTCTTAAATATTATGTTTCCACCTGCAACACAGGCATGGGCACACAGGGGATGTTACAGAAGTCAGATTGCTCTAGATTCAACAGGCTCTATTACTGGATAAAGCTCTTGAATTTTACCTAGAAAAATACAATGCCAACCATTCATTCTTGCCAGAGAACCCCTAGAGACATCCTGGCCATGCTCAAGTACAGTGTTATGTGTTTTTCCTCCCAGCGTGTAGCTGCTCATCCTGCACTGTGTTTTATGTTTTTGTGAACAGCTGTGAACATCTAAAGATTAAAAACCTCAGGTTTATTAAACATCCCACTTATGGTCAAGAGAGGCCCTCCTGTGATGTGTGACTCATGGAGAGAAGCTGGGACACTGCAGTGGGTGAGGAGAGCCTTTGGATGCTGCTTCCCTGTGGGATGGGAGACCTTTCTGGGAACTTGAAGCTGGCTTGTGTATGCTGAGAGCATCTCACATGGCTCAGAAGCACTTCCCCACCTCAACAATGACATGGAGAGACTTTGAGGAGGGACCATACAGGGTTTTCCTCAACTGCTAAAAATACCTGTAATACAGGACAGGAGAGGATGAATGGACTTCAGTGATTGGATAATTTGCAGACAAATTAAAAAAAATTAATATTATCAGGGCAGAAAACACCCCAAAAAGTATCATCAGATATTTGCCAAAGCAAAAAGGCAAAAGAGTTTTAATTTCCAACATGAGTGCCCCTGGTAAGTTCAGGTTGAGGAGTGAAGTAGCCATTTTACCTGCAGTCTTAGGCTGTTTGGTACCCCAAAGCTTTTTGGTGTGTGGTCCTCTTGCATGAGGGAGTCTGCAATGTCAATGGCACTCCTCCTTCCACATGTGGATAAAAGTGGAAGAAAAAAGTCAGCAAAATGAGCAGTCTTAAGAGTACCTTCATGCATCCCAGAAGCCAGGCAGGGGATGCTCATTGTCCCCAGCCCTTCCTTTCAGATTTTGCAGGACAGTAACCTCACTAATTTGTAATTAGCAAGTGATTCTGTAGAAATAGCTGAAATGCTTCAAGCTGTAGCCCAAGAAATTTCTAACCCATGGCAAATCTCCAACTCTCATCCCACTAAAGTCAGAAGCAATCCCTCCTGCCCCATCTACAGTTCTTAGAAATGCAGCGAGCATTTCAAATTTTGGAGACCCCATTTTTATAACAGGGCAAGAGTCAGATTTCCAAAATGCTACTCATGCTGCACAGAAAATTCCTTCACAGAAATCCGCTTGTTTCCAGCAGACACCCTTATTTCACTACTAGTTCTAGATGCAGCCAAGCATCATCCTTTGTAAAAGTCATCTTCCAGCAGCAGTAGCAATAAGCACATTTGGCCAGCTAATTCACCTTCTGCAGTCACGGAGCTGGAATTACAACCTGCTTTATCTCCTGGCAGTGTAGCTTATAGAACCAACTCCAACTGGTAGCAGAGAAATACATCAAACATGGAGAAGGGTTTTATGAGAAGATGGGCTTGTGGCTTCTTATTTTGACTTGTTTCCATGAGATTCTTAAAAGTCTCAGACCCTAGAATTAAAGAACCTTGGTTGCGCCTTATTTTCCAGCAGTTTCTTTAAAAGATGAGTCATTTGGAAAGCACGGGAAGTATCAGAGTAATTGCTTTGATGTCTTTTATAGAAATTTGGGATGGATTTGAAAGAAATGAGGGAAGTGCTGTTATTTCCTCTTGGAATGGAGGTCTGACATGACTGGTGCTGTTATACAACAAAGTGAGCAAACAGCAGTGCACACGCGAGCCCGGCGGCGGCCGAGGAGCTTGTCCCCCTAATCAAGTTTAGGGCTGGATGCTGATGGACTCAGCAAACAAACACTCATGTTTATTATAACAGAATGAACAGAATGTACCACAGAGAATATGACTCACTTTTCCATAGGACGCCTGTCTATTCTCTGGGTTCGGATAAGGAAATGTTGCACCTCTCGCTTACAGTTTGTTTTACAAAGCTTTAGTGAGTCTGTCCCAGCAAGCTGTCGCCCTGCCACATAAAACCTGATTCATATGACTATGTGAAAATAAGCGTGGCTTTTGACAGGACACCCTGCACTAGGCCTTACTAAATCAGCCAGCCAGACTCACTCACAGGTGGTTTGAGTCTAGAGTGCTTTTCTGAAAGAAAAATATGCAGCCAGCCTCAGCAGCTTGTCGGCTGTTTTCCCTTGGGTGACAGGCTGTCCTGCTGCATCCAAAATACCCCTCCTCCTCCTTCTCTGTGGGACCTTTCTGCCCTTTAAACTGGGCCTTTAAAACCTCAGCTTTCCGTAAGAAAAGCATTTGTCGAAAGCAGAGTTTGGGGAAAGGGCAATGAAGAAATGCTCACATTTTTATTTCAAAGCATGTAAAACTCAAAAAAAAGCTGCCTGTTAATTCAGAGGAAATTCTGATTAAAGTAGGTGTCCTTACAAGACCCTCCTGCAAGAAATTCAAATGAAGGGAAGGGGAGGGAAAGAGATTTTTAAGTAAACAAGTGAGAAGAGCCAGGGAAAACAAGAGCAATAAGCAGAGTCTCAGGTGGCTGACTTGGCAGAGCAGGGCGTGAAGGAAGGAAGAGGCTGTGGGACAACGAGCCGCTGGCGTTTACAGTAGTCAAGAAGCCTCCAGAGTTTGTGACTTTAACCACAAGTTGCTTAACAATACTGTATGATCCTTCTCCTTCACATCCAGCCCCAGCCATGCCAGTAAATCTCTCTCTGAGTCAAGAGGGGGAATGCAGGTGCAGGGTGCTGGTGGTGGACAAAGGAGGAGGAGGAGGACTGGCAGAAGGGGTGTTTCACTGCCCCCTAAAATTACAGGAGTCGTGATGAGAAAAGACGGCTCCTGGCTCAGGTCTCATTCCCTGGATAGGAGTAGGTTGGTGAGTAACAAATTCGGTTTGAGGGGCTGCCCTGTGGTGTAGACAGGGCTATTTACAGCTAGAGAGGGTTTTTTTCTTTCCCCCCCCCTAAAGTCAGTGAAGGCCTTCCAGTGCCAAAAGAGTGTCGTGAGAGAAGAGAAATGTTGTGTTTGTCCCTTCCCAGCCACAGATGCAGGAGAGCAGAGGATCCACTAGTGAAGAGGTGAATGTGAACTGGCACTTCAGAGACCAACTTGTTGCTGTGGCTTTCTACCAGGCATTGAAAGTTACTGTAAAAGGCACCCTTGATTCATGTTTCTGATGGAGATTAAGCTTAGCTAAGGCTCTGCAAATAAGAAAAACATTTCAGATTAGGAAATGAAATATTCCCCAGGCTAAAGACTGCTCAGGTTATATATCTCATCCCTACGGAAATTTGCATGGATCTGCAAACACATTGTTTTAAAGCTACCAGCTGCAATAATGGAGAAACTAACTGAATGGCAGAAAAGCAAACCCTGAAATAGCTACCATTAACCCCAGGAGGGCTGGGGGTGTGTTGAGCTGTGGTTTTCTGTGCTCGGTAGCGATGTGTCATCATAAAGAGCCTGCATTTAACAGCAGAACAATGCTGTGCATGGTGTCACCTTCCCAGGGGCTCACTGTGCAACAGCTTCTCCAAACTGCTCCATTTCCACTGCTGAAGCAGCTCATTAAAAAAAAAATATCCTCATACAGCTGGGAATTATAAAACTCTGCAAGAGCCTATGATGCCAAGGACCTTTATTTGGAGGCACACCTCCATTCCTAGTGCTTTGGAAGCTGGTCTTTTCCAAAAATCTTTCTATAGATGCTAAAGCAGGGATGGATCTGGCCACAGTCCATTCAGCATGAGTGATTATATCTTAAAGGGATATTCCCTCTCTTTAAAAATTCCAGCTCTTCTTAAAAATTCTAACCCATCTTTGTGATGGGTTAAAAAAAACCACAAAAGAACCAATCCTTGTGTCTATGTCAGTGTCTTAGCTGTATAAATTTAAACATTCCATTGTAAGCTAAGATTATCTTGCCTCTTGCCCACTGAGACATGTGGGTTTGGCTTTATAAGGCTCCATAACTGGCCTGCTTGAACCCTGTCCAGCAAGTTTTCATCTAAATTGATTAGGACTTGGAACGTATTTTCTTGGACAAATTGTGTTCTAATGAATAGAACACTCCCTCACAGCTGTCCTGCCAGAAAGCCAAGATTTTTTCTGTCTAAAAATCATCCCAAAGTGACCCTTAGATAAAGTTCAGAATCCATTTTCATTTTTTTAATTAAGAAAAGGTTTGCTTAATTCCATTCCATACATTTCAGTGCTGGGCAGCTGACACACGATTCCCCCTAAACATTTTATTTTAAAGAATTTGGTTGTGATGTCAGGTCTGCCACAGACAATACATTTCTAAACACACTGTTTACATTAAACACAAAGCATGAGGATGGTTTCAGCAGGAGGAAAAGCCTCTCTCATCCCCGTACCTGCAGATGGCACATAGAGCAAACTCAAGGTCAGCTATATTCCCCACACGATGAATTTAAACATTAATGAAGACAAACGGGGAATATTACTGTAAAGCCTCACCCAGGCACCAGAGATTCCCACAGTGCCCTTCTCCAGGTTCAAAGGCTCCCCAAGAGACCCCTCCTCACCCCCAGTAAGTACCTTCATGAGCTCACCTTCAAGTCTAAGAGTGGACTGGCTGGGGATTCCTGCCATTAACTATTGCAGGCCAAATGAAGAGAGCACTTCTCCTGGCCACTCTGGGGTAAAAGCTGTCCCAGTTAGAATGAATGTACCTTTTCTTTTTAGCATTTTGCTCCATAGTTGTTCTCCCAGATGTCCCAGCTTGAAACCTCAGTAAATGTTTGTGTTATGATTAGCCCATCTGGAATTTTTATTCTACGACCACTCTCATGGTAGACAAGGAGGATTTCATTCAATCCAGAATACCCAGGGGACATCCATGATTACATCATATTCTTTATCTCCTAGCAAGAGTATTTCTAGGAACCAGGAGTACAATTTGAGACAAAATCAGATCCTTTCTAGTCTTGCAAAAGATGGTTCTCACCCATATGGAAATACTGTATCTTCACCAAGTTTTTAGGACATAACTGACACGTGGCACTCAGAAATTAAATATGTATGCAGGAATTTAAGGGAACTGGGTTTTTAAGAAACACAAACTTCCCAAGTCTTTAAACATTGGTTATATCTTTAACAAGACAGGAAACGGAGGCAAAGCCACTTCTCAATCTTGAATGGAATTTGACTACTTTGGCTATCAGCCACGCTCAGAGAAGAAAAGTAAATCACGAGAAATTGCCCTGCTACAAAAGAAATGAGCAGGAGGAGCTTGAATTTGTGTCTCTTGGATTGTCTTGACCTTCAAGACAAGGACTAAAGGTGAGTGCCAAGGCAGTAGCTGCTGCAGTTATTCTCCAAGGCCTTTACTGAAGGTTGGTTCAGTCACATCAGCATGATTAGTCAATATGCATCATTAGATAGCAAGGTCTTACTTAAGCTTATGCTGCTTTGACACACAGATTCAGAAAAATGTCATGCACCTCTTCTAGAGTCCATGCCATCTTTGGCTGTGGGTGAAGAAAACCGGGTACATCTGCAGCCATCAATTTGAGCCCCATTTTAAAAAAGTTTTCTGTGTGCTTTTAAACCATTAGAGCCTAAATATAATGACAGGGAATGGACAAGAACGAGATTTGCTAACACTTTATCACACTGTATTCTGCAGCCTGCTATTGTCTGGAGATGTGGTTATAATGGGCAGATTATACAGCATTAAACCCTCCTGAAAGCACAGACAGAAAATATGATATAATCTTGCTCAGAGCAATTATCTTTAAACACCAGAACAGTTTCAGTGCCCAGTGGAGAGTGGCAAGCAAAGTTATGGGCCCAAGGCAAAACAATGACCAGCTGCCAAGAAACATCCTTGTTAGCCTTTGTTAGAGTTTGCTGTTTTAAAGTCATTGTGCAGCATAATTAAGTTGGTAACATGAAGATGAGAAAGTGGAAAAAAATGTGAAGACATAGGGAGATGAAACGCTAAAGCACTGAAAGATGTCACCTCCTCTGTGAAATGCTTATATTGTGAAATAAAAAGAGAAGAAAGAACGAGTCATTTCAGGATACGCCTGGAATGAGAGATAAGAAGATTACAATCTTCTGGTAGTCTCCCACAAAACCTCTCTATTTGCATTCTACATCACAAGGGCTGAGTATGAGCGCAAAGCAAGAGGGCAAGAGGGCAGTTATGGAGAACAGACAAGATGAACTGCAGCCTAAGAAATGGGATTTCAGGACATGGTGCCTCTTTCAAGATCCTGAGAACTTGATCCACATGTTCCCTTGAAATGGCAGCAACAAAAAGCTGAAGGCTTGATCAAGCCTAAGTAATTAGAGAATGATTAACTTGGAGATCATGGATGTGCGATGGGATAAGAAAGTAGAAGAGGAAGCAGAACTTGAATTAACCCTTGTGATCACGCTCTGGTGGCTCCTCTGTGCTACCAAGCTGATCACAGGCTTAAAGTCTTTTTTGGTTGTGTTCCAGCTTGTTAAGCACGCTCAGCTCCTCTCACTGTTTATCTGTTTTGCAGTGTAGGATGTGTGAGTAGTTTTGTGACATTATTTAAAGTTTTTAAGCAGAGACAGAAAAAAAACATTTAGACAGAGATGCAAACTACTTCTTGAGTCAAAGAGGAGATTTCAGGCCAGATCCCAGGTATCATGTCCAGATTAAGTTCCCCTTGCACCATTTCCAGATTTGGGCTGTCTTGGGGAGCAGCTGGGAATTTCCTGTTCCTGAGGTGACCCATAGGTGTCATAAGGACAGATGAAGCTCGACTTGTACTGCCTGCTCCCCGCTGAGAAGGCAGGGGCTCCCCAGATATCTGGTGACAGGAAGGGACAACAGGCATCCATTGCTGTTGTCCCCTGGCTAGGAGCCCAGCAGGCTGGAGTTCAAAATCTCACACGAGCATTTCCTGCCTTCACCTCTGCTAAGAGCTGCCTCATTGTGCCTGGAAGCACAGGTCCCAAAAAGGAGAAAGCAGTGAGCTGCTCCCAGAATTTGTGCAGCAAGCAGAGGGCTTTGCCCTGGCTTGTGCTCCTGGCGTGACTCAAAGGCTGGCATGGAGTGGCCTCCCTTTTACAGACAGACAGGCAGGAGACTGTGGCAGCAAGACCAGGTATTGTATTCCCTTTAACTCTTACAGCAGCAATTAATCAGCACCCAGGAGTCATGTGGATTGCCAACATCCCGGAGCGGCCCTGGATTTCCATTCTGCTTAAATGATTTCTGTCCAGGCACTCAGTCTCCAAAGAAAAAGACCCAAAACCAGGTGCTGAACACCAGATACACAATCTTGTGGCAGATGGTGTTTTGCTGGATCCATCCTTGCTGATGGACTGCACATTTGTACCTCTGTGGCTGAATGAAGGGACAGGAGGGCTACAGAAAAGGCACAATGTAGCATGATATAGAATGAGCCAGAATGTCAGTGCTATGCAAGCAGAACAGAGTACCAAAGAGAGATGGGAATGGAGTAGAAAGCTCAGAATTATGGACAAATTAATGAGCCAGCCATACTAGAAATGGGAACAAGCTGTCAGACCTTCATCTCTTACAAGGAACAACAAAAATATCGTAATTTTTGGTGATTTTGATGGAAATAGAGTTATGCAACACTGATATTGTTCACAGTGATTTAATTAAGACTCTGTCAGCACAGTCAAACCTAATTAACCTGGTATTTAGCCTTTTATAGGAGTCAGTTATAAAAATGTACCCTTCACTAAAACCCAGCATTCTAGAAACGGTCCCAGTCCTAGAAGGGTGACCTTTTTGGCACAGCAGGCTCTTGAGACCATCCCACTAAGGTGTTAAGATATCTCTGTCAGAAAAGTTTACAAGTTCATTCCCTGCATTCCTTGCCTACATGGTCCTCCCCTTGCAGTTTGTGGGAATCTGGGGTGTCTGAGGAATGCAGTCAAGCGTCCTGGCGACGTCCCATCACCAAAATTATTTCACAGAGAATTGATCCCAAATCCTGACACTTCTTGTCGTGTGAGATTCAAATCTCTGCCTTTCCATGCTCATTACAGCTCAGCAAATGCAAAGACTAGACAATGGACTTGCACCACTTGTGAACATTTTGGTTTCTGGGCTGGATTGTGACAGGAGAAGTTCACTATGTGGAGGAACAGGCTCCTCTGGATGTCAGCAAGAGCCTGTGGGTAAAGCATGCCACAAACCTCAGCTGCTGTCATGTACAGCCCTGTTCACTGGGGCCACAGCACCTCTAGCACTACCTCCTGCAGCTGTGGGACATGCCTTTCTCCTTGCCTTGTGGCAGCAAGCACACAGCAGCCTGGAGTCACCAGTGAAATCAGTTAGGTCTCTGGTGGGCTCTCTCAGAGGGTATCATAGATAACATTCAAATAGAGGCTGAAAAATCAATATAAATGAGAGCAGCAACCAGCACTCCCAGAAAATCCCAAGTTCTGCAACTGTTATTGCTTCATCAGTGACAGGAAGGAGCAGTGTTCTAAAATAGAAGTTCACTTAATTGAATTTCCCTTAAGGCACAGAAAATAAGCTTCCATGAAGTGGTATCAATTGTTCAACAATAACATGTTCTCCCAGCTGAAAACTGGGTTAGGAATTTGTATTGTATTTTCACAAAACATAATTCATAGCCCAGTTTCTTCCTCCTCCTTGAGATAACCAGGCAGATTCCACCTCAGTGATCTCTGAGTTAGACTATGTGGGTCAGCCAGTGCATAACCAGTGTTCAGCTTCTCCACACCCCTACTCGACAGAGCCTGCTGGATCCACCGTGGGGCTTTAGGTGCACAAAGCCATTAAAGGAGCTCTTTGCTTAAACACCTTTATATTTAAGGGCTTTTTTTTGTAAATACCTCTGCATCTTTATCCTCTGTGCTGGGGCGTGAGGTTCACGACTGTGTCAAGCCCAGGTGAGGCCAGCTGCACACAGGACTCACATCCTCCTGGGCTGGAGGGCAGGCAGAACTATACACCTCAGGGTGCTGAAAAACACAAAGGAACACCGGAAAGCTACAGAGCTATGAGGACTCATACCTTTTTCTGGTAATACAGAAAGTGTTAACAACCAACACTCATGTATTTACGTGTGAAAAATTATCTTTCTGAAAGTTTGTCATAAATGTGGCTCAGAACACAGGGATGGCCACGCTTTCCAAGTCTGTGCAGCAGGAATAGTATTTCCTAGGGAATAAGGTAAAAATATTAGCATTCAACTGAATCAGTAAGGGCCAAATTAATGAAGTTACTGCTCCATCACAGACTTCCATACGTGAAACCTGAGAAAGCGGTTGTATCGACAGCACATCAATCCATGGCACTGGTCAGCAGAACAGAAAATCCAACCTCCAGTTTCAAAGTTTCATTCAGCTTTGGCACGGAAAGGTTAACTGTTGTTTAAACAATGCTTCTGAACAGATAATGTTAATTAAATGTTTGCATTCAAATCTTATTACACAGTGCAATAAGTTTGCTTTCTATACAAACACTGCGCATCCGGTGCGGAGCAGAAGGCTGGGGGGGGCAGACCCTAATGAGTAATAGTTCAATCCCATGGATCCTTTTTAAACTAAAGGCAAGGAGGGGAGAATGTTTGCCATCTCCAGACTCTGTGTGTGTCCGCCTCTAAGTTTCTTCTTATTCTCCAGGGCTTTGCAAAATTATGTGTTTAAATATTCATTATCCTTCTACTCTAATACTGCTTAAAACTCCTTTTTCAAGCCCAAGGATGACATAGCCACTGGATGAAAATTATATTCCATAAAAACAGAGTCTTGTAGCAGCACTGGGTATGTCAAAGCCCTGATGTGAAGGAAAGCAGCTAAATCATCCATCCAGATGGGAAATGTTGACAGTCCCTTAACCAGAGCAGCTCTGCAATACGGAGAGGTGTGCAATTTGGCTTTATTAAGCAGACAGCATGGAACTATTTATTCTGTCCTTGAACTGAGCAGGAAGTTGATTAAGCTTGCCTGTTGCTGGACATATCACCTGGCTGCTGTGTTCCCTGTCGGAATGCAGAGCTGGACAGGCCCTTTCTGCACTGACGTCATGTGCTGCCATGCGGAGCGCTTCTCCGCCAGCCCAGGACCTATTCCTCTGACCCCAGGAGCACACTGGATGTTGTGCATCCAATTCCTGACAGGAATGCTTCATTTCGCTCTTGAGCAACCATTTCTGAGCAAGCCAGGAGCAGAATCCAGCTTTTCTTGGCTGAAAGAATTGGGATGTCCCAAAATGGGGCTTTTTAAACAGATGAGTGAAAAAGCAGAGAGCCCAAAGGACCATCGCTCTCCAAAGAAAATCATACAAATCAACAAGGAAAAATTCCTCTCCTTAGTTAGGCTTTCTACGATGGTCGAACAGCTGTGTGCTGTTGGGCTTAGCTCTGCTCCAGCAGAGCCCTGAATATCCGCTCCACTGTCTCAGCAAAACCCCAGGGGACACAGCGAGGTCCCTGGGCCTGCCTTTGGCAGAGACTGAACAAATCCACTCTGATCCTGCCCTAGATTTCCTGTGGGACACTGCCTTGGTCAGACAACTGCTCCTTGCACATCCTTTCCTGCCATGCCATCACCCTCCCTCCCCTGGGCTGGATCTTCCCTTCTGCTGGGCTTTGCTGTGCTGTGGCTTCCTGCCCTGCCAAAGTGGTGGCTTACAGCCAGCACAGCTGCTGGGGACACCCTTGTGCTGCCACCGACTGCCCTGGCAGGCTGGAAAGCTGCAAATGTGACACTGCTTCCCATGCAGGGCAGCTCTTACCTTCCCCCAGGCCCAGGATGTTCATGGGGTGCTGGACAGTGGCTAGGAGCGCAGCATTACACCCACCTGCAGTCCCAGGAAAGAGAATGGGAGTGATGACCAAGCTTTCCAGACTCACATGGTGAGCCACCAAGCTCCCCTGCAATTGCATCAGAGAGAACAAGAGAGCCCCTGTTCTGTAGTTTCTCTTTTTTTATGCAGTGAGCTGAGCATGACCATCCCCTACTCACCAACATAGGCTGTGGGACAGAGATGATTTTTCGCCACTTGATTTACCTTCCAGAAATAACTAACAGGTCAATATCAATCCCAAATAATTTCCCTTTACCCTAATGAAAGTTTTCTCTTTGGAGCAAATAGTGTTGGTTTCAGGCTGCTCTTAACACCTCCCAACATGCATGTAAAATTTTGCTGAATTTAGCCAGTGGACATCTTTTCAAAGTGATAATTAAAAAGATGACTTGTTTTCAGCTAAAACAGTACAAAATACACTAGGTACTTTGTCCAAAGAATCCCTCCCAGATTTACAGCAGGCCAACTGGATTCATAAACTGTTCACAGGCGAGTAATCAAAGAGATTTAAAATAGGAAATATTTTCTCATCTGTTTGTGCTGATTTTTTTTTTCAAAATCAGATGGCAGATACAACATCAGCAATGTTGTATTTCTATTTATTTCTGATACATATATATAATATGTAATTTATACAAATGTATTAAGGTCCTTCCCTGGCACTTTCTAACAGCCTGCAGAAGGTCATTTAAGAGGTAGGCATTTTTTGAAATATGAATAGGGACACACTATTCCAAAGCACACCAATATTTTTGGCTTGTTCTGAACAGAGAAACTTTAAAAGCTATAAATATTTCCAGGAGGCTGGCTATCTCTTGAGATGGAGCATTACATCTTTTCACTTCCAGCTTAACGTGGTGGAAGCAAGCAAACCCCAGCGTCTGTACAGACACGTGAACCCAAGTGCCACCCCTCAACACCCCTTCGTGGCCTGATGTTGTTGTAATTATTCCCTCTGTTTCTGCACCCTGCCTGCTTGGCTTTGCATTTTACTGAACCTCAGAGTGACCTCCATGGACTTCCACAAAGCACAGCTCCAGTGGGTGTCACTGAGCCCAGCCTCCTGCTTGGAGCAGGGCTGTCACCAGCACCAGAGCAGAGCCACAGGTTCAGCTGCTGTTCCACTCATCACCAGGTAGTTTTGGCATAAAACCCACTGCAATATTCAAACTTCAGCCCTGCCTGAACCGGTGACCACTCCAAGGACCACTTGAGCCTTTACAGCCCTGATGGTGGTCAGGAATTCCCTCCTCTGAAGAAAGCAGTGTGGAATGAAGGTCCTCAGCTACACAGAAGTGGGTATTGCTTCACCAAGCCTGACAACGTTATGAGTTTTTACAAACTGTAAAAACAACCAGATTCCAAGCTTTGAAGTGGGGAGAAAAGCTAACTCTATGCTATAATTACATTCTATTTGGACTTCTTTTTCCATACACGAGAGCTGGGGTTGAAAGCACATATTACAAAGCACAGAGGAACTTAAAACATGCTCTTATTTAAACCAGCCTCCATCACTCTTACTCAAAATAAATACACAACAGAGATAAAGTTTTAGTGTAACTGGACAATGCTTTCTAAATTGCTGTCCTGTCCATTCCCTTTTCAGAGGATTAATATTCACCTGTATGGATGTTTAACCTCTGCTGGCAGGAGGGGGGACTGAGAGAGTAGGACTGCATAGGACACTGCTCCTGATGTGTTCATCCAGCCCCTGAGGCTCCCCACTGAAGAGCAGGCAGAACTGGTACCTGTTACATGAACACTTCTCAGCAGGTTCCTCATGCAGCTACAGCCAGAGGATACCCTCTGAGCAGCCTTTTGGGCAGGCCAGGTGCTGAGGAACAGGCTTGTGACTTTTGTCTGTGTGACACCCTCATTTTGCTCTGAAGTTTCTTGCCATTAGTCATAAGTCCTACGCATTCCATTCGCTTGCATGGTGAAAAAGCTTTTAGAGCAAAAAAATTCAGATACTTTCTGCAAGTTCATTGAAGTTCAGTAAGCTGTTTTATTTCAGTGGTAGGAACATGTCCACTTCAGCTGGAAAACTTCCTGGCAGAGTGCAGGGCTTTAACAGAGGAGTCAGTGCTTGTCAGCCATGCAGGAAGCTTGATTGCTCCCTTCTCAGCAAAACTTACACCTTCCTCAACACTCACTATGCCTTTGCACATGCCTGCAACTACATGCCCCAGAAAAATATCCTAGCTTTAAAATTCTTGTTTTTTTTTTTTTCCCAAGCTTGAACTTTGGTTTTGTTTTGAAACCTTCCCCCTTTTTCCTGACTAATGCAGCTCATAAAGGAACACCTCCCTCAGGCCAAAAGCACGGAAGATGCTTGTGATGATCTGCCAAGATTTTAACAAGGGTGTCCTCAGCACCTCAGAGCTGCACATCCATGGAATATGGCCCATATTAATAATCCTTTAACTACTCTCAACACGCTCAGAGGCAGCCTTGATGCCAACCCACAGGTTCCCAGGGGCAGAATGACAGCATCCACACAGGGCTATTAACCTGAAAGACAGACGTTTGCATTTTTTGCTAATCCCCTCAAGTACTTAGGGTTTCTGAATCTCTTTCCTTATATTCAGCCTCATAAGACCATGGAATTACTTACTTTAGACTGAAGGAGGCCAGTCATGTGCTGGCATTAATTGTGAGAACTGTCACTTGTTTATGACTGTTGGTGCAAAGACAAGGCACCAGATTTACAGTTGAAGGGCTTTGCCCAGGAAATTGCTCAGAGACATGCTAAACCTCACCAAGAAAGAGCCTTTGGGGGATGTAGGTGTGAGTCATTCACAACATGCCTGGGGAGCATTCCTCTGTGCATCCAGGAGCCAGCCTGAGAGGGATGGACCCTACCTGTGCACCCTGTCCCTACCCTGGGGCAAGCCAAGGAGTAGAGCAGCCCTTCCCCCAGTGCTACAAAGGTATCAGCAGCTTCCAAAATTCTGTACTGACATTGCAGCTGCAGGAGTGCAGGTGAGCACTGCAGAAAGGGGGCCAAGGCTTAGTCTTTCCTACGGTAGATGCCACTATGGCATCAGGAGAGATCAAGAACCTCTTGATTTGCTCATCCACTTTTGAATTACTTCATCAGAAGGAATATTACAGGCAGCAGGGATCTAAGAGAGTCACGTAGCCAGGGCAATTTTATGCTGCTCTTATTGGAAGATGTTGCAACGAGATACCCTGTGCGTTGTTTACATTTCCAAAATGACGAAACCAGAGGATGGAACAAATGAAACTAAAACCCTGGGCTGCTTCATGTAGTTTCTACACATTGGCAAATCAAGGTCAAAACAGAACCCCAAAATGTCTCCACATCATTTTGTCCCCTCTCACAGGGGGGTAAGGAAGGATTTTTAAGTGCTGTTAAAGGATGAACTTTCAGCATCACTTCCTCATCTCCAGTTCGTTAAGGGAACACAGTGGTGACCACCCATGAGCCTGGAGAAGAGAGCTGTCATAGGAAGGCAAGGAAAATGCCAGCAGTGCTGAGAGAAAGAACAGCAAGAAAGCAAGTTTAGTGTTACAGGCTTTGTTGCCAAGTGGAGGCAGATCTTTTCTTGTTGACATGACACAGGCTTTACTCTTAGGCTAGGTGTGCTGTGCAGGAAAGAGCTGGGATCCCCCCCAGCTGCTCCACTGCTCTTGTTCTGGTTAATCTCTACCAGAAAGACACTTGCCAAGCCTCTCCCTCCTCCAGCCATCATAAGTATCAAGGTTAAAGATCAAAATCCAAAACCAAAACATGTTGAAAGACTTGTCTTCTCTGCAAGTGAGAAGAAAGCATGTCTAACTCTCCAGACTGCATGCTTTCCAGTGTGGGCATGCTGCATTATCAGAGTTTACATGATAGCTTTCATCAGGGCATCACACCACACGGTGCAAATCAGCCACACTTTAACCCTGTAAGGCAGGAACAAATTAATCTTTTCTGCATTTCACCGAGCAGAAGAGTGAAGAACTGGAGAAATTTAGGGATTTGTGCAGGATCACATACAAGCAATAGCACTAAGAAGGGAACATCTGACCAAAATAATGTGGATGCATAGGAAAAAGTCCAAACTCCACAATTTGTCTGATTCTCATGGGATCACAGGCCCTAACATTTCACCAGGTCAAGAAAGTCACTCTCAGCTCAAGGATATACATTCCTTTTTTATCATGTAACCACTATGTGACCCTGACAAGAAGTTCAGAGAGTTCTTTTCTCTAATGTAGGCTCTTACTGCCTTTCTTAAGGGGAGGAACAAAAAGGAAACAAGTCCCAGGTAAGCATAAACCAACAAAGCAATTCCTCCAGCCTCACTTCATTTCACTTGCAAAGAGCATCAGCACTTTTCTGTTCAGGTATATACACATTTTTTTTATATATACACTGTAGAATTATATACTTCATACATAATTTTCTGTTCTGGAATAATAGTGATCTATGTTCAGGGCACAGCCCAAGCAAGAATTTCACATTAGAAGATAATTATCTTGCTACAGTCATGCACCAATAAGCAGCTACTCTAGCATAGACTGGGAATGGGAATTTCCCACCCAGGAAAGAGAAACCAGAGATGGGAATTGAAGATGCTATGGAGCAGAAATTCAGTCCCAGAGGGGTCTTTAATCCTCATGCACCCCTGTCCCCACAGAGCTGTGCTCCCCTGTGAACAGCAGCACTACCCTTCTCTTTCTAGGCCATGAAGGAGGAGTGAGGGAGATGCAAGGGCTGGTCTTCCTTTTGGTTCTAGGAGCACTGCAAGATGAAAACCATGTCAGTTGAGCAGTACCAAAGAAAAATCAACTAGGCATCCCACAAAGTCATCCAACAGTGTGTGTCTATTCACACTCCTAGTTAGTGACAGCTTCTACCTTTTGCAGCCAGTGGCCCCAGCAGATGTTATGAATTTAGCAATCCAACGTTTCAGTGAATAAATTATAGTGAAGAAATGGTCCTGAAATCTGAACTCAGAGAGATTTTCTTAGAACTTGATAGGGTGTGCTTACAGGTCTAGCAGGGAACTTCCATCAGACTTTGGAGGAGCTTATGGGAAGTGCAGTCCTCTCATTTGCAGGACATCCTTCTTGGGAGATTCATTCATCTTAGGCAAAAAGCATTTTAGCCATTTAGAAACCTTTAAAGCTAGCAGGCATTCTGACACTGCATGCAGAAGACTGGATTCTCACTCATTTCCCAGGAGGCTTGAAGACTGCAGCCAAGCACATGAGGATGCCAGAAAGATGCCTCCCACAGACTTGCAGGAACCCTTCTAGCTTTTTAAAACCTGAGAAGACCTTTGGTCCAAAGCTTTGCAGCGTGGAGTTCCCAGAAATGGCAACACGCAAAGAAAAAAACACCAAGCCCTGGAGAGCTAACCTTATTAATAATCTGCTTCTCCCTGCTTAAAGTTGGTTGGGATAGAAACACTGAATCTCAAACCCAGGAAATTATGAGTGTGAAGCTGTCATGCCCAAATAAGCATGGCAGAGCTCCCAGTGACTTCACACAGTCAGCTCTCAAGTTACAGAAGTTGGAGCTGGGTTTACAAGTGGCATCAACCAAACCTCCAAATCCAGATCCCAAGGTACCTTCAAAGTCCAGACACAAACCTTGTGCCTTCTGCCATTGGCACGGATGCATAAATGTTCAAAGGATGGAATGTTGCTCTCAGTCCACTTGGGCGACAAAGTGCGCACTCATTGGAAAGGTCAGAGACTGAGAGCCTGTTCTGCTCTTTTACTGTACTTGAGAAGGAGACATGGGTGGATGGAGAACTGACTGCTGCCAATAGAAACATTGTTTCTTATTCACAGGGACATGCAGCAGCAAAACCAAAATTACTCAAAACAAATAGTACTGGAATTACTGGGGTCAAGGACAGTGGAGCCAAGAACACCCAAGAAGGGTGGGACACAGGTATCTTACATCATCCTGACATTTCAAAGGACTTTTTAGTGTTTAACTCTCCTGGTCTCCTGAAGAGAGCCAGTGGTGTGAGAAAAACCTCTCCTTTCCTTTTCTGGAGCTCTTTGAAAGGGACAGGCAGTGTCTCTGGTTACAGACAGACTTTTCCTGCAGAGGAGGGCAGCCAGGAGCGCCGTGCAGCAGCTGCAAGTGCAGCCACCGCAGCAAAGGAGTGGGTTTCCTCCACCCATCAAAGCACTGCAGTAACTGGCTTTTTGGCTTTGTAGTAGCTGTAACTGTGTGAGCCACAGCTGCTGACCCAAAGCATGGTGAGCCCCTGAATTTCCCCAGTGTAGCTTTGCCTGTCACAGTGACAGCACAGCCCAAGCCATGGAAGTGCAGAGTGTGCAGGAGTGCATTAACAGGCTTCAAACTACCATCCCAAGCAACAAAAACCGAGCTCATCAAGGCCCCCAAACCACCTTCTTTGGGCTCTGACCCTCAGTGGGCACAGCCTGGCAAGCACAGCTACCCCTCTACTCCCATTTGCTGCAGAGCAAAGCAAAGCAAAGCTTACACAAAGCCAGCTAGTTCAGAATCCCAGATTAGAAAGTGTCACCAGTTAATGTCACCTGATGACATTGTTTAGCTAGGGATATATTTTTTTTTTTTTTAACAGCATGTTTATAGCGCTCGTTTTGATAGAATAATCACAGCACTTAGTGTTGGCTTTCATCTCCCTCATGTGACTCACCCCTTCCATTTTCCAGGGCTCAGCTGTGATTGCTGGAGTGGTTCAGCTATCTGCACTGGTGCTACAGACTGGCCTGTGCCACCAGGCTCAGATCTGGAGCAGAAGTGCTGGAGTCGGTGGGAGTTCAGATCAGGAGGGTTTAATCACCCTGGCTCTTATCTCTGCAGCTGGCTCTGCTGCCTGTCTGCTGACTGCAAAGGGACAGGGGCAATCTGGGGCTTAAAAGGTAGGTTTGGCTTCAGTCTCATCTCTAAATATATATGGTCAGAGATATTTTATTTTACAGACACACGTTGCTCTAGATATATATTTATTAAGAGATATTTTTGATTATATAGCCACACAAATACACACAAAGTTTTGAAAGCTTCCCAACTCAAACAATGAGGGAAAAAATTCCTTGTTTTAGACATAGCAAAAATTCCCACAGGAGTTTGGAAGAAATAATCCCTGCCTCCCAACTCAAAAGCATCCGGAGAGTCCTTGAGGAGGTATTCCCAGGCACCTGGGGCTGGCAGGGCAGAGCAGAGGCAACCAGAGCCCCCCTGGCCCAGCCCTGGCACGGAGGAACCCAGGGGGTGACAAAGTGGCTGTGCCCCCTGGCCCCAGTAACGAGGTGGGTGGCACAGCAGCTACATTGAGCAATGTAAAGGTGGTGGGGAAATAATTTCAGTTTCCTGTAGGGTTTCATCATTTTACATATTTTTACATAAGCCAGTATAAAACCTCTTGGCTTTTTCCAACAGCATTAGAAGCATAGATAAACATGCAGACTTCCATCAACACTCCTTGAGCTCACTTGCTTGCCAGTTTTCAGGAAAAACTGCCCATACATGACTTGCCAATTTTTACGGAATTTTGGCTCAAATAATTTTTAACTACTTAGTATGGAGCACATTTATTATCACCATCAGTGGAAAATATTACCTTCCCAGATTTCCTTGTATTATAAGCAGTGGGAATAAAATTAATTCATTCTGCAGTTATACAAATATGCAAATCCATTACAAATACAGCATTGAATGCATTTTCTTGAATTCCTCTGCTGTTTGCAGCTTTGTTTCTGGCAGCACCAATATCCTTCTGCTGATGATTGGATTGCCCTTCAGCCTCAGAATAATTCCTAGAGTAAACCTATTGATTAATGCTCCTGTGACATACTAACTCATATGGCATTAGGGAACTATTTTTATTGCTGGAGTCCATTTGTCCCTCGAACGTGCACACATTTTGAGTTCACATTTGATGCATCTCACAAGCTGTCCTAGAGTTTGATGATATCCATCACCCCACTGCAGCTCCAGCTCTCCTGTTGAATTCCATTAAGCACTAGGGGTCAGTCAACTGTATCAGCAACATAAAGCAATTTACTAAAGTATATATTTAATGAGGCTGCAGGGAGAGAAAGGATGATGTGTACAAGTTGCAATTTGAGGAATCAAACCTAAACCTATGGTGGATAAAGTCTAAACTATGGTGAGTCTCTGACAAATCCTCTGCATAATCCCATGCCAGGATTCTATCAGCAGACTGTGTCATGTGTTAGGACTTACCTGTAGCTGTAATTTACCATGCACTTTCTCTTTAGACAAAAACAAATCCCAAAGAAATATAACAAATACCTCAAACACCCAAAAGCTGTTTGTGAATTCGACTTCTGTTGTGCTGCTGCTGCTGAACTTTCTCACAGGTGTGTACAAGGAGATGGGAGTTCAGTTTTCCTGCAGTGAAGCTGGAGGCTGATTCCCACACCAAAAACCTGTGTGATTTTTGCTAGACACCAACCTCTGTGAGGAACAAATGCACAAAAGCAAACACCCTGATGACAGTGCCAGCAGGACAAAACAGAGACCTGGGTGATCTCACTGCTCACAGAAACCTAAACCTTCCTGCTTCCTGAATATATACCTGGGATATATCTCCAGTAAAACCCATCAAAGTCCTTTGTGAGCACCTCTGTCCCTGCTGCAAATGATTAGGGAGCCAAACAGGACCAAAGTAACAGTGAAACCCTCAGGCTCAGTACGTTCAGCCGGGGTGGAGGTGCTGATCATTGGAACAGGATGCACACAGAGCTGAAAATAGGAACCTTTCAGCTGTGTCAGAGCTCCTTTTGCCTTACCACCTGTATCATTAAGGCAGCCTTGTTGCAGGTGTTCATCTACACTATCCCCTCACCCTCTGTTTTAACTAAAGGTGGTGTCTCTAATTGCTCCAAGTGGAGGCCAGGCTGGAAAAAGTGCGGGCTCTCTGGATTCCTCCTAATGAGGAAAATGACCATTTCACTTGCTCAGATCCAGTAGGATCTGGCTGCTCACACCACCCGAATTTTAACACTTGTTCTGCCCCCCAGCCTCCACAGCCACCTAACTGAAGGTTGTAGCACTGCAGTAACTGAGCAGGAAGACAAGCTCTAACTGCAGTGATGAAGCAGCAGCTGAGGAATAGAAAAAAACAGCCAGAGACTACAAAAATACAAATGATTCAAGGCACGAGTAGGGTTTTGCATGCCTCTCTCTGGGCTGTTGGGTCACTTTACTGTTGTGCAATTGGTGCTGACTGCAGTTGTTGGGAAAGGTAAGAGAACTAAACAATAAAAGCAACCTTAAGGAAATCTAATTTAGGGAAGAGAATTGCACAGCAGAGCAGTTCTCTCGAAGTGACTCATAACAGGCAGTACCATTCAGAGCCAGTGGTGTCCTTCCAGTCCAGTGCAAAAGCTCTGTTTGTCCAATGCCTTTTGGAAAAGAGATACCTGCTTAAGTGAGGACAGCCAGTATCAACGTGCAAACAAACACCACCATGCCTCTGCAGGCAAAACTGTTTTCCCTCTGCCACAAGCAGTTCTGTAAGAACAGATGCAGACATTAGTCTGATCTGCACTGAATTTTACTAAACTCCTCTCCTCAAGGTAAACTGATGCCCCTCATTCTTTAAAGGCAAAAACATTTTGAAAATGTCTTGCTGTCTCCAAGACTGGGAAGAACCAGAAAGCTAAAACAAAGGGGGAAGGGGGAGCAACCCAAGCTCTTTGTTCCAGTTGGCATGAAAGAATCATTCTTACAATAGCTCATTTTCTCCTTCCCCCCAACAGCTGACAACTCATGGCAACTAAGGACAGGGCTGCTATTGTCGTTAAGCAAATACTTGTCCAATCTACGTAGGAAAAAGAAGAGCTCCAGAGATGACGACATGTTTAAAATGCTCAAAACGCTCGCAAGGGCATCCCAGGAGGCAAATAAAGAGACAGAGCAGTGGAGGAAAGGGTTCCTGAAGTGAAAAAGGGACAGAGCAGTGGCCTTGCAGATGCAGCTGCTGCAGAGGTTGAAGAGTCAGACTGCTTGACCCAGACAGGGACCCAGGCTCTAAGAGTCACCACAAATACCAGACTGTTGTCATTCTCTGCAAGACCCTACTTCTGCAACCCCACTTTTCTGGGGCACACCGCACCCATCAGCATTCATTTCTGCATGGAGTGATGGCAAAGGCAGTTCTGAGCACTGGGAGAGTCCCTTTTCCTGAATCCTACCCCTAGGACAGTTTTTCTCAAGCATTCAATGACCAGCGTGCACTAAGGACACATACTTCGGATCTTTCACCAAAAATTGTTTTAAAACCCCGTGAACAATCAAGCAAACAAACAACTCACCACACTCCCACACAAAATGTGTTTATTGTTAGAAATCTCCTCTTTTGGTACAAAGCCTGAACTCTTCCCCCATACAAAGCATTTCTGCATGTTCACCACTCCAGCCACACACTTCAGGGGAGGATGGGGGCTATACATCACAACCTTAACATGCGGGATGGGTTCCAAACAAAGCACAACACACATTTTTCCATGAGCAGTCCTAATCCTCAAAGCAGGAGCACGAACGACTACAGCCCAGCCATGGCAGCATTTGTTTAGTGGCTGGAATAAGGGCAAGTCTGCCTTCAAGGTTATCAGCCTCTTCCCCCCACATGTCCCATAAGGCTGCAGCCCTTCCTTTCATGACAAGTTGTGCAGAAGAGCTCCTGCAGTCACAAAAGAGCTCGGTGGTGACGTGCCTGATGTGGAGACAACAGGCACACAAATGAGCCTCTCCTCTGCAGTGGCAGTGAGGGACATGGCCAGAGGCTGCAAGGCCAAGAGTCACAAGAGTGGCTGGGGGAAGTCTGGTACAAGCTTTTCAAGACTTTCATGCTTTAGTACAGGTGAACCTTCAGCTGGGCAGGCTTTGTGGGCTCTTCTTTATTGATTTTTCCAGGGGCTCCTAGAGTAAGCAAGAGTCATCTAAATCAAACAACCTGGGTGCTCCCAAATGCACAGACTCACAAGTACCTACTGTAGGTTGTTCAGTCCTTCAGAGGGCTTTGTTCACAAGGGATTTGAGACCCATATGCCATCCCAGCTCTACAAAACTAACCTGCTGCCAGGCATCACTGACTGTCCAGACAGACCACACTCCATGGAGCAAGGCTGTCTGGTAGGGACAGGGGTGACATCCTGCGTGCCTAGTGCCAGACTCCTCCTTGGCTGCCCTTACTGCCCTGGTCCTGACAGCTTTGCATGTCTTCAGATCTGCTTGCAACAGCCTGTTTATGTTCATCACCACGAACAGCTCGGTGCTTGCCAATGTTTTTAAACTGGTGCTGGCTCGGTTGCAAGAAACAAGATGGATGTGAGGACAAGAAGAATCATGGGAATTTAAATTTCACTCCAAGCCTCAAAATTCCATCTTCTTCCAGTTGGATGCCACAACGCACAGTATGTGAAGTCCCAGGACTTTACACAGCAGTGGCAATGTGTCTGGGGAAGCCTGACTCAGGAGGCCAACTCTTCTTTGGTTACACTGCAATGCTGGACAGTTGTAGTGATCTGCAGCTAAACCTACTTTGGCTGGAGAACAGCAGCATTCCCTGCACAATGGTTGTGGATGCACAAGTCAACTCTACAAAACCACTTTATCTTGTTGCCAGCCTCATGCAAACCCTTCAGCAAAATGTTGGCTACACTCAGCTGTGCTCTGGTAGCAGTGAAGTGGGACATGCAGCACCACAAGAGAGCATAGCCACAAAAAAAGGGCTCTCATTGTGCTGGCCCTCAGAGATGCTTTCGCAAAAGGAGGAAAAAAAAAAACCCTCAGCTTTTTCAGTCTGATAGATTTTGTTTCTGAGAACGTTATGCTTCGGTTTCTTATCAACTACTGAAGGGTTTGGAGCTTCTCAGATTGTGAAATACCTAAGAAGCCACAGCAGACAGGCACTATGCAGATAAACAATCTCAGCACAACAGCAGCTGCAGAAAGGCAGTAAACATGGCCTTCTGCAGCTAAACATTGTAAGACAAAAACAAGAAAGCATCCATGGTTAGGGCGATTTATAGCCTAAAATAAACCTGAAGACCGATGAAGAACACGAGACCAAGAGAAACCATTCCTTCCATTTCATCAGTTGTGTAATTGCTTTGGAATAGGAGAGGAGAAGAACTTAAGAGATTAGGGGAAGTTACTTTTCATTCCCCATGAATCTGATCCAGAGCTTATTGAAGTCAATTAAATGAATCCCACTCCAGGTCCACTGGATTTTTTTCAATCAGGCCACATGAGATGATTCCTAAAGTGGAATGTTTCAAGTTTTTTTCAGAAAAATATATTTAATCAACACTTTCCTATAAGGTAATCACAGACCCCACGAGGCAATTAAAAATGCATCTCACCACAGCACAGAAAGGTGAATTGCTGTGAATAGCATCCATTTAAGAAAACAACATTTGTTTTCCACGTTGTTTCCCCCATTTACTGCTAACATGCCCAGGATGACTAGTTGTGATAAAAGAAAATAGTGTTACTCTCTGCTCCTTCTCTCCAGCCCAGTGAACCTGCACATTTGAACTTGCACATTTGAACTTGCACTGCGTGCAGTCAGGCTCATTCTTTCCTTGAATTTTTGTGTTATTTCTTTTACAACAGTGAGGAAAACCTGCAAAAGTGAAAAGCTGATAACATGACAAAAATAGGAGAATCCATGTGCAGATTTGACTTAAACTGCTCTTAATTCATCATTTACAGTTATTTGGCTTGCGAGTCAATGATGACTCTTTAAGTTGGAGTTTCCCCTGAAATTCTGACTTTACAAGCAAGTTTTTATTCAGGCCGCTGTCCAGATGGGGGAAATTAATGGTTCTTGCAGTCATTATCTTTGGATCACGTTTTAGATTTGCTTTGGGTTTGTTTTTTTTTTTCTGATAGGAACTTTATGAAACAAAGGCCGAGTCAAGAAAAATACTGGTTTCTCAGCTTCCATTATGGTAAAATGGAATGTTCTTCTTTAAGAAAACAAACCCACAAAAACATAAGCAAAAGAATCCCCCAGAGCCACACTGTGTGCAGTGAATAAATGTTCAGCAGTTCATGCAGGTGACTTCATTGGGTCAGAAGCTGCCTGTGCTCTGAAGCTCCTTTCAACATTCAAGACAAGCCAAACATTCTTGGCTTTAACCTTCCTAGGACTGAACTAACTTCTTGTTGTCATCAAAATTAATTAAGATAACTTTGATGATTTTGTTATTCTGGAAAATAAACATTTATCTTCTTTGGAACAGGTGTTCTTCCAGCCCTACAACAGAGATATTGTACAACTCCATCATTGCTGCACTAACAGGCATGTTCATTTCTTTATAACCTAAAATATTCATAATGAACGTGGAGCACAAACCACCTCCCATGTCTGTACTCAGAACAGGTCTTAGAAATAGTGGTCCTTATAGAAGGAAATAATTTAATTAGGCATATCTCAATAAAGTCTCTCTCAGCAATGAAAAAAGGGGAAAAAAAATTCCATGTTCTGTTCTAACTCTAATATTAGTACTGACTCCTGCTGTTAAAGCTGGTCTCAGGTTCCATCTCATCCAGAAAAATAATTAACAGAGCTGGTTTCTTGAGGCTTGTCATGTGGACACTTACTCCACTATCATGGTGCCTAATCCTAACCCGCAGTGCTCAAAATCTCATCTTGCACCTTCTAAACACCCCTCTCCTGATGCACTGAGAGCATCCCAAACCATTGCCATACCACAGAAAAGGATAGAAGCTCATGAATATTTGAAAGAGAAGTGGTTCTTTGTGCCCACATGTCCACTACTCCGAAAAGTCAGTTGTGCCATGGAAGTGAGTGCTTGGGTCCCACGGGAGTTTGAGCTGCCACTTTATACTGCTGGTGATGCCTTCTGGAGGCTGACTTGGAACAGAGCCTAGACAGGGCAAAGGATAAAGTAGGTATTTATTAAAAGGTCTCAGTGGGTACTCTTGGGCCATGCAAGAACCCAGCCAGACCACACCCAAGATGCCCCCAAAGTGGTCACAAAAAATGGACACCCAGGTCACAAGGTCTCACATTTTTATAAGTTCTGGTCCATTAGCATATTAGAATCAACTGTCCAACCATAGCTTCAGGTTATGAAGCTACATCCTCCTTGTTTTTTCTTCTCACTTCACCTTTGTTTTCATTCTTGGGCCTGAAAGTTGTCCTTGATATCAAACTAGAGAAGGAATTGTTTTTTCTATCTACACTGCGAAGAGAGCTCAGTAGCAGTGACTATGAAACCTAAAATTATGCCCCAAAACAGCAGAGTCTGAAAAATATAATAGCTAAAACCTAAGGTATCACTGGAAGTGTGGAGGCTTTACCTGAGGGGTGATGTAGCCATGGGTCTGCATCCTGGAGCAGGGTGGGGCACAGAGTGCTCCTGCTAGAGTGTCTCTTTCCTGGTTTTAAGTCCAAGTTCTCTTATGGAAAATTATGGAGCTAAAGCTCCTCCACCGACAGCAAGGGAGCTGGCTCTGTTTTTAGGGAAGGATGAACTTGCAAAAGGACCAGAGTGCTGGAGCTTTGATGGGTTTTGTTGCTGCTTTAACACAGTGGGTTTCTTCCCCCCTGCCCCATTCCAGCTCTTAACTAGGAAACCCTGGCTGTATCCTATGAGGAGGAGGTCCTGAGCAATGAGTTTCAACTTCTTCAACTGGCATTATTTGTGCATTCCTGACCCATTCTACTTGGCCACACTCACAGCACTAGAAAGTAATGTAAAAGTTTTACTGTGTTTCCACTCTTTCTTTAAGTGAGAGCTCCTGTCAAGGCAGAAGTAGCTCCTCTCAAATAGTGCAGCTAAGGACAGGCAGCAGGACTCTTAAGAACCCCTGAGGAAGACCAGGAGACCAGAAACATTTTGAGTCAGAATCTTGCTTGTTATTAATTCCTGGCTTTCCCATTCTGGAGACTGCTGTACATATGTAGCGCTGGAGCAAACAGTAGATCTTTTGCTCAGTGCTACCAAGTCTGGCAATCACACCGTTGAATCAGAGGCTTACTGTTTAGCTCTGCATTAATAGTGGGCTGGCCTGCACAAAAATTTTCAAACCGGGGCAGAAACCACAAACTATACAGCTGAAAGTAGTTGTTACCCATGAATGATAGGTCTTGGGAGCTTCCAAGTCCACTTTCAGTTGTTGTTCAAGATTTCTGGAAGACTTTTCACCAGTTGAACTAAGAAGCCAAATAATGGTACATTTGTGTATTCTTTGTGTCTGGTTTTTGTCAGTGTGTTTGCACACATTTTGTTTTCCAGGACACGCTGATTCTGGAGAGAGCAGACATTTGAGAAGGCTGAACCGAAGTGCAAACTGACCAATATATTAAAGCAGCAGAAGCTGCAGAGGAGCCAAATTCCTACAGAAGTGAAGACATAAGGGAGAAATAAAAAGAGACTAAAAAATTGCAGTGTTATAGCCAGTTAGCCTTACCTATTTTGGGTTGTTTTAGTTGCATCTCCTTAAGTATTTTTGCAAGAACACCTAACTTTCTTGGGCAGGAGGAAGAGGAGGGGAAAAGCAAGCCTGCTGGGTTAGAAGTAGTTTTATTCCCCAGGCATGCCCTCCTACAAGGAAACCCACAAAGCTGCAGAACTGTTCTCTTGGGAGGACGCAGCACTCTCAAAGCAGGTGATCAGCAGTACTTCTGCTACAGCTTTTTATTCCTGCCAGCACAGCCCCGTTACTGAGCTTCCCCGCTGTCCTGATCTGGTCTGTCTGCTCTGATATTTTTAATTTGGAAAGTGATTTCTTAATCAGAAACATAGTGAAGAAAGAGGGACATACCATCAGGGGTCTCCACGGCCTATTTGAACTTCGTACTAGTCTGAACAACGCCGACTTGCCAGTAGGATTCCAAGAAGGCATGGAGGCTGCTTCATTCTTAAATGTGTTTGGGAATGTATTTCTCAGCTGCTACACAGGAAACAGTCAGCCCATCCATTACAATTGCTTTCTTGAGACCAGATTTGAGGTATTTATGAAGTCTATGAGGTATTTTATTAATTATGCAAGATTGGAGAACTATCTGAATTTCTTTGAGATCCCACAGATGGGCACACAAAGGACAAACAAAGTAAGTGCTGCAAAAGACAAACATAAACATGCCTGCAAACACAATTGTTCACTCTGCCTTGAATTACAAAACAGCATTTTTCACATGGCTGGAGTCTTAGGTCATAGCAAGTGTCAGTAGAGAACAATTCAGAGAGGCGAGGATGCAATATTCTGGAAATACGTCTGGTAGGACCTGGCTTTGGAAGTAACTTTTCTCAGAGAAAAGGCTTTAATAATAAGCAAGTGTATCAGATTTCTGCAAACACACTGTTAAGGTCGGCAGAGCAGCTGGCAGCAAGGCGAGTTCTGTGACCTGCTTCTGAACCCTTCAAACTCATTTCCTGTCAAACATCAGACCCAAGAGGACAAGCAGAAAGCTGTTAAGCTCTTTTCTAGAAGAGTCTGAGATTAGAATTCCAGTAATGGCTCAAATTCCTTTCCAGTTGTCCTGAACTGGCCACTTCCAGTGATTGCTATGCCGTATGGCAGCGCTGTCCCTCTCTGGGGGAAGGAGGAGAGAGTGGGGGTGGATGGAGGAGTGAGGCTGTGGAAAATAGGATCCAGCTTTGCTGACAGCGAACAGGAGAGCCAGATGTGTCATTCATTTAAATAAATTAGCACCACTCCCAGGGCTGGCAGCAGCTGGTGGGGATTGCCCAGCTTGTGCTGGACACCAGAGGCCAGCCTGGCTGCCTTGGGCCTCTTTCCAAAGGTGAGCATCCAGCGGAGCCTGCTCCGGCACAGGGAACACACAACTGCACAGATTTAGTGGGAACAGCTCTTAAGATCTCAAGTAATACCACCTGAAGATCTTCCTCTGTCCCAAAGAGGATCCAGCAGTTGTGCACACATAAATTAAAAAAAGCCTAGCAAGGAATATCTATCCAGTTGCTTCTGCACAGATCCTTCCCAGTTTTCTGCACCAGCTCAGCAAGGGAGTCCAGTTTCACAAGGAGTCACCGCAAACACCTCAAATGCCCTTTGGGCTTATTTGGCAAGACTGTTCTGGAGCCAAATTCTTCCATCCTGAACCATATCTGTGGATAGAAAAGTGTTGTTCAACACCAGGATAGATCCCTTTCCTCCCAGCTTAAGGAATCACCAGTATTTCTCTCTTTCTCTTTTTAATTTTTTTAAGTTTACTCGGCCATCATCAACCTTTCTGTAAGCACCTCCATCTCCACAACAAAGAAACAAATATTATGGTGGAATTTTGGTTTTCCATGTTCCAGAGTTAGGAGGCAGTGGGGATCTGAAAACAAATCTGATAAACTTTAATTTATTGTATCTCAGTAGTTATCTTCAATTTCATCCTTCTTTCCAATTATACTGTTATAAACAAGATATATCTAAATATATAGCAGATTATTTGTATTAAGATGTAAATCCAATAATAAAGAATAATGTGAAGGAAAGCAAGAGAAGTAAACTTTCAGCAAATTAATCAAAACATTTGCTTTCCATGTGGGTGAAAATGCGAATAAATCATTACGGACAGACTTGCTTGTGATTTTGTTTTTGTTTCTCTGTTATTCTGTCTATTATTGGCCAGAGGCTTATATTAATTTCTGGAAATGAGCCAGCATTTCTGATAAAAAGCACTTCTATAGCAGGTGTATAAACTGAACAAATTCTACCATCAACAAAAAGTTAATATTTGGCAGGATTTTCGGATTTGGGTCTGTTTCCTCTAGCCAGTTCATTAATACAAAGTTTAACTGCCTTCCTTCCCTAGCCCAGAAATAGCAAACAACCTCTCCTCTTTCCCCCCAAATCACACAGCTCCTAATCACTGGTTTGTGTCCCAGGGACTCCACTGCTCGAGTGGACACAAATCACAATGGTCACCACACAATCCTTCATGTCAGAAAGGCTGGAGAATGCTTCAGTGGGATTAGATGTGTTTTCCAGATTTACTGCTGAAAATCCTGAGAAACCTAGGGACAAACAGACAAGCTAGAATTTTAGTTGAGCTTAGTGGCTCTGAATTGGCCAGTGCAGCTGCTGGCTGAGCAGGGACTGACCTGCAGCCAGCACGTAAAAATGCAGGGCTAAACAAAGTACAAATAAAGAAGGAAAATGCCACCCTTGGAGAACAAGGCTTGAGCTCTTCTGGACAAACCACAGCATAACAAGATCACTCCCTCATCAAGGGCACAGCCAGACTCTGCTTTCCCCTCACAGGTTTTCTTCCCTGAAAGCAAATGCTCTCTTTCATAGATCAAGGTGGGATTCCTACATATTGAAGCAGCCTGATGAGCAGCTACAGTCTTTGCCAGTGAGCTCCACGTGGCTCCGACTGGGAATCTCTTTGTCCCCCAGTATTTATTACAGGGCTCTCAACTTCTCTCTGTTCTTTCCAAGCGTTTGGGTGAGAACCTGACCTTCACAGGTTCTTCCCCATGAAGCCCTAGACGTGTTCAGGAGTATCCCTGAACTTTGAAAAAGCTTGGATGCACCTGGGGCACATTTCTAGCATGCACTTGACTGCAATCCATTAGGAGTAGTTGTAACCTCTCTCGAGCAGAGGAGGTGTGCACAAGCAGAAGTTCCGGGGCAGTTTGAAGAAGTGCACAAGGACAGAGATTTATAACCAAATCCTGTAGAACGTACTGAAAACCATGCTCCCAAGATACTAATCACAGAGCATCGAGAGGCCTAGGACTCCAGACAAAAACAAGTTTTTCTTTCAGTTATATAAATCATTTTGTAGCAACCAAATCAAAAACTAAACTTGACAGTGCCAGGTCTCACTGACCTCAGTCCAGGACAGCAGTAAATACATGTCTACCCTAATCAAGTTCCATTTGAGTTAACAACTTAAAAACATATTTACTGCTGTTTTGAATGAGAACATTTGCATTTTCATCTATTTTTATGATTAGAGCCCTGTGGAGAGCTAAAAACAATTCCAAATTCATTATCAAAGTATAAATAAATCAGAGCAGCACTTCCCTGTGCTGATATAGCCAAGGCATTTATGCTCAATAAAGCACAAGATATGTGAGGTTTACCCTAGAAAAAGGATGTCAGAATAAAACTAGAAGCAAACTGTACTGCAGATGCATTTCAGATTGTAGCAGAAAATGTTCTGGAAAACCACCAGGCTATATTGGGTAAGTTTTTTTGGAAGGTATTGCATCCACTGGTACCAGCTGACAAGATGAGTCCTATTCAGACATCAAGGTACAAGTGAGCCCCAGATGGGGACAGGAGCACAGATCGCTCAAGGGGTCAGCACAGAACTGACCAAACCCACCCAAAACACTGCCTGAAGACTCTCCACATGCCTAGGTAGTCCTGTACCAATATGAGATTAATTTGACATCATTTTTTACAGCTTAGCAGCCTTCAAAGAAAAGAGACACTTGGGGGGGCCCAGTTAAAGTTGGGTTTGTCAGCAATTGCTGGAGTACTGTGCAGGAACAGCTTTGTAACACCCTGGATTACCCTGGAGAACTCTGCTGGGAGATCTTCAGGTTCTGCTTGCTCTGGCTGACCATCATAGGACAGAGCCATACAGAGCTAAATTAAAACAGGAATATAAGCAGGGTGATTGAAGTTTAAAGGCTGCCTCACTCAGAATATGCTGAGTTGGAAGGGACCCACAAGAGTCAGTGAGTCCCAAAAACAGTGGAAAGGAAGTGGAGCATGGCTGTGCTCCTGTCCCTCCTGCTTTTGAGCAGAGTGGATGCCAGCTGTCCACAGAACTCAGAGAGGGAGCTGGGCTGCAGGTGCAGGCTCAGAAAGAAGATTGTTTCTGTCATGAACATTAAGGGAATGGTGTGGACAATCACTGGAGAAGGGGGGAGCTGCAGCTAATCACATATCTCAGCAAGAAACACAGCTCATTAAATGAGGTTACCAAAGAGGCAAAAAGAGGACAAGGTTAGAGCACTGCAAAAGCCAATGACTATTTCTGCTTTGGAGAGTTTAGAATAATAGCTCCCAAGCAAATTGAAAACAAAAAACTGAATTAGGTTCAGATGGTCTGCTCCTGAATAAACTTCACTGTGGAAGATATCACAAGGCAATGCTGAAGCATAAATATCCATACCCAGTGTAACAATACATTTATCTTTGGGGGTGGGGCATGGAGTGGGGAGAAAAAAAAACCTTCTCAGGTCTAGACAAGGTTAGATCAGCATTATTTAATATTATCAGTGAGAGCTAAACTCAATTTATTTCCAAAGGCCATGTGAGTGTGTGAAGTCCTTCAAAAACAAACTAGGTTCATGCAGTCCCTCCCTTCCTCCCTCCTGCCCAAATTCAATGTATACTCTGCTATAGCATTGACATTTTGGGATCCAGTCTAACAAATACCTCAGGGTATCTGCATAAAAACAAATAGTTGTCTGCTGGAATAAGGCAACTGGGAAACTTGAGGAGCAAGTTAAATAGGAATTGGTTAGAGTCTTCAGAAAACCTATTTTCTTTAGGAATTACAAAGGCAGAATTTAGGATTAGTTGTTTCTATTGAACAGCATGCAGTGAAATTCACTCGCTAGTAGAAAGTTATACTGTATCTGAATATTTTGCAGAAGTTTCTGAAGGACATTGTCTAATAACCCGAAGTAATTTCTAGGAATTCTCCTGAAAGCATTAAGAAACATACTCTGTACTCTTAGGATTCATGTAGGAAGACATTTCATAAAACTAACCTCTCAAATCTTTTGCTTTTAATTTCCCATCTAAACAGTGTTTGTTACACCCAAGTACAATGTAGTAAAACAAAAACTTCCAGCAGTATTTAAATAGAATGTTCATCTTCCAAAGAACAGGAGTTTGGTTGCAAAGCAAACATTGCAGTGCTGTCATAAATGCTCCATAGCAGAGATATTATTACGGCAGAGATACTATTAACAACAAGAGGAATTTTTAGGTCAAGAGTATTTCTCTAATAAGATTCCTAAAGACAAAAACCCCCACATCAATGAAAACAAGCAAAACCTACTCCCAAATCCCTCTCATCCAGATCCTATAAGGTCATATTTGCATTCCATAAGTTGTTCCACATTAAAGAGGGAAAGAGAAGTCTCAAGAAGAAAAAAAATCACAGCCACGAAGTGGCAGCCACCCTCACTGTAAATTAGGTGAGCTCCTGTGTATTTTAAATTACAGCATGCAAAAAGATAACTGTGCACAGAGTGAAAAAATATACTACACTGCTTGTCCTCTTGGTCTTACTACACAAAGGACTAGAAGATCTAGAACAAGGAAACATAAATAATTTTGAAATACGCCAAAACTTTGGAAATGCCCACCCAGAAAAACTACAGAGAGTGTAAATTTTTGCTTTGGTCAAGCCAAGAACTTTCCCAGATAATGACAACAAGATGAGAAACTCAGGATAATCAGAATAAGTAGAACATCTGGATAACTACGAAAAAAAATGTAGGAGTAAACCATCACATTGCAGGAGTGAAAGCCTGACCCTGGAGCATAATTTTGCAGGACTTTAGAGACTGCAAATGCTCTCTGGTATTATGGACAACAGTATTTTGTTATGGAAAAGGCAGAAGGACAGAGTATTTGTCCCTGTTGCTGAGCAGCAGGTGTGGGATGCTCCCTCTTGAGATTTCTCTGTATCCATGAACAGTTGCCTGCCTTCATGTCATGTTCCTCACAGAACCCACTGCACTGTTCCAGCTTCCTCAAATCTCATGGTGGGATACAGATGTGGCTGGTTCCTGAGATAATTGACTGCTAAGATAAGATGCAGATAAAGAGGACAGAAATAAAGACAAAGCACAATTCTCTGCTGTTTCTGCTTCTCAATTCACAAGATCTTCCATTTGTCCCACTACAAAGCAGTGTTTTCAGTTAGCACTTCCAGAACTGGTTCAAATCTCCATGGGTTAAAAACACAAATAATTCATATTCAGCTCAAGGTTGTGTAGGCTTGAGCAAATTCTTTATAGAAGAAAACACTATGATTTTGCTATGTGTCCATGCCTTGGTTTGGTTTTAAATCATGAAGTTGCCCTCATGATGACTCTGCATTTGTGTCTTTGGAAAAATGAAAGAAATGTCAAACCTGAGAGTTGGGGTTGTTCAGCTTTGGAGCAAAGAACTCTCTGGGGAGACCTTGGAGCACCTTCCAGTGCCTACAAGAGAGCTGGAAAGGGACTTTTTCAAGTGCAGATAGTGACAGGACAAGAGGGAATGACTTCAAGCTGAAGGAGGGCAGGGTTAAATTAGGTATTACAAAGAAATGCTTTCCTGTGAGGGTGGGGAGGCCCTAGAGCAGCTGTGGCTGTCCCATCCCTGGGAGTGCTCAAAACCAGCTTGGATGGGGCCCAGAGAAACCTGGGATAATGGAAGCTGTTCCTGTCTATGGTAGAGGGGATGGAACTGGATGATCTTTAAGGTCCCTCCCAACCCATTCTAAGACTCTTTCCAATGAACAGAGCCACAGGCTCTTCAGAAGGAATGCTCAAACTTTACCAAAACCAGAGTTAAAAGGAAGATGTACTACTGTTTTTGCATTCTAAATAGTGGGTAGTGGGAAAAAAGAAAAAAAAAAGTAAATTAAATAAATGGTTCCAGCATGCTGAGCACGGATGCCAAAGACACAGAAGCATTTTTGTGGTGTCTTGACAAAGCAGTTTTATCTGTGACACACTGTGACAACAGTCCAGAAAACTTAACTGGAACTCTGGCACTGACCAACACAAAGCCATGTCTAAACAGAGAGAAATGCAGGATGTGCATTGCAAACCATATGGAATGCAACGCAAGTGATTTTTTGGTGCAAACAGTATGAAAACCCTCCATCTGAAGGCTCTGAGCAGAGAAGCACTGGCGACACTGAGTTTGGAAGTATTGCCTGTCCCTGTCCCCCAGTGAGAAGGTGGCTGGCAAACCGTGTTGGCAGCCAGGCTGGCACAGGGCCCACGGCACAGCCCTGTGTGCACAGCAGCCAGCCTCACTGCAGGTCTGGAATGCTGATTTTCCCTGCCATGACACGCTGGGAGTTACAGCACGTGACTTCACCAAGTTTGGTTTGAACCAGAATGACAGATCCGCCTTTTCCTGCGCTTTTAGAGAATTCCTTGGCCTGTATCTTGACGGGGGGATCCATCAAGTTTGGCCCCGTGTTGAATCATGGCACAAGGAAATGTCTCTGAGTTCTTCACCAGGTGGATCTCCCACAGCACAGAGAGCACACAGCCCTGCTGAAGTTCCTCTCTAGCTGTGAATAACTGTGCTCACTCTTAGAGGTTGTGCAGCACCAAAAGAGCTGCCCTGCCCTTCACCTCAGGAACAGCTTCCTGTGTGATCCGGGGCCAACCTCCATTTTCCAGGTTGGAGCTGTCCATCCTAAAGTGAACAGTGACACTGAGAGCCACACTAACACCCCGTGGAGCTTTCTGCAGGAAGTCAGCACCAGCAGACATTCCTTTATGTGCCTGTAGAAAGGAAAGGGAAGGAAGGAGAAAGAATGAAAGAGAGAAAGAGAGAGAAAGAGAGAAAGAATGAAAGAGAGAAAGAGTGAAAGAGAGAAAGAGAGAAAAAAAGAGAGAAAGAGAGAGAAAGAGAGAAAGAGAGAGAGAGAGAGAGAGAAAGA
>CM031861.1:11211247-11269626 GCA_018697195.1 Certhia americana | reverse complement strand
AGAAAGAGAGAAAGAGAGAGAGAGAGAGAGAAAGAAAGAAAGAAAGAAAGAAAGAAAGAAAGAAAGAAAGAAAGAAAGAAAGAAAGAAAGAAAGAAAGAAAGAAAGAAAGAAAGAAAGAAAGAAAGAAAGAAAGAAAGAAAGAAAAGAAAAAGAAAGAAAGAGAAAAAAAGAAAGACAGAAAGAAAGAAAAACAGAAAAAGAAAGAAAGAGAAAAAAAGAAAGACAGAAAGAAAGACAGAAAGAAAGACAGAAAGACAGAAAGAAAGACAGAAAGAAAGAAAGACAGAAAGAAAGACAGAAAGAAAGAAAGACAGAAAGAAAGAAAGACAGAAAGAAAGAAAGACAGAAAGAAAGAAAGAAAGAAAGAAAGAAAGAAAGAAAGAAAGAAAGAAAGAAAGAAAGAAAGAGAAAGAAAGAGAAAGAAAGAGAAAGACAGAAAGACAGACAGAAAGACAGAAAGACAGACAGACAGACAGACAGACAGAAAGAAAGAAAGAAAGAAAGAAAGAAAGAAAGAAAGAAAGAAAGAAAGAAAGAAAGAAAGAAAGAAAGAAAGAAAGAAAGAAAGAAAGAAAGAAAATAATTGAATTAGAGGTCTGCTGGCAGTTTCAGGGCTCTGCTGACCCAGGGGCAATTGCTCATTACATGTAGTAATGATTCTCATACACCTCATACCGTACCTGGCAGTTGGGAATATGTGCTTTACTTATAAATAATCCCAGAGATAATTGGGAAAATTTCTGTAGCCAATACTATAAATTATGGCTCTACACCAGTTTATTTTGAGCTATGTCTTTAAAGTTGAGTGTTGAAGGCTGAGTCCCATTTAACACAGAGAACATAACCAGCCCAAGGGAAATCTCTCCTTGGGCTGTGCTCTCAGACTGCTGAATATTGTGACATGAAAGTTTGCCATTATTTTGCAGATAACCAGATCACAGTGCATAGGAAGCACTAACCAGTGTCCATAGTTGCATTACTGAAGAGCTACAGTCCAACCAGCTGACTCTGCAATAAAATAATTCCTGCATCATATATTCATCTTGATTACTGCTTGTAACAAACAGAGTCTCCCAATTTCTTTTGTGAAGTCATAAATCCACAGAATTAAAAACAATTTATGGTGTCACTTCCAAACCCATGTGAAGTTTCCCAGCAACCCATGGTTATTAACATGTATTATTTTTGTTCTTTTTCCAGAACACAGTATTTTGGAAATTATGATGGTAAATCCAGAGAGGACAGAAACATAGTTCCAAAGTACTCTGCTGAAAGAAAAGCAGCTTTAATAACAGCAAATGCTGGTTTCCATGTGACCAGAGCTCAAACTCAATTTAATAGATATGATAACCTTCATGAGGAACAGAACCTCTGCTTTGCTGAACTCAGGGTGAGCTTTGCCAAATAGTTAAGCTGGCCATAATTTCACCCGCTGAAGAAGACTTCAGGAATAACAATAAAAAACCAAAGGACCTAAGAATAGCCCTTTTCCTGGTCCCACATATATGACAGCTGTTCAGCTGCATGTTTTCCTGAATTTTGCTACCTATGACAGCAAAGAAATGGGCCTGTCAAACAACGTGCCAAGGAAATGGAGAGCTCCAAATATTTTTATCGTTGACAATGCTATTCAGGAAGTTAGTTATAAGTCAAACTAAGCGCTGCAGTATCCAATATATGCTGTTTATATTCATGTAATCACTGAGAAATGCTCTAGTTGGCCACAGTATCACTCAAGAGCAGAGCAACTGATCCCTTCTGAGAGTCAGCTAAATCCAAAAGTGCTGCAGCAAAGCAAGGAAAGATCCATCTCGTGGAAGATGCTTGGCTTATCTGAAGTTACTGCTACAGCCATTAATACACAGTAGCTGAAGGATCTTTAAAAAGTGCTTTAAGATGATGTATCCATCCTACTGCACGGAGAAAGAGGGCTGGTTGCAGGTTCCCTCCCATTCTATGCCTCCCAAAACAGCCAACTAAATGGAATTCACCTGCAGCTTACAGGTAAATTCTCCAGTTTGCCACACACTATGGTCTTATCATGGTGGCTGGCATGAGCTGTTTAACATCATGTAAAAAAGATTCTGCCTCAATTGGCATGTCACACACATGTCAATGACACGTGTAATGCACAAAATGCAAAGTGTTCAAATGTACACTCCCTGGATCAGAACAGAGGAATCTTATCTCCTTCTGAGCACAGGAGATTTCTTGTTGCTCGTAATTGTAACAGAATTGTAACAGAATTTAAAGGAATAAAATATTTTCTGACATAGAAGAATTATGATTTTTTTCAGATAAAACATAAAGCATAGTCAGTTAACAAGAGGAAACCTATCAATGCTTTCTAACAGTGTACTGCAAAATGAGTCTAGACTCCTTGGTTGGGAGATGGAAGTGTTTGCATCTGTCAAGAGTCAGGCTGACTTCAGTGCCTCATGCAGCAATTACTTACACATGCTTTTAGAGCAAATTACAACATCAAAATATTCTCCATCACATTAACAGAATGTCCAAACTGTCTTTTATTCCACATCACTTCAACACGTTCAGCATGTGTGCAGATTTGGTATTTTACTTTAATGTGGAAGAATTCCACTGACATGATTAGGCCCAGAGGTATTTCTGATCTACACCAAATCCTTTGGGAAGTTGGGATTGGATACAGAAAGGCTCTGGTGTAATGTAGAAATTAGATGCTGAAGGTGGGATAAGCTTCACTTATCTTCTCCAGTTGGTTTAATTTTTGTTTGCTGATTCTGAGGCACTTCTTTTCCACAGAGGCACATATGGAACCAAACTGTGCAATAATGTAGTAAACAACAGCTGCAGCCACCTTTTGGCTTGTTGCTATTTCTATAGCATATTAGCAGCTTTTGCTAGGACTTGGCAAAGCTCTAGGTGTTATCACTTAAAGGGAAGGGAAAGCACCTCTGAATTTACCTCAGAGTTGACAGAGATCAGCTCCAGCAGGATGCACTATCCACAAACTCTGCAAAAAATGTATTGAGAGTCCAGTGCAACACATCCCAAACACTCCACTGAGTCCTGCATCTGGTCTTGGGACAATTATTTGAATAATATGCAGAAGCTCCCCTTGTCAGGGTAGAGTTCATCACTTGGATCATGGCATTTCAGTCCTGCCTCACACACTGCAGCACTCCCTATGAAGCTGGCTGAAGGTGTCATGTTAAATGAACACAAAAACATCTCCAGGGAATCTCTCATTCCAGATATAGGAATCCTTTAGCACAAGAGACATCTGTGAACATCTTCCCAATGCAGGCTGCAACAAACCATCCAGGACAGAACACGCCCTCAAGCACAGCAACATCCTATTCCCAAAATACCATGCTAAAACCTGAGCTATTACTGTTCAAAAGCTTTCCATATTTTAGCAGTTTCTAGAGGACAACAGTTCCTGGAACTGCACCATCAATGCAAATTTCCAACACTTTCCCCCAAACTCCATGCACCCCACAGTTATCTTTTGGAGCATCCTTTGGCAGAATCCCATTTAGAGCTCTGGTGGCTCAGGGTGGCTTCTGCCATTTCCTTCCTGCCATTTCATCCATCCAGGATGTGCTTCTGGCAAGGGCGTTAATCACCTGTGGATCTCATGGCAATCCTCTTCTCCCCTTCAGAGGAACAAAATATCAATTTAAATAATACACACTAAAATGATACAATTAATGTAAATCCCATATTTTTGCACCCCAATTTTGTTCTCAGTCCTTTCCTTCAGAAGAAAATATTGCCATGTGCCTGAAACATAATTCAAAGGTACTGACCCCAGATAAAAACACAGTTTATCATTTCTGTCCTCCCTGGGTCTGAGATTTTGAGTCTTCCATTCTCCCAGGGTCTCTGCCAACCTCTGCAATTCCAAGCAGTATGGCAACCTTTTCCAAGTCCTGTAAGTGAAGAACAATTTCCCATTTTCTCCATTTGCCTGGTTGCTGCTCTGCCCACTCCTCTGCCCCTCTCCTCAATCAATGCCACCCTGTGTAACAGGGCAAGGGCAAAGAGTTTTAGGATGTACTTTATACTTTTCTTATTTTGCACATGTTGTATTTGTAAATGCCTTCTCATAAAGGCCTGCACTTTGCATTTTACAAAAAATGTAGGATAACTCATAATTTGAAAGCATTTTGTACCATATTAGTACTAATCCAGCAAAATTGAATTCTGAAAAATTCAGATGTTGGCTGCTATGAGGGTTTCTTTCTCAAGTACTCATTTCCCTTTGTAACTACTATCCATGTTTGCTCTAAAAAAGAGTCTACAGGTTCCTCTCTCCTCTCCCATTCTCTTCAAGCCTTGCAAATCAGAGTTTGATTACATTAACTTCTGGTTTTGCAAGAAATACTGTATATTAACTGTCCTCTTTTTCAAGGGCTGTGTGACTATTTCTTGTTGAAGTGCACAGTGTCACTGGGCTTTTGTCTTTAAAAGGAACAGCTTTGCCCAGTGCAGCAGAAGCCCAGGTTTATTTTAACCACATATCAGCAGTCTGAAAATTAAGCGTTTGTGTTACCTACCAAATTCCTTTAATAGCAGCAAAGGTAACAGTTCAAAGTAGCATTCCTTCCTCAAGCATTTATTACCACTGATATTTGAGCCCACTTTTGCTGCTATATCATATATTTTGCTTTTTCCCTATGCAGATGAAGTGGAACAGGCACGTTTGCTGTGTGGTTTCTGGTTGAAAAAGCATTCAGTGGATGTACCAGGGGAGACAGCGTTTTAGGTGTGGTGTTGGTGTTTCAAACTGCTAGGAATTCTGTCCTACAGAAAATAACAGTAGTAATTACATAATATCTCAAAACAACATTAGCAATAATTAGTACTAGGACACAGCAGTGTAGTAATGATTTTTGGTCGGCTCAGCAGCACTGAAGAAAGCCAAGAAAATTTATAATCGAATTTTGGTTAAAGCAACGAACATAAGGCCAAGGCACCCATATTTTATTATATGGATAAAATCCTGTATTTTAGGTAATTCCACATTTGAGAATACCCATATAGCAGATAAGTATGTTGCATCATGGAAAGAATGGCCCAAATTTGGAAATTCAAGAAGAGACTTGACAGTGCATCCTTTGTACCCATCTCCAGCAGCTGATAATAATTTGGCCAAGTCGGCGCTTGATAAACAAAGCTGTGATGTTCTCCTGGAAATAACTGATAGCAACATCAGCAATGCTATTTCCAAGGACTAGAGTTCAGCATACTTGATGCTGGCTTCACGTTAACCTCTTTCCCCAGTGCTGTTAAATCTAATTCCAAAGAGTGATAATCACATGTCAAATGCTGAGGGTGTTGCAAATCCAGGCTCAGCTCCAGTGTTATCCCTCAGGGCAGCCCAGCAGACCACACTGAGTTTTCCTGCTCCCCCAAAATTCCAAAATATACATGTACAACTTGAACCAGACACTAGTTTCAGAGCACTTAGGGAAACAAAGAACTTTTCCCTTTTGGCTTGCAGCGTATCAGAGCACCTGCAAGTACTCCAGGAACCCCTAGGGAACGAGCTAACACGTATCATCTTTGCTTCTCAACAATTTCTCAGCTAAATTTAGACCTGATCAGACAAGTAAAGGTCAAAAACAAAACAAAGAGCAAGACAAGTACGGAGAGAGGTTTTGGGGAACAGATAAAGCTACTGCCCTGAGGGAGGCACAGGAGATGGGAAGCCTTCCTCTGCTGCTGGAGGTGTGGGTGTATGGGATCCACTTCCAGGGCCTGCTCACCTGCAGCTCTGCCCATTTGCACTGGGAGCTTTCCACTCTGTCACAGGCACTGCCCTTCTCCTGTCCAATGCTCTGATCCTCTGTCTACCAGTTAAATATGCACTGAGCTGCTCACAGCTGCTCTCTTCATCTCTGCTGGGCACTGGCATCAGCTCCTTGCTTTGTCAGGCACCAGCAACCAGCCAGGAGTTGCTTTTTTCGTGCCCTTCTCTGCTCCCTGACATCCAATTTTCAAAATCTCAGTTCATCATGGCTTGGTGAGAAGAGTTTTATCTAAAATCCTAACGTCTAATATACTCCAGTGAGAGCAGTAACACAGTCACTTGTAATTTCCAGTGTCACTGGAGGCCTCATCCCACTGTCATGTAACTCAAACTGATAATGAAACTTAACAGAAATTGCTGGGCTGCAATTCCAATATAAATGGAAGGAGCTCTGTTTGGGTTGCATATTTTTCAAATAAAGTTATCAGATTTCTTGAGATGCTATCATGAAATAAGGAAAGCCGTCCTTATCTCAAGCATTGCATGAATTTAATTTAAAAGAATTAAATATGCATAATGTTTCATTGTGAAATGGGAAGCAGGTCTGAGAAAAGATAAAGTGGGAAAGTTGCACAGAACTGTGTTTCCAGGAAATACCTGAACCCTGTAAGGCAACAGGCATGCAGTGACCTAGGCCAGGGGAGAAATATTTTCAACTGAGACCTTTCAGGCAACAGCTAAAAGAATTTAGTGTCAGTCCATAGCAAGTTGCTAGAGTATGCATGACCTTATTGACAGCAACATTTACTTTTGATAGCAAAACCAGAAAATCTGCTTGCATGACAAAAACCTGTGTGCAGTAGCCTTTGAACTAAAACACATTCAGCATCACAGGAAATGTGTTAGGGTTTTGTTCCTAGGCTGAGAAACTTGTCACACCTGCCACTGTGTGGTCAGCTGTGTGGTTTTAATGACTGGAATAATAACTGATAAAACCAGTTTATCTGAAAAATTATTTACTCTCCAGAAATTTGTGTCACTGAAGAAACAAAGTCCCAAAGGCCTAGGCATGAAGAAGGGCATGCAAAATGTAGATTTCTGGGTAAAACCAGATGTCAGATTGCTGTAGCAACAGGATGATGGTTCCTGAGGCTGTCAGAAGAGCTCCAGCCTGCCCTGACACTGCTAACATACATCACACACTCAGGGGGCAGTGACACCAGCCCACATACCAAAACCAGTTCCCCAGTTCATTCCTGGCTCTGGTTCATTAGCACTTGATGGGATATTTTCCAGCTTTTCCTACTCATACCAGATAAAGCCTTTCAGTCGGAGGCCTGAAGCAGAAGAAAACCAAGTTAATTTTGAGTTAGATTTTGACTGGTTTTTGGTCAGAAAACAGTTTTAAAGATGAAGAAAACTAGTTCTTTTAAGTGTAAAAAGCAGAAGGAATTTTAGAACTTAATCTTGCTTTGAATCAAATACATGTTTTTCCCTAATTCAGGAAACACTGAAAATGAGAGATCTTTTAAAATTTAAAAAAGAAAAAAAAAAAAAAAAAAGAAGGATATAAAAAGACTCTTACAGGCATCCCAGAGAAACAGGCTACCCAACTTCATAAAAAATCAATGGCAATTTCAGTACCAACTCTTCAACAGTATTTTTTTAAGTTTCAATTTTAAATCACTTAACAGCATAGAACAGTACAAAGATTTGAATAGTCATAATATTTTTGACTGAAAACGTAATGCAAGCACTTGCTTCAACTACTGCATGAGAAAATTTAACATGAGGGATAATGTGAGCACAGCAGAAGCAAAATTAAGTTTTAATGATTGTGATGGCACACAAGGAATGTAACACAAGCAAAGGCTGTGCATACAATTGAGTAAACTTGAGAGTGTTCTACCTGCACTATTGCTCACTATACTGAGCTTCTCTCATAATCACACACAAATTTATGATATTATCATGTTAAACTTGCTGGAGGTCTTGACATGAATAGGAATTTTGCACTTCGTGTACATCTTGGATAAACAATAGAATTCAGATAGACACTACCAAGTTTTGGAGTTCCTGTTTGGTGACAGGCTTGAATTACAAGAATTCTGAATTGAGCAGTGAGAGAAATTCATTAAACAATGAAGTATTCATTGGTATTTGCTCAATATACACTGATAAACAAGGCATCAATAAATAACATAAATTAAGATCATGCCTCAGGTTTCTCTAGGTGAGCATAGGAAGGGGTAAGAAGGAGCACTATTTAATACCTGAAAGAACTGCTACCTTTGTATCTCCTTCCAGGAGACAGTACTATGGTCCTTTTAGCCTAACTATTTTCATCTACTGTTTTACAGGTAAAAGTATCAGCTGTCTATGAATCTCCTAAAAAACACTTAAACACAACATCTTCACCAAAGAGTAGACAATGGAAAAACTAAAAATGTGCCAAAATTAAGCAACATCTCCTATTTGTAAGTGTGCAGATTCTGACTTCTAAGCAATATTTGAAAAGGAAGAATCTTGAAGCTGAAACTGGACAAAACATAATTTCCCACTGGATATTGACTGGTAAGCAAAGAGAGAAAACAACAGTGAACTTGCAGCATCCTTACTGACAGTCAATTAATGAAAAATTGGATGTGAAAAACCTCAAAGATGAAAATTTCCTAAATGAGAACGTGGATGCTACCACTTGGCTTGCACAGTAGCCAAAATTGGGGAAGAAACTGATCAAACACAGACAAACCCCCAGAAAGTAGGTGCAACAGTGATACTCAGCATGAACTTCAGCATAACTGGGGAATGGGTAGATTACTTCAGTTTTCTGACTCTCCAAAGCAACCACAGGATAATCATGAACAGACAAAATATTTGGATGATCAAAAATACGAAAAATGAGAAATGTGGCGCAGCCACTTCGACATACTCCAAGAATATTACAGGATGAAAAGGCAAAATGACAGTATTTGGACAAGATCACCACATTTTTGTTATGTCTGAAATTCACAAAATATCACATACAAATAATGTGTGTGGGAAGTGACACAAAATTGTGAACATTTTTTCTTGGGTCTGTTAGCTGTTTGTGTACCATTACATAACCAGTGATCCACACGTGTGGCATGCTAAGTATTTTATTTTTTAGCGTAGTAATTCTAAGGCTCCATCAAAAGAAAGGGGTTTTATAGAAAACACTTGTGAGATAGGAAAGAGAAATCACTGATATAATATCCCAGTAACAACACTCCAAAACCTGCAGTCACTTCATTCCTCCACCTACGCTGTGGATGTTTTGTTACTGAACACAGAGAAGGGCAAACAATCCTCACCCCTTCTGTAAGACCTGTAATGTTGTAATTCTCTTTTCTACAGTAGGAATGCTGTGATACACAGTGTGAGAATAGTGAGCTGATACAGCAGAGGGAGCACGTCTGCTTGTCCTCAACTCCAGGATGGATTTTTCTAGAAAACTTTTCACGGCATATGAAGTTGAATCCCTTTGTACACAGCATTTTTTCCAAACAAATTCTCCGTTTCTAATTCTCTGCCGCTGCTGATACAACTCAAACACACTGGCAAACCCTGTAGCTCAAGCAATGATGACTTGTCCACATTTCCTCCAAGTCTCTGTTGGAATTTTCATTTTGCAGAGGAGAGGCCCCCAGGGACATGGCAAACTTTGTGTCCTCAAACCGAGAGCCTTTTTCTACCCTTCCCTTGTACACTCCTTACACAGACACCACAAATAGCACGTTTCTCATTTCAGCTTTTATTTGGGTATTTTTAACTTAAGTTGCTCAAGTCCATTTTCCATCAATACAGACACTAAAAACTGAGATCAACATTTAAGGCAACATCAGCATCCATGCCAAGCTCAATATGCAAACCACGTCCTCTAAGCACCACAGCATCCCAGAAGTGCCACAGGTCCCCCACCTCTGCCACACATTCCCTTTCCATTTGGACTCTGCTGTCCCACACGACACTCAGGAATTCCACTCAGATGCACAGTCTCAAGTAAGACCTTGCCATTTTATTTATATTTTTATTTCTTTTTTAAGGAACTAGATCACTTTTGCATAAGGTGATATGAGTGAGATACGTCTCAGGGTGAAAGTATGCAGTTGACTTAATGCTGCCGATACCGTACAGAATCTGGTTTTTTAAAAAATATATTTAATATCATTATTCAATGACTTTAGTATGAACATTACACATATTCAGCCTTTTGGCAAAGGCTATACACTGAGACTTGTTAGAATGATAATTTTGCTCTAAATTCTGATTTCTTTAGTGTTGCTGTTAACAAGTGTTGGAGTTAGGGATGCCCGAGTGCAGCTTTTAGGTAAGAATATTTACAAGTATACAAAAAACCACATAGTTTTGAATACACCCACTATTCTTAATACAGAGTAAATAAGGATTTGTCTTGTGCCCTTGTGGAATATTTCAAGAGGTGGGTCTTGCTTTTGTTCTCTTTTACAGTAAAAGGAAAGTTCTTACTTTTCCTTAAGGAGTGTATTTATTACAAGATGGTTAGCATACATATATCACATAACATACAAGCGTTAAAATTAACCAGATACAAAAGAAGCAGTGGTATGTATATCTTCATATGACCTAAGAACGGGATCAGTATTTTACAAAGTACATATAAAAGTACTTCATATACAAAGAAAAATACAAATGTGCAAACACCATTGTCACAGGTGGAAATTTGTCAATTGAAAAATGCTAGAAAAATCCTTCATATTTTTGTTTTGAAATTGCAAATGCATTAAAAACAGCTGCATTTCCTATTGTGTGTGGTGAGAAATCTATGTTCCTTTCTGACAAAATACATTAGTTATAAAAAAACCCACAAAGTTTAATAACTGAAAAATCTTGTAAGTATAGTCAGTTTGGTTAGGCTGACATTAAATTACAAGCAGAACGTCTGGAAAAATGAGAAAATAGTGAATCATATATACAGACCTTTTGTAATATTAGTGTGCTATTTAACATATTAACATTTCAAAGTAAAAACAATGGCTTAATTACCTACATATTCTACTCAAAGTCCTCATTATTCGTAGACTGTAAAATTTCAACTAATTTGGGGCTATTAAAAATGTTTCACCAGGATTTTAAGCAGAACAAACACAAGTTCATCAAAAGTAAAAATCTATAAACAGTCTCCCAATTAATGTGCAAAAAAAGTTAAAAAAGTATCAAATCACGACACTTCAAACTTGATTATGTACATATCTAATATCTGTAAATGCTGTTAACTAGCTAGTTTTGTTTTGTTCTGCTACAAATAACTTAACCTCTGTCCTGCAAAATGTCTGCATTGTAAAGATTTCAGTGCAAGTGCTTGCTTCATTGTTTAGTGCATTATCATGTTCGTTATTTTTTATTTTACAGTGAGCAGAACAGCATATAAATTAACACATACAACTCACACACAAGAGATCTTTCATCTACTGAATTCCTAGTTTGTTGATCTCCATTGCTCCAGGGTAAGTGTCAGCCAGTTTTCTTTTGTTCATCCCACTGGAACTGCAAACAGAATCTAAAATAAAAGTGCTATCTATGGTCTTCGGGTAACCCCTAGGTTTTGAAATTCCATAACAACATTGCAGAAGCACTCAGCAGAGCACGAGATTAGAGAATGACCTGCACACTGAGAAGACACTTCAAAGTCTGGCATCAGGCAATTTCACTTTTTTGGTCTTTAAAAATATTGACTGTCTATAAACATTGGCAACCTGGTGTGTATGTCACTGGACTCACAAGCTTCATTTATTTACTTGTTTTTAGGAATTGTAGACATGTTCCCTCTTATTCATGACTAGCTTGGAAATAAGAGCATTCTGCTTAAAAATCTAAATAAAATAGAAATACACTTCTTGTTGAAGGGAAAATCTCTACACTTTCCTTTGGACAGGTTTCCTAACAGAATAGCTCTGAAATGAGAAAACCGGGATCAGATGCTAGTGCAAATACAGCCCACTTTTATAGCTAGGAATTGTACTGAAGAAAGAGGAAATTCAGGATAAATGGATTACTATTTTTCCAAATCCCCCCTGCAGAAAAAAACCAAACCAAAAGTAGCTACAGTGGTTATCATTATTAAACAGAAAAGAACTTATTATGAACTTTTATGGCTGAAATGTAAGGAAGGTGGGTTGTGTCAGTAACATTCCAGAACTCGGTTTCTTCCAGGATGAGGTGCTTTAATGGGACTTTATCATGGAACATTTTTCTCCTCTCTATGCATCTGAAATGCAACTCTGGATCCTGTCCATCCACTGTTGAGCACTCTGTGCATCTTGGGCACAAAAGTTATACACACGTTTATTTGTCTTCAGCTGCAAAAGAGAAACAAAGACACAAAGATGTCAGCACATGGAAAAGAAAGCTTGCAAACTTTAAACTGCAATACTTAACATGGTAATTGGGTCTGAATGTAACATTTTTGAACTACTCCTGTTGAGAGTGATGCCAGCTACATGAAATTTTTTTATCTTGAGATAGCACAGCAGCTCCTTCCTAGCACCTCATCCAGCAGGACTGGAAGTAAGAGCTTAAAAACACCAAGGATTTTTCTTCCACATAAAAATCAAGTAAAGACCAGATATACTTACATCAAAAAATGCCTTTTCACTGGCATGTTTTGGAGCTCCAATTGTTGGAGAAGCAGGAATGACAGTTTCCACTTCTGCAAGGTCTATGTGCCCCTTGCAGCTTGTATCCTCACCAGAGTCATAGTATCGCAGCTGGAACACAAGAGAAAAAAAATAATCCAGATGTGCATTTAGATGGACCTTTCAGATTAATACCCTTTCCCTGGATACAGCCTGGGGGCATTGACTGCAAAGGGTGGGAGGCACAAAGATTACTAGGAGCTGAGGGGGTGGGGGAAGAATATTTTGTCCCCAGAGCTCCAGAGCAGAGAAGCAAATAATCATGGATTGCTCTGGGCAGTGGACACGTGAGGCAGGAAAGCAGAACCATTTCTTCACTGGTAATTACATTAAACTAACACAAAAGCTTTACTTCATCGAGGTGTTGATAGAACACATTCTCTGTATTTCAAGAATTTAAATTGAACAGCAGAAATTTAAGTGCAATTTTAGGTAATTATAAACCACACAGAATGCTCACATTTTCCTATACCGCACAGAGGTTGAATGAAGCCTGTAGGTTTTTTTTCCCCTTGCAAATATACTTTGATATGGATATTAATCACTCTGTAAACTGAGTTTCAACATGCAAACAAGTTCCAAAAAAAGCCCCTGCAACAAAACCCCAACTAATTCCCATAAACGAATTCAAAATAGCAACACAAACTTTCACAGCAAAGGTCAAACAACAGAATTCCAGCTAGGATTGACCTGTGTTTCTCCTGCATCTATCACACTCAGAAGGTTATTTGGTTATACAAAAAATGTAAAAAATATTTTTTATCCTGCAAAATGAACCTTTTCTACATATAAGATACATAGCATATATAAGAATAATAGTTATAAACAGCACATTTGTTGGTATTTACCACACTGATCTCAAAGTATTCAATTAACATTTCAAGAGATGCCTGTCTTTATCTGTATTACATATTTTTAAGCATATTGACTACAATAAATTCATGTTTTTTTAAACAAATGCATACATAAGTGTCAGAAGTTACAATCCTCACTGTGTAGAGTATTTGGCTCAGAATATTTTACTGCCTGATGACCCAACATTATTTGAAGTACATAAAACCATATATTTCTATTGTAGAATTCTGGCATACACTGTAAATTGGACAAAAAGCTTTGACCAACAGATGTACATTTTTGGTGCTCCTTTTTGTACAATGATTAGGTAGAAGACTTATGAATAATTTTGCTACTGAATTGTATATATATATATCTTATATATTTTTAAAATGCTCTGATACATTTTTATAAAATACTCCTATATGTTTTTTAATGAAACATAAGAGACAAAATACTAAAAACCCCTCTGCCCACTCAGAATTCTGTATCAGCTACAAGATACACAAGACAAAGACAGATAGGTCTAGAACGATGCAGTACACATCACATCTCAAAATCATCATTACTAATATTCTTCGTAAGGCCAATCTGTGCAAACCCAGTCAATAAAAAAGGAACAACATAATAATAAAACAGTCTATTATCTGAAAAGGTTTTTACCTGGTGTTTTGTCACATCCAGCACAAACCAGCGAGGTTTCCAACCTTTTAGCAAAGCTCCTCTTTTGTACAGCGTACCTTCAAAAGATCTGAAAGGGACAGAAAATACAGCAGCATGTGATTCCATAATATGGACACTGCTGAGAAATAAAAGCCCCAAAATGATACATACTAAACACTTACTACATACATATAAACACTTATTTTCCTGCAGTAAAACTAGCAGGATTTAAACCAATAGTTTAGCTGTTGGTAACTGTGATACACAGATAAAACATCCTTTAAGTACTTTGGATGCATTAAATGTACAACTACAATTTGCTTGTGCATCCAGTGAAAGGGAAGGGTAAAGGATGCTGGTATGAGATGGAGGCTCCCCCACTGAGACAACTAAATGTTATCAAGTCCAAAAAGAAGGAATAAGGTAGCCACAAAATGTTCCCTGCACATGAAAATTTCATTTCTTCCTCAGGCAGAGACTTTTACCAATCCAATAAAACATTACTAAATACTGTCTGATTATTCAGTTTACCTATTTTCATCATTCTTTGATGTGAAATGATTGTACAGTGTCGTTGTTCTTCTGTCTACTCCATTAGAGGGAGAGATGCTCGAACTCTGCTCCTCACCCAGCCCACTGTCAGGTATTTCCAACAAAGACCTCTTTTGATAGGAATGTAGATTAGGTGACATCATCCCTGAGGAGCCAGAAGGATGTCTCCGGAGCTGAAAGAGAGGGAAATAGAAGCAAAAAGGTAATGCAAAGTGTCTTGCATTGTGAGACAGCCTCAGTGTTGTACTAATAATAAATACATGGTACAACATGTAAGTTGGGAACTAGAGTGAGGCCAAAAAAAAATTTCATCATGCAAGTCAGTGCTGCCTCAGAGAAGAAGCCAGATGGATGGCAATTCCCTGCATTTCTTAGGCAGAAGGGTTCACAAGGTGTGAGAAATCAGCATTTCAGAAAAGCTACATATATTCCAATGACATAACACTGAACAGTGTTTGCCTTGCTTTCTCAGAAGCATTTAAAACTAAACAGACATTTGGATACAATAAATTTCCCTGATTTCCAAGGGAAGGAAGGGGGGAGAGGAAAAACTAAGACTTTCAAGAGTTACTTGTCATTTTAGTAGAATAAACTGGAACAACAGGGATTCTGTATTTGGTCCTAATCTAGCACTCTACAGTAGAGTCTTGAACTGGGAACTCACTCTGCAAAGTTCAGAGGCCAAGCCCTCCAAAAGCAGTATCTAACATTATTCCTGGTGCACAGAGAGAGCAAAGAGGCAGCCTTTGACTTAGAAAGTATCTATATTGTCAGCTTTTCTTGTTACTCTGGTCAGAAATTGGAAACACAAGCATGAATATTTCTTATCTCTACTTAGAAACTGTAACTCCATTTAGCCATGGAAATAGCTTTACTTATCTCTGAGAATCTGTGAGATCCTTTTGGCTAATTTCAGGAACTGAGCTTTTTTAGTACCTCAAGAATCTTTTAAATACATAAAATCATACAGTTGTGCATTAGCAAAATGCTCATTTTATCTGTAGGCCTTAAACTACTCTGGAAAAGCAACTAGATAAACAGCACAAGTAAAAATACATTTTTCAACATGAAGAAATAAAAAGGCAATATCATGGGTTAGAACAACATATTCAGGTTTTCAAAAGCAGTATTTTACTCCAAGAAAGACAGTGATTTTGTCAGTGCCTCAGGTAGCCTATATAACAAAAATGGAATTATTCTATTGGACAAGCTCTTTTCTACTTACATTGTCTTGTCTGGTGTCATCCTTTAGATTCATTTTGACCCTTTCCCACAAAAGCTGCCACCTCTCTGGGCTCTGATTTAATTTACTTTCCAACCTTTCGATTTCCTGAAACAAGTAACAAGGTTTTCCTTAAAAATAAACATTTGTAACTGATCACTCCCTGGCAATCATTTTTATACAACCATTCTCTAGTCAATGTTTTCACCCAGTGAAGTTCAAACCCCTCTGTCACATGAACTATAATCTGAGATCCATCAGAATCAGGAGTCAAAGGCACCCAAGGACAGCATCACTGTTCTTCCTGCATGTCCCAGGTTGGAGGAGCCACCAGGCTTTCAATTCCCCCCCAGTTCTCCTGAACACACAAAAATTCAACACCCACTGCCATAACAGAAAACAACACTGATAAGGACAGGCTGTATTTTATGAAAATATTTACAAAGAACAAATTCTGTGCTGCGACACCAACATTGGACATTGCCAATATTAACATTTACCCTGGTTTGTAAAATGTGATACAAAGCTGTAATAAAAGAAGGAAATGAAACAGAAAGATTTATTCAATTTGGATGCCAAACTGTAACAACATGTTCTTGTTGTGGAACTTGGGAATATGACCTATGTTGATAACCTCCAGTTAGGGTTATTTCCTGTTAATAAGACAGTGCAAAGTTAAGTAAAAGGAGGCAATTTTATGAGTTTATGTTTACTTGTGAACACTCATTGATACATTTGCCAGGACTTAGAAGTGTGGTCTATATTCCTTGCCATGCTTCCCTTCTCCATTTTTACTTTCAACAACTATAAAATGTTATGAAAATCTTCTTATTAATTAAATAAAATTAAAGCCTCAGTTTTGCAAATTCAATTAAGAATTAATGATGGAATAAAAAATTGCCACATAGGCTTCTCATGCTATATAGAACCCAATTAAACACTTAAGACATTTATTTTTGAAGTAGAGAAAGTAAGTCTCTACTTATTTAATAATTAAAGTAAATTTCATATTGTCCAATTCCTATTGGTCTTTGAATTGAAAAATTTTTCAGGAAATTGCTATTAACTGAAAGATAGAAAATTATTATACTTTTCAAGTAAGAAAACATTTTGGTCCAGAAATCAACCTCTGAATTAAATTTTGAACTCTTAGGTGAAAATAAACAGGAACAAAATATTTCTATTAACTTTTCCTTGTTGAAGGTAGATTAGAAAACTCCAAAGTGAAACTATTCTATAAAATATAAGAAATGTGGCTTAACAGCAAAAATCAAACCAGTAGCTTTAAATACTGAAGGTAGCTGAAAGCCCCATATAACTTCTTTCTGCTAAGAAATAAAACCAGAATACTTTTGTTTGGAGTATCTTCAGGTAGATAAAAAAATAAGGAATGATGAAGACAAGCCAGACTAAAGCCTTCTCTAGATTACTTGTTTGTCTTTGAAAGTGCTGAATGGAGAACACTTCTGGAGGTATAAAACTGAATCAATTTACTTTTTACAGTAAAATCCTTTCCAAATTGCTGCAAAAGGATATAAGCCCTTGATTGCTCTAAATTAATCAGTTTAATCTGATCATTCTCTTTCTGCCCTAGTCTTGACTTCTGAGTATGAGTCCTTCTCTGCAGAATCTGGAAGTAACTGAAACTTGTTGCTTAGCAACTGGGTCACATTCCTTCTTTTTTGGCTCCAAAGTGAGCAGTGCTTCCAGAATTTAAAATGAAAAACTTTCATGAAAAACTTTCAACAATGTCCTGTATATAACTTGAAAAGTTAGGACTAAATTCTCCTTTAATACACCCCATGAAAAAAAACATGCATGGCAATAAATCACTAAGATTTACTCTTGCCTCTTCAGTTTTAAATTTTACAGAAAGCATCAGATTTTTTTTTCCTTTCCATGTGTGGAATGGACTCTGAGTAGATGCATTTCCTTGAAAGAAAAAAAAAAAAACCAAAATCTTTAAATTCCTCTCTCTGGTTCATCTCCTGTTGTCCAGGAGCAGAAATATATATATATAAATAAATATATATAAAAGAAAGGTAGTAACAAATTCAGTTATGAGAATATAAATTTCCTGCAATTAATAACATCTACTAATAACAATTAATAACAATTAGAATTACTGTGCTTTCCAGAAGATCTGCTAAATAACCTGTTTTGGAATATTTGAGTGGTAGAGAGAGGAGTTACATTTGCAGCAGCTCCAGAAGTTTGGAGACTGATCCACAAAGGTCCATTGCTCACCATTCTTACAAGTACCAGAATGTGATCCACTCTTAAAAGAAGAGCATCACATTCTACCAGGAAAATTCTGAATTAAGGCACTCAATAACTTCTCAGTTTCAGCTTTACATACTGAAGTGCACTATATCTAGTTTTCAATTGAAAAAATATCTTTAGAACAAACAAATTTGGGCTTATCATTATAAACTAAGCAAGAATCAATCTTCCTCAGTAATTTATGATGCTAAATATGGTCTCAGTTGAAACATTTTTTGGATACCAACACATTCTCAGTGGATTTATGATTAAAGAGAGGTCTTTCTCCTACATCAGCAATAGCCCTAAATTAACAACTTGTTTTAAAAGAACATTCACTTTGCTTTTTAAACTTAGAAGAATATTTTTGTAACCTTTATACAACCTCTCCAAAGTCTTCCAAATGTTCTCTCCATTGCTCTCTTTTATTACTATAATCTAATTCACAAATAACATTTAAACTCTATAAAACCTGACCCGCATATCTTTAGCCTATAATATGGCTAATTTCCCTGTTATATGGCAGTTTCTCACAGCTGTGGATATGGATAGTCTGGCATCCACCCCGGGAAGAAATGCAGGAGAACATTGCTGTATTCCTGATGTGCTCCTGGCCTCTGGTTACCTGATATAAAAACTCTCTGTGCTTTGCTGAAGAATCCCTGAAATGACTCCTGCTGACAGGCTGCTCTTCCTTTGCTTCTGGGAAATTAGGAACTCTCAGAAGTTCTCATTGTCTTATTTTCAGTTAAGGTGGGGGTGTGGTTTACATGATATTCTCTTTATTTATTTTTATTGGGCATTTAAATCAATCAATCAGGATGGGAAGGAGCAGACCAAAAGGAATTTGAGGAATGTGTCAGAATAAAACTAACTCTCTATCAAAATCTTCAAGTACTCACATCCATTCAGAAGTTTCCTGCATTAAGATTTGCAAAAAATCATCTTTGATTTAGGAGAATTGGGGGCCTACACCATATCCCAATTTTCCAAGTGTTGCAATAGTGGGCTCCATAATCCCAGCTTTAAAGGAAGGGAAAGTCTGCAAAGAGTTTTCAAAATGAAACACTGCACACAGGGATTTGTATCTGGCCATAGAAGTGGCTCAAAACAACGGAAGTGAAGAATGCCCTTGTCATTTTCCTGCACTATCAATTATGATGATAACCAAATGTGAGGCTGTTAATTAATTATAATCAACAAGCATCTTCATCTTTAAGAGAAGACAGATGTTAAACCACTCTAAATAACTACAACAATGATGATAATGGGATCATTTTTCATCTTCTAATGAAGAAAGGACTAAACCTCAGCAGCCTAAGTGAGCACAAACAAGAAAAAGCCAAAATCAAGCATCTATTTCAAGTACCAAAATATTTTGAAGAATCTAAATTTATCAGTTTGGTTCTAGTAAACATGAATAAACTAAGTGTAATCATGGAAAGCTTATTTGACAAATGCGGGCCAAGATGTTCAATTTTTGTTTGTGTATCTGCTTCCCAACTGTCAAAATTAACAAGCTTCAGATTCTGTTTTCTGATCTGTCCAAGAATCTGGGTCATTATTTTACCACACACCTACTTTAAAATGAGGAGAAAGAGGTCAAGAAAACAAGATTCACCATTTGCCCAAATGAAAATGATCTGTTCCGGCATTTCCTACAAAAGGCAACTGAAAATTTTATTTATTCTTTAAAACAGACAGTGCAAAAATGAATCCGTGAGTAGCTATTGACTAAAACATCAGCTTTGCAGGAAGTCTGATTGATTCCCAGAACCAGCATCCCATCTCCAGATCCCCCAGTCAGTCTTACTAAGAACCTGTTCTGACATCTATCATGATCCTTTTAATAACAGTACATCTGTAAGGCAATAACTTAAATATGAATTTCCTGAGCACAGGAGGACTTGTTGTTCTGTGCAGCTCAAGTACTCACATTTAAAAGGCTGGTGATGGCATCAGGCTGTATTTTTTTTACATCATCATAACATGGCCACACTATTTTCCTCTTAGTCTGAGAGACTGAACCATCTGTTTGGTCATTTTCTTCTGAAACACTGCATTTTGCAGGTACCATGGTCCAATCATAGGAAGGACCTGTAGCCAGAATCTCTTCTACATAGTAATCCCACTTTTTGAGGCTGGACATATTTACATTTGGCTTCAGTGCCTATTTGAAACAAAGTGTTATTATAATGACATGAAGGAAGTCTTTCAATTGAAGATTTACAACACAATACCTGTAATTTCCAGATTATTTTAAATTGAATTCTACAATGGTGAGTGTACTGTGAATTTTCTAAAATTATTCAAGACACAGCCAAGTCTAAGGGACAGACCTGATCATATAAGACAGAGATGTAGATAATGTGATTCAATCAGATTGTTATGAAATGTATCCCATTATTACTCTAAACTCAGTTCCCCTTTAAAGACAATTTTAATAATAATCCATACAACTTAATGAAATCAAACAGGGAACCTCATTTAGTTCACCAGGATGCATGAATACATATTCCAGAATTTGGCCCTTTAAATTACATTTCCATGACTTTCAGATACTGTTCCAATCAATCAGATAGGGTAAATTTTGTCCACCAAATACTTAATTCAGTTCAGAACAATTAAGATACCAAAATGTACTCAAGGAATCACTCAGAGTAACAAGCCACCTGTATTTTAAGAAAGATCATACCTCAATTTCAGCAGGGGCATAGAGGTAATTGAAGAAAATGGGGCTCCTTTTGTGCATCTTTTCAATACATTCCCAAATACAAATTCCTTTCTTGGCATGTTTATCTCCTTTATCTTCAAACAATGTCCCTGGGGAAAAAAAAGAGCAGCAAAAAGATGGCTTTATGATAGTGTTCAACAAATGCTAAAGCACAGTCCGAAGGAATTTCACAGATTGAAAGTATAGCATAGTCTACTATCAAATGCCACTGCAACAGGAAATAAATAAAGAAGATCAATAATAGAAAATAACATTTTTTTGGAATAAAATGGTTGCTCAACTCTAATCTTCCCTGCAGCTACAACAGTTTTGAAGAAAAGCATTAAAAGTGATCAGATGCCATGAGAAGCAGCCCACAAAGCAGAGAAATTCAGAGCATGTTTTAGTGGACAAGTCCCAAGAACAGCCTCAGCTGTAGCCTCAGTGAGGTGGCTCTGAGGGGAGCTAGGGCCTTGGAACCAGCAAGGTTACACATGACAGATGGAGTAAAACAGAAAATATAAAAAGAGAAACACTGACGATAATGCAAGAGGAAGTGGGAGGTAATCGATGGAAAGGCTTTTCTTTCTTGAAACTTCATGCACTCTCTGATGACTCACAGAAACTTTGTTTCTTTTAAAAGAAGGTATTTAGTGGGGAAAGAGGAACTACCACTGCAAAAATTGCTAAAAACCCTGAGGCATGGCACTAATTTCTTCCACTTTCTCTTAGGGCCATCAAAGGCATGGCTCAGGAATCACAGGTGCAGAAAGTACTACATGGTCTTCACCTTCATTTTGCTTTCTAGATCTGAAATGTAATTCATTATGTGGTCACCATTCAGCCACTGGACCATCTCAACCCAGGCAAATTTTTGTAGACCAAATATTGAGGGGAAAAATATCAACAACTACAAAAGCAATATGCAATACACAAAGATCACACATACCATGTTCTAGTCTTTCATAATCTGAATCCAGAAGAAATGTTTTAAATCGATTTGATATGTGATGAAAAGCCAGAAACTTCAGATAATATTGATTGAACTCAAACTCTGTCGGGTATTGGTTATGAATCTAAAAAACAAATTAAAAAAAGAAAAGAAAGAAAAAAGTGGATATTGAGGTAAAATACAAATAGATATGTAAGAAATAATAAAGTGAAATGACAGAAAACAATTCCCCCATGAATGCTGAAAACAAATTGCAAGCGTCACAAAAATCCTTCTAACATTTTGCCCTAGAATATTTTTTGGCTAAATAAATTAATGTATTGCTTATGCTGCAAAAACATCTCAGAGCAGATAGAGTGAACTGTGTAATAAGCAGTATTAAACTCTGCACAAACCCCAAGATTCTTCCAGGAAATCCAACTGGATATAAATCTGCTATGGTAATTCTTGAGTGACCATGTAACTTCACAGGTAAAGATGCTACTCCTGGATGTGGCTGGAATTCAAATTTAACTGAAAGGTTTCATATTGGATTTCTAGCTATTGCTCAGAACCCCACAAGGCAGGCAAGGACAGAGACAATGCTGCAAACGACATTCCATCTACCACTCCTGAAACAGCCAATTTATCAAGTACTTACTAGTCTACATATATTTCTTCCTTTTCAAAATACTAGAAAATATTAGAGTACCAAAAAAAAAAAAAAAAAACCCCACACTGAGGAGGTGTCTTGCCATTATTCCTTTAAAACAGTAAAACCCATGTAATTCCTTAAATTGTTACCCTCAATTAGGCTGTGGGTCTGTCTAATTCAGTGAATGTCTCCAACATGAGCTAGGAGCTGATATTTACTTCAGAAAACTACAAGATTATCAGAGTACAGCATTGTGAAATGGCTGGTTCTTCACAGACACTTCTCTTTAACACTATCATAAAGAGTCTGGAGTAAGATTTTAGGCATGAAGTTTAATATTCATGGCAAAAAATTTAGCATTAGTTACTGATATTTATACTTGATATCCATATAAAATCAAAGATTCAAAAATTCTTGATGAGACATTGGAGAAATTTCATGTATTAATTTAAAATTTACTCTTCAAATAAATTTATGACTCACAATCTTTATTTTCAGAATAAACATGGCAATTAACCGAAAATTTGTAATTGCAGTGGAAATAAGTACAGCTTGCAACTGAAAAAGAAACTCCTGACTGAGTTTCACATTTGAAATAAGTTTCACTGTGCTTTGTCTAGCTCCACATCAAACCTGTAATATACCTTTAGTTCTGCAATCTACTTGTGCCTTGTCTTTTGCATTCCCACCACTCATTTTCTTGTTCCATATTTTCTCTCTAATCTCTTACCACTTTCTCTTTTGTCAGTCACTCAATGGGTTTTTTTTCAGTACTGCTTTTATTAAATCAGTAACTGAACTGTTACTAAGATTACTCAAAGCTCCTTACATTTAGATTTCCATATAGACCAGCTAAATAAAGGGGGAAAAAAGTCCCCCTAAAAAAGTTAGCAAGGAGAGGCTTTCTACTAAACAAACAACAGTGACAGGAAAATCCCTTGAAAGAACCTATAAACACCCACACTGCCTTTCAGTCAGAGAATTTGTTGTTATTATAACTCAATATTATCTTGGGGCTGGGAATTTAAAGTGCTAAGATACTTCAAGACATGTCAGTTCAATGTACCCACTCTTATTTAATCCCCATTTTTCCCCTGATACAAATACTACATTCCTGAATTGATCTGTAAGAATAAAGCTAAGCAATTTTTTTTCTATAATAAATTCAGGGCTTCAATTTTATAGACAAGTTATATATTTAGCTCTGTTTATAAAGAAGAGGTTTTTTTTCCATATCTTCTTTAGTACATATTTTCTCCTTGTGTTAGGAGAAGGGTTTTTTTTTAATATACTGTAAGAAGGAAAGGCAACATTCTGTTATTTGACATGAAATATATACAGGGTCTTAACTTCTACTTATGGTCCAACAATTATTTTGATACATGTAGAGAGTTACAAGAGCAAGCTGCTGATAAAATCCTGTCATGGACCTAAATGTTGTGGGTGATTCCTTTTCTGAGATTTCTGGATGCAGAAGTATTGTAATAACTATAAGTTATTAGATTATAATTTATTTCTAAAGAGAAAACAACTATAAAACATTTCTCTTATAGATGTAAACAATGTTGAAATTGTTGTTGTCTTAATCTCCATAATATGTGAACATTTAAAACCTGATTAAACCTGTATGTGTGTCTAATATTATGATTAAAGAAACTCAGCATTTTGGAGTTCTTTTTAAAATTACCATGTTCCCACTGAAGTATCTTCTAAACTTACTAAATAATCTTATAGATCTATCAGCCTTCATTAGTTTTCTAATTCCATTATATATCCATTTTTACTTAGTATGAAGGAGGAATATAGCACTCCAAAAGTCCTGTGCTGGTTATGGCTACGAGGCTACTCCTGCAAAGCCTGGAATAACTGAGCGTATCTCCCATGGGAGCAGCACTCACCTCCTCTTGCACAGGGCACTGTGACAGAGCTCCTCACTGAGCTTTAAAAGAAGTCAGCTCTTGAAAATCATCCTGTTTTAATTATATTTAATAAATTACCAAATAGATTCAGAAGAAAAATAAGAAAAGCTTCCTCACTGACATCACTTGCATAAACTCAGTCTCCTTAGAAGCAGGGAAAGTATCTGCCAGATGCTGCTATTGTGAAAGACTGATTTTGCATTAATAATTCAGCTGACACCTGGAGATATTGGCATAAACAATGACTTTTTATAAGATGATGCAGTTCTAATTTAGGAATCACTGCTTCATTTGTTTTCTCTGTATCTTTAGTTTAACCCATGACATTTAATGCATGTACTGGCTATCATAATTTTCTTACTTCACCTAGAATATGGATTCTAAAGGTTAAAAATACTTTGAAAGGACCAAATATTTGCTTCTAGTTAATGGGGAATTTTTAAAAACTGATCATAATATATTACACTTCAGGGTCAAGTTGCAATCTAATTGGATTCTGTAGTTGTGTAACAATTTGAACGGAAACCCATGAAACTTCACAAAAATTTTCAAGTACAGATGTTGAGAAAACTTATTTTTTACAGTAAATTCATACAAAATTTCAACCCATAATTTGACTCCAAAATCAATTTCCCTAAACTACAACCACACTGTTTGAATTTGGTAACTCAACACTATGCCATCATCACGAGTTAGAAGAATAATCTAACTCTAGTTCTAGAAAAGTTATTCAGAATTGCATTCTCTGTGGGATTGTAGGTCATTTAGCTTACAGACAAGTCTGTATTATCTATATTAGACTGATTATGCTTCCCATGCTCTGTCTTGGGTGAAGATAAGACTGGGTAAAACAATTCTAACCCCTACACAGCCCTCTCTTCCTTCATAAGTTACTGTCTCCTTCAGATTGTCAAGCTGAACTGCTTTTTATGGTCTTTCCTACCAAATTTTCCCCAACATTTTGGCTGGGAAAAGCAGGCAGGCTTCCTGAGCTAAGAGACTGGAAGGGTGCTATCTCCAGCAGAGCAGCAGTGAAGAGCTCCTGATGGGGAGCAGGAGGGACTCATCCTGCTGGCACAGCTGCACCCAGGGCATGTGCACACAGCTGAAACTCACAAAGCAGAAATTACACCTCTCTCTGTGCCATGTATCTGCTATAACCTGTATATATCATAAGACAAAGTCAGATACCTGCTGAGTGACACACACCAAAGCTGCCACCTGAGGTGAATTACAAAGGTAATGTTGTTGTATTTCCTTGACACATTCACACGTGTGCAGCCTGAGGCAAAATTGTACCCGATAGTTGCCAACAGAAGGGATTTATCCCACTTTGCATTTCATTCTAACTTTTAAAGGTGGGACGATTTTAATTCACTATTTCATGTTCTTAGTACTGCAGATTTTGTTAAACATAACAAAGAAAACCCAAGAATTCTGCCACAAAGAAAACATGGTTCATTCTACATCATGACAATAAACCCCAAACCTCGAATTTAATTTTTAACTTTCTTCTGGATAACCCATTTGTTTCCAAAATTTGTGTCATCTCTGAACCACTTGAGAAAGAAATATTGCATGGGCATGTGTGTATAATTTCCTTGTAATGACAACTTTCTAAGATTTATTACAGCAAAACTGAAGCAAAGTGTTTCCAGGGGCAGAAACAGGATGTAGGCTATGTCTACATTAGCAAGTAATCAGAAGCAACCCAGAGTAGATAGACAGACTGAAGCAGCTGCTGCTGAGGTCCCTGAATCCATACTACACATCTGTGGTTTTACCTGGACTAGATTTAGTCCAGTTGAGTGGATGGCTCCACTTTACATTGATGACCCCAATGGTTTCAAGCTACGTGACAAATCATTGGTGCAAGTTTAAATTCTTCCCCAAAAAATCTAGTACACATGCACCAGACCAGCATCAAGAAATAGTAAGGGGAGGTGCTGGAAGGATTAACTTCAAATTTATACTACTGCCTACAATCAGAGGTAGTCTTTCCTCCATTCTGCTAATGGATGCTGTTATCCAATCAGTCAGTTTAAGCTTAGAGAGAACACAGCACCATGAACAAGACAAATTAATTTACAGAATTGAATGAACCACCAGGTAGATGGGTTTCAGTCATAGAGCACATGGCAATTTTGTCCTGTTGTAGCCATTGCAATCAAAAATATGGTATTTTTTCTGCTTCAGAAAAGGAGCAATAACCCTAACCCTAAGCCTTTTTTTAAGAAAAAGTGTGACATTTGGGCAGATTAGCTTATTTGAATGAAAAATGCAGTACTGATTCTCTTTAGAGAAATCTCCCAATTTCAAATAAAAAACGACCTTATGACCACAACCACTGGAAAATGGATGAAATGGAAGATGTGACAAATATTTCTAATATTTGTCTAATAAAATTTTCATAAGGGGAATGCTGTAGGAATCAATGCAAATCCCAAGAATATGATTTATTAACTTCTGAGACAGCAATAACGATGGCTGTTGGTGTTTAACACTGGGACACAAACAAAGCTGGGGATTTTTTCCATCAAAAGTTTTTCAGTCATCTTCTTACAAGCTCATTCATTATCAGTCTCACATAGATATAACTGAAGATTGCTTTCCATTGGTTTAGCAAGTTATTTAATTTGTGGAGTTTTCCTCAGGTAGCAGAATAAGACTACTCACAGACTCCTCTTTCAAGCAAGTATTCACTATGAATGTGTGTTGCCAGTAAAAAGGCTGGTGCTTTAGCAGTTATTTCTGTGATACACAGTCATCCATACATTTTAAAACAGGTTAGAAAAGAAACTTTATCAGCTTTTTCAGTGAGAAAAATCAGAAAACCGGGAAAAGAAGGACACATGTACAAGAGGAACTATGCAAGAGCCCCTCTCATGTTTGCATACACAGAATCTCTGCAAAGAATTCACAATTAATGGTTTGAGATGAAAGAAAAACTTCAGAATTAACACAAAATGAGTATAATCTTTTTAACCTAATTTCTTCCAACACAACACAATTGTTGGTGTCTATCTTCTTCTGAACAAGTACTAGACATAAAAATCAGAACATCTCAGAACCCCTGGTTTACAGATGTTATTGCTTCCAGAATTGGTGCAGTACAAGGCCTCTTCAAGGCTCATCATCAGGCAAAAGGAATTAAAAACTGGCTAGTCAAGGTACTAGAAATCAGTCCCTTCTTCCTTCTGAATAAAGGACTCAAAAACCCTTTAGTCACAGCCTAAAAATCTAATCAAAACCTCTCCATAAATGACCTGAATAGAGCAGTGCTACCAAACATCCTGCTGAATCTGCTTTGGCAGACAACCATTCCAGCTCTTCTTGAGGTGAAATCAATCCACTTCATTAAAATCTAGGGAATGGTGTTACTAGTCTTCTCCCAAACCTGGATCTATAACATCTGAAATGTTGGAATGTACACATTTCTTCATGAAACCTCCTTGCAAATGGAACTGAGAGACTGGCTTACCTGATGCACACAGTCTAAGAACTGTAAGAAAACAGGAGCAAATCCACTGCCCTGACAATTGAGGGTCAGATTACTGCGCTGACTGAATTTATGACCAAAAGAGAGCCATTCTTTCTCCACCAGCATCCGGAACCCTTCCAGTGTCCTGTAGAAGGGATCACTGAGTAACTGCACCAGAGATACCACCTAGATCAAGGACAGGATATTCTGTGTTACAAGTGACAGAAGTTAGGAGATACCTTTAGCAAACGAACATATGCATTCAGTAATCTTCAAGAAAACAAAAGCTTTTGTGTAAACTCAATGACAAGTACTTTATCACATATATTATGTATTTTTATGAAACAAAAAATAATATTCCCCATGAAAAAGCTTCAATTACTTTGAGAATTTATGGTATCTGTAGAAGTAAAACCTAAGCAGCTACAGATCTGGGAGGTGATTACAATGCTTATTACATATAAATTATGTTTGAAATAAAATCCCTTTTATAACAAACATTTAAAAGATAGTATCTGCTACCTCAGCAAAAAAAAAAAAAGCATTAAATAATTGGTCCTGAGGGTGACTTCAGAGTTTTTCCCCAGCCAACTGCTGGGTTTTTTTCATATGCAGCATCTCAGAAGACTTTAAAATGCAGCACAGCCTTCTTGCACTCCCCTCTCTTCCTTGTTTGGCAATGATTCCAATAATTTTGGTCACATTCTTTTGTGTGCTTGTTTACCTAGTATTATGATTCTGGCTGCACGTGAAGGTTTTATTTACTAGAATTAGGGATATTTGTGTTCTCTTCTGAATTATGAAGCAGCAGCATGGACACAATACATCTATTAAATCAGGCAAGAGATCTTGATTCACTTAATTTATAGTTTGAGGTGATCTGTCCATGCAGCAGGTGTTACAGGCACTTTGGCACAAATTCAGTTTTCTCCCTGTGTGGTCTCCTACCATTACTTATGAAAACTGAACAGAAGAGAATAAATTTCTCCTGTGTTTAAAATGAACAATGTTTAAAATGATAAATGAACAGTTGTGGCAACTTTTAGCTTTCATTCTTACACATGGTCAGGTGCAGGAATGCAGATTTTATATCTAAGCCTTAAAACTGTTAAGACCATCAGGACCTTTGGTATGAATTAATTTTAAGGAACCATGTAATGAAAGAAATTGCAAATGAATGCAAGGATTCATGCATTCTGGTTTCTTCTCTGCTGCCACAACATAAAGTTATCAGTATCACACCAAATTATCTGTCACTTGTGTAAAAAAAGTATTGCCTGGTGTTTCTTCCTAATATTTAACTATTTCAAGGTTTTTAAAGCAGCTTACTTGAGCAGTAATATCCCAGCCATCTTCCAAACAAACTAGAACAGAAGAACCATTTTCCAGGAGTTCAGAGATGATCACACCCAGTTGCAATATCCTGTGAAGCTATAAAATATTGCAAATAAGTAACACACTCTAGATAAATCTTTAAATAATATCAATAAATAGAATATTTTCATAATTAAAAATGTATTCCTGGATCTACATATAGCACAGAGAAATACATCGATGCAACTGATTAGGCAACAATAAAATGTAACAGTCTAAGGATTTCCATCTGAACTACAACAAAACTAAGGGAAGTTTTGAAGACAGGAACTTAAAGCCAATGAGCACAGTAATAAATAGCTGTCATAAAAAGGAGAATGGGAACAACACAGTTGACAGATTTACTGGAGAGAAATTCCATCCTGGACTTTACACTAAAATAATTTCCTGTGAAATGTTACAATTCCACAAAGTCACTAAGTACTTTGATGGGAGAACCCATGCAAGATATTTACAAGCTAGTATTACTAATATTCAGTCCCATGGAAGTTGGAAATTAATCTATTGAACAATAATAACAAAACCAGAGAAACAGTTTAGATAGCTGGGCAGACATAGAATAAAATATATGAAACGAGGACACTTTATTTGCACTTTAATACTCATTACACAGTGATGCTAAAATAAGGAGGATAAAGTTTAGGTGAATCTGGGAAATTTTATCTTACTATGAGACTTCACATCATTATTACTAAAAAGAAAAATCTATATGATGATTTTACCATTTTTGTATACTATGACAGCACTCTTGGTAAAGAACATAATAGGTAATACATATACAATTCAGTTTTTTACAGCAGAGTGAAACTGTTCTTTGTGCAGCACTGAATATAATCCAACCAATAGTAGCAATAGGAAAGATGAAAGCCTGAAAGAAGGAAGAAAACAGTACAGGAAAACAAACAAAAGATGGTAAGAATCATCTAAGATCATTTATGCAAGGAAAAAAAGTAAGTTCAGAAAGTACAAAAGACACAGTAAAGAGAGAAGAAAATAAAATCGAAGAAAATAAGAGGAAAAGAGATCAACCAAACAATAGCTAAACCCTCAAAAATTCATCCTTATTTATGGCAGCCTGCTTTCTTCCTCTTAAAAAAAATGATGAATTTTGCTATGGAAATTGTGATAGAAAAACCTTGACTCCTCTAAGCATTCATACAGCCATTATTTAGGAAAAAACCCAACCTAAACAAACAGATTTTCCTGAAATTTTTATAGGAAAAGACTGAAAAGTGAACCACTTTTAAAACCGAGCTTGTTTATTCTTCTATGCTTTCTTCAGCAGTGGAATAGAAAAAAGGCTGGTTTTCCCCATCTTTAAAGAGGAAACTGATATGTAATCTGCTTTTACAGATTCACTGCTAAAAATGCAAACCACTATTTCTGTAATCTGTGTTCAAAAGAGAGGGCAGTGTTTCATTTTTCTTCTATGCATTCACATTCTTTAAAGAGAGTCCATACAGTATTAAAATCAGTAATGTTAAACTTCTATTGCCCAGAAGAGGAAAAGCATAATACAGTGAAAATATTTCTGAGATGACAGATCTATGCTCTTTCACGGGAATAGCAGAAAACATGCCAAATCAGTCATAAATTAACTTTATCAGTCATAAATTAGCTTTATCACATAAGTCAGATATGACATGATTTAAACCACAGAAATGTGGTTTAAATGTAATAAAGCTAGTGTGTGATATTATGCCCTAGCCCTCAGCAGTGTGATGCACTCAAAGCAAAGCATGATCCCCTGAAATATGCCAAAAGAGAGTAACACCAGTGGTACCTGCCCTTGATCCCTGGGCTGCTACAGGGCACGTGGTTATTTCATCAATCCAATGATGAAATGACATCCAGTTAATTTATCTGCACTTACAAACTTGCTCAACCACTCTGTGATGGAAAATGTTCACATGATGAGGAAGTCAAGTCTTTTCCATGCTCTCCCAGCTTCTCCCCTTCCTGAAAACCTTGGTGGCCAGACCCAGCCATGAGCAGCTCCTGCTCTCACCTCAGGGTAGAAGTTAAGCCACTCCTTGCAGCCCATTTCAACCAGGAGTGCATTTTCTGGTGTGTAATAACTGACATTTCTCATGAGTATTTCCTCCTTAAGAAATCAGCGTAAGTTGTTATTCTGCTTTCTGTGATTAACTGCATTTGAGAAAAGTATATTCTGCAGTGGATTCCAAACATAACAAGTAGCTGTTAAAAACCAGTCATTGTAATTAAAGTGGTTTTAGATTTACAAAGAGCTGGTTTCCCACATCCTTCTTAATTTGAGACTTGCAAAGTTTGCTCCAGCCTTGCCTTTGTTTGGTTAATATTTATGTAAAGGAATATGAAATAGGGAAAAAAAAGTAGAGATTCAGAGAGAAGAGAGTAACACACATAGAATCCTCTCTTCCCCATATCCTACAACAGATGTTTGCTTGTTATTTAACTTGTGCATATCAAAATCCATGGCGGGAACACATGGGAAGAGTCAAATATTTGGTTTAAAATCAAAAAGCTCATTTATCGTTCCACACTTTTTCTGATTTTTAAAATATATAAAATAAGAAAAATAATTTAAAACCATGACCGTAAATTTATGTAGACAGAAAACCCAGTCATCTCTCCTAGTGTGTGTGTTCCACGTTATAAATTTTGTTATGAAAATGCCTCCCGTATTTATAAATGTTATGATGGCATTAAAATAACAGTGATGCTTGAGTAATGCCAGCAGAGATAGCATGCAAAGTGCTCACAATGAGCAAGGAAGAACAGCTGGTTAGAACACAATAGTCCTCTGTCACAAGAGCTTGGTATTTATTTTGTGTGAGCAGTACTGCATATAGATTATCAGAAGTACCTGTCAGATTAATTACCTGTGGGAACCATTCTGACTCCCCAAGTGCTTTGAGGAATGTTGCCTCAGAATCAGTAGGAATAGTGCTGGGAACACAAGCTCTCATCAGCTTTTTAAAGCTCGCCTTTGTCTGTCGGATGTCACTGAATTCAACAGGAACAAATTCACAATTCAAAGCAAAATCAAGTTTGAACCCCTGTATGAAAAGGACAACAGCAGATGTAATTTAAAAGGGAAGCATATTTTTCACTGACAGTCTCCTTAAATCCCAAAGTCTTGCCTGCTTTATTGCTAAGTAATTAATTTCTCATGAAAAATGAGTGTAGTTAAACACCTGCCCAGGATAATAAAAAATATAATAAAAATCCTTACAAAATGAGCCACAATAAAGCACCCAACTATACTCCTGACAGCAGAATGTACAGCACAGCAGTCATATTTTCAATAATAATTAGAATTATTCTACCAGTAATAGTGGTGAAAAGTCAAAGTCGAGTGACAATCTCTTCAGTTCTTTATAGACAACACAGTGTATTTCCTGTAACATTTTTAAAGTTAATCACCAATAAACAAACAAAAATATCTGTATGGATGATCTATGAACAGTGCAGGACTCATTTTGGGAGTTCAAAAAAGCAGAAAAAAGTAACCCCCACACCCAAAAAGAAGCAACATAACAGCAAACCAGCTGAGTCAGTTAAACAATCACAGGACATTGAGGGAGTTGATTGTCTGAAGTACCTCGTTCAGCCCAGAGCAGCATCTGGATGGTTTTTTTAGCAGAATTCCTCATGTTTTATTAACTTACTGCATTTAGCAATAAGAGAGGAAGACTGAATTAAGAGAACAAGTTAGCTGACTGAGAAAAACCCCACCAAAACCCAATGGATTACGATGAAAAGGGTAACATGGAGAACATTATTAGGAAAAACAATTCTCATGTATGAAGCATCACTGAAGATGTTCATGCCAAACTTTCTGAGTTTTCTTCAGAAATTGCTTTCATTGAATTAAACTTGGTGTGCAAATAATCTTCATTAAGCTCCTTCATAGAATGCCAAATGAAAGTGCAGGAAAGTGAAAGCCTGGTTTTAATTCTGTTTATATTTTGGCATGGTTCAAGAATAAATTCAATAACTCAACAATGGTAAGTTGTAATAATGCATGACAAAAGCAACTGAGGAAAGCAGCACCATTTCTTTAAAAAGTTGTATATTTTCATTTTCCTCATCCATTTATTTAAGGTAATATTTAGCAGAATAAAGCAGTAGTTTCTGCTACACAGCTGTAGATGCATGACTGAACTCTTCAGTTATCATTCATTAAGAAACCAAACAAACAGAAACAGTCATTACTAGTAGAATATAGTAATTTAATTCTATGTAATTGATGCATTATTCTAGTACAGCATGTTTCCTCCACCTCCTGACAGAAGGGAATTTCAGAAAAAAATTAATAGTGATGTATTTTCCTACTATCAATAATGGACTTTGGACCTTTTGTATTTCAAAAGATACATTAGTATTTTATGTATGTTCACATTTTGAATAAGAAGGTAGAAAAAACCCTGGTTTTTTCATCTTTGAATGAAGAGATTAAAAATGTATCTGAAAATATTTTCAAAAAACAAGTAAAACTACTAAGGATTAGAGGATACCTGTTTTTCAAACAATTGTATCTAAAACATTAAAATCTATCAAATAATATGTACAAAACTGTAGACATCATTGTCCTCTTCAAGAAATCAAATCAGGAGTTCTGGGTTGGCCTTATTCTCATCAATTTGGCTTTATGTGAGTTTAGTGCTGCTCACAGTAATCAAAGTTTCCTTCTCTGATAACTGCTTCCTTGGCAGTGTTGTTCCCTTCATAACATATTTCCATGTTACCTTGAATATCATTTACTGTTTGTAACAATATGAGAATAATTAAACTCAATCAAATGAAAACTACATTAAATTTATTTAAAAAAAATTTAAAAATTGTCATTACCCGTAACTGAGATTTTTCTCCAAATATATAGAGGGCTGCTTGTCTTCTCAGAAGCTGACTTTGCAGAAAAGAACTGCTGCTGTAGGGAGGGGTGTTATCTTTCCCTGCAAGTCTTGCACCAACATCAATGAACGGAGTCTGAGTGTTGATGAATCGGTTGCTTGAACGAAGACTCGCCCATACACCTTCATAAAGATGAGGAATATTTAAAAATCACTTTGTGTGAGGCATTGAAGTCCATAATTAATAAGACATATGTTTCAACACGTCACATGCACCCCTCGCAGGACATAATTAACAGCATGTACTGGAAAGAAATAGATTTGTAACAAAATTGTCAAAGCCATCCTACTGCGTTGTTGTTTAACCTCAGACACTCATTAACTCTGCACAGTGCTTTCTACTGTACAGAAAACAGTTGCTGTGATAGCAGTAATACAGTGATAAATCACTGTTTGCAAGTAAGTCCATGTAAGTGCCTGGAAATGAAACTTCTAGAGGGACAGAAATCAGGAAAGCTATCCACAACATGAGCTTGTGATGTGGAACCACGAACTGCACCTGCAAGCAGCAATTTTTGAATGGCATCAGACCAACATCCCAACAGCACTCTGAGTTTGCACTTGGTACACCTTGCTGCTGCAGCTCTGTTGGCACTGCCAGGGGAGGAAACTCCTACAAGCACACAGACATGCTCTAATCTCGTCACACTTGAGTAAGTTTTGGTGATTTTATCATAAGATAAAGCATCGATAAACCAGATTGCCAAGGCTTGTTTAGTGCTAGAAGAAAAGACAAGCAGTAAATATTTTTCTGTTTCTTGTACCTCAATTAATAAGCAGGTTTTTGTGAGATTGTTTTTGTGTATGCAATGTGAGGCATGTGAAAGGTATTGGATTCTCAGGGCACGAAAAGCACTACTTGAAAATCAAATCCCTTAAAGTACGCTAAATTTGGCTGCCAAATGGCAGTGTGAAATTCTTTATCCCAATATGCAGTAAATCAGATTATCAGAAGAGACTCTTGTCCATAAATCTGTGAAGCAAGATATCCAAAAGAGGCACCAGAAATACCTCATAGTACTAGAAATTTAGATCTACAGGATCAACACCAATCCCTCTTCAGGAAAATCCAATAATGTGCATAGTTAACATTTCTTGCACAGAAATAAAAAAAAGAGATGAAGATAACAGTAAATTCCACTGAGATAGCTCAACCAGCAAAATAATTTTATTCTATTTTTTAGAAGCAGTATTTGGTTTCTACTAAAAAATAATTCTGTACAATAACTCTCAACAGGGACTTGTCTGTACAGCTTAGCTTGTCTGCCTGTCTGGCTGCTAGTCTGAGATGTGAGCAGATGAACTGCAGCAACTGAGAGTGGCTGGCAAGGAGTTCTGAGGCAGTAACAGCTCTCAAAAGCTGCCACTTCACAGCCAGCCACTTTTATAAAACACCTCCAGTAGTAAAGGAGTGTGTTTAGTACAAACTTTTCCTCCACATCTCAGCTACTACATGTGAAATAATAAAGGCTTTAGCAAGCAGAAACCACAGCAAACACTTAATAAGAGAAAGAAGTTCTCATTCATTTGGTATGAAAAATGCAAGCTCCAACACAGGCCGTCCCCAAAGATGATGTGTACAAAAATACACAGTGACACTTTGGAACATTTCACAAATGCACCCATCATTAGCACTTGTGGCACATCAAAAGCAACAAAACTGGCTCCAAACACATGCAGATGAACATGTTTACCAGCACGGACAGCAGTGATTAAAAGGTACAATTATGTTCCTATTGTCCTTTTGCCTAGTAGTTTATTTTTTTTAGCCGTATCTTGCTTTCGTTATTTGGCGTAACACTGTATTATTACTTCTGATTTGACAGTAATTAATTTTCCCTGGTTCATTAACATTAACTATGGAAAGAAATTCTTTGACTAGATAACAGTGTTTCTTAGCTATTTTACTAAAGCAGTAGGAATACTAAACTCTTGTCCAGAACTGATTTTTAGCCATTTTAAATTTTCACACAGAAGATTTTCTACATATCATTCTATGTTACATCACTGTCACTGTGCATACATTCAATAGGCAAAAAACCTCCAAAACATAACAAACCCACAACACTGAGCTAAAAACCCCCCAAATTTTGTTAATGTAGAAACAAGGCTTTCTGTCAGTATCACTTTAGAACGAATTAAGACATTGCAGCAGAAGGTGAGAGAAAAGAATGGGCTTTCAGGACACAGAGTACAGTACCTTGATGGACTCTTTCCTTAGTTGCAGATTTGGAATTTGAATGAGTGAAACACTTATCTCTGTACCCAAGCACTGGCAGATAACAGTTAAGACAGAAGGAGGAGGAATGGAATGCACATTGCAGCGAAACACATTGCAGGAGAGAAGAAAAGGGTTACTTATTAATTTCCAAAGAACTAGTATATATTGCATTTCTTTATAGTACATGATTTATCAGACAGCACCAGTCTTAGGCATCACAAGACAAAACATCAATCAAGCCACAAAACCAATATAAAATGGGAAAGAGGAATCCATTTATCAAACAGGAATAATTTCCATTGTCATTGAATAGTTTCAAACATGTAACAAAGCCATCATGTGTTTTCCCATAATTATAATACCAAAGGAAATGTAACAATTAAATCAATCTGTTGAATAATTTATTGAAAGTTTCTATCCAGCTGAAAGATAGTTTAATTAAAAATCACAATATTGATGCCTGTTATAAAAACCTGGTTTAGTCTAGGGACATTCAGTGTAGAATTGGATGGATCTCAAAATTAAAGCAGAATGCAAAATATTAGTTTTATACACCTACAAACATTTTTAAAGGCCTGTGTACAAATACCTAATTCAGAAAACAAGTAATATCTACCACAGAAAGAGTTCTTCTTGACCCTTACAAAAATCATCATTTTCTGTGGGAACCTTATACATTTATCAGTGCATGTGTCTTTGGCTCAAAACCTACATAACTGAGTTCTTTTAATACAAATATTCTATTAAATCATACTGAAAATGTTAATGTTTCCTGCTTTGAAAATAATTCTCAGAGTTGGGTCTGTATTTTAAAATTACAAATAACCTAGTATTTCTCCATTAGCAGCAAAACATACTGAGAAAATTTTTATTCTGCTAAATTACACAGCAATGCCAGGTAAGAAGTGCTGCTCTGCAGAACCACATTATACTTGCAAATTAATATAAGAAGAAAAATTATGGCTTTTGAGTGAACTTACTATTCCCATGAAAAGTATCAGCCAATAAAAGGTTAAAGAATAAAAACCTATTGTGAAACCTAAGTATTTGACCAAATATTTCAGATAAAAACCAACTTGACTGAGCTTTGGGCAGATGCTCCGTAACAGAGAAAGTAAAAAAAATCATACTTGACACAGACACAAATATCCAGAAGAACTGATGAGTGTTCAGAACAATGATAGTTTTAAAAAATGACAAATACTGTTCACACACAGGAACATGTATTCTAGCTTATATTTTAAAAACATTATATATATATTGAAAATACATTGTCTGCCACAAAAAAGTAGAAAATGTAATTTTCTGCTGGTGTGTCATAGCTGAACCTGGCTTTTGAGCCCTGCTATGTGTGATAATAAACACAAGGAAAGAGTGGTCCAGAATCCAAACCACAAAAGCACTGCTATTGTATTTTGCACAGTGTAGTGTATAATCCATAGCTGCTTGCTGCTTCACATGTGAAATATAACTAGCTGTGAGAAAGTAGTGAGGAACTCTGTAATAGATTTGAGAACAGTTTTACAGATTTTACATACTATGCGTACTTTTGAATTTCTTTTAAAAGAATTCTATCAGCTTATCTAAAACCCCTAGTGCTTACTTCTCTCCAGGGAGATATTCCCTTTCTCTGTTCCCTCTTCCCCTGTCAACTTCTCACCTTCCCTAGGGCTCCCACTGTATTTGTCAAACATTCTTATGTTTCAGCAAAGTCCTCACGTAGGCTGCTGAACTGTGAACAGACACCTTTCAGATACACAGGGCAGGAGTGGCAGCAATCCAGCAAGACACAAGATAACTTCCCTGCCCTCCTCCTGATTACTGCTGAAATTCAGCCAAGGGGTGCCAATGGCCAATAAAACAACACTTCTGTGACCTAATACTGCCTTCGGGCTCCTTTCTTCTTCTTTGAGTAGCAACAAACTCACCCTATCACACTTACCACGAACTCTAATCCTAGAAACCAGCAGCAGTTATTTCAGTAACCCCTTTATCTTCAAAAGACAACTTCCACACAGCAACCAGCGAGCTCTCCCTGACTTATCTGCACCACTTGGTGCTTTTGTGCTGGCACAAGGGGGTGGAACACAACTGAACCTCTGCTGTCAGCCACCAGCACTGCCACTGCTCCAGGGCTCAGTCAGGATGGGCACAGCACCATTTGTCCAACAGCTGCAGCCACTATTCCCTCCTGCTGCCTTCAGCCCCAGCTATCCCACCCAGATCACCAGCTTTATTCATCTCCAGCTACAGCACAGCAACAACACAGTGAGCACAGGACATAAACAAAACTCTTAGATAAGAAATATGCATTTACTATGATTAATGAAAATGCACAGAATTCTCCACGCTTTGGTGATCCCAATGTCCTCTCCTGACCTTCCTCTCTTCCCTTCTGCTACAATTCTCACATCCTTTCCCTATACATTTCTGGGTGTTTTCCTTTCTCCCTCCCTCTCATGTTATTATTCTTTTCATTTCCTTAATTCCATCCCACCTCTTCTGGAAGCTTTTCCTCCACAAAATATTTTTATCCTTCCTCATGTGAAGCTTTAGGTTTTGTATCACGCAAAAAGATTTAGGTCACAATGGACCTCAGCAGGGCAATGTAAATCTAAATAATTTCAGAAGCTAAAAGTATCAAAAGAAGAGAAAAACAGCTTTTAGATGTTTAGAAATAATTGTCAAAGGAGCCTTCACAGCTGAAAGGTAAGAAATAAAATATAAAATACACTCTTTTATGGAAGAGATTCATCCTCATTTTAACCAACGTGTATTTAAGAAACTTGGTGTACTAATTTATTCGTATGTTGCACATAAAAAAAATCATAACTTCATCAGACTAGAAGTGTAGAAGTAGTTGGAATCACCCTAATAGAACAAAAGGTTCTTGTAGAAAAGACACTGATGAGCCACTGCACCTAAGAGTAACTATTTCCAAAGAATGTTCTTTATTTCCCTACCTACTACACCTGGCCACATAACCCCCTACTGCTCAGAGTAAAACAATTCACAGATTATTTGTACTGTTATGTAGCATCACCTAAGCTTCAGACACATATTGGAATGATTTGTAATTGAAGACTGCAATGTCTATTAAATTCTTATATAAAAATATGCAATTTCAGGCCATACACTGACAAATTAAGAATATAGATGAATATCAAATTATTTAGCAACATAATCCCTGAGTGCTGAATTTTTCATTAATTCCAACATGAAACCAACTTTACTTCAACAGTAAGTAAAGGATTTGAACAGAAATTAGATAATATTGTGGACCGAGGTGAATCTAATTTCTGTTTTGCTGTTTCACAGAGCAATGAATCAATAAAGAATATAATTATTTTTATTTCACTAACATTTTATTTTTTCATTGTTTATTACTTCAAATAATAGACTTTGAGCTAGTCTTACTAACCTCCTCGAGCAAAGCTATTGGATAGATTTACATCCAAATGTCCTGGCACTACCTGCTTAAACACAGTAGACATTCTTGAAGCCCTCGTTTCAGTGCCTAAAGTCAGCCAAAAAAAGAATAGAAGATTAACAGTGTTAACCAGACTAACACTTAATATGACTGATAAAATGCCCTTTTTCACCCAATACAGCTAATTCTTGCCAATTTTGTACTTTAGATTTATTTTTTAAGACAAATGCGTACATTGGCAACAGTGTGGAGGTGTTACATACAGATAAGCAATCAACATATTTTACAATAAATGAAGCAAAGCACACACACTTTGGGATGGTGTTATCTTACAAGAAAAGCCACTGTTTGGCAGTATTAGGCCAATTACAACCAACTGAGTAAGACAAGACAGACACAATTTCAAGTCACATAGACTTTCCTGACACAGTGAGATTATCCTCACCTAAACCTCACCAGGTTTCCTCAAAAAATAACTGAAACAAAACATGGATTGATTTTTTCATGGTTCCACCCAGGCATAACTCAAATCGTGTATTTTGAAAGAGTTTTCACTGCAAGAAGAGCTCTATTTGGAAATTACATTAGTAGAAACCCATTATGAGTATGTAATGCATGAAGAGGCCTATATGCCCTTCCACTGCTGCTGCAGCTAAACAGTGTTATCTGTTCTGATCTTGCAACCTTATACTTCCTCATTATACAAAATAGAGCAGGTTTTACATCCTTTTAAATTTGGTAGGCTTTTATTCAATATGCAATTTATGCCTAATTAGTTATAAAAGACTTTACTGCCAGATTAATATTGAAAAGTAATTCAGGAAAGATTATACATAAACATCCTTTACACAGAGAAAACATAATCACTGAAACAAAGAGTGAATAGGCTACCTGGAAGGCCTAACAATAAAGAAACAAGAGAATTCATATGGAACACTGAACTAGCATCAAATCAGAGAAAAGTCACTGGTCAGCTTAGCCAGAGAAAAGCACTGTACAAACCAATTTTACCTGGAGACAGAGCAATGGTTGGGCTAACAGTGAGAGTGTTACTGCCATTCATTTTGCAGTGGACGGATATCACATTCAGGAAGGCTTGTAGGTACTTCTCCTGTTCTATACTGCTTGAAGATTCTAGAGAAGCAGGAGCTAAAATCACAGGAAGAATGGAATGCATTAAAAAAGAAAAATACAATTTGTAAAGACATAGAATAAAAGGCTTACTGTGTAAAGCACAGCATTGAAAATGTTTTAGTTTGTCTGTCAAAGGTTCAGAAAGCCTTTCCTTTGATGACAAGCTGTTTATCACCTAGTTGCACAGCAGGATCCAGCAATGTTCCCTTGCATTCCACACAAAGCTGAATTTCTGAAACTTTTACCTCATGGTCACTACTTAAAACATTCATCACTAACCATTACATGATCAGCACAAATTGAGTGAGGATAATGCAGCTTTCCCTTCACTCTCCAAATCAAAAGTAACATTACCAAGTTTGTGCCACTTGCCAGCAAAATGTGCAGAGGACAGACAGAACTGTTTCTTTCACAAAAGTAAGTTAAAACCATACTCAAACCAGCTCTTCCTCACTCCAGAGAAGGCAGGTTACTTACCTGCACTTGGAGGTTCCTTGGGATACACTGCCCATTAAAAAAGCTAAGAAACTACTAACAAAACACAGAATCAAGGGAAAAAACCCTCAAAAAGAAGAAAAACAAATAATACCAACCAGAAAAACCCAGTGTGTCCAGGAGCAAGAACTTTAGGGAAGGAGATGAAGCTTAGATCCTCAGCCATAGCACGATGAGAAAATAGTGTTCAGTATCAATGAGTAAGTTCATTTTTTTTTTTCAAATGCCAAACAAAATTTTTGGAATTACAGTTTATTGCAGCCATCTTTGGACTTACTATAGCGCAAAAATTTCATAGCTGCTTAAACCAGGATTTGGTATCTTGCTCACAAGAGCCAAGATTTGGAACAAGAGACAGAATCAAAGATTTTGATTGAGCACATTTTGACAAAACACCATGGTAATTTGTAAATAGTTTTTTTCAATGATGATCCAATCATATTCTATGCTGGAGACTAATAGATAGTGAGCTAATTAGCTGGAGGTGGTAAAAGAAATTCCAAGATGGAAATTAGTATCCGAATTGAAAGTACAATTAGGAAATGATGATGATGTTTCCTGCAGGAAACATCATGCTGTTTCTGTCTGACCAAGTGGAAAAAGCCTGAGCAGGAACATTGTTTTTTCTTCTACTCCTAAGCAGGACTTACATGTCCTGAAATCCACTGGAATGGTCTCTGGATCGTCTAGCCCTTGAAATAATACTATAAAAACTCAATTTGAGGTCTTAACCATTTAGTTAAATTAAAAGAAATGAACTGTCTAAATGAAAGGAAAATGTCTATACCACTTGCACTTATAAAGTTTTGTGAAAAGTATTATGCATGTTTTAGAAAACAGTTAAGACTTACATCAAAGCCTGCCAGTGAACCAAGCAGATATCAGAATTAAAGGGCAAAAATGAGGGCAAAAATATCCTTGCAGTGGATTAGAGATAGAAAATTTGCCCCTTCATCCTTTCCCATCACAGCAGCATACAGAGGTGACTCAAAGCATTGCCCCCTAGCAGCACAGGGAAACTGGGATTTCTGTGAAATGATCACCTGTCAAGTGCTGTATCACACCTGAAGGTCACCACAGCAACGTGGATTTAAACAAAAGGTGGTGGATGCAGGTCCCAGTAGCAATTTTATCCCATTTAATTTTGTTTTTATCTCAGGAAAGAAATGCATTGCTTAGTCCTGCAATGCTAATATGTGCTTTATTTGCCTGGTCACAGGTTGCTCCATCTTTATCTTACAAGTCCTAATACAATCAATAATTCAGCCTGAACCAAGATAACTGTTCTCCTGGATTGTGTTACTACAGCCAAGAAATAGAAATGTTCTTTCCACAGGACAGCTGACCAATAAATGCTAATTTAGGTGTAGAATGTCATATTTAGAACAATAGTGCTCTGCAACGAAATTCCCAGGGAGGTCAAAGTAATTGAAAAGAAAGCAACTTGCAGGTTTCAAAGGAACATTTCAAAAGACCTATATACCCTCCATCTCATATCTGAACATCTGTTAATAATCTTTTTTTTGGACAGACATTAGAAAACACAATTCTGTTCTGCATAGAAATTAAGTGCTGTGCATAATTTCTCTAAAAATACATTCTGTGTTTCTTATATAACATATTGACCTCCAACCATGCTTTGAAAACTTGCGTAACACACCACGTAACAGGAAATCACAAAAATGTTCATCAAGTTCCAGCAGGCCCTCCTTGTTTCTCTGCATCAGTCCAGAACTGACCAATAAAAATCTACTCCTGTGAAATCTCTGCTTAGGAAAGAATGAATTTGTCAACTTGAATTTAACTTCTGATTATCTCTGTCTTAGTTTGCTTCACAATCAGTTTTTCATTATATACTTTCCTTCACTGCACACAACTCCTGCTGAGGCAATCTTTGTTGATCACTTTTGTTTCAACAAGCTTCAACTTCATTAAGAGTAAGATAAAGACCCTATAAATATTCTCCATTTTCCTTGCTGTACCTTCCTGAGGGAAGTCTCCATTTTCTTCACACTTTAAAAGAAACCATCACTCCAGAAGCAAGTATCTGTTTATCTACTCCATAATATTCTGGTGGACAAATGGCAATAAAAAAAGACTATATAAAATTAAGAAAAGAAACCATAAGAAAATCACTCCAGAAAACATGGAAGTGTTTGTCTTTACATAATTTTGAGGCTATTCCTGCAGAGTTTATTCTCTGCTTGTACCAGGTTAAAGATGCCTCATCTGTATTTCAGTCAGGACAATCAGTATTAAATCACTTGAAGACTAACATTTGAATTGTCATGCCTGGGATTCACACCATAGGCATGTGGAATAACTGGAGCAGCCATTAGCTTTGGCAGCTGCTGTGTCAACAATTGGTAGTATTGCACTGATTCATTTCATTAATCCTTTCAGCAAAAACTCATTTAATAAATTTCAATTCATTGCCTTCACTGCTCATCACTCCAACTAAAAAATGCTCCCATAAAACACTGAAGAGATACACTCAATGTTATAGCAATGAACACTCAGTAGATAATTACTGATTCCCAAATTATCCTTAACAGTCAGACCAGACACTAGCATTAAAAACATTTTTCTAATATCTTTGAAATAATGAGATTTGAAAGGTGCATTTGAAACACACAAAACCTCATTATGCCTGATATAAATTACTCTTAACAAGAAGGAAAAAAGGCTTTCATGAAGGTATTCTGTGAAGGAAAAATTATGGAAGACGATGTAAAAAATATTTAAATCATGTAGTCTTCAAATTACTTTTATGGCACTGGTACATAAGTACAAGTACAGAAGCAGCTTCTCAGAGGTTTTGAAAAATTCTATAGAAAGCTGAATAGAGTCAAAACTTTTAGCTGCATTTTAGCCATTACTGGGGAGAAATTCAAACAAACAGGACAAAAGAATTTCTTTGATACTTTAATGAGTTTCTGGTACTCCAATTCAACCTCATATTTCCTTTTCCTCCAAAAAGAAAAAAATGATGGCCTAATTCTGGAATAATTTCTAAACAACCATCAGTTTGATTAAAGAAAATACTGACTCATTCTTGGCATGAAATTAACTCTGGAAAAAACTATCAGCATGAGATGGAAATCCAGGCAGTCAGAAATATCCTACACACTGCCTGTGAATGCTGGAAATCAACTCTTGTTATTTCCAAAATTAATGTTACCCTAATATTATATTCTTCTGAAAAACTAACTACTATGATACATCTTGTGTTGGTCCAATCTCCGTCCAAATTATTCATTCACACTTTTTGAACTGCTTTCATACCACTCAGGATGTTGACATACAGTAGCTAAAAATATCAGATAACCACTTATATATCCTGAGACTCTTGATTCAATGGAATCACCAATCTTCCTTTGGCAAGAGAAGAATTTCCACGTGAAATTCCTTCCACAGAAAGCCTGGCTGCCTCAACTCACCTGTGGGATGTGTGTTTTGGGATTTGAAGAGGCCCACCACGCTTTTTCCATGGAAGCCCCCAGACCTCAGCAGCAGAGTGCTGTTTTTAGTGTTCTTCCAGCAGACAACGGGCAGGCGATTGTGGCGGTAGCAGCGAGCCACTCTCTGCAGGCTGCTGTCCTGCACAGACTGAGGCACCACCAGCAGCCCTGGATAACTGCAGTGACAGCAAAAAAAAAAAACAACAAACCAAAAAAAACCCAAAAATTTTTTTAAAAAAATTTTGAACAATTAAATTTGCTTTCAAAACACTCAGCAATGAAATAAAAATTCCTAAAATTACAAGGTGAAAACACATCTTAATGAAATACACCTTAACTGTCAGAATGACTTTAATTTTTTATGTCATTTTTAATCCAAGCCTAGCAAATACATTAATTCAAGCAAACTGCATTTTAAATAGAAACTGAATCATGAAAAATTTGTAAGACTATCATTACTTCCCATTTAAGGTTATATTTGGCAGTATTTTTCTTCTTAGCATCTCTCTTATCTGTCACTATAATGAAGCCATATTTTTAAGCATGACAGAAAACAGAATTTTGAGGTACGCAAATGATGCAGTATTTCCATTTTGACAATTGTACATGAAATATGAGAATTGAAAGGAAAGAATGTTAGATTGCCTAAAGTATCACAATGAAAACAATAGTCTTTGGTTTACAGAAAAATACATTTAAATTTTACAGTTAGTGTCCTTGGAATAGGGTGCTTGACACTGCATTTTTGTGTTCTGTTTAAAACACTGCAACACACTGACAGATTATGAAATTCACTGATATAATACCTTTAAAGATAGAAAACACAAGTTTGTTCAAGTTATTGAAAGAAGGATTCAAGCAATATGAAATATGATTTTCTACCTCCTCCAAAAAAATCAAAAATCAACTTATCAACAATCAATTTCATGTGTTTAGAAGAAACTAGGATGAGGAACAAGAAACAGCTACTGCTTACTAAATAACTTTTATTCCCTCTACAATATAGACTATTTCTGCAAATTCAATTCTTGGACATTTATTCAACTACCCTCAGACAACATATGTGGTAGTTACAGTCTACAGAAGAACCACAGTAATACAGAGCAGGTAAGTATTTATATCCTGAGATTTATAATTCTTTCAGATACTAATTATAGTTTCAAAAAAAGCCTAGAGAATAATAAAACTCATGGTTTTAGGGGAGGAAAAGGTTGTCTGCATAATGTTCAAAGCATAATGAAAATTGACAAATTTCATGCCTTCATCTGCATTGTGCTCCATGGTGACTAAACAAAACCAGTACTCTAGACAAGTCAGAAAGCAAGCAAGGAGCTAGTATTTTTCTTCTGTGCCCTGCTTTCTGGCAATTACATTGTCAATAATGAAAGCAATGACCAGCCTAAACTGGCTCTAGAGAATGCAAATGTCTTCTGATATGACTCATGCAGATAGGCTTTTGTATTAAAAGGAATTTTTGTGGGCAGTGTCAGTAAACTACATCAGCTTTCACAACAACAAAAAAAAAAGGACTTAGTAACTGATGTGCTAAAACACAGCATGTGACTCTCAGCACATGACAAACTTTTAAAGTAAATACTTCAATGAAAATAAATCCTTTCATCCACTGTAACACATACTTTTTAATTTGAGGAAAATAGTTATTTATAATTGCCTCTGAAGCTTGCTTTTTTATTTAGGAACAGAAGTGATTTAAAAAGCAGATATATTAATACAGATACACGTGACTCTAGTTTCAGCTACTGAAGTGAATTGGTAAACTCACCTCCTGCAAAGGGAATACATCCTGTTCAGTGCAGTTATTCTTAAGTATTCTGTTTTAGAGCGAGAAGAATTGGTGCTGATGGTCCCCAGCCCCAAACGCTGGTAGTCCCTGAAGCAGGCTCTTTCTACTAACTGCTCCATGGTTGATTTTTCTGATGCTTTCAGGGTACCACTGGTGTGCAGCTCGCTGTCATCTGAAACTGAAGGGAAAAATCTTACTGGGGAGGCCAGCAGTTACACAGCAAACAATGCTACTTTCTTCTAAACAAGTTTGTTCTGCTCTCAGTGATGAATGACAAGATCCAGGACATGCAAACCAGAGTTTACTGAATTTATGAACACTAAAATAGTAATTTAGTCAGCAAACCTGACTTCAGCATGAAGTTACCTACTGTGCTTGTGACTGGCATGGCTGACATCTCTCTAGCTAAAATCCTGGAGAAAGTTATCTCACACATTCATTTGAACTGAACGGAAGACAGATGAACTTTCTTTACCATTTTACAAATCCTTTAAAGATTCATTACTCATTCAAAACTAAAATAAATGACACAATTTAAAAAAAAAAAAATCTATCTTCAGAAGAGGTAACAATCTTTTAAGGCTTGATTCAGCCTAAGAAATGTTTCAGTGTTGTAATTTCACAAGAGATAACTGCTGGGCTCTGAATGTCTCAGTTTCAATGTCAGGCAGCAGCTTTCTTCAGCCATGCATATCAGCTGCCCTTTCCAAAGCACAAAAAACTTCAGCCATAAGAGATAAAAAACTATGTCACAAGTTCAAACTACTCTGAAACTCAAGTCAAGCAAGGTCTTCGTACAAAACCTGGCACCTGCCTATTAGTGACACTTCCAACCATTTCCAAATACTTCTGAGAGCAGATTTACTGCTCACAGCGTGTATCAGTTACTTGCTACCACCTCAAGCATTGAAATATGTGCATATGAGTATTTCTTCATGGATGAGGCACTGAAAAGTATATGAGGACTTAAACTTAAAACAGGACTTCATAAAAATTCATTTGGAATTCAAACTTATTTAGAAAATTAAAAAATTATGCAATAATTAACACTTTACTGGCAGTAGACACCATTCAGAATTTACAGGAATAGTACCTCCATGATTTTTTTCTGTGCCTCTTTGCATAAAAGCTAAATGAAAAATTTTCTTTGCCCTTTCAGCTAATGAAAAAAAAAATTCTCTATTTGATCTAACAATAAAGTTAAACACCTGGATCTCTCCTCTTTTTTCATATTTATCACAGTAAAAAGAAGTCACACATCTGACACACACATTAGTGCACTAATAAGAAATTAATTTAAGTGAGTTTCCAGAAATAATTTTTTTGAGTCATACAAAATCTTGGTATTTAACAGTTTTGAATTCAAAGCTATAACTGACCCAAGATGAGGATGCATTTCATGAAGTATTTTTTACTAAATGGATTTTTCTTGCATGAAAGCAGGTACACTGGTGATCAGACTTTGCAAAACACTCTCCTGTGCAAAAAAAGCTAAACGTAAGAGCTCCTATCCATGTCCTTAAGCTGAAGAGGAAGATAAAGATATTTTGCTATCAAGTTTAACATGATTTATTTGAATTTGAAAAACAAGGAATAATCCCTCTGTTTTACTGTTCTTGAGATAAACTGTTTTCAAAACAAGGTTTCACAGTCTCTTGTTTTATTGAACACACCCATATGACCATTATAAGAAAAAGAGTAAGACTGAGAGACTGAGAGATTCTAAACTCTGAAAACAAAGAGATGAAGAGGACTGTGAGGGAAATTAGATGTTCATTGGCAACAGCTAATATGTACAGTACTGTGCCCAGTTTTTGAAATCATATTGCAAGTTATATGTGGACTACCTAAAGAAGCCTGAGAAAAATGCAATGAAGATGATCAGAAGTCCATCAAGACTAATAAACAAAGAACAGAAAGAAGTGCATAGATTTTCAGAAGACAACAGAAAAATATTACAGTAGATCATAAATACATTGTGCATTGGAATCAGAATGAGGGGAATCATCTCTTCTATATGTATACAGTGGCAGGGTAAGAAATGAAGGGTTCAAATTGCAGCAAGATGATGTTTAGCCAGAAATCTCAGAAAACTGGTTGTCTTCTCCAGCATTAAGGATGATTTAAATATTAGTATGATCTGCCTAGAGTTGTGGAACCTTCACCTATGAAAGCTTTTAAGAAGTCAGGCAAACACCTATGAGGAACAAGTGAAGTACGTTGATCTTGCCTCAGGGCAGAGAGTTGGACTACTTGATCTCTTGAAGTTCCTCCCAGCCCTATCTTTAACATTCTTTTTTTAAGACAGTGCATCACCTGCTGTAGATAGTTCATTGTTGGCAGAACTGCATAATTTCCCATACTTCAGGTTTTGAGACTTGCAAACAGATCAAAAAATAAAGCCAAAGCCACAGCAGTCAATATAAAAGGAATTGCAGTGATTACTCCCTGTGGTTCTCTGCACTCTGTCTGAAGCAGAGTCACTGTTGTTGACAGCTCCCTGCCCCTGCTGTGCCAGTGCTGCATGAAGAGAAAAGCAAACTCAGCCTTTGGTCATCTTAACATGTTCCCACCAAAACACCTGGAAAGCAGCAGGCCTAAAGACTCACAAATTATAACTTAATTTTTTTTTTTTAGGGAAGGAGAAAAGTGACTATCACTAATCTTATACAGCACCTGTGTTCAAGGAAAAATACCGTTGTTTCGTACATCAGCAATGCAAAAACTCTTCAAACTTCATCATCATCAAGAGACTATGAATACACAGGTACGACTGTGCTTGGTGTCTCTGGGTTTAGGACATAAAATCACCCCAAAATCACCAGGTACAGCTTGCAGAATTGTTTCTGAGACGAAGAACATGTAACATCAGAGCACGTGCTAACTCAGCACTTCAGGAAGATCCTGGAAATTCAATTAAGTAATTTTTCAGCACTCAAAAGACACTCTGTGTTTTCCAAACCTTTCTTTTTGCCTATTACTCATCACTTTATCTGGAATGAAAGAAGAGAAATAGTACTTATAAGCTCTCCTGGAATGGCTTTCCTCCACTTCAGAGAGAACAGAGGCTTCAGTCCTGCTTTAGACAACTTTCATGCATCTGCTCCTAAGTCACATGAGTTGCCTTGCTCAGTGACCAAATATTCAACAGCAAAATTCGGCTTGTTTGATGTTTGGAAGAAATTATCAATGTTTGAAGAACACTTCGTTATCTGAGATGCCAGTGGGTTTTTTTAAAGAAAAAAAAAATGTTTTGAGAAAACAACACCTGTTTATGTACAGGAGAATCTGGTTCCCTCTAGTGGTTTATTATAAATTAGCAGTGGTCCAGATAAGGATATAAAGACAGCAGCATATGGGAGGAAAAGAGGCTTTTTGGGAAAAGTCAAACTCCACACCATCATACAAGCTGCACAAAGTGCCCAAACCCCTTTCTACCTTCTACCCCCAAAACAGTTTCAACCAAAGATAGGGGAAGTGGTATTTTCAGTAGTGACAAGTTCTGCTTTCAGAAATCAATTGTCAGTTCCACGTCCACAAAAGTCTCCAACCTGCTCATTCTTGCACCTCACCAGTTACTGCTTTCTCATCACAGACTAGCTGCAGATGTCAGATGTCTAGAGATAAATGGAAGCTGCAGCATGCTTCTGTGCTGTTTCATCTCCACTAGCATGATGTAAAAATGATCTAGAAGATATCATATCTAAACAGTTTGACAATTAAAAAATAATCTAGTACTTTGCTGTACTACTGAATTAAGTCAACTTCCTCTTCTCAATGCAACAAAAAACACTAAATGCAGAGATTTGAAACCCTTCTCTCTCCTGTCTAGGAAAACCCTTCAATTTCTTGTTGAAGGCATTTCTCATTCAATCTACCAGAATGGAAGCATAACAGGATAGATTTATTAACCACCATGGATAAAAAAGTCACACTCTTACCAGAGATATCATCATCTTCATTCCAGCCAGGCCGATTCCCTCTTTCCTCCACTATCGTGCCTGTTTTCTTCTTCAGTAAGTACTGGCGCCCAATTGTCATCTTCCCAGCACGTTTTGCTCCCTTCACAAGGCTTTTGGAGAAGGTACTATAAATCCAAAACAACAAAAGTACTTGGAAAGATTCATCTGATTCTGCCTGATAGCATTTACAGATTTCGATGACGAACGCAAATAAAATGGATTTAATCACTTTTCACTTAATACAAGCAATTATAAACTTCAGAAAAATTGCTTCCTATATTAATTTTAAACAAAATTGTATTACTGTACATTGTATTATTGCAAATTTAATATGAATTGTATGGTTTGTTGTTTTTCTACTGGTAACGAATAAGCAGATAGATCGTCTTTCTTTTTGTTTTTTAATTTTGCTGATAATGAGATAAATCTAGCCAAAGTAAAGGCAGGAAAGAGAGAAATTACCTTAAAGTTTTAGGGTTTCATGACTAGCTTGGGATTCTATTTCCTATGTCAACAATGCACTAATCAACAGAGAATCACAAGAGCTACCACTCTGGAATAGACTAATGATGCAGCTGGTCCAGTTAAAATTAACATGTAACATAAAACTTGAAAGAGGACCCAAATTAACCTGAATTACAATCCAGCAGGACAAATGCACAGGGTAAATTAATCCTAACCCACAGCAGGCAATAAATGGCTAGGCTAATTATTATAAAGTCATACACAATTAATCTTATTTCCATGTTGAGGTTGCATAGCTCAAGATGCTACTTCTATTTCACATGTTTCAGAATGTAATCAGGTGCTCATTGAAATGTTCTGCAGCCAGAAGTTTAGATAAGTAATATAATTTCCATCCCAAATAAACATCTGTATCTAATCTATCTCTTACTCAAAAAATACAAATAGATGCAACATAGCAATCACTTATTTTGACATGATCTCCACTTGTGCAGAACTTTCAGGTTGTTCAATGCACTTGGATAACGCAAGACAAGAAAAGAAAAGAACAGAAGAAAAAAGAAGAGAAAAGGAAACTGTACCGGAATGAAGTGTTCTTTTCTTTCTGCTTTGGCAGAATTATCTGTGGTGCTGTTTGCCCAGCTGCAAAGGCAAAAGTGCTGAAGATGGACTGAGGATAACGGAACTTCATCAACTGCTTCTTAAATATTTCCACCACTTCAGGACTTACTTCTTCATCAAATGCTACTTTAATTAACTGTGTATTAAAGACATGACATGTTAGAAGCTGGAAAACAATCTGAGAATTTCAGAAATTGAAAGATTCTAAAACACAGTAGCAAAATTCCCATACTTTCACAGTATTATGCTCTTCAGAGAATCCAGATATATGTACATATGTCTCATTTATTTTGACAGCTATGACACATTTTAAGAATTTTTTATTTCCTATTTTAAATTTATGTTCTAATACCAAGGTATCCTCACTAGGCAGCATCTGGAATTCTCGTAAGATCAAATACAAAATATTTTGGTAAATCCAAGTCGTAGTGCTGGCACTAGGACATCTACAACAGTTCAAATTCTGGTCACATGGGACAGCTTAGCTGGGAAATAGTCTGCCAGCTCTGCCCCTACACTGGGAACTGAGGCTGGTAATGCACTTCAAAGACTCAGCAGGCCAGCAATTTCAGCATTCATATGTCACAATCATTATATTTCTTTTATTTAGACGTTCCAATTCTGGCCACATCTTGCAAAGTATAGAAAACTGCTAGTAACAAGAATGTGATAGTGAAATCTGCTCCTTAAAAAAGAAATAACCTTGTGCTATTCAACACTGATACATCCACTTGACTAAAAAAGTTTTAGAAAGGTTCTGGGGAAAAAAGAAAATCCCATCCAATCATCCTCCGCTGAAAGGAAGTCAACAATTCAGGGAAAACAAATAAGAGACAGAAAATACGGAATCCATAAAAAGGCCCAAAAGAACTCTAAGAATGTGGAGAAAGCAAACAAAAAAATATCCTAGAGCTCTATTTCTGAGCGCATACCTAGACACCTTTTAAATTCCTTTGCTTGCCATCTAGGAGGTGGATTTCATCCTTGCTTTTCCAATTTCACTTGTTTTGTAAATACTTTCCAAATGACTAATGGCTCTGTTGTTCTAGGACCTCCTTGAAAGGAGCTCTTCAGCCTTTTGGGGTTACACTGATCTGAAGTTTTAAAGATATCAAACAGCATAGCTGCACACAAACCCATCTGAAAATCATAATTAATAAACAAAGGGGAGGGGCTATTTCATCCTGTATTGAACCCTGGCTGTTACATAGGGGACAAGGAATAAACTGTTTGTGGATTGTTTTTGTTCTCATAACCTAATACAAAACTATGCTAAACAAAAGCAAAGATGATGTTTGACCTTTATCCAGCTCTGAAAACACTGAGTTGTGTCTGTATTTATCACATCATTGAAGCATGCTAAGTATTCTGGTAAAAAGATTTCTGGAAAATAAAAGTCCTCTCAGAAGTCCACAAGAATAACTTTTTTTTGCCTGTTTTACTCATTTGCATTTCTAATTTTGTGCTTTTGAAGAGGATACTGAAGGATGATTAGCTAAATGATGTTCATTATTGTAAGGAACTAATAAAATGCTATTTTATTATGGTTTCAAATGTTGGAGTTATTGTTCTCAATGAAAATATGCTTCTGCAGTCAGTCAACCCAGCAAAGTATTTCATTATCTTAGGCACTGCAGTCCACTTTCAGTCCATGATATAAAATTCTTTGCTCGCAGCTTTCGATCTCTTAGGGTTTGACCCCAGTTAAAATCAAAACCGAGACGGAAAATTCAGGGAAGACCTCAGGATTCCTAGGTTTTACAAGTCCATCTCTATCAATTGCCCTGCAATACACCCTTTTGTTGAACACATTGATGGAGATCCTATAGAAAATTCCAGGATCTGTGCCTGTCATGTAGAGGCTCATTGGTTCTACCCAAAAGACTCCTGGAAGCTCAGCTTCCATGTGTGACATCCCGGGCCTCTCTGCCATGGATTTTAACAGAGCTGGTGAAGTGACAAACCTTAAGAAGAAAACAGTAATACTCAGAGCTTTTCCATATTGATTCCATGTAGCTGGAGGAGAGAGAAAGCAGGTTCTCACTAGCCTTCCTAGGCCTCTACTTACATGAAGGGATTCTGGACCCAAACCAGCCCCCTTCTGGTTCCAAAATAGGTGAGGAAAGCAAGTGAAAGAAATCCAATGTGAAAATAGAAACCCTCTGCAAATATCAAGTGGGCCAAGAAATGCCAGGGTTTCTCTGAGTTCTGCCTTGTCTGTTATCTTACAGGGCAGAAAACCACACTCTTCACGAATACCAGGGCGAAGTGCTGCTTGTAAACATTTTGAGCTGACTGTAGCCACTTTTTACCTGAAAAGTGGCTGAACTGATCTGCAGCCCTTCCTGCATGCTCTGCTGCAGCTGGTTCTGGATACTGATCTTTTTCTCCTTGGTAACAGAGGCAATAGGAAAGCTCCTGATCACGGTCTGCTCCCCAACTGAGGATACAACACAGACACTTGTTAGATCACACCAGGTCTGCTCTGCTCACACTGCTATTGCAACAAACAAGAGTGAGTAAGTACACAGCAACATGAACATGATGGTATAGGATTAATTTCAGGCCAAATATGTGAAAAGTTGGCAAATTCCTAAAGCATCATTTGTAATCTGAACTTCTACTCTATTTCAGCTGTGATGATTAGAAAAATATTCTCCTTCCTTCTGAGTCTTTCTACATAATGGAAAGGCACCCCCAAAACCTAGGTCAGCAGTGGGTAAAGAAGCAATTTCAAGTTATTCAGATTTCATAATGCAATATATAACTTATAAACAGAAACTATATACTTTGATATCTTTACATATGACCATGAACTTTCTACAATAAATTTATACTTCTGAATGACAATCTGCTTAGAAATGGCACATGTTAAATCATGAAAAATTATCATTCAGAAGAGCTGACTTATTAAGAAAATACTGTTATTTCCAAACAATAATTATAGGTAGAATACCAACTCATAAATGTTTTTCCTTTCACTTGCTTCCAGTGTCTGAAAAAAACCTGTTTACATGATGTTGATGCTTGAATAGGTGAACAAGCCAGCTCAAAATCTATGCCTATCTGAAGGACCAGAATTATCACTGTTTGGATTTTCTTACCCAGTTGATCATGAGGAGTGCCTTTAAATATAATTCTGTAAGTGGTAAGGAACAAAGCTCCTTCAGCAGGGAGGATATGAGGACCTCCAAGCAGTCCTCCTGTGGCTTCCTCTCTGCCATCAGGATCCAGCAGGACACGGAGACCTTCACAAACAAATTCTTCTCCTGGCAGTAGAGTTGGCCGTAGAATTTTGGGCTGATGCAAATAAATGGAAGTGTAAGTGCAAATCAGTGTCATACCTCAGGCTAGAAATAATACTTGGTTTTAAAAGATTAAAAACAAAATTGCTATGACACTGAGTCCAAAGAAGGGAGATGGAGTTTGGACTACTACGAAGAGAAATGGGTCTCAAAAAGCAGTGGGCATGTGATAGCTTGTTTATGATCAGAAGTCTGGCTCTACTAGTTTCATATTTCATGAGACCAAAGCCAAACACTTTATTTATCACTGGTGGAAATTTTCCTTCAACATTTTGATATTTCCTCATAACATTCTGAGAAGAAAAAAAAAAAGATGACTAGATTTCATGATTCTAATACTTGTAAAGAATACAAATATGTTTCATAACACTTGCCTTCTGTATTGGTGGAAGCCTCCTACTCTCACGATGTACAGCCTCCAGAGTCTCTATGTGCATTGCTACAATGCCTGAAAAGCAGGAACGCCATAAATGAAGTCTCACACGATATGAAAGATAAAGCTGTCCTGTAACTAAAATACTGATAAGTCTAAAATTCTCAAATTTTGATATCAAGGAAATAATTATCTGAGATTCAACAGCAACTACAGCCTGGAAAAGAAATCTAACACTAACTTACTAGAAAGTAACTCAAATTAGAAAATGCCTTTGTTTAATTAGGAGAAGAAAAAAGAAAGACTATAAAGCACCTTTCTGTGACAATTCCTACCTGGTATCATGCAGTGCAGACCCTTGATGTGATCCTGTGTGACCCCACTTTCTGTGCAAACCTTGTCAATAAATCTGGTGATGAAGCGCACGACTGCGTTAGCGACATCATTGTTCTCAGAGTCCTCAAACCCACTCTCAGTGTCATAACTCTCTGCAACACTGCCTGCAATGCTAAAGGCAGAAATAAAAGCAGTAAGAAGTGTAAACAACTCAGCTGGTGATGCACATGCGACACTTGGATAGACACTGACTGAGCTGTGGGGATTTTTTTCTAGTTACAATTTGCAAACCTTGCTAAAAACATATGGTGGTGCCACAACTACATTGTACTTTCATTGCCAAAACTTCATGAATGATGACGTAGGGAAAATTTTCTATCCATGAGTCCAGCACAAATAGGCCCAAGAGAGAAAAAACAGCTTTTTGGAAGTGAGCTCTATGTATTCTATTCATAAAGTCAAGTAAAGTATTTGCAACCTGTAGTAGTCAAATATCCAGTTATATAGAGAAAGATACATTAAATATATATTTAGGTTGTAGAGCAAAGCAATCAAAAGCTAAAAAGATCATAAGATTTTTTTTTTGTGTATTAGATAAGCAGGCAAGTCAGTGGGAGATGTACTTTGAATGTCTCAAAATGCCTCCCATAATAATATTAGGGGCCAAATTCATAGATTGCAACATACACCACAAGCAGTCTACTGAGCACATCCTAATGCCTGAGATTAGAGGTGTGTAGTCAGAAGAAATGAGTAACTCCATAGGGACTTTCATCCTGATATCCTTTTACTTGATGCCAGTGTTGTCACATAGTGTTCTATAATTTTATCAAGTGAGAATTTGTACAGAGAGGTGATAGTGAAGACAATAAACAGAGGGAGGAAGGCTTGTTATGCAATGTCCTGGATTTGCATGCTAGGGAATGAATGGAACTGGTGTTATACTCCTACTGCTTCCTTAGTAATTTAACCTTTGCCATTGTGGTTTAGCCCTCTTGCTTTTTGTGACCTCAGTCCCTTTCCTCCTCTGCAGCTGTTGCACAGAATTGCTGATTTTATAGATGCTATATAAATGTTTTCTTGATTTTACGTTTTTCAAGTTATATAAAAACTAACAGTTTTCTTTGTCACCAAACCCCATGTTTGTCTTCAACATCTGCATTACTAGATGAAAACTAGGGACAACACAGTGTTTCTTCAAATGGAAGTAAATCACTCCAGACAAAGTTCTGTTATTTGAGAGGAATGATGTTATACTTCTACTCTCCTTAACTACTGAACTTGAAAGGAAGTGAAGATGCTGAAACAATCTGGTATTTAGAGTACAGCCTTCTGCATCGTGCTGGATGAGCACTGGCCTTGGGTACCCACCTGTTTGTGACAATGCTGTTGCTTCCACTCTCCCAGTCCCCTGTAGCTGATGTTCTCAGCAGCTTGTTCTTACTTGTATCCAGTGGTACCAGCAGGTAGACCATGAGGTTGGCAAAATGAATGGCCTGGCTAAAAACTGTGCTTTCCTCATTCTGGACTAGCTCCTGCTGTGTCTGTTTATTCAGGGTTGGCCATAACCTCAGCTGCTCAGCAGCCAGGTCCATTGCTGTCTTATCCTGGTCTGCAGGAGTTTTCTCCTAGAAGACACAGAGAAAGAAATACAAAGACATAGAATAAATGATAAAGCTACAAAAAACTACTGATTTTTTTTAAAAAAAACAATGCTTAGCCAAAACATTATTTATGGAATTGCTAATGAAACTTCCTCAGTTATTTAAAATGTACATTTATTTACAAAGAAAGAGCAAATAACTACCCACGATGGGGTTTAAGGAGAGTTATAATTATGGGAACTGAGCTTTGAGAGCAGTTTACTGAAATACACCAGTAGTACAACGTGGGCAGAACCAAGTAACATCACTGCTTTTAAGGTCTTTTTTATGCCATCTGATCTTTTATGTTTCTTCAGAGTGGTTTACTGATTTTAACATAGCTCCTCTCCTCAGCTTATCCACTTAGCTCAAACAAGGACAAGCATAAATCAGATTGAGAAATAACATGCAGCTCATGGCTTGATGCTGGCAATATTCTCCAAATTCCTAGGATGTTCAGGTGAGGGAAGCTTTTATATAAATAGTTTCCAGACCAGCTGAAATATTCATGTTTTTATATGTTTTGACTGCATATATGTTGCAGTCCAATTTTAGCATTAACTTAAAGCAAACTAGGTAGATGGCACACAAAGCAGAATAAAGGAATCTGGCTGCTTATATTAGTGACCTAAAGCCTGATGTTAAATTAATGAATGCCTAGGTATGTTGCAAATGCTTTTTCCACACTATGTTGGGCTAACATCAAATTATAACGCTTTGCAGATAGATGTAAATTTCTGTTACTTCTCATGCTATTGTATATGGTGTAACACGGGAGAAAATGAAAGAAAAACACAAAATTGGAGAACCCATAACTTAACTCTCTGTAACCTAGGAGATAATTAATATGTGAATAAAAATATTAATTTATTATTTTAATGTGTTTTCCTACCTTTTGTTTCAACTGTACTGCATGGCTGTCATCTTTGGCTGTAAGGTAGAGGGAACGAACTTGATTTTGCACATTGCTATAGAAGGTTGTTTCCCAAAACTGTTGGTTAGTCCAGATAGGATGGTCTTGTACACAGGTGTAAGCAAACTGACTAACCCCAGGTGCTAATTTCTGAAAGCAAAAAACATGCAAAGGTGACAAATTAGTCCTACTATTCAATTTCTTTTAAAGGCTATGACTGCAGAACCGACACACAGACACACATACGTATATATATGATTAGTAGTACAGACTGAAATA
>CM031861.1:11062062-11211237 GCA_018697195.1 Certhia americana | reverse complement strand
CAGATAGTTTCTCTATCTCCAGTTTTGTGCCACTCAAGAAATTAACACCCAGGGAAGTTGTATACAAGTCTAATGCCAGTGCAAGGCATATTTTCTTGATTCAGAGTAGAACTGAGAGAATTGAGGTAAGAATTTTGTGATAACAGAACAGTACAGAACACATTTGTAATATAAAACATCTTTCTTGTCAACAAACCACAGTGTTTTTAATAACCTAGTCATACTACATAGAAATCAGCATTCAAACAGATGAAAATTATTTCTCATTTTATTTAGAACTGTAGTAATAAAATTCAAAGTAATAGTAAGTGTCAACTGAGGCCTTCCAATAAACTGCATTTGTTGCAACAGCAGAAGATTAGATAAATCATTATCTTGAGTGTTATTTACTGAACTGGGTGACCCAAATCCAGTTCCTGAAAGAGTGCTAATTTGGGTTATGTTCTTTGAAGTCACAAGGGTCTGGATCACTGCAGTCTCAAACAAACCCAGAATTGTTACAGCATTAGTCATTATGAATGAAGCATTTTTTTCAAGTACATCTATTTATTTAGGTTGCACTAGACTCCCAGGGAGATGATTAATATTCTTGATAACCACATACAAAGAAAGGAAATTTATTTCTATGACCCAAATCATGAAGAATTAAATCCTTTATCATACGTTCTTACTTTTAAAAAAGAATAAGGCCACAAAACCATGTGTTGTATACTGCATACAGCAAAGAAGCAGATCATCTAAATTTGTGTTTATGATTCCTTCTGCAGCAGAACTGAGAATAAAGTACATTACTGGGTGCCTCATTTGATGGCTATCAGTCACAGTACTACCCATACCTGAAAAACACACTACATCTAGAACTTAGATTTTACTTTAGTGATTACATATTCTGAACCACTTTCCTGGAGAGCATGAATACTATTCCATTTCATATTTGTAATTGCAGAATTGTACAGAACAGCCAGTACTTATAATATTTCCCTAGATGGCACTTGGGCATTCAAATGGGAGGGTAGGAAATCACAACCAAAAATTTTGCCGTCTGGTTTACAAATTTCCAGTTTTGCAATTCTTCAAACTGTGTTTTCCCCACTATTCTCTTCCAAGTACAGCATGAACTGAAAGTCCTGACCATGTGCCATGTACTTATTCCCTATCAAAGGTTCTTGAAAATTCTGTATCTCAGCTAATGCTATGTGACATGCTAATAAAATTTACCCAATTGTGCCTTCTCGTGCTTAGCCATCTAAAAGTGAGCAGTATAATTTTGATTTGGTCATGCAGAATTTCATCAAAATTTCGTAGTAACCTGTTAAGAAATCTACATCTATTGAAATAATGTTTAATGTGACTTTGTTTATTCAATACAGACTGACAGAGCAGATAGCTGGTTTGTTTAACAGATGCCCAAGTTTCAGTTGTGGTGCAGCTTATGGCAGACCACAGGAAATGGTAACTGATCTCCCAAGCAGTTAAATCACGGAACAGCTCAGCACAAATAGTCTCCTACTGATCTTTTTAGGGATTGCTGGACATTCCCTTGAAAAAACCTAATCATACAAAAGACACATCACAGGGCCCACAAATTGATCTGACCCAATCATTGACCTACCTCAAAATCCAGATGTACAAAACAGAGGAACAGGGATGATGGGTAAATCATGGACTAAAAATACGGACAACATAGCTCGAAAGCAAAGACTAGTGCTAAAGCCATATCATGACTTTTACTTTGATTTTTTTTTTTTCCCCACTGGGACTGAATTCCCAGTCACAACAGATCTGCAAAAAGGGAGTATGGGTGTCAAGAAGAGGGGGCAGGAATTAGGGAAAAGGAAAGAAAAAGGGGAAGGAAAAACAAAAGGAGAAAGGAAAAGAGTCTGCTCAAGCCTAGCTAGTTGGTAGGGTTCACTCACATCAGTTTGTGCAGTAAATGCACACAAAGGAGTGAACTGACTATCAACCCCTTCAATTGCCTTTGCTACGTCAACCCAAATCAGGTAACTGTGTAAACTGGGTAGAAAAGGGGTGATCTTTGACACAAACTCAAAAGGAAGTTTAAGTTCCTAACCCTGGATCTAAAGAAATAAAAATGAAATAAATGATTTTTCATATGGGGACAAACATGACAGGGAAGCTGAGGGGCTTTTAGATGCTCTTCCTGTTAATTCCTCATAATTTAAAACCACAAACAGCCATGTACAAAACATAACTTTTAAACAATGGAGATTTATGTTCAAATATACTGACATAAATCAACACTGACAATAACTCCTAGACCAAATTAAAAAAGTTTGTTTACAGAAGCATGAAAGAAAACACACCAAAAAAGCTCAGTGATCATAAATATTATCCTTCTCATCACCTGCATGTGTTGAAACAAATGGCAAAACCTGATAGTAGCCAGAGCACAGAATCAAAATCAGGACTTGCAGTTCCTGGCTCTGCCAGTTACTTTGGGCAAAATCACTTTGGATTCCCTGCTTGTTTGGGTTAGTTTGTTTGTAAAAGAAGCAGTAAGAATACCAAACTCAAGAAGCAGACTGTTGTTCCTATGCAGCCTAGATCCACGGACTAAAAATACTCTTGGTACAAATATAAGCATTCCACGAAGTTTGCAGTATATTCCCTACACTGAGAGTGCTTAGTCAGCCCATTTCCCCAGAATGGAAACTCATCTAACACATCAAAAGGGCCCCAAGTGTTTGCTGCTGCATTCAAAAGAATTTGTTTAAGATTTCTACAGTTTAAGTAGAACAGTAGTTTGGTGTTTTCCAGCTAGAAATACTACATATATAAAACATATCTTCACCTAGCTCTCCACAGGGCAGCTAAACTACACTGATAGTTGTGGTCTTTCTCTCTGTCCCAATAACTCACTCCTGCCAGACAGAATCAACGCAGGAGGCAGCAAAAGAATTTCCTACTAATAAGGGAGGATTTAGGGACTGACAGCTTAAAAGAGACACAGAAGAAAATAATAAAAATAGTTCTCAACTGATGAAGTCGTTATTCTAAAGCTGTCAGTATGACAGAAAGAGCACTTAAGTGTAAATTGTAATGACCAACAGAAAATCAGTTAACTTCTGCAAAGGACACTGAGTCTTTTAAATAGATTAATGAAACTTAAAACCCCCTGAACACTCCCTTCCCAAATTCTGTATGAAACAGACTTTACCCCTATCTAAATAACTAATTATATACTACAGTTTGTGAAAACACAAGGGAGGTTTTGGACTTGCAATGTATGACTATATAGGCAACCTTCTGAATTCAGGAGTTACCTTTCCATTATTTCCACCTTACCGAGAGCCACTGGATAACACCTGCCTAGAGTTTCTTCCCTGTTTCCTAATACTGGATACTTCTGATTGTGAAAGTGATATTTGCAGCTCAGTAAGAAATATGCACCAGTTCCAAGACTCCCAAACTTGCTGTGGGGTCCAGGCGCTCCAAGAACTTCTCTGGAACATTAAATTATCTAGATTGCTTGCTTCTGATAAAGAAAAGCATGTGATGTGCTAATCACTCTGCAGTTACTACCCTTTACACCACAAAAGCTTAAAGAAGGAAGTTTATGATAACAAAGCAGAGGATCCAGCTAATTATTGTGAAGTTGAAAAATTATTTTCAAACCGAAGTATGAATATAACTTAACCACTCTTTTCTCACAGGGTTTTGCTGCATGTCTCTCAGTTATGGAAATCAAGGTACAAACTCAACAGTGCACTATTTTTTAGAGAAATCCAGTTTACTTCAGAAATAAAGTGCATTTCTGTCTCCAGCTGACAACCTGAGTTACTGGTTTGGATGTACTTGCTGAGAAAACGAAGCAGAACAAGAGAAGGAGGGTGCTGCTGAGCACAAAGAGTGGCTTCATCCCCAGCTCCTCAAGGAACCACTGGCTGTGGGTTTTCATCTGTCCTTCATGAGGAAGCTGCTGCAGCACCTTTGCATACCAAAGTCTGAGAGGAAGACTACTACAATTATCCCTGGAACCTGCAAGTGCAGGCTTAGAGATCATTGGGACACAGTGGCACTGCTAATTTGAAGAGCTGCTCCGACAAACATCCAGTCAGTCAGCACCTACTGCACATCGTGAGTAGGTACCAGTTACTGCAGGCAACAGCTGCCCCTGCCCAAGTCATGCACACTAAATTCTGCATAGAAACATATTCTACGAGCCAGTCCTGCAGTCAAATCTTCGCTGTGCCCACACAGATCTTGGTAAGCCCAAAAAGACTTCAAAGTTATCCCCCAGAACAGCCCTCACTGACTGACCAGCAGGACTGAGCCTGATCTACATCCTACTTGCAGATAACACTGCATCACAGTGTGTGCATGTATTACAGAATGGCCTGGCTTGGAGCCACCTGCATCATCCAGCTCCAACACCCCTGCCATGGGAGGGACACCAGGTTGTTCAGAGCCCCATCCAACCTGGCCATGAACACTTCCAGGGATGGGGCATGCACAGCTTCCCTTGGTAACCTTCCCTCATGTCTCATCACCCTTGCAATAAACAATTTATTCTTATTATCTATTCTAAATCTACTCTCTTTCACGTTAAAGCCATTACACACATAGCACTCCAACAAGTATAATTGTATATGAATATGTTTTGAGGTCTGACTGTGTGCTGCATGGGTAACATCAGCCAAAAAATTCACTTCAATGAATGGCTGTCCTATTTGGTCTAAGGTATAAAATTATACCCGTACGTATTGTGCACAGAAATGTAGGGAAATGTCATAAAACCATGAAGGAAAAACTGCAAAGCTTCTGTTAATTTCTATTTTTCTGCTTTAGAAAAAGAAGGTGAAACACTAAATTGAGCTTCGACTCCAACCTGAAAACATCAGCAACAAAAAAACCCCAATTTGTCACCTCTCCTGCCTTCAGAAAGCTACCAAACCTGACTCAAGATTGACCTCTGTTTTAAAATAAAATGAGTAGTAAAGTGGTCCATTACATTTTTTATCTACTATTATTTCATCATGAAAAATAAAAGGAAGGTCAATTCACTCTAATTCAGCGCTACCAAATCTCAGCCAGGTACATTAAACCAGCAGAGGGCAATAGAATTCTAGAATTTTGCAAAAATGGGATGTAATTCTGGATGGAGCTTTATTTACTGTATACATTTTCTGGCAAAAGTCACTTAAACATTTCTAATCTAGACTCTTGCAGGTCATGTGTCATTTACTAGACATTACTTAAAGCCACGCAGAATACCTCAGACCTCTACACAGATTTCTCAAGATAGATATATGCTAATACAAAGTTCCCTGTAACATTAAACAATACACATAATAACACACTTCCTTCTCCAAAGAGACAACAAGAGATTTAAATAGCTCTGTTATATGAAGAAAGGAAGGAAGCCAAAATCATCTAAAACAACGTATGCTCACATCCCACAAAAAAGAGAGGAGACATTTTCATATCAGGACTTCACAGCTCTAAATAAGGTTGAACTCCACAAAGAGGATGAGAAGTATTTTGATTTTTCTCCCTCTATACAGCACAATGAAGTTTTGGTGGGTTAACTACATTAGTCAAGATACTGATTTCATAAACTCTCATTTGAAGTGTGGAGTTTTTCAAACTTTGGTAGTTATTTTGAAAATCTTCTAAAAAGCCACCGAATCCCTTTCGATCAGGTGGCTCAGCAATGAGTGTGTACCTGTGAGTGCATTGGAATTGGCTCTACTCACGAAAGTAACCCACAGCAACAAAGTTGTTATCCAGGTCTGTGCTCAGAAATAAACCCTTTAAATCTCAAGTTCATGGGTTTATCTACATTCAGCTCCTGGTTCTTAGAATTCATGGAGACCTGATACATAACTCAAAGCCAGCTAAACAGAGCATATAAGTAGTCCCCCAAGGAGATAATAAAGTAACTAAGTTCTTCTGTCACTTCATTTTAGTAGTTCTTGAATTACTATTTTCCTTCTTCTATGGCAGTATTCTCTGCCTTCACTGGTCAAATTATTTTTTAATTTCTCTCAATATGCAGCATTTCCTTATCTGAAGAAATGATTAAAACAATAGTCCTCAAGAATAGGATGAGCAAATATTGCAAACTCATAAAATTTTAACAACAGCAGATCTCATCTTGGCAATACAAATTCTAAATATACTACACAGTTCAGGTGAAAGAAAGAGGATGGAAAAAATCAGGAAGCATAATATTATGCAGAATTCTGAAAGTATGGACAAAAAACCTGAACTTTCACTCTGAGCCAAGCCATTTGAGAGATTAAACAAGATCCAGTTTGACCAACAGACAAAGAAAATGATTGTGGAGGTGTTGAACGGAAGTGCCTTAGAGAGCAGGACATTGTCAGGAACAGTTCTGCCAAATTATGAGGTGCAGTTTTGGCATGTGCAGTCCATAGGAAAGAGGAGAGCCACACAACTGCCCTGTGAATTCTGACTGGTACAGTGTTATGAACTCATGACAACAAGCTGATGTGGTATTCACAAGTTCAGAGAACTGTGATGGATCAGAGGAATCTAAGAAGAGCATCCTACCAAGAATTCCAACTGTCATTAATACTGTCATGAAGGGTACAGAAACAGCAAATGGGGGAAAAAAATGCAGTGAAATGGATGAAAACAAGAGTGGGAGATACAAACTCCAATTATGGGCTTAAATCACTTGAATGTGTAAGGAAGAAAAGCAGTTTTGACACCTCAATTCTTTGGTCACAGTTTTAAATTGTTGGTGAGCTATCTAGGATGGCAACCGAGACACTCACACAGAAGCAGGCAATACACACAAATACATCAGCTATTTCTCTCCCTTACCATCTGCAAGCATTTGCTCTCTCATGGAAACAAAATAACGTTGTAATGAAACGGAACTCAATGAAAGAAATATGTTTTCATGCAGAAAGTTCCACTGTACTGGGATGAGGATGTAGCAATGAAGAGGCAAAGTTGAACTTACATGAAAAATGCATGGAGGACTCTGTTACTTTATTTACATTCCTTCACTTTATGGTCAGAAGCTTTACTAGATTTTAATTATGCTACCAGAAATTCTTTCATTGTGAAAATTCTAAGTGAATCAGAATTTCTGTAACTCTGTAATCCACCTAGGAAGTAACAATGTAAAGAGATGGGCTAAAACTAAATTAAAATTGCTAAACCAGAGTTACATACAATTCCACAAGCTCAAGTGAAATCAGTTACAAATGATGTGATCCAATATAGTGGAAATGCAACAGAAAGCTTTCTCCTTATTCTAGGCAGTACCAGGTCAGTTCCTCAGTAACAAAAATTTACCACATAATTTATCATTACATCTTATTTTAATTGGGAGGAATTCCCTTTTTTTTTTTTTTCCTAAGTACTTCCTCCCACGAACCACTAAGGAAAAGAACTACAATTTGCTAAGTTATGTTTTCCATGATGTTATCATTCTGGGCAAGCTAGCTTCTTAAACAGGGCAAAGTTACCACAGTAATTAATTTCCTAAATTGCTTGTAAAGGCACATGTTAAAAACAGTCTCTAGTTAGTCTCTCCTATTAATATGCTAACCTGTTGTATTAGACTTTCCTGTTTAATTTCTTTTTCCTCCCACCTAAAAAATAGTTTTGGAAGTGGAATATTTTCTACTGCAAAGACATCGAATGTATTCTACTGGCATGTATTATGTTTCCATTCCGAACCAAAGTGCACAAGTTAAAATCCTAAGGATCAGAGATAACATTTGGGCGCTGGTGTTTGCAAGGGATACTGCAAAACCACTCGATCGTAACCAACAAGAATCCTCAGATTCCTGTTTTACCTTGAAAAGCATGTTTGCTTTTACAAAAATAATTTATTGAACTATAATATTTATACGAAAAGAACTTTTAATGGATGCAATAAAAACTTTTGATGGAGGACTGCTTGGAAATATTGACAGAACTTTGATCACTGCCTTAAAAATGCTCTTCCATGACCCCACTCATATTCATAAGCACCTGCCAAGTAACCACATAATCCTCTCTCAAAAGTCAATAAAATCCTGCTCTTAGGTCATGTCTATAAAAACTTCAGTCCTAATTACTCTACTGGTGCAGAATCACCAACATTAATGATGACTATTATGAATAATGATGACTGTCATGAATCATGAACAATAATGATGACTCCACAGCTTCCTTCCAATGCTTCAAACTGCCTGATTTCAAGTACTATTACTTATTTCAAATACATATTGTAAGCTCTTGAGGGTAAGTATCTTCATTTTTCTGTTCTTTTGTACAAAAGCAACACCAGCAGTTCTGGTCCACAATAAAGTCTTCTGGATTTTCCAGGAATGCAAATAATGCCCATATACACACTTGATAATGTTGTAAATATTCTTGTGGTTCAGCTTCTTCCCTATTATCCATTAATGATACAGCCATGCTCTTTTTAAGCAGGCAACTTAATGTATTTCTATATTAAAGGGATTAGCATTCTGAGAATGGATAAACAAAACAATTTTAGTACTAAAAATAATGTTACTTAATACTATTTCAGTCACAAAAACATTTCCATAGACTAAGATAGTATCAGAACTGGCAGGATAGAGATACAAGAAGAAAATTAATGGAAGCAGACAAAACTCCGTGCCAAGACAATAAAGGAAGTCTTTCACGATGGGAGTTTCCTAAATTAAAGCCAGCAATTCAAGAGTGAAGAATTTTAAAGCAGAAGTGATTTTAATCCAAGCACACTGGACTAGGACAAAGTTTTCTAAGGAAATACAATAACTAGGTGCAAGAAAGAAAATATTTCAGTGTAGAAAGCTAACACATTACAGAAAGTCCTCCTAGCTTTCCAGAAGCCTAAAAGTATGTTGATGGTTATTAGAAATACTTAGGACAGTCACAGTTGTGCAGAAATCAAAGTTAAAAATCAAAACCCATGTTAAATGTCAAAAACCTCACTAATTTTTCTTTTCTAAATTAACTACATCATCCAATAGCTTTATGCAATTCCCTGGTATTTACACAAATTCTAAAATAAACATCAACACAATATTGTTATGAAGTAACAAGAGATAATGTTAGTACCAAATTATTCCACTGTTTTTCACAGTACTGGTGGACCAATATTCCACTGATTCCAGCTGACACTAACTGTAAAATTTGCCTGACAAAGACATAAAAATGCAATCAACTCTTCACCCATCATCATAGATTTTCCACATCAGCCTTTCATGGGGTATCTTCCCTGTGATTTTGTAGCTGCTGCTACACATTCAAATTATGAAGCTTCTGTTACATAATTAACCTTGAACAGGGTTGCTCTTGGAAGGGGGGGTGGCGGGTGGGGGGTCCTGATAATGATTAAAATATTATAAACTATTCTGAATTTCACTAGTACTGCCTCCAATCTTCAGAGAACACCTTTGTCATTGAAACTGGAAATCTCCCCTACACCCAACAGGCTCTGGAGTTGAGTGATCATTTATTCAGGCATTTCAAGGAGTAAAGACTTTCTTCCACTGAATATCTGCCATAACTGTTACTGAAACTTGGTAATCCATTTCAGCTAGAAAAGTACACACTCAAATTACTTCCATTTTATTATTGTGCTATGCAAAACACCATATATATTTCATTATGGAAAACATTTGAATTATTTCTATTGGTGCATTAACATGAAATACTTGCAGTTTCACATTTTTTTATTAATTCAATTTTTTTTACTTAATTCACAATTTTGTATTCACCTTGAAGATTATAAAAAAAAAGCTCCTGGACTAAAATCCTTTTCCACACAAAAATCCTGCCAGGATAATTTTTAAGATGACCTTAAAATGTTGTGTACTATATTCAAAGTTTTTTCAGCCAAATGAATTACACCAAATTTTGCTCTTTCAAAAACTCTGAAAAAAAGTCTCCTATTTCATGTAATTCTATTTCATTCTCAACAAAGGTACAGGAACATGGAGTACAAATGAAAAATGGGCAGCCATGAAGATGAACAGCCCAATGATGCCATATCCTAAGGATTTCAGCCAGCCCCAGTCTGCAAAGCTGCAGACTCATTTCTCTCATTCCATTTCAAGCTCTACAAAAAAATTCACATCAGTATCCAACTGAAATTTTATTTGAAATTTGTGGCTTAGAAGCATTAAAAAAAAAAAGAAAAAAAAAACCCTAAAAAAAAATCACTTTTTCCCTCTCTCCCTCCCAAGAATTACATAATTTAGTCACATAAAAATTCTAAAGCAGTCTCCAGTGCATCTTGTTAAAAGACAAATGTCAATTTGAATGTAACACATCCAAACTGTGAGACATTTTGTTTCATTTGGGTTATTTTTGCCTAAACTCATTCTCCAAGTATACATCAAACCATTAAAAACAATTGACTCAAATTTAAAATAAACACCTGTGAATCTGAAAAATAATACTGCTCTGAATACCGCAATTTAAAGAAATGCTTGTCTATAAATGTGGAAGCCCACTCATGATACCTACACAGAAAAAAAATTTACTCTCAGAATAATGTATTTTTATTATGCCACTTATTTTATTCAAACACTTCTGAATGCCAAACAGTGAACAATCTGCAAGTGTGTAACTGTGGACTATGCAACGTGGTAGAATATACTCAGAAAGATATGGGAACACAGATGATCACACACAGTTCAACCTTAACACTTTAGTCATAAAATTTTTGAACAGATCCTTGAGAGATACAAAATTTTACTATAATCTGCACAATCTGGTTCAGAGAGGAACACAACTGTGTCTAACATTCAGTGGTTGAGGGATGCAGCAAAGACTGGTCAGAGTGTCAAACTTGAGCTGAGCTGCAAAGCAGCAGATGGAGAGGTGGCCTCTGCCTGGGGTAGCAGTGAGGGCCAGCTTTTCTCCCTGGGTTGTTGTCCAGGACAGGCTGGAACTGGTGCCACTGATCCAGCCTCCCAGAAATGCAGCCTGGGGCTCACCACATCCTGCCACCTTGGCCAGGACCCAGAATGGAGCAGGGAACCCAAACCCTGGGACTCTGACAGTGCCAGTTGTGCAACCTTCAAACTGTCTTCCTCGATGAGTTAATAAAAGGAAAACATGATTAAAACACGTCCCTTTCCTCTCATCCTTTCTTCCCACACGTAGACCAAGACCTCTTTTCTGCACACCAAGGAATACTACGTTTCCTCTTTATCCACAAAAGAAGTGGTCATGTACCAAATAAGCATGGGTCATCCGTACCATGAAAACATGGAAAAATTCTTTTATCTTCACGTATAAATACATTTTATTTATATTGTTTCAATTTTAAACAAAATTCCAACGGTATTACTAACGGTAAACTAAAACCTTTTTCTAACCCAGAAGCAAAAATTTGTTTGTTTTTGTGACATTAACAGTACACACCAAAGTCCACTGTCACTGATGAGTCACATTTTGCTAACAGCTTGTGTCCAATATTTAAAATTTTTAAAAAGCATTGGGACTATTTTTTCTAGAAAAATTCAATTATTACTCCAGGCCACAAATATGCAACCAGGGCTGACTTCCTGTCTATGACTTTAATCCCATCAGCTCTGACTTAGAGCACGATCAAATCCTGCCTGATCAGGTTTCACAATAGATCACTCACCAGACTTCAGGGAGAATTCTGAAATTTCACCAGACATCCCAAGAGCTCCTAGCATGCTGTACACAGTGTGATGTTTCTTGTAATTTTAATTGGATCTATGTAGAAATACCCTAGACTAGTTTTTAAATAAGCAAAGGCATTAAGACAAAATGTGTTACATCATGCCAGCTTGTTCCCTTCCTTAAATTTTCTACTGTTTTACCAAAAATATTTCAAAATCCCTCAAGGCTAATGCATGACACAACCATTCCAGAATCTTACCAACATTACCTCCAAGTTTTATGTTGTGTTGCTGCTCAGTTTCTTGGCTTATCTGCTGAACTCAAACAAAACCACGTCCTTCTCGTTTGAGGTTTTTATAAACCTCAAACACTTGGTGACTGCACTATGTTCAGCAAAACACAGTAAAGTTATTTAGGAAGAACAGGTAATTGTTTCATTTGTGCTCTGCTTTATCTTAGATAAACTGAAACCTAACATTTCATGAACACATAACTCATGAACACAGTCCTTCCATAAAGGAATTGTAACGTGTAACTTCTTTTTATTATTTCATTGGAAGCAACAGGAATTACACTAACAATGAAATGCTGCAACATGAAATCCCATCCTAATTTCCCATCAAAATGCTACAGGAAACATAGATGGTAAAATATCAGACTGGACTGAACTCTATATACTTTTAGATTCACTCCAGATTTTCTCACTGAGAACTTGATTTGGAGCACTGCTTGTGCAATTACACCAATGTACACACAAATGGAAGCCTGTGTCACTGTCAGATGCACAATTCCTGTCTATTCCTGGCTAAGAACATTGTCCAGTCTCAAAAGGGGTGGGTGAAATGAGATTTAACAGGCTGCTGGCATTAAATGTGGCATTCTGAGAACAGAAACACCAATAGAACAAGTGCACTCTGCCAAGCACTGCTTCATCCTTGGGAAACATCAACACAATCATATGGCAGGGGAGAAAATAATTCTTCATGCTGAAGCACAGGTTCATGCCAGGTAGAACATATTCACTCTAGTCTATAACACAATTTTGTAAACCCCTAGAGAAGCTGAAAAATCCTCCAAAAAGTATAACTTTTACTCAAAAACCCCCAAACAATTTACTCAAAAGTGTAAGTTTTATTCAGACTGAACCTTAAACTGTTAATCTGAATTTTAACTAATCACAGCAAAGTTAGTCTAATAATCTTATGTTCTGAACAGCATGTCAGTTTGTGTTTAGTATGAATAGTTTTATGCCAAAATAAGTACTTTTGCCAAAGAATTGTATCTAATGGGACATACCAAAGGGGACCATCACTGAACCTGAGGATTAGATCTGGGAAAAACAAAATTCTTTTTCTATTATGCATTAACAGCTGGCTTTTGCAAGTTAATAGTCAGGTTATTTTAATTTTTAATTCAGGTCAGGCACATTAAAAAACTCATCATGCTTCTTCCATCCAGGGACTCACAGTTTCCTGAGTGTGCTTTTAGAGTTAAATAGTCTAGGCTATTAAAAAAAGATTTCTGAGAACTTTCTGAGAGAGAAATGGTGTGAGATCCTGCTACCCCTACCAAAAAATACAAGTATGTAGATGAAATTACTTAAATATATTTTATATTTTATAATCCAGATTTATGCTCTGTTTGATGGTGAAATCAAAACTTGTTTAAGCTTATTTCAAAACTCCTGATACTACCTAAAAAAGTCTCTTTTTATTGTCTTTTTTTCTTGGTCTACTTGATCAAACTTCACTGAGCTAGGAATTAACCAAACTACTACAACACCCCAAAATACTTTCTGTACCTCTCAAGGTAAAGAGCTATGTAGACTCTCAGAACTAAAAATCAGAAAATAAAAGAAAGCACAAGTTGCTTCAAAATGTAGAATCTATGCAGTAGTAAGAGTAAAATAGGGAAGAGGGAAATTTCTATAGCTCATTAGCTCTTCCCTCAAATTAAGTATTTGTGGCAGCAGCAAATGAGAAACAACAATTCTGCTACTGAAGGACCCAAAACAGAGGGAACATAGAAAGATAAACTTACATCTAAAGACTGGAGAAAGTCTGTTTGCTGGGATCAAAAAATTTAACATCTCACCATGCTACCTTAAATAAGAGATTGAAAATACTCTGTACCCTCTCCCCTAAGAGCAGTTATGTTCATCTATAGACTAAAACACATTTAAATAAAACTTTTTTACAGTTCAAATAATTAGAAGAGAAAAAACCCCTGCCACTTCATGCTCCATACACATTGTTAAGTACTAGTTAAAATAAAAAATGTCAAGAAATCTACATATTTGAGTTTGTCAAAATTGGTCTTGCCTTCAACAGATGCTTTTGGTTTCTAACTGGTAAAGTTTGACATTTTTTATTCTAAAAATGACATAACAATCTATTTCTAGTTAAAAAAACACACCAGAAATTGATTAGAATATATAATATAAACTAAAAATGACTGATCTCTCAGCTTTTTGTTGCAGAAACCTTGATCTCCATTCAGCTAAAATAGGGAACTCTCTGCAGTTTACTTCTAAACTACTCATAAATGCCTCACAGGCCATCTGAAAGGTGGAAGGCTGCATTTTTCAATTTCTATATTACTAATGTGTAGATAAGCTGTCAAAGCAACTACTGTTTTGCAATATTACAGTGTACCAATTACCAATGACTAAACACTTATTTCCCAAACTGGGTTGTAAAACAACATTCACATTAAACAGAGTTTATTTAATATTGCAAGCAAGTCCACATTCTGAACTTATCTCCTCAAGTATATACACCCTAAAAAGCAGGACTGGAGCTACCCAGAACTGATGAAAACACTATTGCATTGGAACATCAAAATAAATACAGTCATACTATAAGAGTTCTGCTTCTGAAATAATTACTTATAAAATTTGCATTGTATACATTTTTTTATTTACTATCATATTGTATTTTGCCACTATCAGACATTACGTACCTTTCCCTCAAAAAAGAAACCAAAACAAGAATTTAAAAACCAATTTACAGTTCAAACAACCCATTCATAATATCCTCCAAAATTAAAAACTACACAGGCTGAAAACTTCACTTGTACTTTTGGCCAAGTTCTTTATAGGCCAACTGAACTGCAGTGACCACTGTATTATATTGGCCAGCGTGTCTTCAACATGCCAAATTAAACACAGTAGTAGTGCAATAAATAGTTTTTACATAGCAACATCAGAAATTACTCTTTTCTATTGTTTTAGTGACTAAATATAATTCAGTGGTAATTCTCTAACCCATCATATAGCCTGCATTTAGTTCTGGGTGTATGTCTCACAATCATAATGACCCAACATCAATAAATGTCCTTCTGGAGTAATGTCCATACCAGTCTACTTGATGATTTCCATTGACATTAATAAATTTTAGAATGAATCCTCTTACCTGTCATGTATCTCCTGTCATCCCCTTCTCCATTTTAACAACATATTATGATGTGAAAAAAAAACACAAAACAGCAGGGGCTTTGCAACAGAAACTTACCCTATAGAAGGCAGTTGTCAAGGGCAGCAATGCTGCAGCAATGCTGTATTCTTCTGAAGAAGAACAATCCTGCAAGAAAAAACAAAGAAGAAAATAAGCAAAGACATTTTGTGCACTCTAATTTAATTTGTGCCTTATGGAGTCCCTCTGGCATCCTTCTGACACACTGCAATCTTTAATCATTTGATATCGTGTAAAAACAACATTTATGAGTGTGTATGTACCCACACATCTTCTACTCATGATTTCTCCTAGACACGTACTGCTGTTATTCTTCTCACTTTAGAAATTTATTAGCCAATTTCTCATTCATATGTCTGAAATGCAAATTCACTGATGTAGTTTATACACAATAAGGAAAGTTTTCCTGATTTAGGAAACAATAAAAAGGTAGCTTGCTTCCATTTGGGTCAAGAGCAAACCTGACTAAAATGGAAGTGATGTGATGACCAAAGAATGCCCTTACAAAACGTCTACGTGAAGGAAGTGACATTTATGTAATATGAAATAATCACCTCCATGGCCCCTGCACAAGTTTGGCACAAGGTTAACTTTAAAAGAAGATGAAAACCCATTCTCTTTAAGTCTCTGAATGCCTCATTCAACAGTCAAGTATGTCATTCATGTCTCTCTAGGCAGAGAAGGGTATGCCAAAGTAAATCAACTGGTAATTGTGCTGATGGAAGTCGTGATTTTATTACGGAAGTCTTCTAAAAGAAAGTAGAATTGGAATGCAACTTAATATTTAAAAAACAAGCTACTTGAATTTTATGACCATACAAAAAAAAACCCCAAAAAAACCCAACAAGAGTTAAAACTGATACTTTAAAAAAAAAGTGATCAGGTGGTTTTTTAAGCAGCTCTTTTTACCACCACTAAAGAACCCAATAACACCAATAGTTGTACTAGACAAATCTACCACCATTGTGCCCCTGGATGATCAATGGGCAACCAACACTTCCAGCTGAACAATTCATTTTAATATTTTTAACAGCATCGTTACAGTGGGCACCCTGCAACTCAAGCCACTCTTATTAACTGTAACAACTGACCAAATGCCAAAATTGAAATATCTCAAGTGTTCCTCTGTCAGACTTTACATTTATGCCTTGATCTCATATCAGTGTTATCTAAAACAGAGCAACCTGCAAAGACCTGGCACCAGACAATTGCTAGAGCAGAAATACGAAATCTACGTAACAAAAACAATAATGTAAAGGATCATTAGGATGTTATTTGTATCCGTCTTGTTCTTTGTTCTTAAATGGCTGCAGAGTGACTGTGGATTGCAGGGTTAAAACAACAGACCAAAAGAACTCACCACAAGACTATTTTGAATCGTGTAATTTTAAAATCTATTTCAACAATTGTGATTTTTCAATAACAAATCCTTCATCTTCTTTTATTTTAATCAAGCTCACCTAAACAGAATACCAATGTCCATTGTAGTTAAATAGAACAGCATTTAGAAAACTGCTTACACATATATTCTGAAAAGGGATACAACAAGTTCACAATTGTGAAGGTTTATTTCTGCACAGAGTTACTGAGGGTTTCAATGTGGCTAACTCTGCACAAACGCATGAATGCTAACTCTGCATGGACAACACGAGTTTGGCAAGCGCTCACACTTCATAATACACTTCCAATCTGGTAGAGGAAAACTGACAAAAATGGACACTGAGAAACTCAATAAATGTTTCAATGATGCCTCTTAGTATTGCAACATGTATAAAGCAAACCTAAATTAGTTTGTAAGATCTCAGAACATAAGGCTAAAGGACACAGCCTCAGCTGCTTTCAATTTTCCATTTCTGCATTATTCCCTATTGTTATCCACATCCTTAATCCCCATTTGGAAGTTAGCACATGTATTTTTAGTTTAATAGATGACAAATATTCTTAGTACTTTTTCACTTAACAAAAACACTTCACACTTAAAATTTGACTTTTCAATCTTCAGAAATGTGCAACAGCTTTCAAAGAAATACATATCTTATTTCTGTACATGATTATTTATAACCAGGTATAAAATAATCCATCCTCAATTTCAGCTTACCTACTTAATCCCTTAGCTCAAATTATTTGAAAGAGTTTGGGCTTTTATCCAAAATATACATAAAAATATCTTTATAAAAACTGAGCCATGTATCTTCACCTAGAGAGCATTCAATACTCCAAGAGGTAACATATGTCTCAAAGATATATATCATCACCATATAAACAACACATTAGATTATTTTTCCATTCCTTCCTTCAAGTATGAAATTCTCCACATATTCCATGTCAGCAGTACATGAACTTGTAGCATGGAAGTATTATCTCTCTATAGTTTTTTTCTTCTCCTGTATATGACAAGGAATACAAAGTGATCTCAGGAATAAATTATAACACTGTTGTTTTAAGATGACTGGAACTACCTAACTATTTACCTGCTTTGTAGCTACAAGACAGAATGCCACAATTAAGAGATGTTGCATTGAAATCTCAGCTTCTTAATTTTACAGACAAACCAAAGGACTGGAAATGTCATATATGTGTTGTAGGCAATTAATTTAGACTCCTGAAACAATGCAATCCAGCTGCCTTATATATAATGTCTTTACCAATTGTGAAAAATATCTCTTACTGCTGCTACAAAAATAGACAAAAATCAAATACTGTAAAATAATCAAAGCTTTTCCACCTAATTTCCACAAAATGAAGCTGAAACACATCTGGGGAACAAAAATTATTTTCAGCAAATTGATCACCAACATCCTTTGACAGCAAAATACAGACTTCCACCATGACATGTGCAGAGTACTGCTTTGAATCCATGCCTAATTGAGTGAAAACCTGGCACATTGTTCTGGCCATACTGATCCTATATCCAGACAGTTGCTGAACTCTGCAGCAGATTGGAAGTGTTACAGGAATTCATGTACACTTAAAATAGCTTTGCTACACTGAATTGACAAGTGAATAATAAAAGGAGAATGTTTTTCCTTACATCACTTACTTTGACAACGCACGTGAACTACTTTTATACTGCAGTCAGTTTAAATATGCAGCAAAACTTTGGTGGTTCCATATTGCCATTAGATTGCAGAGCTGAGAGCTTGGAAGTCAGGGATTTTGACTGCTTGGCTGGACACATGGGGCTGAAATGGGGGAGCACTGATGGCTTCTAGGATCTAGTAGGTGGCTTAGACTTCTGGTGCTGGAGGAGAGAGTCAACTCCTCTCCTCACTCTTGGCTTCAGAACAGGTATTGCCCGCAACTCTTGCTTGAAAAACAAGGTCATCATCATGAAGCTGACATGCCCTCTGCATTGTGGTCCTAGTGGTGAACAGCTGGGAAAAGCCACCCCAGGAAAAGATCTTCATTGACCTGCTCCTGGTCATGCAGGATTTAAGAAAGCTGTTGAGCCCCCTCTGATATCCCACAAGCACAAGGAGCAAAACACCATGACAGTGCACAAAAATTACCTCTCTTCCTGCATTACACAACAGCTTACACTTAGGGATTTCTGCTTTCTCTTAGGCACTTGATAAAAATCTAGAAGACACGTATGGAACACTAGATAACATTTGAGGTGAAGTTTTCTTTTTAAATTCATCTTGATAGTCTCTCTCATTAACTGCTACCTGATACACTATCTTCCTGCATTAAAACCCCTTCTGCTTTAGGCACTAAGCTTTTCAAACAGACACCACATTTCCAATAATCTGCAGAAATCCAAGTATGTCAAAAACCTGGGATCCAATTTTGCCCTACGTTCAGGAATACCATAAACACATGGAATTCCCCATAGACCTGACTCAGATGAAATCACCATAGCATGCAGTGAATGCATCCCAGCTAAAAAGCTGAACATGGCAGCACTTGATCCATATCTTTTTGGCAGCACAGTAGGATGTGTGCATGCTCTGTTAAAAATGCTGCTCAACACTGCACTGTCCCTCTTGAGAATAACCAAAGTCAATTTTCAGGCTGAAGAGCATTCATCACCCTGCAGGACTAAGCTCAAAATGAGGCCAGGAAAAAAAAAAAAAAAAAAAGCCAGAAACTTCAGGGTGAGATGTGTTTTTAAAGCACTAACCCAAGAACCATTAAGTCAGCATGTATAACTATGTGCAGAACATTGGCTACAAATTACAGGTGAAACATAAGTTACAAACTCAACAGATGACTTCACTGGTGTCAGGATTTAATCCTGATTGTTACAGATGTATCACCTGGGCAGGGTTTTAGTGAATCACGGAATTTTTATTATTGATGCAGTTTATATTTTGGAAATGTGAAATATCAATTCTAATGCACAAGCTACTACTTTTGTCTAAAGCAGTAAGATAATTCAACAGTCCAGCTTAGAAAAGAGGTTTTGTTTGCTAAAAGGAAAAGAGATTCAAAGGTAGAACTCCAATGTTATTCATAACTATAATGTTAATGAGATTATTTTTAATTAGATAAGCCGCATAAATTTTATTCATTCACATACAAATACAATATTAATGCAATTGAACTATTACAAATGAGAGTTTTGATCAGAGAAAACCTATTCTGTGTAAATTGATGTTACCATCAATGTCCTTTATATTCAATCTTTGCAGAATCAAAAATGCAAGTAAATAAACTGGCAATTTAACAAGATATGATTATAGTTAGCATAATTATATGCTGCTTGAAAAAACATAGTTCTACTTTGAATTTCCAAAGTAACTTGTAAAAGTATTTAACTTATAAGTTTTAACTTCACAATAAAGCCATAGTTAAAATTTCAGAGTTTGTTGGAATAAATGCCAATACGATAATAATAACTTATATTACCTTTACTAGTATCACATAATTAACTTCACAAGAAAGTTTTAAATCTTATTGGAATCATAAGAAAAGCTGGTTTTTTGGGTGAAAATTAATGTGCATTTACTTTCTTGCTAATATTCATATAGAGCTTTGCCTAGTGAAGCTACCATCAATGCCAGCTGCTGCTCTGCTTTATAGTGAGATCCAACTTTTTTTTTGTTGACAAAGGTAAAATCAAACCTTACTGAGGCAGCTACAATTTTATTACATGGAACTCTTCTGGGATTTGAGAAAAAGGATGAAAAGTACTGAGAAAGTCCACAGAGCTAACTATCCTGCCTTACCTTTTGACAGAGGTAAGGTCAAAACTTGGGAGATACTGCCTCACAAAATTATCATCATTTTTGAAACTTCTTGTCTTGATAAGAACAAAAAGACCTTTTCAAAAGTGTTAAGTTGCAAAGACCAATTCTTCCTTCATAAATAACCCTAATACATTTTATGCGTCGCTCATTAATGAACACAAGCTCTTGATTTGATTTTTGTTCTGCCTAAACACTGCTGCAGGGATGCACAGATAGCAAAACCAAGACAACTACACTCTTACTGTCTATGGTTTCCAGGTTTAATATTGATCAGATCTCTAAGCTTTTGATGAGCACTTCCTCATACTGCTGCCTGGTCAGACAGCCACAATTGAACACAAAGTGCAGATCACAGATTTGACCTGCACTCTGAATCCTGCCACATGCAACAGCTCCTTCACCCTCTATTGGGTGTCACAGAGTGATGCCAGTGCAAAAGACCAAGGAACAGCACCCAACCCAGGAGAATCCTCACTGGTTTGTCTTGACTTTGTGGTCTCTTTCTGCCTGATCAGAAGCCTTTGTAATGACCATTTAATTAAGGAACCTATCCCGTCAGCAACAGGATGTAAGATGTTGTAGAGCTGCTATTCCAGGCAGGAGATCCAGTTTGATTTTAGAGGTATTTTACTTCCTGAGGAACGTCATACTTGTCTTCACCTGGCCCTGAGTTCTCATAAGTTTGCATGCCCTTGAAGCGTAAGGTATGGTATAAGGAACAGAATTCAATCAAGGCAGTTTAGATGCAATTACACAAGCGGGTAGTATTCAATGATTTTTAAATTTCCTTTTGCGTTATTGACAAGCTAGCAAATGCAACAGATTTTCTCTGTGCAGCCCCATCCTACTCCTGATCTCACAGCAAGTGAAAACAAGAAACAACATTTCACTCAAAGAAGAGCTGTCAAGGTCCCCCCCACCCCCCACACTTTCTGAAGAAATACATTTCCATCTAGGCTTGAGGTTAGTCATTTCCTCCTCCTCCTCATTACAAACTACATTTAGGAGACCAGGAACCTCAATTTTTACGTGCATAAATTACACATTTGTCACTGTATTTTTCCTGGACCCCAAAAGCCTAAAAACATTTTAACTTTTTTTGCAAGATACTGATAAAAACAAGAATGCCATCCCTCCGTCTCAGCACATCTGAGTTTCTTTAACAGAAATGCCATGCATGTTTCTGAATACTGTCATGAGGCCCATGGCAATAAAGTTCAACATACTCAGGCTGTAATCTTCTCCCAAGGAAATGGTTGGGATGCCAAGATGCCTTTTGACTTTTATTTCACAGCAGGGCTTCATTCACAGTGACTCTGTCCAAACCTTAAACTACACCAGCTGTGATACAAGGTCCTGCAGAGCAATTTGTAAAAAGTCTTGACAAACAACACTCAAATGATAGAATACATTGCAATTCATGGCAAAAAAATGATCAATATCCATTAACTGCTCAGTTGGAGGAGGTGATAAATTCATAATAGATCTAGAAACTGCAGTATACTCCTAGAGCCCTGGTAGACCAAAACACTTCTGCAGCCACTGCAAAACATTAACATAGGATAGATACTCTGTAAACTGCTGTACAGACAGCCTATTTAATTGAGTTAAGGAACAACAGAACAATGCTAAGATATTAAAAGAACTATTAAAAATAGATGCCATATTACAGTATAGCCCAGTTACATATTAACAAATCAGTTCACAAGTATATAAGACACATCCTTACTTCCAGCAGCATTTCCTCTCCTATATTTTAAAGCAAAGTCAAACTTTCACATGTGCACAAATACATTCACTTTGCTTAACTTAATGTTGCTATTCTTTTCTAAGTTTCATGTGATTTTCCAATTTCACATACTTTTAATAAAAATCCATCACATCATCAGTGCACATTCTGTTCAATTTTTACAACTTAGCAGGAATGAACTCCTAGAAAAACCCAAATCAGCTTTATTTGGGTATGTAAAGTGATTCACTAAAAAAAATCAGTTATTCACTTTAGAAGGATAACGTTTGGATGGAAGTGGAATTTTACATCCATCTTCTGTCACATAATGAGCTGACGCTCAGTTGAAATCAGTTGCCGAAAGATTTTGGGTCTAGTTCACTATGGAGAAACTGAATAGTGTCAGATGAAATGTAACTTGGAAGTAGGGCTCACTGAAAATTTTCCACTGAATAGTACGTGATAGCAAAAAAATTTCTTTATTTATGCTAAGAGCTCTCAATGACATCATCTTCGGAAAGAGAACGTCTAATCTCCAAGGTTCTCCCCTTGGGAGACTCAGTCTCTTGCCAACTGATTTTCTGGGGAACCAGAAATAAAACCTTCAATGACAATTCAATGAAGGCAAGGAACATGTTTGGGGGAGCTACAGGCTGGACTGCAGGGAGCAAGTCCTCATAGAGAGCATTTCCAAACACAGGAAGAACACAAAAGTGACTTAGAACACAAAAACCCAGCTGACCAAAGAGAAGTGGATCATCTTCTTCAAGGAAATACTGAGCTCTGTATCTGAGGGAAGAGCATCCTGTCTTTTGCAGGCTCCTTTGGTACCCTTTGGGAAAAGCTGTGAGAGAAGTCTGGATGAAAGACTGGAAAACTGACTGCACTATCAGGCTCAAGGTTTAACAGGCAGGTGGTTCTGAATCTTGTTTTCAGGGCAGGATACTGTGAAACTGACTGTTTTCATTAACAACATGGAAAATGGCATGAAACACATCTTCATCACATTTCTGACTGACACCAAATTTGGGAGAGTGGTAAATACACTGGATGGCAGGACTGCTACTGAGTGGCATCTCTGCCTGGCAGATACAGACTCCTGAGCCTCCCAAAGAAAGTTCTGTACAACGGACAGGATAACTCCATGTGGAAACATGGACTACATATGGACAGCACCAGGAGCCATGTGCTGTGCTATACACATCAAACCAAGTCAAAAATCCTAAAACATTATCTCACATAGAGTTATAGCAGGAGCAAAAGAACAAAACAATTAGAAAGTTTATAGATCTGAACCAAGAGACTATCAGGAAAGTACACAACTGAAAGAATCCCCAAAAGCCTAAATAAATATATTGAGAGAAAACAGTATGCTCAACCAACTCAGACAAATTATTGGAAAGAAAACTGATGCCAATTTTATGTATCTATATCCATGTCCAGTGCATCCACAGAGTTCTGGCAGGTGCTCCTGGAAAAACAAGCCCATGTTTACCTGGCTGTAGCACCGCCTCTGGCAGAGACATTTCCCACCAACTGCCCAAAACAGGGTCTCTTTTCAATTCATATTTGGTATCCTGCTGCAGGACAGCTTCAGGCTTTTTAAGCCAACCTTGAGAGTACTGAAAAGCTTTCCTACACTTTTGGCAGGGGCACCAGATAGCCTGTGTACAGCTGCACCAATGGACAACACAAACGACACTGAGCAGCTGCTCCTGGAAGAAGTTTTCTTGGATCAGCTTTGTTGGTGCAGCTCCATTTCTGCATCCCTGAAACAAGCGTCAGCTGCTGGAAGAGGATATTTCTGGGATGACCTGCAATGGCTGCAGAATTTCAAGGATGACAAGGGGTGTTTAGTGGGTTTCCTGAGGTAATTCTGAATCTCAAATTCATCCAGCGAGGGCTTTTCCATGCTCAGGCACAGATGACTCACTGCGTTAGTTGTGCTGGTAAACTTGACAGAACCTAAAATCCCTCGTCGCCAACCCTGCTGCCAGACCTCTCTGTTCCTTAACAGGCTGGAATGTAAATCTTCTGTTATGCTTCAAAGAGTAGGGCAGTTTTGACAACATTAATGGAAGTTGTTGTAGAAGTTGCTTAATCCAAAAATCAACGTTGTAATGATGACCAGAATTAGGCACACCGCACATCATGAAAAGAATGATGTTACTAGAGGTGCTACCAGAAATATCCCATTTTTCTGGAGCAAAAAAATTCCAGTGATAAAAGTAATTTCAAAGATAAACAGTTCATAGAAAAGAACATTTAAAGCAAATCTGGGAAACTGAAAGACATATGCTGTGTGTGATTAAGCAGCATGTCGTAGAGCACTGTCCACCTTGATTAACACATTAAATCTGTGTAACCAAGGAAGAATGTTGCTACAAGCCTAAAAGGCCCAAGAGATTCAGAGATTTCAAGCCTGCTTGATTTAGTAAAGTGTTGCCTCCAAGATAAAATCCGTCAACAAATATTTAAACTATGAAAAAGGAAAACAGAAAATACAGTATTTTTATTTAACTTAGGTACTTTAAACTTTCTGACTGTACTTTTCAGTGCATGGACAGCAGCAAACTCATTCATGCAGATACCGATTTTATTTGAACTCTCACTTTTTGGTGGTTCAATAATAACAGTATGATAAATGCACAGGAGATGTGGAACTGCTATGAAGCACTGACTAAAATTAATTTCTTGATTACTAACAAAATGTTTGCTTTTCTAAGAATCCAAGTGAAAGAACAAGCATGAAGCATTTTTTGTAAGAGATAAAGACAATGGAAGAAACAGTAAACCAATTTTGAACTGGCAATTGTAGAACTACCCTCAGAATCCTTCAGTCTTAAAACTTCCTGAATTTATACTTTTCTCTGGGATTTTTAAATGCCTTCAGGAAATAAGAAGGCTAGAATTCCATGAAATAACTCCTCCAACTTTGGTTGCAGAAATAAAAAAGTAACCTACCAAAACACACTAGTTGGTAAACTAGCTGAAGAGGCATGTTTGGATGTCCTTGAAATAAATCCCTGTCAAAACTGTTTGGCAGGGCAAACACAACCAGAGAAAAGACATTCTTGAGCTCACTGTGTGGACCAAAGCAGCAGAAGTGTACTAGCACTGCCTTCCAGCAAAATTTTCTTTGGTACAAATTCTAGGAAATCTTGGTACGATCCCTTTCTGTTCCACTGCCTTCTAACTCATTGCTTGTAGCAACATTCAGCTAACTAGCCACAGAGAAAGCCTTCTTTGCCAGATTTTAGATTGACAGTTAATCCATTTTAAAACCCTGACAAATCTTCTCCTAGGCTATCCGATCTTCATTCCAGAATGTTTTGTTCCAAACACCTGTTTTGTTCTTATTTCATTGACATTTTAAGAAAAAAATGCAGAAATTACTGCTATGTAATCATAGTAAATGGCAATGAAAAGTTTTATTAAACTTATGTACCTTAGGGTACAGTGAAATACTAGTGAAGTTCTAAGTCCCAACCATAGTCATACTGTTTGAAATTCTTTCCTCACAATTCATGTTTGGAGCTTTCAGAAGGATGAGCCAGATTGCAATGGCTGGATAAAAAAGAATGGGTAGTGAAAACAAAAACTGAGAAGTTCAAGCATTAGCAATGGCTTTGGCATCCTAAAATCAGCATGACTCCAATTCCAGAGAACACACTAGCAAATCACCAAATGAGTACAGAACACAATTCTGAAGATTAACAGATAATTTCTGGACAGCATGGCATTATTTAGTGCATATACTGAATGAAACACACAGTATCAGCAAGAACTATCAGCCATGTACCATAAACATGATGACTCAAACGATAAGGATTTCTTATCAGGGTCTCTTCTTAACAAGAAATACAAGCAGATATCCTGATGCATTTGACCACCTTCTCATTCCTTTTACCCTATCTGCACTTCTAAGCAGCAAAGATATCCTCAAGCTTTCAGGAAGACCTTCACTATCATAGCTGATATGATTCCCACAGTACTCTACCTTCTCCTTCAGTACCACGCTAGTGTTGATGGCCACATTTTCCCCAAGTTCCTTATTTATGCTGTTGAAATTTTAGATCTTGTTCTTTACTATTCCACAAGGACATTTAGGAGCATAGCTTTTGGTTCAGTCCTGTGAGACATTCTGTCAGGTGTTGCAAGCCAAGAACTTACTAAAAATTTCAACTACTCTTCTTGACACCTTTGATGAATCTTCTCCTATGCACAGAAATGAAAATAACGAAGATCTGCATTTTCTAAATTAATACACAGGGTGAGAGCTGGGTGCACAACATGATGCTGCTGTGTCATCTGCTGGAGCCCATTTGTGCAACGAGATGTGACTGTGATGATGCAGTCAAAATTCACCACTGCTTTAACAATCACAGAGGTGCTACACAGCTGATTTTGATGAAAATATCTACAAAAATCATTACATTGGCTGGAATAATAAATTATGGTTTGCTGGACTGATTTTAAATAAATCAGTTCAATGCCTACTGTCTTCATATGCAGGTTGTATCTTGAATTTGGAAAACAGAATATTAAAAACCCAGTTATTATAATGCATGCAAGGAAAAATATGATGTTTCTAAAGCAGAAGTTCTGAAAATCATGGCACCCTCATAATCCAAGTTGATTTCAAGTGTATTATTATTACTACAGTTAGAGTAAGATCTAGAAAGACATTTCATTCCATATACCTGGAAGGAATATAGAGAATAATACACACCAATTGTATGGACTTTATTTATGTATAGCAAAGGACTTGTATTCTCTAAAGTGATGTTTAATCAATTACCATTCCAAGTAAAGGTTTTACAAGGTGTACAACCAACTAAAGGACTTAATATAATCAAAAGAAGCCGCTTTTCTCCTCAAAAGTCAAATAATCTGTATAGAAAATCAAATCAATTTGTTCATTTACAAACATTGTGGGACTTCAGACTGTTAAACATGCACTTCCAATTCCAGTTCTTAGCTCCCAAGTTGAGTTTTGGACTTGAGAGTTCAAGAATTAGGGGAGAGGTTGGGAAAAGGGGTTGTGGGATTTGTTTGTTTGTTTTATATACAGACATTAGGTAAAATAATTTTAAAATACTTTGTTGGATCACTAGATACCAAAGCCTGTCCCCGTGACTGAGTACAGAGAGGGAATTACTAAAAATAATCCTCATTAAAGCTTGTTTACATGGCATTTTCCATGCATCCTAAAAGCCAATTAATTTAAGTCATAATTCTGGGCTGTAATTTTGAAAAAGAATGTTAACAGCTGCAAGAATTTTTTACAACATATGCAGATTGTCAAATGTTCTTTTGTTTACACCTTTGTTGTTTTGTTCTATAATGGCAAATACTTTCATGTAACAGTCGAGGTAGGCCTATTACACTGAAGAAATTGATCCTTATGCTTTTTTCCTTAAAAATCACTCTAAAATGTCACACAGTTCACTACTGTTTATTTTTTATATTAATGCATTTGTCAAAGTTTACACAAAATACTGACAAAATCCAGAACTGGCCTGTGTTTTATGGCTCAGCACCACACTTCAGTTTTTGAATGAAAGCTGCCAAGATCTCAACTGTTTAAACCAAAGGTTATGCAAACATAACAGCAACCAAATGATTAGAAGACTTTGGATAGTCCATCTTCTTTCTGCTTCAGAAATGACCATATGCAAAAAAATATGAGGCTCTTACAGCCACCCATTAGTAATTTTTATGTACATTTCTGCAAAATCAAACACTTAGAAGCTTCAAAAAATTCCTTATAGAAACAACAAATCAGTTATCCTGGTGGCCAAGGCAGCACAGCTTGCAGAGATGTCTCACTGCAGCTTCTCTACCTGGGCTTACCAGGTACTTGAAGGGTGAAGTGCACAGGGAGGAAAATCAGAGACCATGTTAAATGGGAATTCTTTTTCCTAAAAACAGACTCCACACATGTGTGGCCACAGTGGTGCAGTCACTGCATGGGTACAGCAAATCAATACCATGCAATATTCCACCACTTATTGTGCACATTAAATGGCACTCAGAGCAGATGAAGTGCATGTACACATAATTAACAGTGTTATACACATAGGCAATGACGGATCTGTGCTGTAATACACTTTATAAATGTACCTAACATCTTAGATAAAACCAAAATTCCATGTGTTACTTCCTTATTTTCATAGATGTAAAACCTGTAAAAAGTCACACAAGTCACTGATTTCACATAGCTTGTTGTATAAGCAAAGTGCCTATTCTTTCCAAAATGAAAGACTTTTTGTTTTAGCTTGTTTTGTACTACCTTTCATCAGTTCACCTCTTTGCCAGGCAGGTTGGAGAGCAACTGCACAGCAGTAGAACACAATTCCTAACCCAGACTTGTTTTATTTACAGCAGTGAGCAGCGTACAAACACGTCTGCTTTTCATCACGACAACCAAAAATATTCAGAACACGGAGTTATTAGGAACACTTGGCAACCACAAGGCCACAATTAACAGTAATGATCACTTCAGAGCAGTCAGAGCTTACCATGTCAACACTCCAAGGAGCTCCATGGTTTCAGTGAGATACCTGCATGTGAGCAAACACAGGGGAGCACATCCTGCACCAACAGCAAACGTGAGAGGGCTGAACAGAAGGCCAGCAACAAGGAGACATCCCTGAAGAGTAAAGCCTGAGTAAAGCCTGCTCCAGCAGCCCAACAGTGCAGAGACCCATATGGGATGGATGGGTTTGTACCACCCTCCTCACCCATGCCAGGGAGCTGCTCAGGGAAATTCCCCTGTGAGCCCCAAGGTGGCAGCCAGCCAGAGGAGCTGCTGGGGCCACTGCTCACATGCAGCTCTGTTTATTCTTGTATTAAAACCAACACTCTGCTATCTTTTGGTATTTTTATATAGTATTAAGCAAAGACCCTTAAAACAAGGCTAGACCTGCTCTGGTGCACACATGCACATGTGTACACATCGAGGGGAGGAGGAAGTGTGTCAACACCACATGTTTTGGTCAGAAGCCAGGAGGGAAGAAAGGGACGTTGAAGGCAGATGCAGGAATGGACAGCACGCCTTGGGACTTTCATTTCTTCTAATCCCTCTCTTCCTTTCCTTAAGTAACAGTCTTATGCAATAGTTATGCAGGGCAGGTCCATGCAGAAGTCAAGATTAACAGCAGCAGGGTCTCGGAAGTTTGCAGGAAAACTGCAATTTAGGAATTTGCCTACCACACATGGGCTCATTCCTGAACAGCACTGCTGGCACAGCCCCAGTGTGAAAAGCAGCCATGGTTTTCTGCTGCCTGGTCATCAAAAACCCATCCTTGCTAAAATCAGAGGCAGTTTAACACAGCTGGAGACAACCTCCCCTGGGGCAGGCATGGGTGCACATGCAGAATCAGCCAGACACCTCGCTGGGTGCACACACCAACATCCCCAAGGATGCAACAAGGAATAACCTGGACACTGCCATCTACACAGGGCGAGTCCTGGCCCACGGAATGGTTACTGCTATGCCAAAGAGGTCTCCTCCTTTGACACCTGCAGTGTAGGGAACCCTGACTGGCCCTTGAGCAGGGGTAGGGAAGCTGGCAGTGCACACACACACACCCTACTCCATGATACAGATACACACAGGCAGCCCTGCAAAGAAAGCAACTCTGTTTTCTGGGTTTCACAAAGAGATGCCCTTGACTGGAATCTCCCAAGGCTCCGTGGCCATTCAACAAGATGGAATGAGTGTAATAAACAACATGTTCCTCAGAGTAAAGAAAGGAAAAACGAAAACTGGTCAACAATACAATCTTTTACAGTGTGTTCCCATTTTTTTCCTAGAGAAATAATGTGAGCACTACAGGTTCAATAACAGGGCAATGATATTCTGGTACGGTGCACTCTCTTGGGAAAAAGACATTATCAGAAAGATTCAGGAATAGCAAATTCTTTTATTAAGTCCAGAATTTTATAGGTGGACCCCTAAAAGGTCAGCAGAATGATAAAGCTGTTCTTTATACTTTTTGGGAATCGTATCAGAGAGACCATATGACGTAACCAAAAAAAAGCCCTACCAAAATCATGTCCAGCACAATACAGAATTAAATCTGGAAGCTTGAAGCCAAAGCCTTAAACACTGGAATCTTGTTTTTTTCCCATTTAAATAATACCATTACTACATCTAACATGATGAGAAAGTTCAACCTGGTAATAACTGATGAATTAATAGAATTAAGTGCAGGCCTGTCAAAATCCCATGATTTCTCTAAAAAATCATGTCTGATTTTCTAAGCTTTAAAATACCTTCCAATATTTTTAAATAGTGCTGTTTTTCAGCATGAATTCTGTCACTATGCTTCCAGGAATGCAAGTCAAACTGAGTAACGAAAGACAGGTCATGAAATAGAAATCCAAAAGGAGAGAAATCTAGAGAACCCTCCAAAATAAAGATGTTTAGCAACATAGTTTTCAACATAAAATATGAGAAATGCTAGCTCATGTAACCTTCATATTGCCAAGAATTTGAATCTTATGACACACACACCAAGCTGATTTTCTCTCTGGAATAATATAATCTTTCTTGTTACTGGACAGTATTTGCAAACCTTGGAATTCTGAGAACTGACTGATAGGTTTTAAAACTTTATCTGGTGGCAGAATACAATACAAAAGTTACTTGCCCAAGAAAAATAAATTTAGTATTATTTATAGAATGTCACAATTTTTAATGTTGCTTATCAAAGTTTCTTTCACAACTGACTGCATAGTAAGTGCTACAAAGAGGCCCCTATGACACTAAAGCGATACAGAAGAGTCATAAGCAAAATTCTAGAGGCAAAATAAATCTATTATCTTCCATCTGCTTTTGGCCAATGTTGCAGAACAGATGAGGGCCCAGATGTGCCTCTGTTGTAACCTAACACAGGGGTTACATTTTCAATTTTGTCCTGGTTGCTACTAAGTTGTGCTTCACATTGTATACTACAAGTATACTTCTAGAACATGCAGTATAATCTATTTGAAAGACAAACATCTGGTTATTGCCACTATGGAAAGCCACAGTGATCTATCAGAAACTACCTAAAGCACTAAAACAATGACTAATTAGTCTACTATTAAAGACATTCTCTTAGTTACAGTGGTACAACACATGTCTATTGACACAGATGTGACATTGGAACAGGTCCTAAACCAGCACTGATGACTGTAACTGTCAGATTTAATCACATCACAAGAAGATTCCACTCCTTCCCTACAGCTTAACAGCAGAATTTTGAGAGTATCTACGTATTTATCAGTTTTATGCACATTTTTCCCACTCTAACCACATTTAGATTAAGAATCCAGATGTCTGGGGCAGATGTTTTTTCCAATTTGATTCACATTTGCCAAACAAAAGCATTAATATGCAGTTAGGCAATACTACTGACCAACATCTTAGGGAGGCAATGTTGTACTGCAGCATCCTGGAGCTCTTCCTTTGAAATCAAGTTTTATCTGTTCCACCTATCCAACAAAGGCATCTCACAGTCCTACGTTATCTGAAGAGAATCTTTCCCCAAAAATACATTTTCTTAGGAAGACTTACTGTTAAATATTTTATGCAAATTACTTGGAATGTCTTTTCAATAAGAAAATTGTTTCAGGTTATCAAATACCATCCCCACAGTTTATTCCAGTGCTTTTACTGAAAATTATCAAATTAAGTGCAACTACATTTCAAAATACAGTGTTCACTTGCTGCTGCCAGAGGAAAGTTAGAGAGACAACTGAAATTGTGGACAAGTTATATCTGCAATAAATGAATGAAGAAATATGCAAATTGAGTCTTGAGGTGGTTTCTGCCATGAATTCTGAACAAGTATTAAAAGTACAATATGTTGTCAGAAATGTAATTATATAGAAGTGTTTCCATGCCAAAAAAAAAAAAGCCTTTTAGTTGCCAAAAAAAAAAAAGTTTGATGTCAGCAAATCATCATGTTATTATAGAAAATTAAAACAAAAAGAAAAACATTTGAAATAGCAATTTATGTGGAACTGCAAATTTTTCTGAGGTAACCACAGCAGAGGAAAGCAAGTATGACTGAAATGGTGTTTAGAGGTATAATTTCACATTTTTATCTGCAGTGGTATCTGTTTGAATGAACTGAACTGTCTATCAATATATTAAGCTTTCACAACACTGCAGGTGTTTTTTAACAGTAGTTTAGTCATATAACATATGGAACAGAACATTATGCTCCTGCTCCTCTATCAAAGGTATTAAACACTATGGTAAGACAGGCTGATTTAAATGTTTGTCACAGTATATGATTTATCTGGGGAAAAAAAAGTTTTCAGGGCATAACTACTAAGTTTTCAGCAACTGGTCAGTGACAACTCTTAGCAGAGATAAAAGCAAGTAACTGGGAATTTAATTGCCCTCATCAGAAGGTATATGCTTTAATCAATGACTTATAATCTCCATGTAATTTTGATCTTCCCACTACTAAAATGGATGAGAAATAATTCTCTCATTTCTATTTCAGCAGCAGCAATTGCCAATGCTTCTCAGACAGAGAAGGGCATGCTTTTAACACTTCAGTGTTAAACTGACTCACTGCATCATACCTTATTTTAACTGCATTTCCAAGGCCTCCTACAGTCTACCACAGGTGTTAAAGAAGACAGATTAATATGAAACTCTAATGTACTATTCCACAAATCATAAGCCTATTAAAACCTACAGGTTCTACCTGTTATCAGTGGAAAGAGCAACAGTTTAAAACAATGCCTCTCTTGGACTGAGAGATCTCAAGCTGACAATCACCAGAGATGTGGCAAGTCCAGGTTTTGCCATCTCTAGAGAAATGGGTAAAATACCACCCTCACTTCCTCCTAGCTGCAAAATGCCTATAGATCTTTGGGAAAATACAGCCTATGGAACTGTTCACTAAAATCAAATAGCTATTCACTTGAAGCGATTTTAGGAGTATTTTATTTCACTTCTTTATCTCTCTCCTCAAGCCCTGTGGCAGCAGACAGATATGAGACCAGCAATAACACACATGGTGAATTATCACAAGCATTTCGTTAACATACTGCTCTTCATGCACAAAATGTGTATACAGAAGCTCTGAAAAAGCATCTGACCTTTATTTTTGTGGACTCCAGTAAAAAAAGCGAATAGATTCTATTAAAAGAAAAAAGCTGACAGTAGACAATCAGAAAAATCTTGACTAGAAATGGAGGGCTCTGCATTATACTTGCAGAGTGTGATCTTCTTGATTTTGTAACACCCAGCACTTTACAGTAAGACAAAGAATTCAGTCCAAAAGACTTCTCAGAAATGGCCAACCTGCATCTCCTGGAATTCTTAGGTTTTTGTGTCTTTTAACAGACATTGCTTAAATTACTTGGTCTTATGACCTGCAACTAACAGATTTCACGTGTTTATGGCATAATGTTGACTTGCTGAATTTGCAACAATTCACCTTATCATTAGCAGAGGTTTGGTGGTTGGAGAGCAACAGATTTCCCCTCTGGATGAGCAGGTGAGACTGGGGTGTCCCAGTGCAAGCCATGGGGCTGGAGTTTGCTGCACACACGTCCCCACCCAACCCAATGTGTCCGGCAGGGAGGCAGGGCTCTGCCCACCCTGTCACTTCTGACATTCCCTTCCATTCCCTTGCTCTCAGCTGCTGGATCACCCTCTCCATGCCTCCAGCCACAGCAGGATCTCAGTTTGCATCTTGCAGAAGCCAATGGGAGCGTGCAATAACGTTAACAGAAAAATCTAGTGGTAAGGCTGAGGCTGTTTCTACAGTTCCAGTAGTTCAGTGAGGTCTGAAATCCCTACTGCAACCTAACTCTCCCCAAAATCCCCATCAATAATTAATGTGGTATTTCCCTAAAGCTTCACTACATCTCCAGTTAAGACCACATTTCCTAAAGTAGATTTTTGTGTCTTTTAACAGACACTGCTTAAATTACTTGGTCTTATGACCTGCAGCTAACAGAATTCATGTGTCTACAGCAAAATGCTGACTTGCTGAGTCTCACTGCAGCAAGAGCAAACTTATTTAAGTCCTTGATAATGTGTTTTTTTTCTTGAATTGATACAGGGAAGCTCCAAAATGTCTCAATTTACACATTGTTCTGAATAACACACTCGAGCAAAGTGCACAGACGAATAATAAATCATATTTTTATCTTAATAAATAACTTCATATATCATAAAAGCAGATGTCAAAAATACTTGCTTCTAACTCACTGCCCAGTGTCAAGAGTTCAGATGTTTTCATGTTGGCTGGGCTTACTCCTGAGAAACAACTTTCATTTCTTATTTTCAAAGATATGAAAATACTGTTGGGGGGGAGGGGAGGCATAAACACTGTGCCTCTTTATTTGGTCTTTTTTCCTGCATGATTTGAGTTATATTTGCTAGTTTTATTGAGGAAAAACAAGCCTATTTTAATTTCAGTAACTCTTCAGACACATTCATTTCCTTGAACTTAAGTTCCTCGGGCCTTCAAATCACTGGGATGGGAAAAAAAGGTTTTCTTCCAGAGCAAAACTGCCTTTTATTATTTTATTAAAGGGTGATGTCAGTATTTCTTTCCTCAGAAAAGCAAATTTCATTTTCTCCTGATATCATTTTTCTAAGATACAGAAATAAAGGGGATTTGTATTTTGTTCCTATTGTCTAAAAGCACCTAGATTTTTTTTTTAAACAGGAATGATCAAAAAATATAAGCAAAATCAGTGACACATCTAGACAATCCTGCCTTCTGGTTTGAAAGAAAATTTCTAACTCTGGAATACACAGCAGGTGCAATATTCCATTAGTCATAATTTTGGACTGAGAAATAGAGTTTCACAGATCAATTCAATGTTTCTTCCAACTCGAAGGCTAAATTTAGATCTTGGGAAAGGTAAAGACCTGTGCCAAAAAGCAGATTCTATGTGCTGTGTAACTTTAGCCAGTCAACTTTAGTTTTCATCTGCTGACTGCAGGTAGCTTTGCTTTTAAGACAAAGATGAACTTCTTTCACAACAGCAGAAAAATATCTTACTGTGAACAAACAAGAAATTCAACAGACAACACAACTTGCATTTGATGGTGACCTGAGGTAACATTAGCTCAGTCAATGTTAATTATTTACTTCTACACTTCAGTGAAAGTGGCATTTAGCACTTACAATTTAAAAAATGTGGGTCAACTTTTTTTAAATTGCTGCAGAACAATTTCAGTGGGTTTTAGGTTAGAGGAGAATGGGATTAACATACTAAAGCCTCCATCAAGTACCTAATTTGATACAGTAACTTAGACAGGGTCAGCAAAAGAAAAATTATAACCAAATGTGATCACATTACAAATTAATAAAAAATACCACTACATTCTCAGACAAGAGACTGAAAACATGTAAGTCTATAAAATATTTCAGATGATGCATTGAGAACAAGTGAAGGTAAACCAGACAAATTATTGAAATGAAAATCAAAAGAAGTCACCCACATATTTTACTTTCATAAGTAGCTGCCACCATATGTTGATGATTATTCAATGCATAATAATTTGTCAGGAGGATTAACTTTGGAGATGAACTGTAAACACTTGCAGTGAGTTTCTGACAAACTAAGATGTCACTGTGACAAGCAGAACTGCCACCATGACCCACAGAAGCTGAAAATATGCTTTCTTTAAATATAGTTAAAGAAGACAAACTTTGGGGATTTTTAACTGAGCAGTGGTTGATACACATTTTAGGAACTCTGGGTGGCAAATAACCTGGAAAGGCAAAGATCTGCTCATTAAAGAAAAAAGCACTTGAAGCCATTAAGTTAAATCATTTTAGTATCTACCAAAACTAAATTTTATCTAACTTATTAATAATGGGAACAGTTTTCTTTCTGCTTGTCATATCAGGCAGAACTGTTCAGACCTGAGTGTTTTGTCTTTTATTCCTTCAACAACAAAATAACTTAAATCCACGATCAAGTGTTATCTGCTACATCACTGTCAGACGTGGTCAAGTAATTTAATTTTTTTGCTTCTCCACAGCCCTCTAAGCAATTCTGCTTATCCTAATCCTAAAGAAGAGAAAGCCAGTCAAGGCCAAAGCCTTGCCTTAGTGTACCTGCAAAGCACAGTTCATCATTCTCACAATGTAGTCGAACTGCTGGTGGTCCAGGATTGCTCGGTTTTCTTTAACATGCTGGCCCAGCTCCTGAGTCAGGCAGTGCCGAGCTGCCTTGCCTTTCAGGGCTCTCAGAGCTGCAGGCAGGGTCTGCAGAGAAGAACATCTCACTTTATGGAAAGGAAATTAAATTGTACTACTCATACTGAATAGCATTCATTTTTTATCAAGAAACTGAAAGTGACAGTAAAGAACAACTCTGGAAAGTACCCATTAGCTTGAATATATCAAACTTTCACATAATGGTTGATTCATCCTGAGTTACCAAGTATTGAATTTCTCCCCCTTTATTTTAGCAAATGCATTAAACAGCATTTCTCACCCACATCTGTAAATAGAAATCCTTTAATATGGACAGGCACTGAATGGATGTGAAATGAGAAATGGATTCTTGTGGATGAAAGCAAGTGCTCTGCTCTGTACAGCCAGGCCAGGACTGGAGGTTGTCTATCAAGGCTGAGCAGCATGTTTTGTGATAAGCAGTGAATGACAAATGGGTTTAGAAGTGGCACAGCTGTCATGGCAGTGAGGCCACTAGACTGTCATACTCTTTGTCCAACACTAGGGCCAACAGAATACTTCTATTAAAGTTTTAAAGATCCAGCAAGTGCTAACAGTGATTATCAGCTGTGGCCCTTTAGGCTGGAGGTTACAGGTAAGAAAGAAAAGACAGCCTATTTGCTAAAGAAAAATTTACCATATAGAGGGACAAAAAACCCACTGAATTTTCCCAAGTGCCTGGAAGTTGAATGAGGTTAAAAACTACTGTGCTCTGCTTGGATGAAAACTCTTTTAGAGTTACACACTTCATTAGGACTTTTCCCATGTGCATTTTAACACTCTAACTCTTAAATCAGGCAAAGCTCATTTTCTGTCTTGATCTGCATAGCATCAGAGATATACAGGTGATCCTTCCCTGAGAAATCAAAACATTTCTTAAAATAATTTCATAGTCATTTTCATACATAGAATTAGATTAGATTGCAAGTTTGAGTGATTTTTCTACAATCAATAACTGAAAACACTATGGACAGAATCTACAAAACCTGGCAACTTCTTAAGAAAGAGAAAATAATGTCAAGGACAACAACTCACTAGCACATGTCAATGAAGACAGACATGCCAAATATTTATATTCACCTCTGAGCTCTATCAAATATTGATTTTTAAAACCAGAAAAATTGGCTGTACTGTAAATTTCCAGAGAGCATTGGCTGTTAAACACCAAAGTACATATGTATGCGTTTTGCTTGCATTCCTTCTAATTAATGCTGCTAGACCAATATACAGCCACCTCTTTAAAAAAAAAATATGCGGACAATGCTACTTATAACAGTAATAAATTTTGCAAAGAAGGTTTTCAACTCACCCATGCAGGATTAGAAACAGGTTTTCAAACCCATTAGCCTCACATTATACACAATATTGCATTTAGATGATTATTTTTATTGCTTACTTCATTCATTTAAATGGCCAAAATAATCCTTAGCATTTGAAACAAGACTTCAAAATGTACTTTGTGATTAGGCCAGTCTCCATTTGCTCATTAACAGAACAGAGTAATCTGGGAGAAATACAATTTCATTTTATTACCTTCTCAGTCTCCAAAAATTTGTTTTCGAAAATGAATGAGATGCAGTTTCTAACAACTTCCAGCCTTTGAGCACTGTTGAAAACTGTGCTTCCTTTTTCCATTATGGAAACTAACAAAGAAAAAGAAGAATATACATCTGTGAAATGTCTGCAAGAGCCACAAAGAATACCACAAATATCTTAAAAAAAATAATTACTGTGTGCTCCCTTTTATTCTGTTAAGCAAATACTATTTGTAGGCAGATGGGAACACAAGATCCCAAATCTCTGGTTTTCCTATACCATCTAAAGAGAAGAGTGCTCTGAATTTTAACTGGAGTAGTTGATTCTCTTATCTATTTGTTCTTTTTGTCTCATACACGCACAAAGAGATTATAACCTCTAACATACTGATAAAACACGTAAACAAGCACAAATTAATAATAAATATGTATGTGTTCTGCAGCGGGCTGCATATTTTGTAGCAGTAGATTACTACTTTTAGATGGCCATGACAAGAGTTCTGCAACATGGAATAAAACCTGACAAACCTGTTCTCTCATCTAGATTCCAAATTACTGAGATCTTATTTTCTTAATGCACTGTTTTGTCCTGATTTTTCAAGAAAATTCAGAATGCAAGAACTAATATTCTCTTTTTCTCCATAACATCAAATAGATAGTATCTAAATTCAGGATATGCCCTTCCAGTGGATAATAATGAGCTACTTATATCCAAGGATTTGGAGACACAGTTCAGCAGGGAGTGTAACTGTGAAAGCTGTTCCTCAGAAAAAATACAGCAAACTGCCTGCTTTGACACAGAAATTAACTTATTTAAAAAAAAAAAACCTTCTCTTGCAACTAGCCTTTTGAAGAAGGACAACAGAACACAGCCACATATCCTTTACGTTTTCTGTAAGTACCGGATTTAATGATACAGTCAACAGCAAAGGCAGGTGAATAGAGTTCATCCTCTTCTTGCATAAACCCAAAGAGAAACAGGCCTGGGCCTCAAGAGGCCATCTAGTTCACCCAGCTGTCCCTACACAGGATCAGCTCTATTTATGTTATTTCTCATGTTTGTCTAATATGTTCCCAAGGTTCTGTGATAACAGAGACTCCATGGCTTCACAAGAAATCCACTCAACTGCCTCACAATCCTCATTTTACCATGTCTTGCTGACAAATAACTATTTCTGTGCTGCAATTAAACCCATTATTTCTTATCATTACAGATTATTCCCCTTCTTTTTCTCACTGTCTCTTGTATAATTGAAGCCTGCTATTATGTGTCCCGTCAATCTCCTATTTTTCAGTCTAAACAACTCCCCATCTTTCCTTGTAGGTCACATTCTCTGGACCACTGGTCATTCCTGTTGCTCCGTTATGGACTCCCTCCAACAGAACCAAAAATGGAGACAGTGTTCCAGTGTCCAAAAATGGACACAAACACTCCAGCTGAGGTCTTACTGAGCACAATGAAAAGATTTCTCCATGGGGTTCACTGACTGCATTCCTGTTTATACATCCTACTAAGATGTTTGGCTTTTTTGCAGTAGCTTGATATAGTTGGGTCATGTTTGCCCTACAGTCATTAAAGTTTCCAAATTAATTTCTGAAGATCTGCTGCCTAGTCAGCTGATCCTGCCTATGCAAGTGCCATACCTTATTTGAAGAAAAGCAGTAGAGAAGAACAGAATTCAATGGAATCTTGTGGTTAGAGATCTAACTTTTAAAGATGGATTTGAATTCTGATCCCATCCTTCCAAAGTTTTACAAGCTCTGCCAACTTCATGTGCAAGTTTACTAACCATACTGGTTTATGTCACCATTCATATTGATGAGTATGACTATAAATAAAAACTTTCTTGCATTAAAATTAAAATGACAGGCCTACAATGTCCACATCTGCTCTTTATTCTTAAATATAGGTACATTTTTTTTGAGCAGATGCTATGTTTGCTCTTTGCCTTTTTCCAGTAATTTTTATGTCTTTCATTCATATCAAAGGAGGAACTCAAATGGTTCAAAGCTTGGTTCAGCCAGTTAAAAGTGACCTATAGTGACATTCAACAGGCCTAGCTGAGTAGACAATATCTAGTTTAATTGTTCAACTCAAAATCTAAGTCAGATCAAATCCACTTTTATTACTAGCAGTTACACCCCTCACTCTCTGGATGTTTGACTTCTTAGTAAAGGCAGATAGAAAAGTGCTTTTAAAATTGCAAAGGCAAACACTGGAGACTATGCACCAGAGTTTGCTATGATCACTAAAAATACAACATCAACGTGAAATTGGGAGCAACACATTGCAGTTATGGTAAGTATCCACGAGAACCAGGTGGGACAGGAAACAAATGAACGTACCCACAGGGGGACCTGCTGGAACCACACACTTCTTGTCCCCACGGGTGGCAGGGGGGGCCCCCTGGCTCCGGGCCAGCCCCTCCTGGAGCAGCTCCTGCACCCGGCCCTCGTTGATCCGGGGGAAAGGCAGGACATGAACCCGCAGGTGAGAGCCCTCCGTGGGCCGTGGCACCTTCTGGAATGCAATGTGGGGATTGGGATTCTCCTGCAGGTCAAAAGCAAAAGGTCACACACAGAATTAATCACGCGGTCTTGCCATCGGTCTCATCTGATTTTACTGCTGTCTGGAGAATCACCCGTCCCTGAAAGATTAAGAAGTCAAATGTCTAATGCAGATGACTAATAAAATGTTTCATATTGCCCTTGACTCATTAACTTTAATATTGCCAACTTTTTTGAAGGTTTTATAAAATTATTTTTGCCAATGTGCAAAATTCATAATAAGAGCAAAAGAAAATCCCTGCTTAACTTAGGCTGATTTTATTTTAATGAATATTAAGGACTTGAATATAAACTACTGTGACAGTCAAGCTCTTCATTAGAGAGACTATCTACCATGCATAGGATCAGACCTCACATTTCCAGGAGTGCAGTAATCAAACAAAACGGGGTATTTCCATCTCTTCACTCATTTATTCTGGGGTTACCATTTAATCACATCTGAATTTACTGCTGCCCAATCTGACTCCATGCTGTTACTCATTACTGGCTACATACCACATGCCAAAGAGTGCTATCCATCAATGAGGTTTCTCTTGTAAATGCACAATAAGCTTAGAAGAAAACTTGTAAACAGGAGCTTAATACTGTTGTTTACAGGAGCAAAAGGCAACGAGGAGATCAAATGCATCAACTTGAGAAACAGCAGTCAAAACAAAACAGCTACTTAGCCACATGCATCCTCTGCAAAGGAAAATTTAATGGAACAAGTCAAAAATCCAGGGGTATGAGAGCAGCAGATGCCAGGGGAAGCAAGAGAGAGAAAGGCAAAACAGTCTCAGGAGAGGCTAACAGAGGACAGAAAGCACCAGGAAAGGAGAGTAACTGTTCCAAAATCCATTTCAGTGAGAGGAGAATTCAGAGGAAATATATAGGAAAAGTTACTTTTATCCAGGACATCACAAATAGCAGGTCAGATGTAAATGCTACTAGGCTAACTAATGCCTTGGATTTTCCACCTGTACCAGCAAGACTCATGCTAACATTATCTCTCCCTAACAGACCTTGTCTCTCCCTTTTATCTGAACTGTCACAGCTACAATATTATAATTATTAGAACTGTGAAACAAGATGTCAAAATACATCATGCAGTCCATTTAAAATCAGGCAGCTCTAAGCACAGGTTAAGCAGTGTTACCATATATATTTAGTCAAAGACAGGTGCATGCACAACGATAAGAAATCTGACTTCTCAATGCACAAAGTCATTGACTTAGTGACTATGAGTGTGTAAAGTCACTGACTTTGTGGTAGTGAAGGAGCAGGTCTGTCACAATGGTATAAATAAATATCATCATCAGAAAAGACATACAGAACCCCAAAACCCCCAGAACTCAGCAGCATTTAGTAGTTCTTGGTTTTGGTTTTTTTTTTTTTTTTTTCAGAATTGTAGATGTAAATCACAGTTTTGGGGAAATGGGATGTAGAAATGAAAGGGTGACAAAGGTGCCAGCTGATGGTGTAATGGATAATGCTCTGTGGAGTCTGAATAATCACAGAAGTGTAAGGGGAGGGAGATCAGTCTATGCCAAAAAAGCCCACAAAGCAAACAAAAAAAACCCAAACCCCATCCCAGAACCAGCTAATGGAATGGTAAGAGACTTTAAAAAAGCACCGTGTGAAGAAAGACATGATAAGAAGGCAAAAATTAAACTGGAAATGGAGTTGTAGGAAACCTAAAGAGTATAAGAAACAGGCTGTGAAAAATTAACGCTTGCTGAGCATGCAAACCAGGGTGAGTGGGTCACACATCAGGAAACAACTGCTGAAAGTACACATTATGCCAAATTGTATTTTCTATATATAAATATAATATATATTATAAATGTACAATTTTCATATGGAAAACGGTTGAAAGGCAAGAAAAGAGATGTATGTGGCATGGATAGGTTGCAGCAGAGAAAATAGCAGTTTACAGACCTTATATACTTTATAGTGTGCGAATACACACTAAAAATAGATAAGTAGTTGTAGCTATACCTAAATTAATATTAGCATTAATAAATCAATAGTATCATATTGAATATCCTTTGCACATACAAACTGAATGATTTTTAAAATTCCAAAGTCTTTTGCCATAATGTAGATGATGACTACTACAAGCAATCACTTCCATTTTGTGAACAGTGGATCAACCTGAGAAACCAGAATTTTCAATGCTACCATCTCAACTCTACAGATGCAGCAGGTACAGTCAACTTACATTTTTGAAGAGCTGTTCTGCAAGTTCTCTAACATGCTTTATCATTTTTGGTGGATTACCCTCTTCAGCTTTTATTCTTTCAACTTCAAAGGCCACCAACTTTTTTTAAAAGAAGAAAAGAATAAAAATGTTGATAATTCAACTAAGAAAAAAAAAAAGATTTCTTATTTAAGTTATGAAATGTTCATCTTAAATTGAAACCAAGGAAAGAAAGCTGAACACTGAAAAATGTGTGATGTCATGTTGCTCTGAAACATGAGACAATTTCAGTTTCATATGCAGATTTGTCACCAGACAGAAAGTCCTACCTAACTAAACCAGTCCTTTGACATTTCCTCAATCCACATTTCTCATATGTACTACTGCTACAACACAGAATTAATATCATACTCTACATTCAACTCCAAGCCAACACAGTAAAAACTATGGCATTGCTTTTTAAAATGAATTTCTTTTGTCTCAGTGTACACTGTTGGGTATGTATTTAATGTAATTTTTCTCTATGAGGTTGTTAACATTTCAGAGAATATAATTAAATTATTGAAAATAATTCTGTACTAGCACATGCAATGTATCATGAAGCTACAGGTCTGACAATAGGAACAGCATCACCAAAGTTTATACAACTATTTAACTTCATACATATGAGGAGGCATAATTTTATGGAAGTAATCTAGAAATACCTCCTTAGCAGAAAATAAGAGTTGAGATTATTAGTATAAACTTGATACAATAAACAGTGGTGATTCAGAAGCATTCCAGTAGTTTTTCCCATGCTGAAATATCACAGTAAAATGTAATTTAATTGGGAATACAGAAACAGTTCTCACCTCATCAAAAAGATCACAGGTTCTGAAGGGAGGACCCCTCTCTGACACAAAGCCAGCAAATGCCATTCCATTGAGGACTTTAGTTAGGAAGTCATTCTCAATTAAGCCTCGCTGGCCCAAGAAGGCTGCCTGCAAGGAGGACAGAAAAAAATGCCCCTTTTTTAATCAGCATCAAAATTACAATTACAAGCAACTGTTACATACTAGTTAAACATTTTCACCAGCCTATCAGCTTATACTAGTTAGTGGTACTTTCTAATCAAATTTTTTACTACACATAGTATCTTTTTATACCTAAATTCAGAACTGGAAATTTGATGCACGCATTTTTTACATCTCACAGGTAATAAAAGAGAAAACTAGCACCTTCAAGCAATGTGTTACTACATACAGAGGTTATCAAAATTCCACAGTGATTCCTCAAATGTTTATTTGTATTAAATTTCAATGTTAATTTTGTTGTACATTTCCATCCTGTTCCTGCAATTAGTTCCACTAAAACACGCTGATACAGTGCAATACCAAAATGCTGTGCTTATCACATGTAGATAATTGTATTTACATTTTTAAACTTTATACCACTTGTTCAAAAGGCAGGCCTGTGGGAATAACATGGCACAAAGGAACACCATGAATACACATAACTGCTCCTCCTTTACTTTACCTTATGGAAGTGAATGACAGGTTCAGCATGAATTCTGATCAGCTGAAGACACGACCGGTATCCTTGGAAAAGCTGTGCAAAGAGCCGAAGGAAGATCGCTCGCACTTCCTTGTCCTGCAAGCAGCAATTGAAGATGCTGTCAAAACGTCCTTGTATCCTAAATTTCTCCACACTTTGCATGAATCTATGTGAGAAATGCCTACAGATTCCTGAGTGTAGCAGTGCAGCACACAAAGCAGAGGTATTTGTGTACAGGTATGATGTGATCTCATAGAATGGCTGGGGCTGGAAGGGACCTTAAAGACCATCAGGTTCCCCTGCCCTGTCCTCAGATGGCCATGGCAGATTCTGTACACAGCCACCCTCCCCCTGCTGATCCTTCCCATGCCCAGGGCAAAGCCAGGGTGGCTGAGGAGCCATCACGTCATGAACCACATGGATGAGCTGCCGTGAGAGAAACCTGACGTGAAATAGAGGAAAAAGGCTATCTTAGCCTGGATTTATTCCCTAAAATAAGTGTGGCTTTGAAGCACTACACAAGCAGTGTATTCTGAGTGGGCAGGGGCAGCAAGGAATGACAGGAGCCAAAAGTGGCACTGCTGCTGCTGCTGCTGGAGAATCCCACTACATGCTCCCACTTGGAGCATCCCACTACAGCCACCAGCTCTGCCAGATGAGCAGACTGCTCCAGGTTTGCCCAGCTACCTGTCTAGGATTCTTCCAACTCACATCTTCACTGGCCAACCTGCTGCCACCAAAACAAGCCAGAGTTACTTAAAAAACAGTAGGTCTTTAAAGTCATGGTTTATTTATTTGATTAAGTGTGCTTCCATACACACCATCAGATTAATGGGAATGATGTGAACAGCTGAGGCAGACTTGGGGCAGTGACATCTCCACCTGGTCCAGATGCCACTAAAAACTGACTTCAAATCCTGGGCCACTCTGCTATTTCATCTCAGCAGCCACCCCAAAACTTGCTTCATGACCTCAGGTTTTATGGTGTTACGTTACAAACTCTAATTTTAAATGTTACACACAGCAAAGAATACTACTATCAGGTAATTAACAAGCAAATATAACCTAAGTAAATTACAGCCTGTAATTTATTTTTAAAGAGAAAAGGAATATATAAAATTATATAAAGCTGGAATATATTATTGGAGTATTTTACTAGATGGCTGTTTATTCTTCACTGGAACATGATCAATGTTGCTCTATTTTTAACTCAAATTTGGTATGGCTCACTCTACTGACAAAGATGCTTTGTTTTCTGCTGATCTCTAGGATTTTAACAAGTACATTTGCACCTTGACTTTTTTGACTACTTGAAAACATGGTAATTTATTTCAGATTTAACAAAATTATAATAATTTGAAACCTTATTCAAAGTGAGATCATAGCTGAATTCTTTCATTAGTTTAGATGAAGTCTGGACGACACTCCCTGTCCTCAGCAATGAAAAATCCCAATCTTAAAGCAAGAAATAGTACAACAAATATATTGTACTACCTAAGAGTTTTGCGTTTCCAAATATATCTACACAAAAAGCCCCAATGTATGTTCTTAAACTGAACTGGCTTTTGGATTTTATAAAATTTCTAACCCAACAGAATGCTATCAGAGGGCAAAATGCATTTCTTTGCTCCACCAATAATATTATGAAGTATATGGAAAACCAAACAGAAAAGCAAACATAGATTCTTAAAAGGAAGATAATCTAAAATTTCAACAGTTTTCCACTTATAAAAGTCAGACACAGAAAACACAGAAATCTTACCAGCATTTTTGAGTGTGATAAAGCTGTTCGTGGGGGAGGGAATGCATAATCTGCGGTTTCCAAATCAGGATGCAAAACCTAGAGAATTTTGAAAACAATCTTTTTGCTTTCATTTTTCTGAGAAGAAGTTTGTTGGTTTTATTTTTTTCAAATTAATATTCACTGGTATTAGAGCACCTCAAGTGAAAAACTGAGTGAAATCGTGAAGACTGTATGGAAACAAAGATGGAATTAACTTCTCGGCTTCAGGTTTCTATATGTGAGTTAATTATCAAAACCTCCTGTAACAGTCCATGAAACTGATCAATACCATTAGGGATTTTAGTCAATTCAGCTGGAAGAGATTACAGACTAAAAATTCTCCTGTTTAAGAAAAGATTTACTCAGAAGCCTCCAAATAAGTTGATTTCTAACTTTTTACAATGATAGCAAAAAGACAAACTGAAGTATTCTTATGATGATTCCCTAATGTGGAATCCATCATTCCTAAATTCTGAAATGGGGCATCACACAAACAAAATTTAAAAGCCTATTAATTTGTTAAATTTCAAGAAAATGTACAGTTGAAATGAATATATAAACACAGGCAGCAGAACTGAGTAGAAATAATGCTGCTCAAATACTCTTATTAAAAATTACTATAAAGGAAAAATCTCTACCTCTTGAACAGTGAAATTACAGATTTCCATTACTGATGATATTAACTTGAACGAAAGAGAATAAATTCTTCTAAAACCAGGAATGTTGCATGAATCACTATTAAATCTCACTTCTAGTGTGCTTGAAAGCTTAGTATTGAAATTTTCCATTCTTTACAAATAGATGAGAGGGTGAAAAGTGGGGATTTTATCCAAACATACCAGAGAAAGTGCCATTTGAGTCTGGTGTAGCAGTGGCTCTGGCAGCTGGGATAGATGAATACATTCAGGAATTTTAATTGTTCCTCCATCCAGGTCTGCTATGATTACATCTAACTGTAAGGGACAAAGAGCAGTAGTAGAAGTGCTTACAGTGAGCACAGCTTAAAAACAGAACAGTTCAAATTTCTGCATGATGATCTGCACGTAAGCTTAAAAAAACCAAATTAAACCAGTACCAACTTTAATGCACAGAATGCTTCTGATACAGGAAATACTCCAGATACTTCCTTCTACTGAATCTAGCCCTGAAAAATGAAATTAAAATACAGAAAATGAAATTAGGCCAAATTTTCATAAGTGACTTTTGTTTCTGGATGTTCCAGGCCTGCGTTCACAGACATGAGGTATCTAACAGGCTGTTTGCAAAGGAACACAGTGAGGGGCAACTAGAAGTAAAATTGCATGTTTCTAAGCACCTCTTGTAACCCTGGTTCAGTTTCTAAAAGCACATACTTAAAAAGAGTAAAATAAAACAACTAAGAATACAATTAACAATCCTAAGTGAATTGCTCAAATTCAGGACAAATTGATGATAAAGCCAGAAATGGATCCATTCCGTCCCCTCCTGCACCAGAATCAAATAATTTCCCTTTACTTTACAATCTCAATGTACAGTCTGAATATACACACTATACATTAAAAAAAAAAAAAAAATTATGTTTTTTCTCTTTTTTCTTCTCCTGTCTTGCCTTGCTTTCTCACAGTATTATTTGGAACATACGTGAATTATTCATCCAAACAGCTCCAAAAAAGCACTGAGAAAGGCTCTGCAGCTGAACCCCAAAGCAGGCACTGTGACTGTGAGTGGCACAAGTACTCACGAGCTCGTGAATGTCATTGCGAAAGACAGAGTGAACCCCAATGATGAAAGGTGTGGGGGAGCTGAGAACCTCCAGCAGCTGTGCAGGAAGAATTGGAATATAGGGATAACTGTGAAAAGAATAAATGAAATACAATAAAAGCCTCTGACTATCCTTTCATATAAGGCAAATCTTTTCTTTAAAAAAAAAAAAATAAATTAAAATCTTCCTGTTAGTAATTGGACACTAAAGTTGTAGATAATACATTCATTTTATAAACACAATTAGTTTTTGGTCATATACCTATACTTCAGCCTTTTGTAAAATATCATTAATAAGAAGTCTCTAAAGGAAATTTTCTTTTTCATATTGAAATGACAACTAAACATCATGCACAGAACACTATTTCAGGTATGGTTTACTTGGTCTGACAATTTAAAAAACCCGGTGTGTTCATCAAAACAATATCAAGAGCTGGATCTAAATTTCAATGCATTTCTACACCTAATTTATAGTTATCAAAAGTTTACATTCATTACTAATTAAATATTAAGAAATGCATTCCAAAACTCAATTTCCAGTGTTTCCTTCTTATTGTGTATTATAATGAAACCAATCTCTGAAATATTTTAAAGAAAACAGGCTATTAAAATACAAGCATAGTCTGAAATAGGTGAGTCACAATTAGATGTCTTCTTCCTTAAAAAAAAAAAAAAAAAAAAATTAACATTAAGTTTTCCATTTCAAAATTCTGGATCCAGCTGTGGCTTTTTAGAGAGGATCAGTTTGTTCTCTGGTGGACACTTGTCTGCAACTTGAAATTGATACACACTAATGTAGCTGCTATCTCTGAGTCACAGAATCTTCTGGGTTGTGAGTAGGGTTTCTACTGCAGGTGGAATATTTCTCCCTTAATTGTTTCCACTGCCATGATGCAACCAGATTATTATTACTGATCTGCACACACTAGGACTTCCATATATCATCAGTAATAGCTTTGCTTATTTGAACAAATATGTCAAGCTCCTTTTGTTTGGGACAAACAAAAAAGAAAAGCAATTTGGTTTTGTAATAAGTTATGTTTGTAATAAAAGTTACAAAATTAGTTACAAAATTATTTAACGAGTTGAAAGAATACAAACGTAACTCACCTGTATTTGAGGGGAAACATCAAAGACTCCAGAGCCCTACAGGCATCACTGAGCCTTTGAAAACTTGCTGAGTGAAAAAGAACCTTATTTTCTGTAAGCACGGCACAGAATAAGCTGAGTACGTTTTGGATTCCTTAAAAAAATAAAATAATAAGAGACCTGTAACAGCATGACAAAAATTTCAAAATTACATTAAAATGTACCGTTTTTTGGAGGGATTTTAAAAAAGCATAAGATAAACACATAAATTGACAAGTTCCAAGTTTTTCTACCTTTTATTTGACTGGTGCAGCTTTCTTCTGTTTTTCAGGTTGCTGAAATACTATTTGAATGTATTTCTACATTTCAGACATACTGTATTACATCTCCCTTTCAATACTGCTTGCAAGGATTTCCACTTCTCAGCACAAATCCCAGCAATACTCAATAATGACTTCAAACAGTATTATGTGCATCTTCTGCATAGCCTTCTGTGTGTATCCAGTCCTCAATTCTGGTCACTGATCCAGGCTTAACTTCTAAACCTCTCTGTATCTCCAAGCAGGGAAAAAATAATAAGATCATACTGCCAAGTTCCAAAGAAAATGAAAAGATTCCTAGTGAATATATTCATAACCTATCCATGAGAGCATCCTAGGAATCAGGAGGTTAAAAGAGGGCAGCAAGACAGTTTTTGTCATTAGAAAAACACTTAAAGGAAGATCTAAATGCTTAAAAATGCCCCACTAGATTTAGGGTAAGACTCATGAATCAGATGATGGGATGGTTTTGGGGCTTCTTTAAGACAGCATAATTTACCTAAGAGACAAAGCCATGTGCTTTCAGGGAAAACCAAAAATATACTTCCTTTAAAAAGTAAGTCCCATCCTGAGAAGCAGACATGCCTGACACGTGAGATATGCTGAAATTTATGAAATTTCCTGAAATATGCTGGAATGTATGATGTTTCCCTGAGGACATGGCTTGTGTTATCAGTAAGACAGCCGGTATTACCTTCCCAAAGCTACTGCTTATCTTGCAATAATGTCCCCAAAAAGAAGTGTGACTGTGGAGAGCCACTCTATGCATATGATAATTAACACTTTGGGGTTTTGAAGTAATCTTTATTACATGTGTTGACAAATCTTTTTTCTTCCATAACATACGCAAATTTCCTTGGCTGGAGTAAAGCTCAGAGTTCACAAACACAGCAGGCCAAGGATTTGGAGAGGGTTGTTCAGAAATAGAAGAGTTAATTCTTAGGATGAAAAAAAGTCAAACAACAACATAACAGCTTGTGCTTCCAAACTCCATTCCCCAAGAGTTGTACAGAACTCACTCAAGCAAAGGCAGAGTCCTCTCCTCCATTGAGAGGACTGAGGACAGAGGGCTTCCTTACAAGGCTGGGTGAATTACGGCTGCAAATGTTTAATGTTATTGTCAGTGGCATAATTTGACTTGTGCTAGTAGAAAACAAACTGCTTTGTAACACCCAAGGTAAGGATGATGAAAAAAAAGTCTCATTTGTTTCCTCACATGAATGAAACAGCACCCAGCAGTGAATGGTTAGAAGGTAACTGGAAATAGTGTCCTTTCATATGTTGTATGCACATGGGGTATGAACATATTTGAACACAAGGTTAGAAACTGCTGCCTGCTTGAAAAAAATCTCATAAAAAACTTAAAAACTCAAACTGCCCCTTTTATGCAATACCACCTCTGTTCCTTTCCCAGAAAATTTTAAAGAATATTTTGGAGTATACTTTTTGTTTTAGACTAAGTTTTTTGTTTTCAACCAGGCTTCTCACTCCATTTCTACACATCAAATATGTTAAGACGTTTAGGAATACATATTTTTTAAACATCTGACAATGTTTTCCAACAATCAGATAGAAAGATTCTCAAACAGTGCTCTAAAAACCTACAACATTTTGGCAGGTATTACCAAGGAAAGTAATACCAAAAAACCTCAAAAATATCCATAACATTTGGTACAATGAAATGCTCATAAAAAAGCCCTTCCTGTCAGCAAAACACCTATAATTGGAAATTATTGAAAGAGATGTTTTCCATTCTGCACATCTTAAAACCCAAACCTGAGTTCTGAAAGGTAAGAGTTCAAAATATTTTCTGGATGTCATTGACTTCAAACTTTGTTTTGAAAAGAATTAGAACATTCATTTACTGATGTAGAAGATTCAATAGAAACCAAGCTGTGAAAAAACACAGTCTTTTCAGCTATATGATATTATTTTGCCATGAATTATGATGATTCAAGAGTCTAGAAGGAGTATTTTAATTCTAACACCTTTGAAAGTCATAAAACTTACCCAGTATCAGCATTTTTAATTTCAAATCTCTTCTGAATACAGGCTTCCTCATCAGACACCAAAACAATATGCAATTCTCCAGAGTACACAATAACTGAACACTTTTGCAAAAATTTCACTAACAAAAAACATAAATGAAGGGGAAATCAGAATTTTGCTTATGTATAAAGACGACACCTGCAAGTACTTCACAGTATTCCAACACAGTGGTTTGTAGATCACAGTCTCTCTTAGGGACTAGTAAAATGATACACTTACATATAAATAATAAAGGTAATCTTCACGTTCCTGCATAGTGTTAAAACTGTATGTCTGTCTGATTATTATCTGTTTTTACCACTGTAAGAAATGGATTTTGTCAGCACCTTCAATTTATAAAAAGTTCTGCATGTGCAGTCAATGGAACACAAAGTTTATTTAAATTACTTAGCAATGATGGTATGGTTTGTGAGGATTTCATAGTTTCATTAGGGAAATGAAATCTCGTTTTGGTGCCACAGATAAAGTTATTACTCCACAAAGGCACTTACGAGTGCATCTTAAATCAGCACCAATAGAAGTCAATATTTAAATGACTACTTTCAGCAACTATTTCTCACAGATAGACTTGGTGTCCCACAGCAGAATACAAACTGCAAACATGTTTTCAACTACATTCTGGGAGCTGGTCTCCCAGACATTCACTACATTCTAACTGGCCATGGAAGGTGAATTTGAAATGTTTACAGTGATATGAATGCACCTGATGCAGCCCCAGATGTGCTGAGCTGGAGAAAGCCACTGCTTTATTTGCAGAACTTATGGAAGAGACCAAACTTGAGAGCATCTAACACAGACAAAAGCCAGGCTAACAACTTCCACTGACTGAAAAGCTTGTAGAGCCCACACAGACTCTTTGTTCCACTGTTTTCCTTCTCTCTCCCTCTTTCTTCTCTTCTTTCTTTCTCTAAATGCTCCATATGCCATGCAGAAAAATATAAAATACATAATATAAATAAAATTAAGTGTGCAACACTGACAGCTAATCTGGAATTGTCTCATTTTCAAGATGACAGCCACTAACTCAATACAAAATTATTGCTCCACACGTACTTTGAAATACATCTTTTCAGGAATATCAGCAGTATAATGACTGTGAGTGAAACTTCCATCTAACATAATCAAACAAATCATAAATAGTAGGGCTTTTGATTACTTTCCTTTTCTAAACCATTGAAGCCATTGATTAAATTGTTTGAGGAAGCCACCAAGGTGTTGTTTCAAGCCTTCCAAGTTGTTTACTGAAAACAAAACACTCCAAATAACAGCCTGAGCTCAGTTTCCTCGTGCTGCAAGACACAATCGTGTCTGTCTGTAACCTTGAACCCTCTGCTGGTCTGCAGGCTCCACACGACATCCGATGCTCATTTGTCAGGGCATAAATAGACAACATGAAAAACAACAAACAAGTTGATTTTACAGATTACTCCTTTGCAGTCTACAGACAGACATCCTGTAAAATATTATACATACGCTGGAAAATTTTGAATGGAGGCTTCCTGACCTTCACTGTTTTCAAGTATTTAAAGAATCTGTAATTTGTACTAAATTATCTGACATCCTACATCAACAAATGTATCATTCTGCCTGCTTCCTGTTGTTCTAGAATTTAAGTACTTATTTAAGCATGATTTAAAAAACCACCCAACACAAGGTCTACTTGACAAGTTACTGTCTTCTACGTTGCATGAAATCAAAATACTACCACTTACTTCTTCAGACTTTTGTCAAGAGTCATGAACATGGATTCAGAAACTCAACTAGTTGAATACATTTTTAAGCCAATATGCCATTCTTGAATTACTGGACACAAGAAAAAGCTTAGTAGACAAAATAATCCATAACTTAGCCAGACTAATCCAGGAAATGGGTCAACAAAGCCTGAAAAGCCTTTCTGAAAGGCCACTGGAGACTGCATAGTACAAGTTCTGTGCCAGGCAGTGTCAAGCTCTAAAGATAACTAGGAAAAGAGTAGAGAAAAACAAAACTCTTTTCATATTTATTTTTAGATGTGGCTGCATAACTCTGCTAATGACCAAAATACAAGCTTAACTAGTAAATAAGAGGCAACAACTGTACTCAATACTCACGAAAGTAATCCGTGCCAAATTGCATTGATTTGTCCACCCAAAAATCACACAGTATCTCCAATTAACTACACAGGGTGAAACCCAAGTGATTGCTTTGTCACTCAGCTCAGGATCAATTTGCACTTAGGGAAGCATGCAAGTCTGCTAGTGGAGCAGGAGTGCACACTCCAGGATTAAATCACAGCCAAGCTTGCTCACAAATGGGGAGCAATCTGGCTGTGCCAGCAGAGAGCTTTGGGAGGGTTAATTTATCCTGCTTTTTTGGCTGGGAAACAGAGGACACGAGTCAGATGAGTACCCCAAGAGATTAACTTACTTGGGCTTTGTCAGAGTCAGGAGGAAGAGAAGCAATCCCTACAGCATGGAGCCTTCAGCTGAGACTCCCTCAAAGAATCCAACATTTCATGAATTCATCCTCAATTCTGAGCCCACAGAAGGAAACACGGATGTGACATGCACTGCTGAAGCCAACCTCCGTTTTTAGAGCTGCATTTTTTGATTTGGGAACAGAACTGAAGGCAATTCAGAACCTGAACCATGAATTCTGCATGTTTTTTGTAAGAAGGGCAGAACGAAGGCTTCCCTACAAACCAGCGTCTGGGAAGGGTGGGAAGAGGAAACAGGAGGACTAAATAGAAAGATTCTGGCATAAACATCACAAAAACCATTATAAGCTATCAAAGAGACTGTGAAAATGAGGAGACATATATAAAAAAGATGTCTTCAGCTGATGGATAAATATTCCTACAGCTAGCACTACCCCAAAGTTCAACAGAATCCACTCTGTTCTGTCTACACTGAGTCAAACAGATGGCTGTTCTCCAAACCCTAAATTAAGCAGGCACAAAGAAACAGGGAACAAGCATAGCATATGAGCTACCCAGGAAAACAGTCTGTCTGTCTGTCATTTGCATGTTGATATCACTCCATTATTGCCAATTTTCTTAAATCCCTCTGTAGACCTGCTTAAAGAAGCAGCAAAAGCCTTTCTTTAGCCTCCAAACACAACTCTGCCAACACACTGAGTGAATGCAATCAATTATTTTTTTTTCCAGAAACAATGATGAAGCTCAAGACAATTTTTAATAGAAGATTTAGATAATAAGGTTTTCAACTCTGAAAAAGATAAGGGCAATACCATTTCTTACGTGTATTTTAAAACTTTGCATACCCAAAGGGAGATTGATAAGCTCAAGATTAATATGACTGTGTTAAGTGAATTTTCTTGACAAAGCAGAAAAGACATAGGAAGGTAGACCAGACAAATAACCCTTTCATATACAGAAACTATTCACATGGCAGGGAGGTAAGGGGCAATTTCACGTGAAGGCAGTAAGCTGAATTGCACAATATACAAACATAACCCACGTTACCTATTAAAAGTTTGCTACTGATTGTATGTCTGACCCATATAAACAGGTTATGTTTGATAGTTGCTACCAAAAAAAATAATTTATTTAAGGGGAAGAATCTTCACAGAAATCAGATATGAGACTAATATTTTTTCCTAAAGGGATGATAGCAAACACTGATTCTAGATATTGAACTGTTAACTGTCAAATTAACCAGAAGGCTTTGCTCTCCTTCGGTGTCTCTATATGCACACAGGTGTTAAGCGTCGTCTATTCTGCTGAAATATGGTTTAATGTCTTGTCTGATTTCACATCTCATTGTCTGCTTAGTTATTTAGTTATCTAGAAAAGTAATTAAAATAGGAAGCTATTTATTTTGGATATTAGCCCCATAAGTATCTACTATTCCAACCCTGAAAAAAACAATAAATAAAGATAAAAAGTAATCCTATATAATTACTAGTAATCTGTGTACTGATTGCTAATTACCTGTATAATGACTAATATCAGCATACAGAATTTCTGCGTAACCCTCACAGGTCCACACTAACAGAAACTCAATGAAATTCTGTAGAAGAATTTTGAGTGGACTGGGATAATGGATATACACTAAGGAACTGAAATGCTGCCCAATTTCCATGAGTAGAGGTGGGAGAGTGCTACTGAAAGATTCCCATGTTTCTAGAATTTTTTACAGGTAAATTTCTTTCATTCATTCTTTAGAATTGCCCTTTCAAGAATGATGGTTTTATTGTGAAACCTTTTTTCTCACATACATCAAAAGATATGTCATAAAAATAAGTAGTCATTATAAAAATTTATAGCAGTTTGATTAGCCAAAATTATCTCTTTGTATCCTGATAACAAATCTAAAATTGAGATTTGAGAAATTATATGCAACTGCTGATGTATTTAAGTCATCGAAAATAGAGCAGTTTATCATCCCTCCAAATTGATTCATAGATGGCAGAAAGTAAAGGAGGATTCTGTTCAGCCACCAACAGACTTTTTAAAATTCAGAAGGAGCATTAAAATTTTTTGAGCAATCTGATTTGATTTTAAGATTTCATAATTTGTCTGGAATCACTTGAAGCAGAAAAAGTGTTCTTTAACAAAGCAATTCAGAGTGAGGGTAATACCAGTAGGATCCTTAGAAAGTAAATATCTAAGAATGAGAAGAGTATTGTCTTTCTTGAACTGTACACAGGAAAAATGGTCAAGGATAGACAAGGAACTGCAAACATACCTGTTTCCTGTCTAAGGACTACAAAGTCTTTCTCAAGGAGCACTACTACAGATGCATTATATGAACATAACCAAATAAATGCAAAGCCAAAAAGAACAGATGTGGCTGATCAGGATATTCTGTAAGAGCCATCTTCAGTCACTATTGGCTGTTATTCATGGAGCATAAAAGGACAAATATTCAACTGATGAAACTGTGAAACAGTGTAACCATGAAAAATTTTTAAAATCACCTTATTTTCTCTAAAGATCATGCTTGGATTCTCTTCAAAACATTTACAAAATTTTTTAAATTCTTTGTCAAATTCTCTGAAATTTTCCTGACCTCCTGAAACAGTGATACTTCAGCCCAAAATGCAACTGAAGAGCAAAACTTTAAATGTGATTTTACAAGACTGAATATATGGATCTATAGACTGAATATAGGAAAAATCTATAGAACTGTTTTTCGTTTCCTCTCACCACCAGTATTAAAACCAAGGTTTGGAAATTGCAGTTTTGCAAGTTCTCACGATTTGACAGCTACCAAGCCTGCTTTGGAATAGTGAGAAAAGTTCTGCCTGCACTCATAAAAGCAAAACTAGAAAGAAAAGCAATCTGCTCCCAATAGGATCCCTTTCAGGATTTTCTATGAGCGGAAACAAACCTCCTTTGCTTCTCTTTGAAATGTGTGTATTTATTAGACATTTGCTTTTTGGAGCTTAGATTTTGCTCATCTATGAAAAACAGTAATTTATATACACTCTTCTGAGATATGTTTTCTGAAGTCTTGCTGTAAATAGAAAATAACTCGCTTCTCAAATATCTCAAAACAACTTTTCACCTAATAGCTTAAACAAATTTCATTGAATTGTTATAGAAACAAACTGTAATCTATAAATTTTTTCTCTTATTTGAAATGTTTCTTTTTTAAAAAAAAATCATTAACTACAGCACTTGATCAAATACACAGCTTCAAGTTTATTTACTTATGCCAGATAACTTTTTTTCTCAGATATATAATTTGCTTCAAATAAAGTACTAGTTTGCCACTTTAAAAGAGTAATACAAGTTCAGATATAAGTGAGCACCTTATGTTGTGTGTTCTGCTGTGCTGAAAAACATTGAACACTGCAAGAAATATTGGATATAAGAACTGCAGTGCCTCCAACTCATTTCAGACTCCTGCCACCACAGCAGCAGCATCTCAGGGGTGCTGACCAAGCTCCCAGGGTATCCACACATGTCAAACAAACAAACACAGCAGGGTGTACTGAAGGAATAGTTTGGCATTACCTGACTGGAATCTGCCCTAATGGCTCTCTCTGATGGGGCTGCTGCTGCTTTCCTTACACCTGCAGCAAAGCCCACAAGAGTGAGTGAGCTCAAGCTGCCAGAGGGATGGGTCTGTTCTCACTGCAGCACTTGGCCATGAGGCTGATTTAACCACAGCATCAAACCACAACCTGAGACTGCTGACAGAAAACAGATGGGACTCGCCCTCCTTCCACTCTTCAAATATTTTCTGTTAATTTGGTGAGATAAAGCTGCTCAGCATGGCTGAATCAAGCATCACTTCAGCAAAGGAGATAGAGCAGCACTGTGCAACTGGAAGTGGACACTCCAGACAGGATCATCTGCTTGGCAGTTTATGCTGCTGGGGAGATGAAGCCTCAGTGACTGTCCATAAAATGTCTCTACTTGGAAGTGCAGAAGAGTCCCTGTATAAAACTCACCATGACAAAGTCCCTTTATTTCCAACAGCATCTAAAAGAACACTTTCCTTTTGTTCTGCTCTGGCAGCAGTAAGGCCCCATTAGCAGTAAATACCACATCAAATCCCTTCATAATCTATTTGTTCTTTGATGAACTACACAAATCTACTTGGAAAGCTTGAATGGTAAATTCTCTTTGGCTGGGTTATGGAGCTAATTGCAGCTCACCAGCCAGTGGGATTTAAACTGAAACTAGAACATAAGCCAACAGCATCCACTCATGTGATGCCAGGTGCCATAGGCTGGAGAGTATACAATTTATTTAGATCAAACACTGATTAGAAGTGTATATACGTCAATAAAACAGTCCTCATTTAATTACAGATGCTGCTAAAAAACGACAGAAGTTATATATGTTCCCATCACAGGATACATGATGTATCATGGAAAGGAAAGAAACTGAGAGAATTGGGTGAGAAGTTCATAAAAACAACCTGACAGAATAACAAAAGTTCTGGTTCCTATCACTGAAATTTCATACCAAAGATAAGACTTGGAAAGGGCACCAGATCAACCCTTACTGCATCTCCCTGTTATAGGTATTACTGTACTGAAAATGCCTGCATTTGGACTCCTCATATGCTCTGCAGATTAAATCTCTCATTGCTTTGCTGCCCTACATAATGAAATATTAAAATATTCTTGCTATATGTCAAAGACACCAGGATTTTCTTAGTCAACAAGTAAAAGCCAGCTCACGTGTTGACTGTGCAGTGACCCTTTCATAATGTCTCCCAGCCATACAAATACACATATATATTCATCAGGAATGTGCTTTCCCATTTATACAGTAATTTGGTATTGTCATCTGTTGGCATAAAATACATTACATGAGAGGCTGAACATTTTATCTCCCCTAAACCAGAATTAAAATAATGAGAAGTTATTTTATTACAGAAAACATTACTCAAAGTGTCAACAAATGAAGCCAAAAGCAAAAATTCTGGGTATTTTAATATATCCTGGATTTAGAAATATTGGACTGAAGGGTCTATAAACAGTGAAGGAGTCCAGCCTTTTCCCATCATGGCTATATCAGACAACCTCAGACTGATCAAGCTTCATCTTAAATGTACTCATAATGCTTTGCATTGCTATTTCCAACAAGAAGGTGTTTCAGGATGTTTCTCACCCTACAGTTGGAAATTACCTTTTAACTTCCAGCCTTAAATAACTCATGATCTTTTTGTATGAGTTTGTTCTTGGTGCTCACCAGTTTCTGTAACTTGTGACTTCCCCCTGAACAAACACAGATGTAAAAAGCAGCAAATGGTAAATACATATGGTCTATGGTACAGAATAAACAAAAAGGATAGAGTACAGCAGAAAACTCTAACACTGTTCAAAAAGCAGCCTCTAGAAGTCAGTATGAGCTATAACATGACCAACAATTTAAATATTCATTTCAGACTCTACCTTACTTTGCAATTTATGTTCTCTAAAGGAAGCTACACTTTTTAAGCAGCAGAGCTACTTTTACTTTCACTCAGAATAAAAATGTAAAGCATAGCATGTCCTACAAGTATTGTGAGTTCAAAAATTAGCTACCACAAAAATAAATTAATTAGAGGTGCACCATAATTCAATTTTTCTCCTTTTAATTCAATAGGTATTTTCTAATTATCACAGTAAGGTTATACTGTTTATGCTACTCTACAGGCTGGACACTTGTACTGATTATAGACCTAGTAGCTCACATCACAATTTCTGAGGCAGGGTGTTGGGAAGCAATAAAACATTGGAAAGACAGCTAACAGATGAAGCCAGCTTTAGTGCAGAATACAGAAACTGAGCGGAGATGATATTATAAGATCAAGGAGATAATACAATTTTAAAATCTTGTTCTCTTACCCAGATTCAAGTTATACCAGGAAGTTGTGGTGCATGATTTCATCTCTTGTAGGACTTACAATGCTTGCTTTTTAGCATCAAAGGGAACAAAACTTATTGAGAAGAACTAATACCAAAGCATCAGCTCAAGACTTTTGGAAGGTAAGCAGTGAAAGCTGAAGAACCACCAGCTGCCAAGGATCAGCATCTCTAGAGCAGAAGGCAAAGTATGGAGCAAGGTGGGAAGGGGCAGTGCCCTGACCCAAGAGCAGAGAGGTGCCCAGAGAGGATGGGCTGGGTAGGTCTGGGGACAGTCAGCCAAAAGCTGACCGACAAGGTGACAGAGATGAGGAGTGTCTGAGGCACAGTCAGGGAGCCAGGTCAGTCACAGTGACCACCATGGGTAAGTGCAGCCCATGAGGATGGCCCAAGACCCAGGCAGGATGAGCAGCCCATGAGTGAGGATCCGGGTCAGAGAGGGCATTGCCTGGCACAAGAATGGTGGCTTGGGCAGGCCCTGGGGACATGGGCTGAGCTTAAGGACAGCACCCAAGCAAAGAGGCCAAGGAGCTCCCCCTTTTCCCATGCTTCACATGGTTCTTCCTTCCCAACCAGAGCCAAAGCTGTGCAGCTGTGCCCAGCTGTGCTGGCCTCGAGCACAGCACAGCCCTGCCAGGAGGGCCTTGGGGGCTGCCCTGTGCCATGACATCAGCTTCCAAAGGAATCACGACTCATAAGAACCAAGGACAGAGCCTGCTCAACTCTCAGCCTATGCACAGAGTTCTTCTGAGAGCAGAACATCTGCTGTATGATGCTGGAACAACTACAGAGCCATCCTAAAAATGTGGTTTTCACCAGTTAACCAAAGCTGTAAAGTGCAAGCCTGTCAGTTTGAAATCCCTTGGCACATACAAATATCTACTTCCATACAGAGTTGGAGCAGCCTACCTCAATTAAAAAATTATGAAAATAATGCTGATAACATTAAGATCTTGTTCGAACAAATTTTTGAACACATAATTGAACACAAAATAATTACAATATATTCATTATACTAAAAAAACCCCAAACCTCTGTCATTCTTTGTTAGTTTCTAGCAAATCTGAAAAAGTAGAAAACAAGTTTCTTTTACTTCTGTACACTTGAATACACAACTCCACAGAATTCTTAACAGGTATCATGGTTAAAATATGATCCCATCATAATGTTTTTGACTGGATTTATCACCATGCAACAGTAACAGGGTTTGACTCCAGAACTGCTTAAATCCACAAAAATCATCTCTGTCAGTGTCACTCATGGAAACATGGAAAGAAATTCACTTCTCTTTGATTGTTGTTGTTTAATTTTTTTAATTTCAAGCAGCCCTCTGTGGTATCAGAGAAGTGTCTGCTCTGATGCAAAAGAAAGGCAAGAACTTGCAGGCAGGGCAAAAGGACAGAGAACACTCCGAACTTCTGTGTCCCAAGTCACAGTGTTGAAATTTGGAATTGAATAGTTACATGAAGAAAATACATCAAGGCTGGAGTGGAGCATTTTAAAGTGCTTGTACTGAAGTACATCCCTGCTTAGCAACTCTGCCATCACCACAAACATCTGCCCTAGTATTTATATTTTGTGCAATTGTAAAAGTCTTGAGAAGTTTAATGACTCAATCACTTTTGAGATCTGGAATTACAGATATTTAATGACACTGCAGTCTTCAACTATACTATATTATTTTTAAGTACTCTTTTTTAGAGGCTTCATATACTGTCTAACAGTACACACAAAATTTCTAGTTAAAAATATTTTGAGACACATAAAAAGGCTTTAGGATAATGATGTTTAACACTTTCAGTTACATCACAGTTTGGACAAGCTTGCCAAGCAACCTGGCTCCACCTACCACAACCATTCATGTTCATGTCATTCCACTTATTTAATCTCTGTTCTACACAGCCCTGGATTCCAAAGCATCTTTACCTTGTGTCTTTGTCCAGAAAATTCAAAGCAGAATTTACTTCAAAGTGTCATTTTCACCACTTAAATAATTACTTCCTTTTTAACACCAAATCATTATGATTTTAGTGAAAATACTTTAGTGGTGAATTTAAGATAAAAGGAGGAAAACAAGCACAGGCAAACAAACCAGAACAGGGGAAATAAGGACATAGGAAAACAGACCTGATATGAGGCTAAAAAAGAAAGAAATGAAGAAAAATTCTTTTGTCTTTGATTAAGTATTTGGAAAGAAGCAAGAAATTCTTCAGAAAAATAAATTTCCATAATTGTTCAGCTCAGCTTAGCAGTGTGATTCATGCTACCAGTCCTTGAAATGTGCAAAAATCAAAAGTGCAGGCTAAACTTTAGGTTTCTGTTTTGCTCCATAAGTCACTAATTTTTTGTCCTGGCTTCTTTTGAAAAAAAGCTGCCTCTTGGGGAGGTGGAGGTGTACGTCTCAGACTCAAAGGACTGAATATATCACTGCTGAATACCCATACTGAGAAGCCAAGTAGGGTCGGAGTCTGGAGAAAAGAGCTTAAGGCAGAAACTTAGGAATGTACAGTTAATGCAGTGAGACAGGAGAGAAATATAACCTAAATATAACCTAAATCTCCTCTGAGCCTGAAGAAAGCTACTGCATTTTGAAGTTTCTATAGATATCTACCATCTTAGTAAAAGACAACAAGAAATAGAAGAGTACTGAAAGTATTCTTTCTGCTATGCATAATTTTTAAAAGTAACTTTGATTGCTGTTTTTCCACCTAACCCTTTGTTGATTAAATAATTTCTAGTGATCCAGCTACAGGCCTGTTTTCTGTCACACTATTTCTATATATTAGGCTTTTTTAAATTAAAAAAAAAAAAAAGAAGGTATGATTTAAAATGTCAAACACTGATGTTCCTTATTACTAAGCTTAAAACCTTTGGGGATATTTTTCCCAACTGTAGCTTAACGCCTAAGCACAAATAAGGTCTGTTTCCAGATATGCTGTGGACTTGGTAATAAAGGGAGGGTCATCTGCTGACAGTGTTATCCTGCCAAGCAGAAAAGCATGATGAGCCTAAAATTGCACAATATTTCTCAAAATAAATGTTGAAATTACTTTTGTATCTATTCATAGTGATACATGTTGTCTTGCTGCCCACCTTCCTCCAAGAAAGAGCTATTTTTAAAAAGGTGATTTATGCAGTTCACAAATATTTTTCCAGCTATTCTTCAATTTTCTATTAATAATTGAGATAGGATGAAGTGACTTGTACCAGCAGAGAAATAACTGAACGTGTTGTTATTTGACAAACGGTCTGGTCAGTATTTGTGTCCTGAACATGAGGTTGGATGGTCTGACAGCTGCCAATAAAGTACTGAACAGCAGTAGAAAGCTTTAGCCCAGGTTGTAGAGATTAAAACACAATAAATTCCGGTTCCAGCCAGGCAAGAGAAAGAGAACAAGTGTGAATATTATTCCAAGAAGCACAAAAATTTCTGACAAGTTGAGCTGTGATCTCCAGCTGAAAGAATTAGTCCATATCTGAGGAAAATAAATTCTCTCAAAGGGATGAGCCAGTAGGTTCTACCACACTCTTCTGGATTCACTACCTTTAACTCTTTATAAGACTACGTGAAAGGAGAGAATAAATGAGAATTTATTTTAAAATGCTCTGTTCATATTTCCTGGTTCTCCTTTTACAGTTAACAACCATTGCAAACAGGCACGTGTGGCTGTATTAACAACACTTCCTTTAGTAAATCAAAACAGAAACTGGGAATTAACAAGCCTTGGCACTAAGAACATGATGACAGCCCACCACCTACATGGGACTGGAATTCTGTGCTGTTCTGGAAAGCAAGGCACACTATGAAAACACAAACATTTTCTAATTTGTGTCCCTTGAGGCACAAGACAATTCTACCATTGTGCTGTATCCCCAGATACTTAGATATATCAACTGGCAACTGAGGCATATATGGGAAAAAAGCACAAACAACCCCCACCCCCAAATTACCAAGAACAAGAAATAAAAAAAATCAGTGGTCAGAAACAGGAGGTGGAAAAGGCATCCTTTTACAAGGTGATCAAGAGCTTGCTTTAAAAAGAAAAAAAAATTCTACCTGCCAAGTTATTTACACATTCCTTAACTAATCCCAGGCCCCTTTCCAGGCAACTATACCAGACTTGCCACACCAAAAAATAGGCAGACACAAAAAGAGGGCCCACACAAGGCCATTAGGCAAGCTATTCCTGATAGTCCTCATAGTCTTGTACAAGACAAAGTTGTGCTACAAGAGAAAAGAAGGGAGACAACTCTTCTTTTTGTCCATGAGCTTGCATGATCTCTTTCAGGGAAACAGGATGTAAGCTTATGAGCTTCTCATGACAAGATCTGCCAAGTTTTATAACCATACACTTTCTTTAGTCTCTCCCTTCTTCAGGCCAGCTGAAGCATCACTAACTAGAAAACCGAGCACTGAGTTTTCATTCCTTATCTCCTTTCCTCTCCCCCTCCTTCTGCTGATCTTCATATCCTCATGTGCACTATGACTGGAAAAGGCATCTGGTAAACACAGGCTTACTGACTCATACTGCTTACAAGGCACCAAAGAGCAAGAAAGACAGAACCTCCAAAGATTTACTGGAAATCAGGAGGAGAAAATAAAGCAGAAGAGCAGCAAAATCACAGGAAACAGACAGCAAAAAAGGCCAATGGACTATGAGAAAAGAAGGATGAGATGGCAGACTAAGGGTAAATCAGGGGTATAGATATTGGAAAGTGTACAGGAGCTAATAAGGAATGACACAAATTCAAAATATAAAGGTAAGGGATTTTAAACCCCTAGCACAATAATGTAGCCCTGGGTAAACTCCAAACTCTTCAGTACTCTGCTATAGTAGATTTAGGAATTTACATGATATCCATCTGTATCTATTAACCCACTAATCACATGTGGTTTACAATATGAAACCATATGTGCTTGAAAGAAATGCTAAATTCTTGTATGAAAGTTTTATTATTCCTTTCTATACACAAGAGGAAATCTAAAAATTTGCCCTGCAAAATATGCTCTCAGTAAGACAAGAGAAAAAGATGGTCCTCTTTTCTCTCCCATATAATTTACATTCCCACTCCATCTTCATGGCTTCCCTCTATAAATCTGATGCATACAACAACTTTACAGATTTGTCCTCATTGTCTTCCTCAGCCTGGTCCTGTGACAGAACACTCCAATCCAAATTTGCCATACAAAAGCCAGGTGCCAGAAGACAGGGTAATTACCTAAAAACTAACTGAAAGCCTCACTTTCTTTGACATTTTCTGAACTGTGCATTTATAGCAACCTTCACTAAAACTGATTAAAAAAAACTGCCTTAAATTAGTTATCACACACACTATACTTACAGAACAAATATACCACACCACAAGGTGTAACCTGCTGTACTTATGGTACCTCACATCATATTTTATATTCTTCCAAAATGGGGAAAAATTGTTAGGCCTGTCCATATTCAAAACATTGCCTGCAATCTGATCAAAGCAATCATAATGAATCTCCACATAACAAGCCAAATAAAACCTCAGGACTGTGATGAAGTTAAGTAGCACCTATATACCATGTTAGCCACAGTTTCCTTTATTTAAACTACTATTAAAAAAATTAAAATTTTCCTTTTGGAATAATATTCTTTTTGGAAGGATACAATTAAATCATCCTAGCTCATCAGATCTGATACTGCTTTCTGTGACATAAGCTTAGTGTTCCTCCCTATTGTTTTTCTGGTTTCCATCCATTCTTACTGTCTGTTTGAGAGAAGAATGGCCAACAACACATATCCTGAGGCTATGTGGCTGCCTGAGAGTAAAACTGAGGTTCACAGGTTCAAAAAAGATTATTAACTGTGCCCTTACCCATGCCTGCTACAAGTTTATGATTTAAAGTCACTGCACAAACCAATGGAATGAAGACTAAAAGTGTTAGGATTTAATGGCAGACAAGATTGGTACTGAGGTACCCAGGTAACAGTGATGCAACGTTGTAATTGTAATGAACAAAGAAACATTTGATGAGGATTGTGTTAGAGCATCTTCTTGAAGGACTGGGAGTAACAGATAACAACAGAACTATATAAACTTTTTGATCACATCTGCTTTATTATAAGCCTCCCTGTTTTTCTTTGGAGTTTGCACAGTATCCAAGAGGAGTGGAGCAGGGAAATCTTTATACATGAATGTTTTTGTGATTACATAGGGACCATGCTCATTTCTGCCCCCAGTAACTTACATATACTACATGGTGGGATTGGACTAGATGACCTTTAAATGTTCCTTCCAACCCAAACAATTCCATGATTCGCTAATACTGGGGATAACTTACCACAGGCAAGCTGCACAAAAAGGTTCTCTTAATGTCTGATTAGGGCATAAAAGCACAGTTAGTCATTCCTTCATTCGAAAGAAATTAATATTTACTGTGCAGCTTTCTTGGCACATGATTAGAATTGAATTAGACCAGAAGACACCTCATTTTATAATTTAGAAAAATAATTATTTTTCAAAGCAGACCTAGACATACCCAGTTGCTGAAAGAGAAGAGCCACACTGGTGCCTGTAACAGGAAGGCTATCATGTAGAGGAGTCTGTATCAGCTGTCGGTCTCCAGCTCCCAAAGAAAACAATTTCTGTAGAAAGAATTTTTTTAATTTAATTTATATAGAATGAACAAGCTGTCATCATACAGATAAAGTGATTCATACTGCAAAAATTATTTATTTTGTGTACAGAAATATAATTTGGGGACGGTGATATGTCTCCTTGAATGTATAGCATGATAGTGTCTCCACTGCATTTACACTGACTTAGTTAAATAGTTACGGCTTTGAAGACAGTTAATTGCACATTTCTATGAATACAATAAAAAACCTCCCCCCCAAAAAAATTAGATTTAAATTTAAAATCCACTTAAATCAGAAATATGCACAGGATTACTAACTGAATTTCTTCGCTTTCTACTGTCCTCATGAGTGTATGAAGTATGAACATACTTGTGACATGTGGATGCTGAAGAGGACACTTCTGCTAGTCCTGTGCTCCTGCTCTGCACATTAAAGTAGAATTACAACTTGAGTTACCTTTCCAGCCCAAGAACATGCCTCCCTCGAGGGAGGCAGGAAATGGGAGTGAAAGGAGTGCACTTGAGTATCACATCCCAAACAGCACTGCAATTGCAAAATACCCTTGCCTTCCTGTGAGTAAATCCACATGGCATTCAAGCAGTGAGTGATGCCAAGCAGTTACCTCTAACCAGACTCCCATGGGCTGGGGGAAATTGCTGTGTGGTAAATCTTCACTCTGTATGGCAGCAAAGGTGGGGAATGTAGGAAGACGGCAAGCTCTGCACAGCAGGTATTTCAAACCAAAAAATCTCCCCAGCAAACTCAAACAAGTCCCTGAGCTGTAGCAGAGATGCTCTGCCCCAGCACTTTGGCAGCAGGCCTGTATGCAGGTCAGAAACCCATTTCACAGCTGATTGTTTCTGGAAACAAATGCTCCAAGTGTTCCCACTCTAAAGTATGTAATTCACTACAATTCGCCTTCAGCCCTGGAAGCATAAGGCTTAAGAAAGAAAAGAGAAACAATTTCTGATTTAAATGTTGTGGATTATTGTTCATTTTTCGGCTAATGCACTAATATTGTTTTTTGCTACAGTTTGACAGTAGCAAACTTAAGTTGGAAATGAGTTCTCTCTTTTATATGAAGAGAGAAAGCAGAAGGAAGAACAACCAGAGGAGCATGACTTTCCTTTCCTTTTCTAGCACTGAGAAAAGCTGCATTTATGGACAGGGAATAAAAAAAGAGAGGATAGAAGCAGAGCCAGAAGTTTAAGTGAATCACCAAAACCAAAATTATGAGGCTCAAATACCGCAGGAAAAGAGGGTTTCTGATGAGGAGATAAAATCTGATTACTCCCCTTCAAAACCAAAAGCCTAGGATAGAAAAAACAGAGATGGAGGCCTGGAGAGCAGTAAGGTTGAGCTTGACTAAGCTGTCATGGTATTCTGACACTTTCTGCACTAAGAGAAGTTCCACAGCAGCCAGGGCTTTGGAAAAACCACAACAGAATTAGAGAGCTGTAGGATTTCAAGAGGAGTGAAAAACTGTGTATGTAACTGACTTTAAAATGTTGCCATTTGCACATGTAGTTTTCTGGTATGTCTCATAATAAGGACCATAATTTCCCATCAGTGTCACAGCATAAGCAAAAACCAAGCACAGAAGACTCAACTGGCTTATCAAAACTCCCCAAATGTAAAGGAATAATTATTAAAAAGTAAATCAAGAAACAAACCTGACTTTCTGCTCACACAAAGCACAAGTGAAAAGCTGAAATCTATTCACTAAAAAACTTTATTTTAATTTTTGAATGCATGGGCCATTTGCAATATTTAATTCCTCCAAGGACACCACATTCGAGTTACTTTTTAACATTTAAAAAGCAAATTATGAAAATAGAAATTTAAATGAGTTGTCAAAGAAATAACAGTGGAATCCTGAACTACATCAAGGAAAAAACATGCATAAATGAATAAATATGAACGTTATGTTAGAAAATGTCAAAGGAAAAAGCCTTAAAAAAAATTTCTGTAACAAGCAAAAAAAATTCCTGAACACTTTATTATTTAAAAGCTAAACTTATACAAACTGCTTAATTTGTTAATGTGCCCTGTAAAAGCCAACTCAGTGACAAAATTAACCCTTTGACCTTATCCTGGAATGGAATTTTTGCTGTCTTTAGAAGACAGGCCACAGGGAAAGCACACACAGGCCACAGGGAAAGCACTCAGCTGAACTATGATCTTTTTTTCTTCAAAAATATCTCAAGAATTTATTTTTTGTTTTCTTCATAAATTAAATTAACTGGAAAAATACCCTTTTCCCCCCTACCACTCCCCCCAATTTACCTGAGACCCTCCAGAAGCAGGGACAAGGCATGAACACAGATTTGCAATGAGAGTCTCCAGTGACACATTCAGGCTGTCCACATACACGGTGTAGATCAAGCCAAGGCAAGCCTACAAAGGTTGACAAAATATATCAGACTGCAATACAGGGAAGGAAGATGTCAAATTCTTCAAAGATCTATGCATATAATCTCTAAAAAAATAGTAAGTTCTTCTTAATAGTGCAGTGAAGTACCCTCCAACCAAAGTAATTTGCCACAGAGGCAATAATTAATATTAAAAAATTAGCTTGGCTACTTACAAGGGATGCCTGCTCTTTTAAAAAGAAATTCAAGGTATTATATTTTTGCTTTGTTTTATATACAATAAGTGCTTTATATCTTGCTTTATATCTTTATATTTTGCTTTGTTTGTTATATAATAAGTGCTTTATTATACGTTACTGTTAAAAATGATAAAAATCAACACAGCTCCATTGGTGCCTTGAACTCTAATGGACTTAAACCTGACTGGTTTTCAGGGTAGAACACTGATTAATCAAGGAGCTTCTGAGGCTCATTCTAAGACCAGTACCAATCACTAACAATTCCATGTATTACTTAAGTTCTTTATTTTATTATATCAATGCAAATATATTTGATATTAATAGTATATTAATATTTCCACTTATTTTATTAATGGATCCAATTTTGACTGAGAAATCGCAGATACAGCTTTAGCTCTTTTATTAATAATTTAATCCAGATCAACATGACATTCTAAGAAGCCTTTGAACAAAAGGAAATAACTCCTCCACAGCATCTTTTGTGTTTTAACTGCTGTAACTTTGATAAATCAGCAAATATTTTAGTAATTCTCTTCTTAGAAATACTTCCAACAGAAACTTCTCATGTCACACATAGTTAAACGGTGAAACTCTGTGCCGTGGGTTGTTGTAAAATATGAATGTTAAGGAAGTGGAATAATTATAGAAAAGCCCCATGCAACCAACACCTCTGGTTCAGGATGTCATTGAACTATTATTCACATTGAATGAGGAAAGCATTTTGTAGCATTATTTCTACAGCCTGCCCTATTCTTACACACTTTGCTTTGCATTTGCCATGGGCCACTATGAGAGACAAAATACTGGGCTACGAGGACTTTTAATCTCACATGGTGCAGTCATCCTTAATGTCTAAAGACAACTGCTGAATGATCTCCTCCCTTGATCTGTAAAATGAACTTTATTTGTTTCTGTTAATATGTATTAGCTTAGGAGAAACTTAAGCTTTTCATTTATCTCAGATAAGTCATGTTTCACCAACTGAAAGTAATTCAAGGTCCTAAATCTCTGTCATGTATCTTAATTTGGTCTGGAAGAGGCCTGGACATTTTGCTTTATATATGGAGGAGGACTAGATTTTTACTGTTAATTTACTATTATATAGTTAGTCAAATATTGTCTAGTTTTGTCTTAATAACTCCTTTCATTAGAGAGTACATTGAGCCCAGAAAAATCTCTACCACTCCCTTCTGTATAGTTTCAAAACTGCTTGTAGAGTAAAAAAGGCACTACTTTAACTTACAAAGGCTAATTTTATCTAGTTCAATCTAAAGTTACTTTTGCTTTTAAATTCCCAAATCAATCCTGAGTGGGATATTTTAAATCAAAAGTACTGTCACTGTTACTCATTTAAACCCAGATTTTTCTGCTGAAATATTGAATATAGCAATTGCAGGTTATTTACCCTGAAAATTTCCGGATAATCTAGTCTGGACACCAACACCAGACTTTTAGGAGCAAACACTTCTGCAGGCTGAATTAAACCAGTCTCCTCTTCACCTTCAATTTCTTTCGTTCCCTTAAAAACAGAAACACTTCAATTAACAAGCAGGAAGAAAACTCAAACCAAAATATTAGCATTTTTACTGAAAGTTAACATTTTGCAAAGATTCAGAAAAGCAATGCATTATTTGAAACTGGTAACAAAATCAAGTAACAGGAGCACACTCCAATGGTTGCCTGAACTCCCTAAAGCTTCTAGATATAATTCAGTTTATTAACACTCACCCTGGGAAGTCATGCACCATTGTACCTAAAACACAGCTCTCTTAAGGCAGCAGTTTAACTGCTTCACATTGAATACTCCCTGTTGGACATTTTAGATAGTGCAGTGGATCACAGAACAGGATCCTTCCACATCAAAGTGTTAGCTTATTTACAATCTCTCCAAATTCAGAGATCGTGCATTTCACAAAAGAATGTTTTGTTGATGAAAAGAATGGTTGTCCTCTGCATATTAATATAACTCAATTTCTTACAGAATTCCCACTAACATTACAGCTGAAATTATCTGTAGTGTCATCTCCAGCCTGACCTAGTGAATTTGGAATTAAAAGGAATTTCTTGACCAGAAAACTGATCCAGATTTCTTAAAAAAAAAAAAAAAAAAAAAAATCCCTCACACTTAGGAACCACTAAGGTTAAAAAAACCCCAAACAGCATAGTGCAGATAAACTTGCAGTTGTTCATGATATTGTGCAAGTGGCTATAACCCTCTTGCCAGAGCTTATTCAATCACAAATAGTTTATTATTCATAGCCAAAGCTGAAGATGTCATTAAATATTTTCATTTCTAAAATTCCATACATTCTTTGACAAATTAAGTTTTCAGATGACAGAATGTCCTTGCTTTCCAATTTTTGTGTGTAATTCTCTCCAACCCCGCACCACCCACCAAATCTCTTTTATTTGTTCCTCTGACCAAGCATTCTTCCAAGCAAAAATCACTATATTATCTTAATTAAGAACATGAGAAAAAATATATCCATTTTCATATGACAACATGAAATATCTCCCTTCTATTTCTGTAACATTACTACTCATCATTTCAGTTTCTTATAAAAAATTCCAACATTTCTCCTAAATGGACAAAATCTGATAAAAATGCTCTTAAAGGCCAGGATTGCTGCAAGTTCATGAGCTTTATTTCATAACCTCAATTCAGAATGTAAAGTTTCTTTAGGCAAATGCTAACCCACAATTCAACATGCAAGTTGAAATGACATAAAAAGAGAGTACTTCGGTTGTAATCAGAATAGCTGCTTAATACAGTATAACACTGGTACCAAAATAAACCCAGTTGGTTCAACAATACATATACACATATGGGCAAACACAGCTTTGTACATTAAATTTTACCTAAATTTCAACCGATTGATTTGCAATATATGTGCTTAGTTGAGTTGGCATCTCATTTCTAAGATAAAATTGTGATTCACAAATTCATAGAGAAACCAAATAATTCAACAGACACACATCCCACACAAGTTCATTAATTTTCATCCATTTTAATGCTGACAGGGAAAGCTTTTACAGGAATTACAACTCCCTCCCTCTGCCCCCCAAAATCCCCAAATTTTTTAATTATCAGCAGAAGTTTACGATATCAACCATTCTAAAGAACAAGTATGAGTTCTAGGCATCAAGACAACAGTTTCTGGATATTTGACAAATTGTGAACTCTGACATTAGGAAAAATAAAATCAAAACACATTCCACATTCCTAAAGGGAACATGGAAGCTCCTCCATATTCACATGGTACTAAGATAATGAAACCTCAGCGTGCACAGGCAGGGAGAAGCTTTCCATACAGGACCATTTTAACAAAATCCACACAACTTCAGATCAAGTCTTGAATTAATTCCTAATTAGATTTACAGCTCTTGGGGCACGACAGCAGCACAATACTGATTGATAAAGCATTTACACTCTTAAACCACTCTCTCTTCATAAAAGATTTACAGAAAAATGCAATGTGACTGCTGTGTTTCTTCCCCAGCTCAACATTCTGACAGGCACACAGGCACATTATTAGGAGTCACTAGACTAAGTAGATAATCGTTTCAAACACATGACTTTTAACCTACTTTTCAAGCAAAGTATTAACAGCATAAGCATTCTGTACCTAAAGTAATTACAAAGCAGTAAAGCCACAAATGTGATTCTATTTACACTTCTGTAAGTGTAAGGTCAGACAGACACACATTTGATCTTTCTTTATCCCTTTTCTCATCTAAGGAAAAAATATTCTCTAATAAAAAATAATAAAATGAAAGGGTTTGTTACGTTAGGGGCTTTTTACAATAACTTTTTATTTTATGTATGCAGCATTCAGTTTACAACTTAACTAAGAATAAATGGATGGTATGGAAAGCCTTGCTAAGGATACATGGATTGAAAGATGAATTTAAATTAGAGACTCACAGAGCCACAGAGTCATTTAGAGGTTGGAAAAGACCCCTGAGATCACAGAGTTCAACCTGTGAACACCACCCTGCCAATTAGCACTGAGTGCCATGTCCAGTTTCTTCCTGAGCACCTCCAGGGATGGAGACACCAGCACCTCCCTGGGCAGCCCACTCCAGAGTCTGATCACTCTTTCGGTAAAGAAATTCCTCCTGATATCCAGCCTGAACCTCCCCTTGAGGCTCTGTCCTCTCATCCTGTCACTCATTCCCTGAGAGAAGACACTGATCCCCACCTGGCTACAACCATCTTTCATGGAGTTGTAGAGAGCTGGTGAAGTCCCATCTGAGCCTCCTTTTCTCCAGGTTAAACATCCCCAGCAGCTCCTCACCAGACTTATGCTCCAGATCCTTCACTAGCTCTGTTGCCCATCCCTGAATTTGCCTTGGTAAATTAATATTGAAAGAGATTCCTTCTTTTTCCATTTTTCTCTTTCTATTTATTTGAAATAAGCAGACTTTGAAAACAGATAAATTTAGAAAAATGTACCATTAGAGAGCAAACCAGTGTTCCAGATCCTTAACAATCCATTTAGTTTAACAGGTGATAAACATCTGAAATCTAATCCAGAAATACCTGGGCCTTGAGAAGGCAAATGAATGATTTTTCTTTTTTAGCATCCAGTTAATAAAATCCTGAAAAAGACTTTTCCATAGGATCTAACTGTATCAAAGAACTGTATTACCTGTGGTTATACATGATTTCAGCATGCTTAAAATATTTGGTTCCTTGTACTTAAGACATGACCAAAGCCGATCGGGATCCTGTTCCCTGCCTGTCACACCCAGAATCCTCTTTTTTCTGCATCTTGACTTGGTTTCTAAAGCTACAAGGACAATATAATGCAGAGATCCATAAAATATGGCTAACTTATGTCCTTAGAACAGTTCCCCCCCAGAATTTCCAGGATGTTGCAAACCACCACAAAAACTTACACGCAACACCACAGTATTGAATGTCAACATTTATGTCACAAGAGATCAAAAAAAAAAAAGTATAGGAAAAATTAAAATAACTAATTTCAAAGCTAGAAACAGTATTACATCCTTGAAAAATTAAAATACAATTAAACAATTATTTCTTGTATAGGTCGAACATGGTTGAGGAGGTATCATAAGTTTCAACAGAAAAATCTTACCTGGTTTTACAGCAGAGGGTTTGATTTATTTACTTGCTCTCTTTTTTTTTTCCCCTCACTTTTTCTGCATTAATAGTATTTGATAAACAAACTCAGAAAATGATGAAACTTCTGTTAAAGGTCATAGGATGCAATTTCATTTTGCTCAACATGGTTGCTATAGCTATAAAGTGGCCTCTTAAGAGACTGTCCAAAAAATGTATGTATGTGTGTGTGTGTTCAGTACACTTAGAGCACACCAATACATATATTTAAACTCAAATATTTTCATGTACTTTAACAGATGTTCACACATTCACCTACACTAAAATATATGAATATATAGAAACACACAACTCCTGGAATGACACAATAATCAGTTTCACAAGTTCTTACAAAAATGAGAGTGCAGAACAAGAATTGCAACTGTTGGCCTTTCTTCTTTTATAAGACAAGTAGCCACTGAACATATCTGTGACCTCAAGTGATGGGGTAAATCAAAATATACAACCAACTAATATATAACCAGCTAACTGAACCAGCACCACACCATAGTTTATGAACTTATTCAATAAAAGCAGCTGAATTAATAAATGCATTAAACCAGTTTTGATCCCTGACTGATAACCAACAGTTTAGACAAATTAACTGTGATCAACACTGTTCATCATCACTCTGCTATTTATTTGTTTCCTTGTTTTCTGAAAACAATTTGTTCCTCAGGTTAGCCAAGGGATGAACGTGGCATAAAGCCCAAACTAGACAAATTCAGTCTTATTATTTAAACATTTTTTAATGAGGAAGGTAACTGACAAATGCAGTCATCAGCAGATCAGACGTGATGTCCCAGATCCTAGAAAAAGGTTTAATACCTTCTTAATCATTGTAGTTAAAATTGATTACTTGTGGGGTTTATACACATAAAGTAAGGTATTGCTTTGTTTAATCAGTGTTCTTGTGCTCTAAAATCCCTCTACATTGACAAAAAAGCATAAAACTGAGCACATTTTACAGCATTTTATCAACTAACGAGGTAAATGTTGGAAAGCTTGGTATTAGAAGAAAAAGTATTAAACAAAGGGTAATTATGATAATAAAATATTGCATATTTCCCTCAAATAAATGCGGGTCATCAAGAGCAAAATACTTCCTTAACAGTGAAATGTATAATAAATAAATTAAATATAATAAATATTAAATAACTGCATCACGCATGTAACAAGGAAAGAGGCACTTGTAGCCAGAAATTATTTCCGTTTCACGTACATTTATGTCTTAGTTAAAACATTTGTGGGTTACCTAATGTCTGATAAAGGCTGACCTTACTCTCCAAGTTCTCCATGGAGTGGCAGTGGAGTATGAACCATCTCTCTGCCTCCCACTCACTTCCATGAAATTACACTTCCTGTAAGTCACATCTGGCTGACACTGGATGTGTTTCAATGTTGCATGGGATAGATCAGACAAAACTAGACATTTTCATGCAAGTCTCAATTTCTGCTTAAAAATTATGTTAAAACTTTGAGAAGAAAAAGGTGACTGATTTTGTGGTACTTCAGTGAAAAACTGCAACTCATTTAAAGGTGACAGATGTGGCAGCCAAAAAACAAACAAAACTTTAAAAAACAACTCTAGTCGTATTAACCTTATCTTCTTTTATTAAACAGAGATTTTAATTGTCATGATCTACCCTCAGAACTTTCAAGTTTCCTCTTGAACTTTTATAAACCTAATTTTGCCACAACAATCACAGTATTTTAAGATGTCAGCTCTGCTTCTAAATATTGACATTTAGCTTAAAGATAATCATCTAGCCAAAATCAACATGAGGAAGCAAAGTCAATTATGAAAGATCAAAAGGACCTACCAATATGGTCCAAAAAAATTCTCCCAACTACTGAGTGCAGCATTATCATTTGCTCCATCTACATGAACAACTGAATTACAGCACACATGAAACAAGCCACCCTTCTTCTCCTATCTTTTCATCCCAGTCTTCAGAATCTGGAATGCCAGTTCTGATTCATGTAGAGCAGAGAAAAATTATGCTTATCCTCATGTCAGAGGGAGGAAAATCAAATAGAAGTTAGAAAACACAAGGTCTTAGATATAGCTGTGCTGTCCTGAGGGTGGAAGCTGGCAGGCATTATTTGAATCTCAAAGGAAATCAAATGTGAACAGAAAGTGAAGTTAGAGTTGTGCTTTAATAATTCATTCAACCTTTGAAACAGAATGAACATCTCTCATTACAAAACTTGCACTCTAGTACTTCATTATGTCAAAACCAGTTTGCCCTATGCAAAATTTTGCATTGAAATTATGCCAAGTTCAGCAAGCCTGTTGTTTTTCTACTAACTGCCCAGCAAAGATTTAGAGACCATGCTCAATTTCTTATTTTAGGAAAAATTATTTGAAGTTTACTTTAGTAATCTTATGCCAATTACTCATTTGGGACAGATCCCTTTCTCCTCATGTGACTTAGTCTCTGCTTGTCTTATTTGCAGCCAAATACATGCTTAGCTGCTTTATTAACAATCAAAGGCCAAAAAACATTCAGCATCAATTAATTTTATTTACTTGTCAGAGTATATAAATGCATGTATCCAATAAATTCTAACACATGTATGAAAGTAAAATAAACTAAGCTGACTGCTGCCAGAAGTCAAATCTGCAGCCTGCCTGCAATCTGCTGTACTGAGCTAAAACCACAGGTGAACAGATCTGCTTTGTGGTTTGCCTACGTGCACAGAACCATAGCACTGCAGCTAAACTTACACTGGAAAAAATTAAACCAGCATAAAAGCCATTATCTCGATTTAATTAGTTCAAAATGGGGATAATACACCATAGTAAGGCACAATAAGGAGCCTATCAACTAAAAAAAGATAAGGATCAAAGCCAGAAAATGACATGAAGATCATAAACTTATCAAAAAAAGCAATCTCAAGTTTTTATGACGGGTTTCCTTGTTCACTCCCTGTGTACTCCTGACACTTCAGAGTACAAATGTGACAGTAAAGGGTTTGCAATGCACCTTCCCAGCATTACACAAAATTTTCACCATCACAATCTATTAGACGTTTCCTTTAATACACCCCACTTTGAAAACCTCCAAAAGGTGTTGATGTGGATTATCATAGAAAAACAAAGAAAGCACTTTGGAACCAAAATAACCTCACAGCCCCACTTTGCTCGTTTCAGGGCAGCTTTCCAGCCCAAGTGTCTCTCTGGGACAGGCCACTGGGATGTGCAAGCCCCAGAGGATCTGGGAAGTCCGAGGTGATGCCACTGAGTTGCCCTGCAAATGCTGCAATTCCACAGGGCAATAATCAATGGCATTAAGTAACTGCTGTTAATGTTACTGCATTAACAGTATGTCAATGGGAATGGGAAGAACTGCAGTACCAGCTCCTTAGCAAGAACTATGCATAAGCAATCATCATTTCAAAGCTTCAGGTTTACTAAACCTTTCTGATTTTTCCCAAAAATAGCTAACTTGATCCATGAATTCCACCCTTCCTAACTTTTACACACCTAAACTAAGGTGAGAAAACTGCAGACACCTACGAAACAGATGCAGAACAAATGGCAAAACTCAAATCTAATAACACTGTAATTCATACCCTATTTTAACTCACTATGTTTTCTAAATACTATAGAATAGCATATGTAGACATACAGCAAAGCAAAATTTTACATACACAGACTGTTTTGCTTAATTAAAACAGTTAATCCCTTTGAATTGCATAGGGGGAAATGCACTGAAAAGACTTCCAGTGAATTGCTGAATTAGTATTATACTACTGTTTGAAAGTCAGCTGAATCTGATCTCTAGTGACAAAGAAATGCCTCTGCTTAAAAGATAGCATCTCCTTGTCCTGTGAGCTGAACTTGGGGCCTCTGTTCAACAACACAGGAATTAAGAGGACAAGGTGACCTTTACCCAATACAAGTTTTTGTACCCTGCAAAACCATGAGTTCAGCTTGGGGATGTGTGTGCAAATGCACAGGGGACAAACAGGGCAGAAGAAATTATTGCCAGAGTTATTAAGATGGAAATATGATTTCCTCTGTACAACTTGTCTTAACTTTAAATTCGGGTCTAAAGAGGACCTTAAATGTATAAAAGGACATTAAAATACAAGTCTGTTTCTTATACAGAAAATCTTCTGCAACCTGGCCTTTACTGCAGAATAGAAAGGAAATAAGGCATTACTTAAATCTCTGTACAGTGTCACAACAGCCATTTTTCAGTAGATCCAGAAAGATGATGCAACATACTAAACATGGCTTTTAAAATTGGGGTTTTTTTACCCAAAATGTGCTTTGGGGCATTAACTATATGAAGAAACTTTCAGAATAAATTTAGCATTTGGGATACTAATAAAAAATTCCTAAACTTCATTTAAGGAAGAACACACTCATGTAATATCCAAAGGGGGGGGTCAGATTTCCCACACAAACCAGGTACAACTGAACTGAGTGTTCTCACCCTCTGGTAAAACCCAAACATCAGTGACTCATAGAGCAGCACATGCTTTAGCACAGCAGGATCACCAACTCTCCAGTCCAAGCTGAAAAATTATAACTTTACGAAGCACAATCATTTTGTTGGCAGTTTTTCCCTTGACTCAGGAAATATCTGTGAATGTTGTGAATCTGCCATTTTATGGCTTGGGATTTTTACAAGTTCTTTTTCCTCTTTTTGCAGGGGAGGGCAAAGAGAGGAAGAGAATGTGAATGGCAGGAAACAGGAGAGCTGTAAATTATTACTTATGTCCATTTTCCAGAGTGATACATTTAATCCTATTTTTGTGATTGCAATATTTTAACACACAAACGCTTGAGGCAAGCAACACACAAGAATGATACAATCTTGTAACAAGATTGTTATAAACAAATGTTTGGGGTGTTATGCTGATCTCACAGAGCAGATTTTCTGTAATGCAAAAAATGCAGTCGCACAGGCTCAATTGCTGGCATAAATCATCCTCTAATTTGTTGATGGTGGGGTTGGGAAGAGAGGGCAGATTTCTTTCCAAGTGCAAAGCAATGTACAAATTGACCATTATGTTCCTAAATTATCTGAGTCAACATTTTTTAAATAAGATTCTATCTGTGGTGCTCTTCCAAACATTGTTAATATAAATTCTAACTGTGTAACTGGTAAGAAGCACAACTGAGGTCACTAGAAGTATCTGCTGAGTCAAAAGTATTAAATCAAGTCCTTGTCTGTTAAGTGGTAACATGCAGAAATTGCTGTTAGAAATAAAGAAACTCAATTTAGCAAAACTGTGGACACCACAAAGAACGCATACAAATTAATGTATGCATGCATAGGTATACAAATATATCCTTTTTCTGACTAATAAAGCTACAAACAGAGAAACTGAGTTCTGTGGGTGAATTCTGTAGATATAAGTTATGATTCTTCTGAACACCCTTTGGCTGCTCAACAGCTTCTGGCTTCAGCTGCAAAAAAAATAAACTAAGTAGACTTTTTTTTTTTTGGTTGATAGGACAAGGGTTTTTTTCAAATCAATGATATTTCAAGTGGATTTCAAACCTATGGGGTTTGAAGTCCACAGAAGCAATCAAAATACAGTAATGGGACATCACACACCTCCGTATCCTCCCAGCCCCCTGAAAAAAATCCAACTAACTTTCAAGGCATTGTGAGAGGAAGGGAAATAGAGATGTTTTGAGTTGCTCTCCTCCTCCTAATTCCTGCAGACACATGGAAGTGAATGAGGCACCCAGCTCTGTTTGCTAGAGTATCTAAATAGCACCTTAAGCCAGACAGAAACGTGGATAAAGCCAAGCATGTGCTGGAAACACAAGAAGCTGGAAGGACAAACCAGCACAGTATCTCAGATTTGTTTACACTCATGTAGGAACTTGAGGTGGGAGAGAAACCTTGCACATTGAACTGCTCTGCAACATACTCAGGATGCCTCTAAATGACAGCAGCTTTATCACTGTTAATTGAACTGCCTCTAGTGTACCTGCAAATATAATTCTTCTGCTGCTAAGGTCAAACTTAAACCCAGATGAGGAACATATCCTTATTTAGTTTTAGCAAACGTTTCTGGGACAAATAAATGAGACTGGCATCCTAAAACAGAACAATTCATGGAGGACTCCATGGCAAAGCTGTATCACCTGAAATCACACAGCACCAAGTGAGTTCCATCCTCCCACTTAATAGAGTGTGTTCAAATAACGTGTGCCCAAGATATTAATCAGACTAAAGTTAACAATAATCTTCTTTTATATTATCACAGCTTTTTGAGAGCTGATTGCTAATCAAACTGACCAACACTCATGCAGGTGATAAATTCTGGGTCAGTCAGAAGTACAATAATGCAAAGGATGATTCATAGATGCCACCGAAGAAAACAGCATTCTATTTTCTGTTCAGGGGTAAGAGGTTGAAAATGGGCCATCAGTGATTGGTTACTAGAGCCTGTTTTCCTCTGGCAAACTTGTCAGGACATGCAATTGCCAAGAGACTAAACTGAATCCAGGACTTTAGAGATAGCAGGGAGGATACTTTTTTTCCTACAGACTGTGTAGTCTTTACAGCTGCTGTATCAATCTTGAACCCTAGGTTATCATGGTACCACTTATGTATGTGAGTACAAACTCCTTACACTTTTGGAAGCATTTATTTACAAATTAACCCATACCAAACAACTGAAGCAGGGATGAAGGGAACCAAAATGACAGAAGTCTTCTTGAGTGTTCTCAGACTCAACTGTGTCTAAAGGGTTTGTATCATTATGCCGAAGGCTCCAAAAAGGTTTGATGGTTCTCTTGTAGCATTCACAGACTAAGAAATGAGTTTGTTTTCAATTCCCAGTTTAATTAACCACAGAAACTTCCAAGTGGTTGATTCCTTCTTTTTTTTTTTTTTTTCTTTTGTGAAGATGATTTTTTCAAGCCAAACATCTCATCTGCTGCTCTGGCTGAATTCCAACCAGTCTCATGTATCAGCAACGTTCACCTGGTAAAGGCTACTGGAAAAGAAGTGGTTTTGTGTTTTTTTTTGAAATTTAATCTTCCTTTTGCCTCAGAGAAAGTTATATCATTCAGTTAAGGAAAAACTGAACAGTATTTATCTGTCTAGATTTCAAGTCCTGGGCACTATGTTTCACAGATTGCTTAATTAAGCATGCATCTGAATGGTTAAATCAGTATCAGTGTCATAGCCCAGTGCTCCTTGAGCTTAGGTTTCATTACAGATTGTACATGTGCTGAATTCTTGTCTAATGACCATGTAACAGGGCACGTTCAATTATTCTCTTTGGGTTTCAGAAAGAAACAGGAAGTTTGGCTATAAACAATGCAGTCATAGAATAAATTTCACCACAGCAAGTTCATCTGAAAAATATGCATTCTTTACAACACAGCCAGGAATGGCATTATGAGAACCAACATCCTGCTGCACTCAGTTTTTTACTGTTTTTTACTTTGGGTTATTTTGTATTAATACTTAGGCAATATAAGAAAAAAGTTAATACTGGATGAGCATTACTTCAAAGATGTGGATAGGGAATCAAAAGCAGCTGCTAGAAACCACAGGATAAATAACAAGTTTGCTAAATTTAGTTTACATTATGAAATACATAGAGTGGAGGAAGAGTCAGCCATTGCAAATTTTTATCAGTTGGAAAAGAATTACTATAGAATATTTCACTCTCTACTTATAAAATAAAGGAAATATGACAGACATTAAATTTTTAAGAGGAATGTGCCAGTTGAGCGACACTAAATTTTAAGATTAAAATACGTCTAATATTGGGGTACATTTCTGCTTCCAACTCCTTCTGACAGTCCACAAAAACATCCATCTAAACTGTATCACTAATGAAATGAGAATAACTATTATTCTCTGGCTTCAACTGTACCCAGAAAAAAACCCCACCATTATTATTATTATTACTACAACACACCTTTCAGTTATTTTACCAACAAGGTAACCTTTCAATTCAGTATTAAATATACAGAGTACTCCTGGATTATGAAAAACATTTTCTTATAATAATCAATAATGATATAGTACTACACTAAAAGAACAAGAAATTACTTTGCTATTTACTTAATCTTAACTAATTCCATTATACTTAGTGCCTAGGTTTTACTTACTTTTTTAATTTTCATGTAGGAAAGAAGATATTTTAAAACGTAACAATGGAAATCCACTATTACAGATTGGATTAGGTTTTCCCTAGGTTCTAGATTCTAAAAATTTTAAGTATTAAGTCACAGCAGATATTCTGTGAAGCACTTTATATCAAATGGGAAACAAAATGTCTATTTTTGAAAGACTGAGATCGCCAAAAAATAGTTAAAAACATGTTTCAAAACAAACAGTGCCGAGTAGCTGACACCTCAAATCTGACCCAACTAAGAATTGCTTAATTATTCCATCAGCTTTTAAAATCTTGCTAACAAATGCACTTAGAGAAACATGGATATGCACTGCAGCATCCTTGTGCACATTTGTTCTGACAGAGCAGGCCAGCAGAGGGAGCAGAAGTTAATAAACCTTTTCCTAGAACAAGGCTGAGACTCACCCATGCTATGTCAAACACGAAAGGAAATGAAAGGAACACCATATTGCTTATCCCATTTGAAAAGAAAAATGTGGTGGAGAAAAAGAAAATCTATGACGTGTTTTTGGCTGGGTTTTTTTTTTTTTTTGGTGGTTTTTTTTTTGGTTTTTGGGTTTGTTTTTTTTTTTGTTTCAAAGCAGATGAAAACACAAAAAAGTGCATTGGGCTCACCTTTTGCAAAAATGCAAGGATTTCTGTAGGACAGAAAAACGCACCCTTAGCAGGAACAGCAGAATATTTTCTCAAGTGACATTCATCCATTGTTTGTAGGCACTTCTCCCTGCATTTTTGTTTCTTATGGTAAATCTCTTACCTGCAGGTTAATCTCTGCTTCATAGAAAGTTAGGCAGGAGCAGTAGTGCCTCTCTGAGTCTATGTCAGTCAAAACCACCACGAAAAATGTTGGCTGTTTCCTCTCTTTCGAAAGCTGCCATCCTCCAGGCTGGCAAAACTAAGGGAAAAAACAGACATCGGTAAGCAGTGACACCAATTGTTTCCAGAAATATGAAAAAATGTTTCAACAGTATCAAGTGAACATATGCAGGGGTTGCAAATTTGAAGAAAATGGGGAAAACCCAATATGCCTTGAACTTGGTGAGACTAAGATAAATTTAGCTCTATAAACATCAAGGGAGAGAATAAACACTGTATAAAGAAAATTTATTCTTTTAAATACAGTCAGTATTCAGAGCATCTCTGTGGTGTTGAACAGGAAATAACAGGAATAAATTGACACATGAAGCACATTTCATTTGGATGAAAGGTTAGAATCTGAAGCTAAAATTCTTGCGCCTTAAAACATCTCTGTATCTTTAATTTCTTCATTTATTTCACCTAAAATTTATCTAAGCAAACACAGATACCACTTGCACCTACTTGGAAAATTGTTCAATACTCACTCCTAAAAAAATTATTATAGAACAATATTTTTCAGCTATTTATTGATTAATTGTGTAGACTTCATTGTAAACATTTGAAATTTTACATGCACGAGCAGCATGAACAAACAGAAAGCTACAGCCTAACAGCAAAGTGAAAATTGTGAGGGGTTTTTTCCCCCTTTTAGATGAATACCCTCTAATGCAAGAATGTGCTGAAATTCAGGGATCAGTTGGCTGCAGATACCCAAGATGGCCTTTATGGAATACTGTACCTCTCCTTTCTTTTACTGAAGGCTAAAGTCACACCCACGAAAAAAATTACAAGTATATTTTTAGCAATAATAATTTTAATAAAAATTTTAAAAGTAGAATTTAGACAAAAAAACCCCAATAACCCCTGTATGTATTAAGAGTAATAGCAATAATAAAAATCCACAATAAATTCCTAGAATTGTTAAACAATGCAGATACCAAAGGAACCAAACAGATAGGTCAAAATCTCAAGTTTCCAGAATTGCTTCATTCCTCTAGACAGATGTTAAAGACTGAAAGAGCATGACGAGTAAGCTGTAAACAAACATCTTCTACAGATTCATCTTTAGAATCTCTACAATAAAACCTGGGTAGTCTTAGGTGAACAGCAGTTAAAACTCTGCCTCTGATATACAGTTGCTTTTATGATCCTGGGAAAATCTTCAAAACCTAAGTTTTCTCATGTTACATTCTTCAAATTCTAGATAGTCAGCTTAACACTTGTGAGTCTGTATCCTTAGAAGCGCTAAGCACTCCCTTCTACATCTGAGAACAACTGCTCTGAACATCAAAAAGTACTCTGTGAAATGACATGCAGTCATTCCAAGTTAAGCATCCAGTATTAGTCCACGATTTTGATAATACTGGCCTAATCTCCTTTTGTTTTTCATCCCACACCAGTTAAAAATAAGAAGATACTGCTATTAATCTCACAGGACTGCTATAAAGATAATGTAATATGGTCAATATATACAGACATTATAATAAAAACATCATTTAAAAGTTTGACAATAAAAAACTCAGTAAGACTTTTCTATGAATTGCAGCGTTTGAAGGGTGTCTGTGTAATAAATGAAGCCTGGAATCCACAGTTCAACAAGATAACCCCCAAAACTGTGAATTGCTCTTTGCTCAACAAATATGAGCCAAAATGCAAAGAATGCAGCAAGGGCCTAATAATAAATAAAACCTTTCCATGATATGCAATTAAAACCGAATTATTCATACAAGGTAGGTCAAATTAAGGCTGCTCATGCAGCTCAGGCTTCTTAAGATCCAAACACTCAAGTTTACAATCTTAACACTCCTTCAGATCTGCCAAGACTGCCAGTCCTGGCAGGAGCTCCTTGCTGGTGCCACTGCCTTTCAGCTTGACAGGTGATGCCCCATCTCACACCTGGAAACAACAATCTCTCCAATTTCTGACAGTCTGGAATTCCTGGACAAAGCACCAGTCTGCCCATTCCAAACCCTACCTACGAAAGGCCCAGAAACGCTTTGGTATTGTTTAAAACCAATTCTTTTTATTGCAAAAAATGCATTATTAGCAGGTCTGCTGCATAAAATTGCCCTGCAAACTGGGAAAACACAAAGGGAAACCCAACAGATAAACTTTTAACCACCAGAGGAGACTTTGGATCTGGGCAGGCTGCTGTCAATAGCAATCTCTCATGCATGTCCAAAACCTACTCATGTCACAGGTGAGACTTCTCCACAGTTTCAAAGTGACCCTGTGTATAAAACATGCTTTCTAGATTTAACTGTTTTACTAGAAAACAACTATTAGTGATGGCTGAGGAAAACAGCTTAAGTAGAGTACATCCACTGGCTACACAGAAAAGTCTGTGTTTTCAAATAAACTAGAAGGAATTTATAAATAAAGATTTTGAGGATAAAGACAACAGGCTCCCCCAGGAGATTAAACAATGACTGTTTCTCAGTTCCCTTGAAATAAGGTAATAAATATTAGCGCAATATTTGAAATGCAAGCAACATCGAGAAGAACTTTCCAAATTAGTATAAATACAAGTTACCCTCCAGTATGATTACCAGTTCTCTGACTACTAAGAACAGGAAAATGTTTCCTTTACCAAACCAGATGCTTTACCAAAACAGACAAAAGCACCACTGTGAACATAATCCAAAGGTCATGCGGCTTCTCCAGTAAACAAGAAAACCCCAGAAGTTTAAGAACCAACACGCTTCCATATTGTTTCACTTATTTGCCAGAATTCTTGGAAGCAGACTACAATTTCTATCGAAGACAGTGAAAATAAGAACGAAGCAGACTGACCAACTTACAATTTATAAGAATGAGCCCCTAATGCTGGGTGAGCGCTTCAAACAGACTCCATGTTACAAGTGTTTGCCTTCTAAATTTGCTGCAGATATGCAGAAATTGCACTGAAGAATATGCAACATGTCTTATACTGCAGGTGCTGAAATTACACTTTACACATTGTTTGAAACTGCAGGTGCCTGCTAAAGCAAAGAAGTTTTTCTTAATTATTCCCACAAATGCTTTCAGACTAAACAAAAAACCAGACAGATATAAAAATGACACATGGTGTTTTCAACCAATGTAACTGGGTTTGTTACCTTCAAAAACTTGATGTCATCACCAGAAGCCTTCTTGCTAAAGTCTAGACACGATTAATCAATGATTAAAAATGACATTTCTTTCTTCTGATTTTTATAAGCTAAACACATTATCTTTGCTTGCTTCATAGATTTCTTCCCTCTGTCCAACCTAGAGCCACAGCTGTACTGCTACTGCCTGCTTTGTCCCTCTCTATTAAAATAAATAATTTGCAGAAATCAGCATATCCCCCAGTTTTGGTGTCCAGAATCCCAGGACATCCTCAATGACAAGGGACAGGTTGTGGCATAGATCCTCCTGCGTACCTTCACTTAAAAAAGAACATTGAGCTGCTGGAGTGAATCCTAAGATGGGCTTGAACAACCAGAGGTTTGAGGCCATGACCAACTTCCCCAAGAAGCACTTTAAAGTCTGCTGAAATAGTGAAGAAAATGTTGAAATTGTCACAATTTCTATTAAAGCATGGGAGGATTTGGAATTCATAGGAAGAAGGTTTGTTGATTTTTGTGAATATGAAGATTAAATATTATCATGATAATGAACAGTAATTATAAAGTGTTCAAGTTTCATTAAAGAAAAATTTTAGTTCTTTGTATCCTTACCATGGCAAAACTATAATATCTGTATCTCAGAAATGTGATCAGAAATGACCCAGCTACTGAACTGCAAATTAGAAATTCATCATTTTCTTCTGGCTTGCAGCACAACCCAGTCCACAACAAAAAGTCAGACCAATATTCTAGTTGGGTCTCTGCAGCCACAGACTGCTCTCTCTGCACTTTACATTGTTTTCTGTATCAATGACCTGGTCAGCTTCCCATCAGAAATCCACCTCTGATGGCACGGCTGAGGTAGCAAGGGTTGAAAAAGCTTGTTCAGAAAGTTTACAACATGAAACATTCTTTGCAAGTCATCATTTGAAAGCATTTTGTGAAGGGTTTACACAGAACAATAGACAAGGTCTGTGACATAGCATTACAGAATCTTGCACTTGAACAACTATTTAAAAGATATATTCTCACATTGTATTTTTTTACTTCACAATGTATTTGTGCACTTGTTGCTTGTCAGATAAAATCCAGAGCTATCTAGGATGCACATAAAATAGAAAACACTTGAACTCCATTGACAAGACCTGAATTAAAAGACCCCAAAAGGATTCGAAAATTTAAAACATGTGACAGAGATATCTACTTGCCTTTCTAATTCAACTCTTTCACCAAACATTGAGTTCTCCCTTGAATCACTCTGGGCACAAATATTCATTTTATTAAGCCTGCTTCTGTAGGCCCTTCCTATTCAAGTAACTGTTTTGTTTTTAACATGTATCATCATCTTTCCTGCAACCTCCCTAAAAATAAAGAACCATGTTCTGGACATTATGTGAAGGAAGTTTGTTCCATCTGGACTTGCATGACCTAGCACCAGCTGCTGAGTATTTCACCATTTCTCCGTTCACTTATGTATGGAATTTTGGCAAAGGGAATTTTCTCTCTCAGATGCATACTACTACTTAAAATAAAACAATTACAGTGCTCACTGGCATGATGAAAAAAGCAATGTTATGAAGATGTAAATATGAAGAAACACTTGGAGCATCTCTGGATGCAAACAGAACACAAAATATAGACTGAATTCTGGAACAGCTTCCTGCCTTTCAATATCTTGTATCTAAGAAACCATGTATTTATCCTTATCCTGATCTAAAATAAAAGCAGGACACTTTAGTACACTCCAAATTATTTCCAGGTAAAAGCCCTTTTCCAGTGCTGCAGAATATTCTGGTGACCCACTGTAAGCCATTAAACTCACTCACAGAGAAGACAATAGCTTTTAATTCTAAAGTTCTGAAGAATTAGCAAATAAAGGCCCTTTTAAGAATTTTTACCTTGGAATGAATTATAATGCAGCATTCTCCAAGAGGAACCTTTACATAATCACCTTGTGGCACCTGTGAACTGTGCTGCCTGTGAATTATATATTTTATAGGTGAATAATCCTTCCCTCTTAGCCTGGGACAGACTGCTCAGGTACTGAGGATATTTCCACCCTAGCTCCTCACTCAAACGCTTAAAGCCATGTGAAAACAGACACTAAGAAACACTTCCCCTCAGAGGAAAGAACCTCAGCCACCTTCTTGAGCTTCCTAAGGCTGAAAGGTCTCTCAATGGCACTAATCCTGAGCAAGTTACAGACGAGGGATTCTCCAGCTGCAGATTAAAGTGATCCTCAACAACCAGATGCTCAAGCTTGTCACAGAGACCCTGCAGCTAAGTTCCACAAAGCAAGAAAACTTAAAATATGTGGCAACATATGAATTAAAACCAGTAAATTCATCCTCCAAAGCCAGAGAAGTCTTTTTCTGAAATTCATCAAGGTTAACCTCTCCCACACACCAGTAAATATATAATCCTGGGTGCACATCTACACAGGCACTTGAAAAAAAATCAGTTTCAAGTTCATTGCTCTGCATTTTTAAAACCTCATAACAGTGCGTAATTTTAAACACCTTTCCTCAAAGAGCTGCTATAATGAAAACTCAAATTTGTGAAAAGCCTTTGTGCAGCAACTGCAATCGTAGCTTATCTTCTGAAAAAAATCCCAAAACTGAACTGGCTTTTAGAAAGAAAACTACACCCCCTGGGAAAACAGCTTCTCCTTGTGTTTTCAGAACACTTAGTATTGCCATTCCAGTGGCTTATTTAAAACAATAACAACAACAACAACAAAAATCTGTCAAATACTCTTCTGACCATTTCTGAACAAAACCAAGCTATACTACAGAAATAGTGATTTATAAGTACTGCAAGCAAATGCCTTTATTCCAGAAATAGTACAGGATTAATAATGGCTTTGAATGGGGTTTTCTTCACAAAATGAGCTTCCAACATCTCTATTCTAATGAGGTTTAGTAAGAATGTGGAATTGGCGGGCTTGTGCAAATAATTTTTATTTTTTGAACCTACTTAAACAGTGGTCCATCCTGTTGTTTTCAGCCAAGTGTTATCAAGATAATCTTAGGGAAATTTTAAAAATTCTGAGACCCTTGGTCCCAGAATCTTTTCTTACCACATCCCACCCCCAGTAAAACCCAACACTGTGCTCTGGTTACCTCAGGTAAAGTGAGCAAGATTGTTGTGAAAAACAACCAGGAGTTCTCAGATGTACATCAGTATGTCAATCCAAATATCCATACATTTGGTGTCTGAAGCACATACTTTACATCAGAGAATTTTAGGAACTTTTTTTTTTTTTTTTTAAACATACATTTTAAACTTCATCAAAGAGTTAGAAGTCATAAATTTAAACCTGGATCTTGCAACTGAAATTCAGGAACACAGAGCCTGCCTTCAGAATTTCTTTTACAAAGCAATCCTTGCTGCTCAGCAATAATTGCTGCCAATGGTACCACTGGTTAAAGGAGTAAGAGAAGTCTGGAAATTATTTGTGCAACATGAAAGCAGAAAAGACCATTACAACACAGTGAAAAATCCAAGTAAGACATGACTTTAGCAATTTATACTTCAGTCACAGGTTAGTGAATGCAGAAGAATGCAGTTCTAGTGATGCACTGTGTTTTGTTATAGACAAAAAGACAGTATGGAGGGAGAATTTCTGATATTTACAATACTTTAAGGAGGACAATAAAAGGATAACACTATCAAAGAAACTGATTCCTTTTATTAAATGCTTGTGTTTTCACTTTAATCATGAAGTACATAAAGAAGCATCTGTATCAACCTTGTCAAAAAATCATTTTTCAGGAGTGGCGTTGAAAATGCACTGTGACACTATAATAATAGGTAATTTGTTTGGGAAAGGTTTTTTGCTTGCTTTTTTTTTGGCGGAGGGGGTTGGGTTTTTTCCTATTTTTAATGACCCCAACCTTTTAAAAGAGTGGAGTCATCTGAGTTAGATAAGCCTAGAAGTACAGTTCCCATTTAGAAACAGAATTGAGCATTTTATGCACAATTATCAGTGAAGCATAAAATATTAACCTTGCCTAATGTACTCTTTTTCATCCTCCTCTCTCTCTCTCTCCTTCCTTCTTTCTTTTGCTCTTTTGGCAGTAGTAGCACTGGGTTACAATAGCAACCATAAATGTTTCACAGTCTTCAGTGACTTCCCAACTCATTTACTAGACAAACTATAAGCTAGCTTTAAAATACATACAGCATGTGCGATTATTGCATTGGCTGAATGTCCAAAAAAAAAAAAAAAAAGCAGGGTAATTAACATACAACGCTCAACAATTACAACTAGCACACAATAAGCTATTTACATGAACATAAATTTTGATTTATGTTAATGATTAATACTACTCCAGAGAACTCAGGTCAATGTTCTATAAAATACTACCATAATACACAAAGTCCTCATTATCTCATTTTTATTGCTCACACCTGCACAATCAGAGATTTAACCACACTGTCAATACCAAGCTGTAGTTTGGAGATAGTCTGTTGCTCTCTAGCAATCATAAAAAAGGCACAAGCAGCCTTGTGCTAATACATGTTAGGATTTTTGCATCCATCATCTTATAACTCCTTAGAATATATATGCCAGAGATGGGTTCAAGTCTCAACACTCAGAAAAAGGCACAAGTGTGTTGGGGGCAGTGTGTTTAAGCACGTGGCAATGCAGTGTACCCTGGAAAGAACATTGATGTTACCTGACAGAGGCCAAACAACTGAAAGGCTTGGGACTGCTGCAGCAAAATAGACTTTAGAGATTCAAGAGCGATGCCAACAGCCTCAAGATGACAGGATACAGAACAGGAAGTCTTGAAACAGGCAAATTAATTAGATGTCAGAATTACCTCTTTAAATAGCAGAAATACAACTGGAACATATGCTTGTAGAGCAAACCACAAAAAGGGTAACACATACCCAAAATTCCCTGAAAAAAAGTGCTCTGTGCAAAGTGATAACCAATTTCTTTTTGAAATATATCCCTTCATAATGCAACTGGGGGAGTTGAAGTGGTTTGGCACTCGCCTAGCCCAGCAGGAGCCCTGTAGCCATATCAGTGGTGGAAGGTCTGAAGGGAGAGTGCTCCCTTCCTAAGCCTCCACCTTGTCACATGCAGGCACTGCCAGCAGCACCATGCCCAACACTGCCTGCTCTCCATCAGCCTCAGATCCACAGAGGTGCAAGGCACAGACAGAACTACAGCAGCTCCCTGCACCAAAAGCTTGACTCAGCCAGGAGAAGTTAACTTAAAAATAAACAAAGGAAACTATAGAAAGGGCAGTACATTGCTGGTCTGTTAATTTTGGGAATTTAACAATACTTCTCATGTGAGTCATATTATTGTTTCCCACTTAAGGTCACAATTGATTTCCCCTTTTGCAGGTGTGAGTTTCTACAAGGAAACAGAGGAGTAAGTACGTAAACATAGCAAAGTTAAATGTGACTAAGAATCTTTAAAAGAAACATCTTATATAAGTGAATGACTAGGCTGGGAGCTAAAATAAAAAATACCAAACAACTGGATTGCAACATGAACATATCCCACCAATGAAGTTCTGTGCATTGCCTGCTACTGAATTCTACATTTCCACAGTGCTAATTAAAAATATGGAATGTATTTCCTGTCAGCATTCTCACCAGGAACACAGTAAAATATGTAGCATGAAAAGACAGCTGAAAAGTTTGGTGCTTTCCACTGAGGTTCAGTTTCCTGTGCAGAAAACTGGGATCAACAACATACTTGGAGGACGTACTTGTCCTCTCTTCCCACAAGACAGGGGCCTGTATTATATATTGTCATATAACCAGTGGGCATTAGTGCTGGCCTGCTCTACAGGATATCTCTCACGGCTGTGGTAAGAGAGCGTGCCTGCCAAAAGCCTCAGAGTAAACAAAAAGGCTTTGTGCCACTGCAGATGCTTCCATGTGCACAGCTGGCATGGCAGGAAACAGCTACTTTCAGCAAGAGACTATTTCCTCCAGGTAGGCTTGCTGAATGTAGCAGTTTCTGCACACAAGATTCCAAAACTCATCAGAATGAAGCTTGAGAGAGGTTTGGCACTGAGGAAGTTTGTGCTTCTACGTTCCTATCTAATCGTGGCAGCCACTTTTCCTCCCTTCTGGCAGCTCTCCAGCGTGCTCCATGTTTGGACGACACGCTAAACTGGAGTTTTGTACAATCACCACAGGACATGTTCTCTGCTCTCTACCACATGGCCATTAAAACAGAGCATCACAAGTTTTCATGGGGGAGCAGACTTCTGTCGCAGGATATCACTGGAGCAAAAAAACCCAAACCAATACCAAACAAACCTAGAAGAGAGAATGTGAGCACCTCTCATAAAAGTCAGTATTTTCAAGCAAACTGGCTCAAGAAACTTGTGTGCAGCAGAAAAAGAACTGAGTTCTTCACCACTAAACTCAGTATTTCAAAAGGAGGAATTCCCAGAGGCCCTTCTTTTTGCTTTAAGAGGGTAAAAAATAATTTCCATAGGAAATTACTGACTAGTTCAGCACAACAGTCAACTCAGGTAAATTAACAGAAGGTGATTTAAAGCTGTATCAGAGCCAAAATCAAGATACAAACAGAATGATGACTGCTCTGATGACTGTTCTGTGAAAAACAAGGCATTAAAATGTTTTTTTGGGGGTAGGGTAATAGCAGCACGCTGCAGCTAATTAATAAATACAATCATAGCCACGTAAGTATACCTGGATGTATTTTTTTCTTTCTTATAAGTGATTTGATGCTTTGTGGCAATTATATTTTAAAAACACATTCCATGGATTAAAGACAAGCCTGCTGAGGGACTGGAAAAGATAACCCATCTTTGTTACTGGAGATACACATCAGTGAAGTCACCTCTACTGAAGCAGCATTATCTAATACCCAACCCTGCTCCCAGCTACAAAGCCTCATCCTGTCCCATGTGTCCTAACTGGCAGACACAGAAGTGCCAAAAAAATCACTTTGGAACACACTGTAGAGAATACAAAAGAGAGGTTTCCAAGTAAGACAAAAAAAGCCCCAACACTTGGGGTGGAAAACAAGTGTCATACCATGAGTTTAAAAGAGCTCAGCTTTTGAAGTTTACTGCAGAGTTGAGAAACAAATTATAGAGTGCTTATTTGTAAATAAGGTGTTTGCCAGTAAGAGGATTTCAGATAAGTGTTCTGAACTCCATATCATAAAAACTCAAATCTCAAAATAAGATCTCATACTCTAGTCAGTGAAGGGGATGGAAAACAGAGTCAGGGTATCAGGGTAAGCATTTTGCTCCCCTCAGCTAAAGCTGGAAACCTTCAAGTAAAATTGAACAGCTTTTGGAAGAAATTATTTCATGCATGTGTGTCGGCACAAGTCAGTTCAGACCAATGTGGGACCTGGAAATCTGTGCATGAAACCTCCTGTTCTTAAACTTTCAGGGGCTGAATGTGCTCATAATACTTGAAGTTTTACATTATTGTACAGTTATAATCAGATCTCATACTTCAGAGCTTCAAGCATTCAAGCATAGAGATTCAGACAGCATTTCCACCTGGATACCTAATTGGACATCCGAGTTTTTGCGAGAGAGCCAGTGGCAGCCATCCAGCACTTCATGGGGCTGGCAGGTACTTGCAGAGAAATCTGGCTGGCCTGTCTTGCTTATGTGACTATAAACTGCATGCCAAATCAAGGGCTGAGATGGAATTTTCTACCAAATCAAGCTGAGAGGGATTCAGGGATTTGTTTTACTTGTTTGTTTTCCTTTGTATCATATGGCATGTTAGCATCACCAGTAATCAATTCCCTTAAGCTCAGGAGATGCTCTGGTTTCATCCTAATCTCAAGAACACTATCAAATTGGACAGGACTGAAACTAGCTGGAATAACTAGAATTGCTGGACATTGTATCACAAATCAGTGGTGCTAATTAATAGACTCTGGTCAGACTAAATAAGATGATGTATCACATATGGTATCCTCCATGAAGCCAAAAAAGAGGGGGGGAAAGGTTTTTAGAATAAACTTAAATTTTTTAAAAAGAAAGCAAACTCCATTGCTTGTGCGCAACATATCCAAAACATTATATCACTTCATACCATAAAATTTATTTCTTGGAAAGTTTTGAGTAGGATTGTATACAAAGGAATAAATATTTTTCAAGTGGATTGGTAGGGATTAGATAATTCTATCTTGTCTTCATAATTTAATGAAAATAACTGGTCACATTATACTTGCAAATTTTATTTGCAAAAGGTATAAACATCACTTTTTGGCAATTAATTAAAACAAAGCCATATTGAGAGAATTGAAAAATATAAGCTGGTAACTTCACTGTTCAGAAAAAAACATGCATTTCCCCCTCTGTCCCACGCAGGTTAGCAAGCACAGACAAAATATAAGCACTGCACTTCAGCTGGATCCAAGTGCCCTCTGCAGGGACAGGATGCCCAGAAAGGGCCTTCACTTCATTTCTTCACTAGTGGGTAATTCCAGTCCCTTATATCCAAAGGGACCTGGGCTGCCCTTACTGTTCTTTGAAACTAAACATTACTGAACATCAACAATTACAGATCATCTCATAAAATACAGGGAGCAGAAATAGAAACCACATCTTGATCATCTAAATTGCACAAGAGGTGAGGAAAATACAATACTTATTGTATTTATTATTGTTATTATTATTGTTGTCAATTATTATACATGTCAAGTTATTACCAAATAATTACTGCACAATAGAAGAGGCTATTGAATAGTAGGAATTAAAACATGGAAAATTACATTGTAAATATCATAATCTCATTGAAAAAATAATTAAATAACTAACATGTTTCCTTCCCCAAATTAATCAAATGTTAGTGGTACTCTTATACACAAAAATAGAAACACTAGTCAACCATGGGGGGTTCCCTTCTATTGTCCCATAAGCATACAGAGGAAATAGAAATATTTCAAGGCATCTGTAATGTCTTACATACTTTGAATAAAATAAAGAGCCAAAACACTTAACAGTACTGAATCTTATTCCAAATTATACCCAAGAGGAAGCCATCTGCAGGAAAAATAAAAAGTAAAACAAGAAAAAAAAACCACTCTTTTGCCTTGGACATCACTTGTGCAATACAGCTATCCAAAAGGACAGCATGTTCTTTTAAAAGAATGACTACTTATTCTTTCATGTTACAGGCAACATAAAAAAATCACCTGAAAACGTTTGGGATTTTTCTTAACTACTAAAAATAAATTCTACCCTGGTTCAATGAAACACTGAACTACTTTTGGTTCTCTTATTTTTCTCCTCATTCAAAATGAAACAGTAATATATTGGCAAAAGCCATCTCTAGGAGACTAAAACTGTCTGAAGTTACCCACAGCATGGCAAACCACTGCTGCTACAGTCTAGTTTGAAAGGCGACTGAAGTGAAGGTCTAAACCTTGGTCTAAAAACCAAATCTAAGGTCTAAAATGCATTAGTAGTTCAACATTGATACCGACAAGGCCAGGAAAAAATTTGAAGCCTTTGCTTTAAACAACAGAAAATGCCTAGTAACATTTCAGTAGAGCAGTAACAGCATATATCCTAGCAATACACTCACGACAACACTAAAATTCGAGCTAGCAGGCCCCAGTAACACTAAACTTTGGTTTGTCAGGAAGGCTGGAACTCTGAGGCACAGCTGATGCCACTAGGACGCCGACCACGGCGTACGCGCCGACGATGACAACATCTCAGACATGATGGTCTCGTCTGAGCAGCAAGGACTGCAACGCTGCCTACAAATATTAGCACAGTCATTCATTTGTCTCAGGAGAAATGATACAAGATGAGCTGAAATACCCTACTGCAGGCAGCATTTCCTGGTGCATCAATGTTTCCTACATTCCTAAGTCTCCCAAATATGAAACAGATCATACGAAAGAAAAATAATACGAAAAGTATTTGCTGTAAACTCCAAATAAATTAAGTGAAAATTTGAAAATAACTATGTAGTACTGGACAAACATTAAAAGAATAATAGATGAGCTTTGACAATGTGTGTATGGGTTACATTAGAAAAAATAAAAGAACCAAAAACAAGCAACCCCCCCCTTTCAACAGTTGCATACCAGGAAACATGTGTTGACCTACGACACTTGAACAGCAAACAACAGTGTCCTACGCACAACCTCCAGAAGCACAGAAGAAAAGGAATCTTTCAGAGTATTTAGGGATTCAAGGACCCTGTAAAACAGTACAAAAATTTCCTGCTATTTCCATTTTTCCTAGTCAACACCGTGCGACTTAAACTCCTTCTCTTTCTTACAAGAAGGCGCAGCAGGCAGTAGATAATTTATCTAACAGTTTTGGCCCACACCGATAAACTCAGTAGATTGCCAGAATGATTTTTTGATTATGCACAGATTTGTACCAAAATAGAAACCAACAGACTGTTCTTCATGAAAGAGAATTCCCTACCCCCCAGGTATTTAGGATACTATGTCCTTAAAAATCTCAGCTGCTACAGCTTGAAAACACTGGTGTAGAGCTCAAGTCATAAACACAGGCCTACATATTTCTGCAAGTGGTCACAAAGTCACTGCACTTCATTTTTGCAAACTACATTTCACCCAGAACAAGAAGAATTCGCCATGTAAAGCCAGAACTGTGTACTAATTCCTTTTTAATTGAGCTCAGTGCTTGAATCATAGAATATGCTGAGCTGGAAGGGACCCACAAGGATCATGGAGTCCAGCTCCTGGCTCTGCACAGGACACCCCAGGACTCACACCCCATGCCTGAGGGCATCCTTCAAGCACTCCTGAGCTCTGTCAGGCTGGTGCTGTGACCACTGCCCTGGGGAGCTGTTCCAGCGCTCAACCTCCCTCTGGGGGAAGAACCTTTTCTTGATATCCAGTCTAAACCTCCCCTGCCACAGCTTCAGGCCATTCCCTCAGGTCCTGCCACTGTCACCACAGAGAAGAGATCAGTGCCTGCCTCTCTTCCTCCTCCCAGGAGGAATTTGTAACTGCAGTGAGGTCTCCCCTCAGTCTCCTCTTCTCCAGGCTGAACAGACCAAGTGACCTCAGCCACTCCTCATACAGCTTCTCCCCCAGACCCTTCACCATCCTCCCTTGGTCCCTCATCCTTGTTGAAGACAAAAGCAAAGTATGCATTAAACGCTTTTCCCTTATCCATGGCCCTGTTTGCAGTGGTCATCCTCATCCTGTAATGGGCCAGTTATTTTCACGCTGCCTTTCACCATTAATGTGTTTAGAAAACCTCTTTTTATTGTCATCCACAGCTCTGGCCAGCTTCAACTCCAGCTGAGCTTTGACCACAAGAATTTTCTCCTTACAGTGGCAAGCAGCATCACTGTATTCTTCCCAGGTCACCTAACTTTGCTTCTGCTCAGCACATACCTCCCTTTTTCTGCCTTATTTCCAAAAGAAGATCGCTGCTCAGCCGAGCCAGTTTTCTGCCTCATCTGCTTGACTTGTGACATTTGGGAATTGCTGCTCCATTGCCCTTTAGGAGGTGATATTTAAAAAGCGACAAGAATTGATTCACATATAAAGAAGTTCTCATCAAGTTCAACAAAGGAAATGCAAAGTCCTTCACACAGGGAGGGATTTTTCAAAAGAAAACCACACAAATACATTGACTTGTTACTCTGCAGTGATTTTTAAAGACCTAGTTTTATTTTCTGTTCCCAGCAGATATGGAAAGGAATCCATTACAGCAAACAAAGACTGGCTGACACACGAGCCTACTCCAAATGTTTGTAGCCTTCCCCAAGCTATTACTCCAAACTACTACATTATCAAAATTTTGAACTCTCTTCTCATCACTTCTCATAATGAAACCAGAAAATATTTCATTGGTATTACCATGGAACGACTGACGCATTTTAAAAACACTCCTCCATTTTCTAAAAAAAAAATTTGAATTAAACAGCGCAGCACAAGAAAAGTGACTTAAGCGGATGAGCACCGGATACAGGAAAGAAAAACATACCACAATACCAGAACAAAATGAGGCAAAGGGAACAGAGGGAACAGTTCTGCCAGGATCTAGACAACATTTTCTGGAACTGTAGGTTATGGGAGAGCTCACAGACTGGTGTCTTCATTTGTAAACTACAGCTAAGCAGCACCTCCAAGTCACAGAAGTTGCTACGTAGTGTCACATGGAATAGCAATGCTGTGAAACACACTGCATTTTGGCACAGAACTGACATCCCCTGCTCTCCATGTACCATCTGATTCAGATATGTTACAGTTCGAAATTGGTGAGATAAAGAGCAACACTAGGGGAAAAAGGGAAAGGTCAAAGACATGTCATCTATTTCATTACCTTTAATCCAAAAAAAAAGCAGCAATGTACAAAGATCTATCAACGCTTCAGGGTAAGTACTGGCCATATAAACATGTTTACAGACTGAGTGGCAGACCAAAACTTGAGTCATATTCTTTCAGTTGGTATTCCCACCCGCATCCAAGAAAATGCAATTTTCTGCCATAGCTGACTACCTACTCTTCCTGTCACGGGTGACTCACATCTTTTTGACCCATTCTTCACTTACCTCTGACACTAAAATTTCTTTAGTTTGTACCATTTCCTTTATAGCCTCTAACAAATCTCTTTCTTTTACATTCCATTTATAATCGCCTAAGTTCTTCACTATACTGAGGAACTAAAGCACTATAATTTGAACTGATTCTCTTAAAAATCCTGCTCAGCAACTTTCTTTGCTCAATTTCATCAGCTCCTTTGCAGAACCCTTTATTGTGTTATCTCTTGGACAGCCATTGTAAGATTTTAAATACTAGACCAAGAATTTACTTACCCCTTTCACAAACCCTTGGACTTGTTCACACTTAAGAATTACCTAGTTTTTGATGCAAGTATTCATTTTCTTCTTTTGTAGTCATTGCAAAGCTCAAGAACTCTCTTCACCCCCTTTTCCAATTCAATTCAGCTAGAGTTTCAACAGTGCTCACTTTGATCAGAGACTTTGGAGGCATCCCATTTATGAAGAGCAACTAATATGCCCTTGTTCAAAATCTTTCCTCAATTCAGGAATTTCAAAACTGTTTTAAAGCTGGTCATAACACACTTCACAGGAAAGCTGCTGGAAAAATGTAGACAGAACATCATTAGTCAAGAAAGAAATTCAAGGAAAACAAGTTGGATAACACTCCTACTTTTGCATGGACAGGTCTTGAGTGCCTAAAATGGGCACATCTCAATTTTTTGTCTCACTGAAAGCTGCCATTCCAAAAAAACATTCCTCCAAAAGCACAAAGAGACAGAAATGCTGTAGCCATAACTCAGTTCTGAGGGAATTGTCATCTTCTCCCTCTACTATTGTAAATTTTATTTGATGTTTCTTTGTATATATTGAGTATCCTACACCAAAGAGTCTCAGGGATGAGCAATTCCATAATAGAATTCTCGTCTTCTAAATGTGAAATTGGCATGCTGCAGAGAGAAAACCAGAAAATCCCCTAAACACAAAATCTTAACAATAAGCCACAAACACCACCACATTCTTTAGTTGTCGATTACAAGACACATATCTTCCAACACACGTGAATAACAGAATTCTCTACAATTTAAACTGCCTAACACTGGACACATCTGCAAACCCATCTCCATAAAACTGGCGCAGCAAAGTGTGACTCGTGACCTCCTGCCTGAAGCACTGACCGCACCCTCTAACCGTAACAACAGTGATTACAACTTCTGGAATGACAGCACGGGATTCCAACAGTCCGGGCGTTCTTCCACCACTCCGGTGACTCTGCATTCTGTAAGGTGCATTTGTGCTCAGCTAAATGCTTCGAGGCTTTTTTTTTTATACTTTTAAGAACACTTGCTTAATACTCTTGGGTGAAAGAAGTCAGATCTTCACTAACATCTTTAGTTTCCATTGTTAAAGGCTTTTCCTTAATTCTTCAATTTCCTTGGTGGCAAAAAAGTAATAAAACACCCCAATACCGACAACGTGGCATATTTTATGGTGTATTCACAGTTACCAGTGCAATGTCAGCAGCTCACAATGTCTTACAACACACAAGAAAACCCCTAGGTCTCTTTTTCCCTAACTAAAATGCATCTATTTCTACATGATTTGATTTAAATCCCCAGACACAGTGATGTTTAAAGCATGACAGCCAATAAATGTGGTTACAGTTAAAAGTAGAGTTGTTCTTCTTATCTTAATATTCTTTAAGTCGACTTGTTCCTCAAAACTATCATTCTACTACCCATTTTCTCCTTTTGTGCTTCCAACTGCTCAGCACCAGCCACCAAGACAGCTTACACAGCAAATCAAGCTGTGCTGGAAGGGTAAAGTTAAAAAGCAGAAAACAAAGATCAAGAACAATGTCTTGCTTATAATAGAGTAGAAAAGGAGAAATCTGCAAAAGTAGCTACTTTGGTTTTCAAAGAATATAAATTAGGAATGAAACGAAAAAAATTGGGAACCTTTACACTGACTGGCACTCTTCCAAGTTCTAACAGTTTACATTCTGTCCACCCTGAAGTAGAAACTCTATAGCTGAGGGAGAAAATTATGTATAAAATTATATCTCTTTGACACTGTGAGTTCTATGGGCACCTTAAAAAAGTGCCCAAGCACTAATGACAGCTTGCAACTCAACATTTTGCAAAATAAGTTACTAGAAGGAAAAAAAAATGCTAAACAGAAAGCCTTGATCACATCCTTGTTTCTATAAACTCCACGACTTGCTAACAGCTGTGTAATTACCAGACACATTTCATGAGTGAAATGCAGATTTAATGATGCACTTTGTGATTTGATGCCAGTATTCTTAGGATTAAAAAGCTATGAATGTTCAAGTAACATTAACTGTATCTTCAGTATGCATTTAAAAGTTGCACCACAATACTTCCTCTTTACTTAACATTTTCACTAATCAACTTTGCATGCAAAGTGTCATTGACCTACTGCACTACATAAATGCAACAAAAACGGCTTTCAATTGCTCTAATGGCTTGCACTACTCTAAAACCATTACAGAGTCATAAAATGTCTTCCCCCCGTTTTCTTTTAAAATATTTCACAACTATAGTTCAAAACAAGTTTAAGGAGACAAGATGATGTTCAGCTACATACTTTGCATCTTTCAGCATATTGGAAAGGCATACAAAACCAGTGAACTATTTCAAATCCAGTATTTCCACACCGATTTGGAAACTTCTCCAAACTCCAGAAAGTAGAGTATGAACTGATACTACTACTTCCCGGTAATAGAAAGCTGGGAGTGGAAAATTACTCAACTCACTGAACAAATGACTACATCCACTTGCTAATGATTTTACTAGAAACTTTTCATAGACACTAAAGAATTCAGATGGAATATAAAGATGACTTCACAATTCCTTATTGCCCAGCAAACAAATTTTACTTGCAAATTCAGCACCTGTAAACTTGCTACTTGTAAGTGAGCAAAAGAAGCTTCAGAAAAGTGAAGGAGCAGGGAAAAGCTGAGCATATCATCTGATCAAAGATGAGCTGAAGTGATTTGGATAAACACAGACATTTAATGCACACTGAGCTTCCTCTCTATCACTGAAGTTCCTGCTGAGAGTTGATGCTGCTAAAACTTAATGGTGGTTTTTTAATTCCAGTGCAAAGCATGCAAACACTCCAAAGAAGATTCACTGCTGCTAAGAAAGGAGGAAAACAGGTATGGTGGGCAATCATAAACAGAAAAGAAATCAAGGGAAGTGTTTGTATGGTAAAAGAGTACAAGAGGACTGTGTTTGACCAGCCAAACAGGTGATCAACTGCAACTTTGGGAACCAGCACATAACCCTGTGCCCTGCCAACAATTTTCTGTGTGGTGTTGGGAAGACACTTACAGGTATTTCCTAATTGCTACAACTGAACACTACAGGGCCAGATTCTCAGAAATACTCAGTAGACATTGTTTTTAAAATGGCTTCATTTGCAAGATTAGTAGTATGGGAAAAACGGGTCATAGATATCTGAGATTTGGCAAAGTTGTTGCAGACTTCGAATTGTCAAAGTTCAATAAAACAATGTCGTGGTATGAGCCTTGAGTACAGCAACTCTAGCGAACTGCTTCTATATCAGAAACAACAATTTATAGAAAAAAAAGGAACTTTAGACCCTTCCACAATGGCCTTTAACACAGAGGCTGCAGTAGGAGATAACAATCTAGATTTACCCAGGATCTTGAGTGATCTTACCCTTTCCTAATCAGCTCTAAGGACTCACTACTTCAGCATGAGTCTTGAAGTAAAATTTATTCTAATCAATAGAAACTTTAGACTTAATAATACTTATCTTAGGGGGGAAAAATCCACACACAAAAAAAAGAGAACTGTAGGACAAAGTAGTGAAAACCATTTCTAGAACAATGTTATAGCATAAGTCACACCTCAATATCCTCTTTGTATGGTAATATAAACCAAATAGATTCTCTACCTCTATTGGAACAAAAACTTGACATACCCATAGAATTATGAGGGAAATATATGGAAGCATGACCAAAATGAATTGATTGTGTTGATGTCTGCTTGAGTTTTTAAGCAGAATGAATATAAAAATGTTAAAAGATGGTATTTTAAATTCATTTCATCAACTATGATAGCTTGATGGCAACAACATTTCAGGGTCACCAGAGAATTTGTACAATGTGGACATGGTCATCAATCCAGCACAGCATCATTCTGTTGCTATCCTTCTATTTGAAGCATTTCAAGGTCTAAACAAGTGTGGAAATGTCATTTCCTGACACAGGGTGGAAATTAAAATGAAATCAGAAATCACACTGAGTGACTGTTTGGAGCAGCTCTGTCTCTAGATTAACATATTGTAACAGAAGTCTCATGATGGATTTTCTCTTTTGACAAGGCTAACCAAAGGGTTTTAGAGAAATTAATACAATGACTGTATGATGTGCATGAAGGACTTAGGAGGAAAACCCCAGAAATATTATAGTAATTAAACCTCCTCAAGTCTTCCTTACAAAAACAGTTGGCACTGGCAAAAAAAGTTTTTCTTGCAGTTAAGTCTTTAGATTTCAGGTCTACAGATGTTTTCCAACAATCTGTTGACAATGCTCAAGTTCCTGCTGAAACCAAAGACAATATAGTTTGAACAAAGACAGAAAGTTGTCAGGGCTCTTTAGGAAATGAATTTCCAATCTAAAGGTGTACCCTCTTTAGTAGGACAAGAGGCAATGGGCAGAAACTCATCCACAAGGCAGTTTCACCTGAACACAAGGAACTGCTTTACTGAGCAGTGACCAAGCATTTTACAGGTTGCCCAGAGGGGCTGTGGAATCTCCCTCATGGAGATATTCCAGAACCATCTGGATGCAGTCCCGTGACATGAGCTCTGAGATGAACCTGCTTGAGCAGGGAGGTTGCAGCAGGTGATCCCTGTGGTCCTTTCCAACCTGCCCTGTCCTGTGATTCTGTGATTCTTTAGCCAGAAAAACAACATGTCCTCAATCAACCAATTAAAATATCAAATAAGACCACATGATCATTTTATATGGCTGCCATTTGCACCACAATTAACAAAATCAGTAATTAAGTACATTAGTAACACATGCATTCCACTCATGCATATCCTTAACACGTAACTGTTTTGTTTTATAAAAATACTTATGATTTTTTTATCAATCTGATGGCTCAAATGACTGGTTTCTGAAATAAAATCATGTAGCCTAACTGGTCTGCCTGCATGAAACAGAACCAAGGTTCAAACACAATTTTTGGCTACTGTATAAGCAGAGCAATGCATGGACCAGACAACTTTTGTACAGCCTTATACTTTAAAACAACAACTATCTAAAACACAAAGCACAGGAATCTAAGGGAGGTGATATTTTGAAATAATTGTAATCAAGGAAAAATTTCAGTTTTCAAATAGAGAAGATCAAGAAGAGTTTACTGGGAGATTCCAATAGCTCAGCTTCTTGGGAAACAGTACACTTCCAGGAGATAGATATGAATAAAGTTGGAGAGATATGCCAGAAACTAGTCAGTAACATCCACCCAAAACAATGGAAAAATCTGAAGTTTTGCAATGCTGGACATTTAAGTTTCCAAAGGAACTTGTACAAAAAACCCCTCAAATCTATATAATTTGCAATTCATGAATTTAAATGGAAAAGAGCAGATTGATAAAGCTTGAGAGAAAAGACATTTTTAGCTGGCTAGCACTTTTCACGGGATAACCAATTTTTCTTTATCTTGCTCACGAGACCTCTTTCAGATACATTTGTTAACCATTATTATCATGAAGAAAATAAGGCAATCATACAAGAGTATTTGTAATCTTTTAAAGCAAATCATGCATATTAACACACTCATCAATTTTTTATGATTTGCAAATTCCACTCTCATTAACAAGCAGCTTATTTTTGATAAATATGTTGATTCCAACTGAATTGGCAACAATTTTTAGATGAGAACTTTTTGTCATGAGGCACGTCAATGAATTTGTGTGCATTTTTGCAAAAAGAGTGAGCATATTATGAAATCCCAAGACACAACACGAAGAATAAAACAATTTTTCAAGTTAGAAAATAGACAAAGAAATGCCAAAATTAGAATATGAACAAATACCTATGAGAAAACTGATTTGTCCACTGCTTGAAAACACAATACTTCAAATTCCATTCAAAATCCTGAAAACCCATAAACGCTTACTCTAATCTTCACAATGAATTTGGAGTTTTTCCATGAAGAAAATCAGCCAAGCAGATGTGAATTCAATTGACTACGTTCCTTTCTAAGCCCAGAAACAAAAGAGAAAAAACCAAACCAACAAAAAAACAACCCTCCTTCAGCTTCACTCAGAGACTCAAGTTCTCTGTTTTTCACCCCATTAGGTTACAAACTGATGACAAAATTTCTTATGGATCAATAAGCCAAATAACACCATTGCCATTTGGGAAGAACTTTTACATTGTCCCCAGGGTGGAACTTACTAATTTCACTCAAGAGCAACCCCCAATTCTAGACAGCTTGCCTGAGTCTGAGCACTGGAAAGTGAATGTTGTGGGAATAGTCTCCCAGGGATTGAGCTCATATCTAAACCTAACAAACCCAGAGAGGCTGCAGCTGACAATGCAGAAACGGCTGCAATAATTTCTATACTGCACGTGCCACTGCTCCAGATTTAGAAACACAACACGCTGACTTCCCAACAGATTCCAGGCACAATCAGCCCCAGGCCAGCATCACTTCCCCTTTTCACAGGCAGAAAGGGGTGGGACTGCTTCCTAAAGCAGGCTAACATGGAAACTGGACAGTGACCACTTTATAGGGACAGCATCAAGGGCACAGGTAACGAGTAACTCAAATGCTCAAAGCCTGAACAGCTCTGTGTAGGGGTATGACTGTCCAGTGTCAGAGCACCTGTGCAGCCCAGGAAAGCATTTTTACTCTGCTTTCCTAGGAAGCACATCCAAGGTCCTGCCATAATAAGAAAACGGTATACAAATAGAGAGATACATATTATCAAGTTTCATTAAACGTACATCTGCTTTTAACAGTTGTATTTTTAATTACTGATTTACCTTTTGCAAAAAGGTTATCATATCAAACCTCCCACATTATTTGCATTGAATCCTTTTGCACTTCTCCTAAATTGCTTTTCTCTGGCAAATGCAACACTTCTGTTTCTACAGAAAATGTACCACCAATCACCAAAGCTCTACAAAGCAGTGAAGCTGTGGCATAAAACTCTAAGAAACACAATGTGGCTATAAGAACACAAGAGTTCTTTGCTTCTCAGCAAGGTTTAACTTCACCCACAGTACAGGAATTAGATTCTCTACTGTTGCAAATAAAGTGCAAACAGGACAACATCCCTGGAGATGCGAATCAGGCCCCTTTACCAAGTTATTTTTATAGAATGCAGAATAAAACTGGCAAGGCTTATTTTTCAGGTCCCCAGCACAATCCAAATCTACCGTTTCACTAACTGCCTCCTGTTCATTATACAAATTACAGTTTTGGAAAGCCATCTATCTTTGGCAACGCAAACAGCCCTGTGCAGCACTAAAGCTGACAGAAGGGTTCCTGGTGGCCCAGCAGGCACACCGGGAACTCTCCAAGCACACACCAGCAGGATGAGCAGGAATACCCTAATATCTGGAGTCCTGAACAGAAGTGACGTGAGGAACAAACACTCTCCCTGTCACAACCCCAATCTCTGTTAGACTCCAGAGGATGGCAAGCCAGTCTGAAGGAAGAACCATTCCAATGTGGCCCAATTTCCCAAAATCATCCAGCTCTGCCACCTCCTATCTTCCCAATGATCTGAGACATACCACGGCAAAGTCTTCTAGGCACAGGTCCTGAAAACCACAGCCTTTCCCAAGAAGATGCTTTTCTTAAAACTGAGAAAATGCCTATAGAAAAATCATCTCCTGAACCACACATAGTTTAGAGTCTGCCAGAGAGGCTTAAAGCCATGTTCTTCCCCGGTAAAATGCCTCTGGTGCTCTACGGCGGGTAGCTCACAGATGAATCCTGGAAAACTGGCAGCAATGGGGAAGTTTCCTGTTAAAATTTAGAAAACACTGAACAACCAGAAGAGTTGAAGAGACAACAGAGATAATCCAGTTTGTTCTGGAATTTGCCCTGAGTTGGAAGAACGTGCATTCCTACAATTGGCTCCATGCTCAGTGGGAACTGGGCTTGCAGGTCTCTGAAACACACACCTACCCTGTGAGGAGTGGTGAAGAAAGTTATTTTTATTGAGCCCTGTATCAGCAAATACAGAGACAAGCAGTGAAAAGGACAGCAATCTTTCCACATAAAGAGCTATTTTTTCCCAAGCAGTTATCTTGATCAGCTAAATCTGAAACATTATTCAACTAAATAAACCTCGAGATGGAGTATGCTTGCTAAGATTATAAAAATTGTTTGGATAAGTGCAATGAAAATTCACTCTGGATGGTTGTCAATGCGCTGCTGAAGGTTTAGCAGACTTCACTAAAGCATAAAACCATCATGGTGCATATTTATTCTGACTAAGAATGTCATAATCTTGCTGTAATCTTTACTACATTCCGCAACTTTCAAGGTCAGTATATCCAGATGAAAAATTAACTTCCTTTTTTTAGTACCAACAGAAATGCGTTATAAATTCAGAAATTACAGCACCACTATAAATTCCGCAAATCAGACAGTTATTTTTAGTCAGTTAAACCCAACAGATAGAAAACCCCTTCTGTTTAATGGGAACCATTCACAGCGACAGAAATCTCTGCTTAGTAGCATTAACAGTGGCTTCTATCAGTGAGGAAGCACGCAACACCACCCAGCAATGCTGGTCACTGCTTCTCCAGCTGCTGAAGTGAAAGAATAAACTCAGACCCAAGAGAGGAAAAGCTGAAATTGGGTCTCTGTGAAGAATTACACAGGGGCAGAAGCACACCTACCAGCCAATAGTTTATAAAATTTTATATGAAAATAGAATAGTTTTGATTGGAAGTGACACTAAAGATCAACTAGGTGGGAACCCCTGCCATGGTAGGGACACCTTCTTCTAGCCCAGGTGGCTCAAAGCCCCATCCAACCCAGCCTTCAACACACTTCCAGGGATGGATCAGCCACAGCTGCTCTGGGCAAGTGTTCCAGTGCCTCACCACCCTCACAAGAAAGAATTGTTTCCAAATATCTGATCTAAACCCACTTTCCTTCTCTGCATTCAACTGCACCCCTCAATTTTGCATCATCTGCAAATCTGATTGTGCTGCAGTCTGCCTTCCCCAGACACTGTTTTTCACAGTTTTTGATGATGGACACAACATAGCTTTCCCTAGGCAACGGGGACAAGTTTCAGCATGAAAAACAGAGACATATGGGATAATTCTGTAAATTACAATTTTTAGTAGGTTCTGCCATGTACATTAATGTCAGACTTTTAAAAGCATAGTTCTAATTTTTGTGTACGTATCTTTAGTTTCTCCTCTTTCAAAAGGACAAATAATTGGGTTAGACTTGTAAAACAAATAAATTGAAAACAAAAGTTGAAATGAACCACCATACATTCCTCTGACTCAAAAAGCACAATGCATAAGCAGTTGCATAAGCAGTACAGAGACAAATAGGCAATGTGATACTAGAGACTACATTCCAAACCTTGAAGTTTGTTTGTTTGATGAAGAGCTCCATGATATAAGGAACACTTAATCCTCCAAGCAATGTATGTGCTTAAAAGAGTGCCCACCTCAGTGCAAATCACCAGTCTGTACAACGTAAAGCACTGTAAACATTTAAACAGAGAAGGTATTTTTAATTAGCAGAGCGCTTTTAATAGCAGTCACTCTTGCCTGAAACTGATACAAGACAGAAAGGAGGATTGGGTTTTTAAAAATGTAATTATAACGTTTTAAAATATTGGCATTAATAAAGGTTGATAACAGCGTGCATTAAAGATGCAGGCATATGTGAAATTACACATGCAGATGTATTCTCATATCCTAAATTTGTCAACTGAGTCAAAGCTAGAATGTGATACTCTCATTTGAACATGATTCACAAATCAGTGTTCTAGATGACAGAACTGAAATTCAGACACTCACAACACAAAGACATTATCCAGCTCTGCAGAAAAAAGTATTTAGTCTTCTGGAAAACTGAAAAGTTTTGCTATGTAGTTAAAGTGTACACAAGAATTTAAGAAAATACCTAAATGCAACCAGCCAGTATTCCTACAACAGCAGAACATGCACCTCCTGCCTGCATTTTTGCCAAAGAAAATATGCGCCTTCAGACAACCTTAGATTTCCTCTAACTCAAAACAGGTGGCAAGTCACAAAGGCTGATCATTTCTGCATGACTTAAACACACACAAGCATATATAGATTGGATTCAGCTTTATAAGCCAAAGAATTTCTTTATCACACAAACAAACACAGCTCCCTGTACACACTTAGCCAAATGCGTTTTTAACCAACACCAAAACTGAGCTAACCTGCCACCCATTGCTTACCAATGCTTTTGTACTGCCCAAGCCAGATGTTGAATATTTCACACTTGTCTGTGCATATGAGTTCCTGTTCTGGCACACGCACTGCATATACACCCTTAAGTTCTCCTACTGATGCCATGCCTAATGAGGCTTGGAAAAGCCTTGAGGATTTTTAAGGGTATTCTGGCTGCTGGTGCATTTTCTGGTTTGTTGCATTTTTAACTTGTAGCCTCTGAGACAGTAACATGCTGAAAGTAACTTCCTCCCTCCCTGCAGAAAAACTTTTCCTCACTACAGTTATTACCAACGTTAAAGGGAATTGATGTTTTGGGGAGATCCAGCTTTAGGCACAGAGGCAATATCTTCTTCAGAAACCTACTGACAACCTAAGCAGGGGAAGAAGCTACCTAATGAGGAGCACAGGAAGCTGCTCAGAGTTGCTTCCTTGAGACTCCAAGTGTCAGACAGCTCAGCTGCAGACTGAAAAGCTGAGCTAAGTGATGGGACACTCACAAAGCTCTCAGTCCCCAGCCCTTGGAGAGGGAAGGGGATACTCTACACCTGAGCTAAACAACTGTGAGCATTAAACACTAACTGCAAACCTCTGCACTCCTACTGCTTTTGTGGGTTTTACCCGGGGTAAGCAGGCTTTGCTTTTCACAAAAACACGTTGCAGACAAGTCAGTATTCCATACATTAAACCCATGCTGTGAAATGCAGAAAAGACACTCTGAAAAGAAACCTGACTTTGGGGATATCAAAAGCAGTTTTACAGCACCGAACAGAGGGATTTATTGAGCTCGAGATGCCCCTGGAGGGTAACTGCATCCTGGCTTTCTTAGGGGAATGTGAGGACAATGGAACTGGAGGAACAACCCAATGACCAGAACTACACAGATATCACCAGTTACCAACCTCTCCTCTTTCACAGCCAGAATGTTCTGTACAACATCATCTTGCAATCACCACTTCCCTTCACTTGCCGAACACAGAGCAGTAGTGTTCTGCAATTATCAGAGTCATTGATGATCGAGGGACTATCCCCTGATGTGCTCCTTCCTTTCCTCCTCAACAGAAAGGTCTACAGCACCTCGGTCTGTATTTTAGGATGATCTTTTCATTCCATCCAGTTTTATGTGAAATTTTTTTTTTTGTCTATCACACACTGCTAGATAAAACACTGGTAAAATGGAAGTGGCTCTCTCCTTACACATCTACTCGTTATATTTCAAAAGGATTTGAGCAGTGAAGGCCATCCTTAAAGCTAGCTGTGCAAGAGCTACACCCCCAGCAATTCCCAGAACCAAAGGTTTTGAGTTCCTACAGCTTCTTTAGAAGAGATGCACATGGAAGAAGTATTAGCATATTTAAAATTAAAATTAATTAGCAAAATTAGATACACTAGATGAAAAAAAAAAAAAAATAGTAAGAAACAAAGGCTGGCAGACATTATGTTAGCCTTGTGCCAAAATCAAGCAGCAATGGCTTTTCCAAACTTCTAATTTACTAGTTATACCTTTGTGTAAGAAGGTCACCAAGATAAACACCAAAAATGAGCTTTCCATTTAGGATACAAATTCTCAGAAATCCAAATTATGAAATCCTGTATCCACTAGAAACATACAAACAATGTTTATTTTTAATAATGAGAAATTTTTCTCAAAAACTCAGTCACTAATATTTATCTAGTGTAACACAGGGTCACACTAATCCCCAAATAATTTCCTACACAGCTGGAAATCCAGTTTCTGCTCCAAAACAGAACATTTCTTAGAAACAAACCAATGGTTAATTCATCTATGCCACAAAAATGCATATAACAGAGTCATCAGTAACAGGTATCTGTATCTCAGAATTACCTCAAGACAGTATCATGTGCATCTTCACAATGCTTTGCTTTTTTGGCAATGGTGCCAAGTGAGAACCTTGAATCACAAGGAGAAGCAATAGCCATGGCAGGCAGTGTATTTTTTAATAACAACCTTTCTCAGCATTGAGAAGGCAACCAGAAAACACCTGTTGGTATAAATTCACTTGAGCCCATAAGCCTTTTTCAACTGCTCAGAAATTAATTTAATGTATTTGCTGCATCTTGCTATTTTCTAAAATTGACTGTGAACCCCAAATTTAATTGCATTCGTCTACCAAGATTGTTTAATATTAAAAAGGATTTACTTATAGGCATGATTCAAATCAAAAGCACCCCATTCATTGATTAGCACTGCAATATCTTTAAAGGATTTCTGCTTTACTTGTTCCAAGCAGGAAGAATATTTATTAATTGTTTGAGATTCTCAGATACAATCCCTCTAACAAACTGGGACCTATAAATTAAGAGGCCACCCCCAGCCTAAAGCACAAGGATGAGGAGCACTAAATAAGAGATTGAGGAGGCAGTGTATAAACACGAAGTTCAGCTCCAGCCTGAGTGACAAACAGGTACCTCACTGCAAATACATAAATTCACAGGCTGTTACAATGCACAGCAAACACAAAAAAAGTCATTCCCCTACATATGGAATTTCTCTCCAAAAATAAATTTATCTGAGTTAAAGGATTTGAAAAAAATTACTACCGCTGAGCTAGAAAGGTTTTGTCAATTAACCTGCAAATCCTTGAACTACTATGAATGCTTTCTATATGAAAATGAAAACACAAGAATCCATTGGTGAAAAAAAGGAACCTAATCTTCTCCTACAAACATCACAATATTTTACAATTTCTACTTCTTGTCCAAAAAAGGTTTTTCTGAGCATTTAACATTGCTTCCAATTTTTGTTGTCCAATTTTTATGTTCTACAAGAAAGAAAAATACATCAGGTTCCAGAAGACGAAGAAAGACCTATCCAGCATATTTATTATACATCTCCCCAAGCTTTTCATCTACCTTGTCATGCTAGTAATCATTCCCAAATTTCTTGTTCATGTGGTTCCAGACAACAGGAGAACTATGCGGTTATGCATTTTATTTCCACAATTCTATCCTTAAGAGATCTCAGCTTTTGCTTTTTTTCATAAACTGCTGCTTACTGAGCCAGAGATCTCCAGCTCCACTGTCCAAAACATTGCTCAGACGTATTCTAAATCTGTCAAATTGATTCCTAATACAGCAAAGCTTATGCACAGTTCACATTACTTCCTTCACTACACGTGAGTTTGCATTCATCAGCACTGAATTTCATCTGCCATCTTGCAGACTCATCCAACTAATTTGCACTCAAAAAATTCTCCTAAGGGTTTCCTCTGATCCCAGCTAGATAAATAGTTCTAATATCTTCAGTGTTAATCCTGTAACTCATTTATTGCATAGGAACATTCTCATCTCTAGCAAGGAACACTTCTGCTGTGATGAACACTTGTTTTGCACCTTTCAATTTCTTTCAGCTCTCCTGGCCACCACCTGATTCCTGACTGTCCCTTGCCTTGCCAATTTCCTTGACCTATTTTGAAGGGGTTTGGCAAAGCACTTGGAATCTTCAAATAAACCATGTCAGTGATTCAGCAGTATCCACTGTTTGGTTTATGCCCTCTGAGAATATTAATAGATTAGCAAGGCATAGTTTTGCTTCATGAAACCACGAGAATTTTGTTCAGCTACAGTTTTCTAAAACTGCACATTTTAATTAGCAGTCTGATTACAAAAATGAAACAACTTCTGAGACTGGAACTGAAGTTTCTCTCCAAATTCCCAAATACCGCAGTCCCCCTCCCCCATTTTATTTTATTTCACACAATTATTAAAATCTCAATATCCCTTGTGTGTGTCACTCAACGTGACGAGAACATCAGTTCCTGGAAAAGGAAGAGCATGTCAGCAGGATGCATCCTTCTTTATGCGTATGTTGTTCCTGGGCTTTCCCTAAATAACTTCAAAACCGACAAAAAAAAAAAAAAAAAAAAAGTGCTTTGGATGAGGTGCTGGGTATGGAAGGATTTACTGATATGGAATGCAGGACAGAGGAATGAATCCCTTATCCACTGTGTCACACACTCCAGGTCACAAGATAAAGGGATCAGCTGCATGGGCTGAGCAGCCTCTCTCTCCATCTACAGTGCAGCTGGACCCAGCTCTGAGTGTGCACTCAAATATGAACAGATTCACAGGGCAGTTTCCCTTTCTGGAACCATTAACTTCTTCTTTGATATCTTCTTTATTAAAAAAAAAAAAACAAAAAAAACACAACAAACAACTGCTGTTTGATCAGTTTCATTAGTTCTGGTTAAGTTCTACCATCTTTTCAGTGTACACACTTCAAAGATTTGATGCTGTTTATTAATACAAAAGGAATGCACTAAATGGTCTCTAAGGAAAATTCCCCTTTTCACGCTCCCTCCAGAGCTCTAATCACCTGTGTAATTAAGACCTGACATGTACAGTACTTATTAAATCACTCAGTGTATTTTATGTAGTAATGATGTCCTTCCTGCATGATTTTGTGTTTTTAATTACTAGAAATATGTAAGCAGTAAGTGTATTACTAGGAGCAAGTAGGCAGCTAGTAGTACACATAGCTATAAAATTTTTTTGTGCCATGAAAGCATTACTACTCACAAAAATAATAGACTGAATTCCCATCTGCAAGATATATCTATCAACTGAAATGAATTCTAACTCTTATGAATCATCAGGAAAAACAGCACCAAAATTACCCCTTTCAAGGTGCAAAGAAAAATAAAAGGTACCGTTTTTCACATGAAAGATCCTGAAGTAGTGGAAAAATCAAAATGAACTTTCACAACTTACAACAATGTGACCAATATTGCAACTGTATTTAGTATATAGAGCAGTAACTAAAACATGTAAAACGCTGAATTTAACAACAGGACATAAACAAATCAACTCTTCTGATTATAATCATCACACCAACCTCTTCCAGTAAGATGTAAAACCACAGTTTCAGAAATGTTGGACTGTCATGCTCTAAGATGTGCTTTCTAAGTAGTAACACGATGCTTCTTTTCTAAAGTTTTTTCTGGAATATGTTACAAATGAAAGGAATCTTGGCAGGTCAGTGTCTCACTAGAACGTGCAATTCTGCATGTCATTGCCACTTGCTTATTCACTGAAACAACAGACTTCATTACCAAACAAGAAAAAGAAACAAACACAGCCTGCCACAGTTCCTGCTTGAGGAGCTGCTTCACCTTTCCTTTCCTTTATCAGCACAGCCATTGCCAAGACCATGTCTCAGGCGGGGCAGGAAAACAAAAGAACTGAGGAATTGCTATAAACTGAGCTCAGCTGCCCTCAGTCACCAGTGATGCTCCTCGCTCCAGCACTTCCCGGAAGCTCGTGCTGCATTCCACATTACAGCTGGGACTGCACTGGAACAATGAGGGCATGTTAAAAAGCCAAGCAGCCTCTGTCAGATAAATACCCCCATGCAGAACTAGCTGCTGAACCCCCAGCCAGGTCTGCCCTGCAAACCTCACGTGGAATAAAACACGGAGACGCGGTGGATTTTAAACAAAAATGTTTATGTGAACTGCACATTACCCAGGAAGTTGCCTTCATCTAAATCACATTCTTGTTTCAGGCAAGGGGGCGCAAGGCTAAGTTTCATTTTCATTTCCCTCGTGGAACTTTTAATTCACTGAAATTCTTGAAACACAAATTAAGCCTGGAATAGAGTCTTGCCTGAAGCTGAGCACTTCCTTTCTGTAATGAAAGACATCTTTTAGTACTAACAAATGGAATATTGAGATATTTTCATTGAGATACTGCTGTTTTCCTCTTTTAATAATGCTTATTCAGAATGGCATAGCAAAAAACCCTATTTCTTTTCAACTAGAAGAAAACATCAGTTTAATTAGATTTCCACTCTAGGATGCAAAAACACATTTTTACAATTTACATCTTTAAGGTATCTAGTTATCTTTCAAAGCAATTCCCACGAAACTTTACATAGGCATTTTGTGAAAGCCAAACATACAGTTATGAAGGATGAAGAGAACAACCGTTTAATATTTCCATAGAGAAAAATACTGTCAAAGAAGGGGTAAAGAAAATGAGCAAGTTGACATGCTGACAATGAAACAAATTTCTGCTTAGGATTTCTGATCCTGAAAATGAAATGGCTGTGTGATAAAGCAGATGAATTTATTTCTCCAGTCTTTGCAGCTGCTGTCTGTCACGTTCCAAGTGCCGTAACTAAAAGTGATACATGTGTGATGTACAGAAAGGCCACAGTGTACACAACCACTGCCCTCCCCTCTTCCATGGAAAACATGCACTCCTCCTAGAGCAAAATGTGAAAACATATTCAGACAAACTATTCATTAACTTTGCCATTTTCGCCTTTGCCTTTTCAGTAGGCAACGATGCTCACCCAACAAACACACTATCTACCAACTAATCAAAATGATTTATCACAAGAACAGCTACATTGAGTTAATCAAGCATATATACTGTTTCTAGATAGAGCTGATAGCAGGTCTATGGGGAAGAACTTCCAGGCCTTTAATAACTTTTGATCAAGAGATTTGGTAAGCCAGAAGTGGCTTTACTGCTTCTACAGGTTTCTAGGAACATGCACATTGCTATAAAACAGATGCTGTTGATGAATACCACAAAATCAAGGCACTAAATTACTACGAAAACATCTTGCTTCTCTGGCTCTGCACATGAAAAAGTGACAGAAACCAAGTGGCTGGATGGAGTAACGAAAACCATACCACAACCCATCAATAATCTAAGTATTAAGAAGAAAAAAATTATTTTAAAATTCATCGCTTTCTTCTCCACCTTTTTTCAAGTGCAGAGTTGTCAGGCCACCAATTAGATCAAAACATTGGAGACCTTGCAATAAATAGGTCTATCTTCTATGTTTTTAGAAAGCAATTATTTCCAACAAGGACTTTTAAAAGGTGGAATGTGCACTTTAGTTTTGTTAGCAGGCCACAGCAGCAAATGCAGCTGCTGTTTGTTCTGGGCAAATGAAGAACATCTCCTGGTACCAACAGCCAGACTGCTGAACAACATCCAGAACCAGTTCCCAGATTAAGCACCCTTAGGATGCTGGGCAGAGAGCTGGAAAACAGCTCTTCAGAGTTACCTGCAAGAAATCATCTACAAAGTTAATCACAGCATGTGTGTGACCTGGCGCACCAAATGAGAGCTGTGTGCTGGGATGCAGCTCTGCCCCTCTTGCTCAGCAGCAGGACCCTGTGCAGAAGCTGCTTTAACTGAGATATAATCTCACTGCAGATCTTCCTTCTCCTCATCAGCCTCTGCACACTGTCATACATTAGGCTGCTGATAATTTGAGGTCCTAGGGAAGGCACTTCAGGAGCTGTACAGCCCAACCTCCTGCTCTAAGTATGATAAACACCAAATACAGACCAGGTTGCTCAGGGATTTATAAAGTCAGTCTTGAAAACTGCAAAGGATGGAGACCATAAAGTCTCTTGGACAACTTATTCCAATGCTTCACTCTCCTTATGATATAAGGTTTTCCCTTGCTTGGCTTACAACCTCTCTTACTTCTATTTATACCTATTGCCCTCTTGTTCTTCCCTCGCACGGCACTGAGCAGAACTTTACCAGCCTCCATACAGTATTGGAAAGCTGCTGTTCAGTCATCCCAAAGATGCCTCTTCTCCAGTTTGCAGACTCTCCCAGCTCCTGCAGCCTCCCCTCATGGGAGAAGTCTTCTGGCCCTGACCAGACCCTCTTGGCTGCCCTCCTCTAGAACAGCCCCATTTCAAGGACATCCTTCTTGTACTGGGGTGCCCAAAACCAGATGCAGCTTTTTGGATGGGATCTGTCAAGTGCTGAGTAAAGGACTTCAATAATCAGCTCCCTCAGGCTGCTGGCTGTGATCCTCTGGATGCCATTTGGGATGCTGCTGCAGATCTTTGCTGCCAGGGCACACTCTGGCCCACATTTAGCTTGCTGTCTAGCAGGACCTCCAGGTCATTTTCAGCCGAGAGGCTTCCCAGCCAGCCAGTCTCCAACACGAAACACGACACGTGGTTCTTCCCTCCAAAACACGGGCTTTGCATTTTTGCCTGATTCACTTCATAATGCTTTCCCTGGCTCTCTCCTCCAGCCTCTACAAGTTCCTCTGGATGGCATCCCTGCCTTGAGTGTATTGACTCACACATCTCCTAGTACCAGATTCCAGTATCTGCTGGAAGCCAGAGCCTTGTGGTTTCCTCCTGTAACCAGTGCTAACCAACCCCTGGCTCCTGCAGCAGAGACGTTCTTAAATGTCAATTCCCTTTAAAACCAAGACACGCTTTGGAGCACCAACTGGTCAGATATTTGAAATGAGACAGTGAAAACAGTGGAACATAGATGGTAAATACCTGACTAACTGTATGCTTTTAATTCCAACACCAGAAACAGAAAAATCACAAGAAAAAATTTTATAGTTGTGAATGCATTAAATGCTACAAAAAAATATGCCCCCAGAACACATGACTGACTCCCATTAATACCTGTCAGCCTATTTGCAAAACTGATGCTAATAATGATGTTTTAAAGAGCAAATTATAGTATCAAGAATAATGAGTAAACTTACTTTTCAAAATACATAAGGAGTAAATTATCAAGTATTCATAGTTGAGAAAAAATTGAAGAGTTCATATTTATCTATAATTCTAATGTCTCATCTGAAATAATTGCTTCCAGAGGTAGCAAGTTTGTGGGTTTGTAATAGAAATAATATCCTCAGTAAAGGAAAATCTTTAAAAAAAAAAAAAAAAAAAAAAAAAAAAAGATAGAAGGAAATACTGCCAACTGAAAGGAAAAAAAGACAAATCTAAGAGAAATACGCTGCCTGGTCATTTCCAATGAATCCACATGCAAGTGTTCACAAAGCCCTGTGGAAATGTATATCAACACAGAACAATATTTAACAAGCTTATCCTCCCCTGCTCCATACTATTACACAAATCTTTGTCTTAAACAGAGTTTAATGAATAACAAAATAAAATGAAATTAAATATCAGCTACTGCTCTGAATAGTGAATAAATTACTGCATTCGTTGAATACAACATATTGAGAAAGCATATGTAAGACAAAAATAGTAAAGAGCACTCCATGAATTTACATTTCTTCCATTTAAAGCATGCAATTACTTATTTATATGCATTTTAAAAGCCACGGTAAAAACACAATAAAACTTTCACAGTCACTGCCTCTTTCACAACACGGAAATTCTAAAAAGTAAGGGATAAAAACTGTCAGACTTTTATTTTACATATATTCATACACATATTCATTCAGTCACACTGACTAAAGTCAACTCTAACTGCGACCCATGGCATTCCAAGGATTCAGTTCATGACCTCAGAGGATTTTAATTCTTTTCTAGATGAGGTTAATAATAATGTTTACTGTAGTTGAAAACATTGCACATAAATTGCAATCTTGTGCAAAATTTATGGCATGTGGCAGTGAAACTAGAGCCTGAAATCCTAAAAGAAGAAACAAACCCCCTTCAAGTCCCAAAGTCCCCAATAACAGTGCTTTCGTGCCCCAACACTGCTACAGCTTTTAAGTAAGATCTCTTTGTTTTCCCACTACAAGTGTGGTGCAGCAGCATCCCAAAGGGGACGTATAAACTTGAGTGCTTGTCTGAACTTGTTTAACAGCACCACATACAGTCTTCCCACTCTGCTATGAAAATATCTGTGATATTCCTTTACTAAAATGCCTGAAATACCTATCAGAGCAAGAAAAAAATTAACATCTTTTTCATCACCTCAGGTATTTTCAGGAAAGGTACATTATCTTCACGTAAAAGCTGAAGAAAACAAACACAGTACAAATGTACAACATGCAGTGAAAATAAACATGAACTAATTTCAAAGAGGAGGGATAACCATGGTAGGTTTAGTATGGGAATTTCAATACTGTTCCTACTTAGGAAAATCCAGGCAGTAACAAGCAGCCCAAGCTCCAGAGTTCTGTTCCAAATGAACACAAGTGAGCTGGCCACAGGCTTTTACAAAAGTGCACTCCTGCCAGCTTGAAAAGTTTAGAGACAAAAATCCCTGCTTGGAAAACTTCATTAAAACTCTCTTCTTTTTTCTTTCTTTTTTTTTTTTTTTAAACATTTCAACACTTTTTTTATTACATGTTCCTGTATCAGACAGAAATTGAAAAGTCAAGAAAAAAAATGGAAGTACATAAAAACTGAAAGATCAGCATCCACAACTACCATTCCTTCCTCCTCTTGCCACATCCCAGTGGTGGCCCCACATTGTTCCTTTGGTGAGCTCTGCCCAGGCACTGCTCCTTGCAATGTGATGCTGCTGTTCCTCTGCCAGGAGAGCAGCAGGAGCAGCAGGTCAGTCAGACTGTGCTGGGCCAGCCAGGCCACACAACACAGCCCCACTCCAAACCTCTGCTTCTCTCTCAGTACTAAGAAATCTCACATTAAGAGAGCATTATTCCAAGACAGAACCCTACCAGTAGCCTTGACCCTCTTTCCATAGAGGACACTCTCACAGTAGGAATGAACACAGCTTGCAAGGAAAAGCAAGTTCTAAAGGCAGGGGAGTAGGACTATAACTCATACCAGCAAGAACCTGTAGCAATTTGTTGCAAGTCAACGTGATAAAATTCACCTAGACTTGACTGTTTCTAGTCCAGGAAGTGGTGATGAGTCCAAAGCCTGTTGCTGTCAGAGTACATCTCTCAGCAGTCATAATTATCTTTTGAAACCAATCAATTTACTGTCGGGGGGGGAGAAGTATTGTCCAAGATGAGGAAAACAGAAGAATGCGTAAACTCCAGCAAGTTACATATAAAACTACAATTGAAAAGGATTGAGAAACATGGGAGAGAAATCTGCTAAGGAATGAAGATTAGAATCATCAAATCATAGAATATTCTGAGTTAGAAGGGACCCATCAGGATCATGGAGTCCAGCTCCTGGCCCTGCACAGGGCACTCCAGGAGTCCCACCCCATGCCTGAGGGCATCCTCCAAGCACTCCTGAGCTCTGTCAGGCTGGTGCTGTGACCACTGCCCTGGGGAGCTGTTCCAGTGCCCAGCCACCCTCTGGGTGAAAACCTTTTCCTGATATCCAACCCAACCCTCTCCTGACACCACAGTCAGGCCATATCTTGAGTTCTATCACTGGTCACCAGAGGAAAGAGATCAGTGCCTGCCCCTCCTCATACCCTCACTTGGTCCCTTTTCTCCAGGGTCATCAGATCGCTCCACAAACAGCCTCCCCTCCCACCTCCCAACCCCTTATCTTCATGCCCTCCCTTTGGTCACTCTCTAACACCTTTTTATTTTTTCTGTATTGTGGTGCCCAAAACTGCACGCAGGACTCAAGGTGAGGCCACCCTAGAACAGAGAGCAGGACAATCCCCTCGGTTACTACTAAGATGTATTTGATCATGCATCAGAAGGAGAAAGCTTCTAAAAATTGATGATGACAATGGCTAAAATAAAAGCAAAGGTAAAATCCCTCAAAGACAACTGAAAAAAATCCTCTATGAAATCTTTCTATGTTATAGTTTCTTAGAAAGGTTCCTGGGAAAGTTCCCAAAACAAAACTGTGTTTTGGAGGAGAAGATACAGAAGATTTCAGAAAACAAAAGTGAAAGCATCAGAAAGCATGATTCCAAGTGTTCTGCATAATCAAAATACAAAATTAGGTAACTAAATTTTGGGTTTCTGAGGACAAGACAGGATAGTGTTATTGGAAGTAGGCAAATGTTTCATCTGTTTAAAAAAGCATTATCCAGAATCTTTGCTTGCAAGTAGCAAATGTGCAGAAGACGTCAAATTACAGAACTAGTCACCCTACTGAAAAATAAACTACACTGGGAAAGAATCAGAAAGGGTTCTCTACAGCTAGATCATAAATTATCTATTAACAGCTTTTCAACAAAAGTAAATGGATGTACTCAACACAACAGAGTCACTTAGTAAAATGTCTTTTAGCAGGAACATTCACCAAAAAAACTCTCAATCAAATTAAATTGTCATGGTATAGGAGAACAGTTCTCTTTTGAAGTAATAAGCCATTTTTTAAAGTAAGAATAAATGGCTGGTTTTCCCCAAGAGATGCAAATTAGATCTCTGCTGGGCTCCGTGCATGTGTTCTAGGGCCTGATTGATTTAGGGATTTTTTTGTTTGTTTCCTACAGATGCTTTCTGAACATATCATGAACATTCAACAGTAAACTTGTCATGGCTGGGGACAGTAAAAGAATCTGGAACAGTCAACACTGAAGTCTTGTGTGATTGTGCATGAGAGGGTCTTACAATACCAAGCAATTGGGTAACAAAGAATTACATGTTCCCCAACTGAGAAGAGGAAAGTAAAGTACTTGAAAAAAAACCAACAAAAAAAACCCTGAAGATGCATATGCAATACCAGACTTCTTGTTGGCACTCAGGAAAGGGAACCTGAAACATGGTTCACTTTAACCACAATAGCTCAACTATCAACAGTGTAGTATCTCTAGCTGTAGCAGAATGAACAGATCTAAACTTATTTATCTGTTCCACTGCTAATTCCTGTTCAAAACATAGCCTTCCAAAATTCTTATGGTTCTCACTACAGTAATACTGACACCTTACAAAGGGAAAGGTAGCACAGAGAGACAGAGCAAGAAGACAACTTTGCAGAAATTTTACTGTCAGCATTTTGCCATAGGTTGAAATGTAAATCAGCAGGTCACAGAATCATAAAAAGATTTGGATTGGAAGATCTTTTAAGCCCAACTTCCTGCCCAGGAACAGGAACACTTTCCACTATACCAGGTTACTTAGAGCACCACCCAACCTGGCCTTAAACACTTCCAGGGTTGGAGCATCCACAGCTGCTCTGGGCAAGTATTCCAGTGCCTCACCACCCCCACAGTCAATCTTCCTATCATCCAACCTAACCCACTTTGCTTCAATTTGAAGCCGTTCCCCCTTGTCCTGTCACTACCTGCCCTTGTAAAAAACCCTCTCCAGCTCTCTTGTAGTACCACTTCAGGCACTGGAAGGCTGCCAGAAGTTTTCCCTTGGCCTTCTCCTCTCCAGCCTGCACAACCCCAGTTCTCTCAGCCTTCCCTCACAGGAGAGGTGCTCCAACCCTGTGATCATCTTCATGGTGTTCTCTGGACTCACTCCAACAGCTCCATGTCCTTCCTGTGCTAGGGAAACCAGAGCTGGATGCAGGGTTCCAGGTGGGATCTCACCAGAGCAGAGGGGCAGAATCCCCTCCCTCACCTGCTGCCCACACTGCTTTTTGCAGTCTCAGCAGAAAGCACACAGCCCCTGTGTGCACTGTCTCTCTTACCAGGATCTGAAATGTACAGGTGCACTTAGCAAATCTCATTTACACATTCCCAGATTGCATCTCAAATTAGCTAATTGGCTTTCTCCCCTCCCTCTGGACCAGTTCTGGCACAGAGACTCAGACCCTCTCAAACAAGAAAACCCAAAGAAGGTGATAACTCAAACTAAAATAAAATGATAAACAACACCTGAGCACCCCATTCTTACCTCATTCAGTGCAAGAGATCCCATACTGTGAAACTGAAACTGCACATTCTTTTCTGCCACACTTAAAACCAGTCATCTGAAGAGAGAGGAGTCATTAAGTTTGCTTCTTTGACGCCCTTCAGAAACCACTACTAAATTCAACCCCTCATTTAAATACAGTCTCCACTGCAGTGAGGCTCTTGCAACAGACACAAAAAGCATACCCATAATAGGTGAAATGGTGCACATAAATATGCTGTTACCTAACTCACCATAGTAAATTCATACTTTAAAAGGAAAGCTTATAAGCACCATCATATTTAAGCAATAAGACATAGGAGGGTGTGCATATGCTGTAATAATGACACACCTTAATAATATAAGAAGTATGTCAACTATTATCCCATACTACACACCCTAAAATGCTTCAGCATAGATCCCATCTATGTATTTAACAAATGAAATTAGGATACTTAGAAAAGATGTCTATTTAGTGGCTGATAAGCTCAAAATGTTTCATTAAAAAACCCAGACAACACATAAAACGTGCTACCAAATACTCTTTTTCAGGTAATGCTTTCTAACCATTTCTTTTCATGATCAACATGCAAATACAAACAGTGAAAAAAATACTTGCATCATTAAATGTATTCAGATCCTGCAAGAAGTTAAAAAAGGAAGGAGAGGCAATGAAAATCTTCTGTTTTCTGTAATTTTGAAGTGTTCTTGAAAGTTTAATGATGAATTTTGAATGAAAGGCACAGATAAAACCTTTAATTAAAGTTCCTCTTTTTGTTTGTTTTTTGTTACACCACTTCTGTTTTTCCATTTCAACAACCAAAGAAAGAGTTCAATAAAAGCATCCCACTTTGGTTACCTCTGTTAATTCTCAGTCTGAACTCAGGGGCTGAAGTCGAGTGGTTTTAACTGAACTCTTAGACACAGTTCTACTTGCAGTCTAAATCCAAAGTCAGCACAAAAATCTGACATTTGATTACATTTTCTTTAATCATATCATTGTTCACCTTGGATCAAATGAAAACCTTTTGGAAAATGTATTACTGAACACTTCACTAAATACTATCTACTTAGCCTTTGCCAAATGAAATACAAGTATAATTATGTTTGTGGCAGCCAGAATAAACTAAATTCAACACTGATGTGCCTTCATTTTAAACCAAGCTATAATATATTTAAATATTTATTAATTGCATATGATTCCACAGAAGTTATTACTGCAAAACTTTCTCAGGCATAGCAACTCAAATAGTTACTTTCTTCAGCTAAGGCACACTAGTAGAAAAAACTATTATCAACAATCTTTCAAGCCTGATCAAATTTCACAGAGTTATTGTTATTTAATGTATTTCCATTCACTTAATCACTCTTCAGTTATATAAAATGGAAACAGTTTCCCAAATCATATGAAGCTTTCACAATTGTATTAGCCAAACCCACAGAAAACTGTAGATATATATTTAATAGTCACAGTTTTCCAACTAGACAGCTGGAAATGCTCCTAATCTTTCAGATGACATTCAGACACAAAATGACCAAAACACATCCTTTTAAGAAATAGTATTGATGAAAGTATAACAAGAATCAAATATTGAATTTGAAAATACAAAGCTTCAGCCATGCTTCTATAAATGACTCAGCCATAACCCAAAACAGCAAGTGACTTTTCAGAGCACTTTGTGCTCCTCAGTGCCAATACAATAACTCGCTGTGGGTGCTGAAAAGCTGCTCATGCAGAAGTGGCTGCTGGAAACACACATTGGTCATAGGAGCAAAATATTTAAATTGGGGGGAGGGGGAGAATGTACTCTCCACCTACTTTTTGAGAGGTCTTGCCAGTTCCTCTGCTTTTTGAGAGAAGCAGATCAAATCCAATATACAAGACATGAACCAGATATGAAAATGGTCCAACAACAAATCTTCAAAATTGCAAATGCCAACAAGTCTCTACAAGTATATTACCAGGCCAGAATGCAGGAAAATCCTTGTGAAATAAGGTTTTCTGGTATGCAGTTATAGCAAATAATCATGAGGTGATGCCGAGAACTAGACAAATCTGGTATTCAAGGAATGTTAAAAACATAGAGGTCACGAATGCACACTGTAACTTTAGTACTCACTTCTTATCCCACTATTTTGACATTAAATCTAATTCATTCTTCGTTCTAAGCTTATAAGCCATGATTTTAATGAACATCTCTCTTGTCCACTGCTACAGCACATGTCAAAAAGGAAACAATATAGTTAAAAAAATGAAGTGAGGTTGATTCTGCATAGGCCATGTACATAACAAGAGTATTGCTTGTTTTTAAAATACTACATTATACCATAGATCTGTCAATAAACTAAAAAACAGATCTTCTCTCTCAGATCAACATTTTGAATTTATTTATATTTTTCAGAATAATGATTCCTACACTTCTAGCTCACAGGTTAGCCCTAAGAAAAAGCATCAAAATCATAACTGCACTGGGCATTTTATTACCAAAAGAATATTTGGGTTGATTGTAATCCAGTGTAATATACTGCATAAATCCACACAAAGTAGTTACATAATCTAGCCTTGTCCTACCAGTCTGATTTACACACACTAGAATGGACTTGTGTTGAACTGCCTTTAGTTAGATAAGGAGCTAAAACAAAGCTCTGAAGACACAGAGACCAGGCAAGAAGAGGGAGGACATAAGAAGAAAGTAATTTCTTATATTAAATTCCTCACAATTTATGGCAGACTGACAACAGAAATACTAGCAGCTCAGTAAAGCAGCAGATAGTTTTATTTGGAGGTGGTAGGTGTGCCTACATATTATGTAATAATATAATAAAACACATAATTTGTATTATATCGTGTTATATGTATGTGCAGTATGTTATATGTGTTATATGTATTAATGGTATTATATTGTAATATATAATGTGTATTATATATTACCACATCAACGGCACTCTCAGGTGTCTGGTGGAGGCTAATATGTTCAAAGAATATAAGCTGGGTCCAGAAACACACTGACAAAAAACAAACAAAAACAAACAAACAAAAAACCACAACTGAGCTCTGCCATGCAGTTGTTCATTGCACAATTACATATGTAATGATTCTTGGGAAGTAAAAGACATCATATATATGTGCTAGCTGCTTTTTGTCCAAGTAACTTGGCAGAGATTCAAATCAAAGACAGTTTCAATGAAAAAAAATACATTTTTGATTTGAGGACAACCAATACAACTCAGTAACAGGGCATGATCTGCTTTTCTGATCTCCTGTTGTTGACATAAATAAAAGAACATTTCACATCCAAGTTAAGGAACCGGCCAGTGTAAAGCAAAGATGAGCAAGCAATCTGGGGACACCTTTATGACAAAATCTGGACAGCAAAGTTTCTTCAAAAGCACCAGTAGCACCCCAGAGCATCACCTTTATGTCAGAAACATAAATCCAAGAAGGGCAGGAGGGGGAGCAGGGGGAATTTTCTTTTTTTCTAGGGAAACATGCAGAGAGCAGGTGATATTTTAAAGGATACAAACCTGCAAGATGCATGATATCCAGTCAGGGAAGCTCAAGTTCCAAACACTATCCAAGAGAAGACTTGGGTGTCGTGTCAGAGTTCTCCCTCTTTGCCTAGGTTGACTCCACAGCTCAGATTTAATTAATTGCAGGCTGAGCAACAGCTACAAACAGTGCAATGATCACCCAATAAGCAGCATTAGCCACAAGGAAAGCCTGAACTGCCTCCTCTCCAAATCTGCAAGCTGGAGCCTCAGAGATTCATACAGCAGCCAGTTGAAATGCTTCATTTATTACTCTATTATTGATATAGACATAAAATTTCTTTCCAGTTTACGCTGGTATCCATGACAGCTAAATAAAAGCACCTGTTCAAGTGATGCTTTGACAGTGTGTCCTTGAAAAACACAGACACTGCAACCCCACAGACCCGAGAGAGATTTCTCTTAGCAACATGAAATAAAGTTCTAACACTCCACGGATCAGCTGCACCATTAGCACTCATCTTAAAAATCTGCCACGTCTGAAGGTTTTGGCCTGCACTGGTTTATTTGACATCCACAGGGCAATGAGCAGAGAGAGACAAGGAAAGGTTTTGCTAGGAGCAGTCCAGGTAAACTGCTGGAAAAACTACTGGTTCCACACTTGGAATTCATTAAAAGAAGCCATGCTTGTGGCAGAACCCCACTCAGGAGAAGTTCAAAGACAAAAATTCTTCTTGGTGACTAGCCCTAAAATAAGCACTTACAAATCACATCTGAATATAGTTATATTTTTCTTCTTCCTCTTAATACAAACTGTATTTTGTATATAAAAGTACATTATTTCTTTACCCTTTTACCTTACTATGACTAAAACAAAAACTCCTGTTACAAAAAATACATAGAAAATTATTATTTATTGACTTCTATGTAAAATAAGAATTCTTCAGTAAAATTCTCATTTACCAAATCCATACTGAAATTAGGATCAGAATTATTCAGTACCAGAAATTATTAAATACCACATTACTAAAGAATAATACAGGAGGAAAAAGGTGATCTAAATAGCCTAGCCACCTTTTGTATCTTCTAACAGTCACATTCATTTATAAACTACTTCTTTTTCCACCTACAAATGCCAGGTTTTGTATAAAAGAAGACCATTTATTACATGTTACTGGGATATAGACAGGAGTTCAAAAAGTTTGTGCAATAAAACCTGCAAATTTCAAAGTGCTTCTGCCAGTTCCACGCAGTTAGCCAAAAGCCAGCACCACCACCATTCAGCTGTACTGAAACAATATTAAGTACTGTTTGCTTTATAAACAAACAGAACAACACCCCAACCTCAGGATTCATAAACTGAGCTCTGTTTGAGAGCTCACTTAGTGGTAATTAGTGGCTAGAGGGCAACAGGCTACTTTTAAAATCTGTTATTTAAAAAAAAAAAAAAAAAAAAAAAAAAAAAAGTAATAAATTTCCAAGACCTTTGCCAGGGATTCTGCATGGCACAGCCTCAGTCAGCCACTGAAGCACTGGAATCAGTTGCTTTCTGCATGGGTGCTGTGTCAGGTGTATGCCTGGAGCCAAGCTGACCTGTGTGGAATCTGGAAATCAGAAATTATACCAACTGGGAACTGCAGAAAGCCTCTGCACTGATCTTTCTGTTTTGGCTTCAAACTGCATAATGCAATGATAAAATGAGCTGTGGCCCACAGAATGCACAAAACTGTGAAGTGTCATCACAAGATTTATTGATGTTCTTTTCTGTTCTTTGGTGAACACAACTAGGACACACCTTTTATAATTTATTATGAATAAGCACTTACACTGTATAAAGGCTTAAAAAAAGTTTCCAAGTTTAAGAAGCCAAGCTTTAAAACCACAAAGATGATTTAAGCCAGAAGAAGAAACCTGCATCACAACACAACAAAATTTATGTAGAGTACAAACTAAAAGGTCGGTCAAACTGAGGAGTTGGAAGAATATAATGATTTACAAGTACTACTGATTAGAACTTCTTAGCATGAAAAGCATTAGCTTTAACAGAACACAAACCACTAACAAATTTGTTCAGAAGAAAAGTAAAATACCCTTTATTTTCCATTAATCTGTTTTCTTGAACTATTAGAAAACATTCCAAAGTGATTTACAGTCATAGGAATCAACTTCACAGATAAATTATTTCTGGATTCCCAGAACACATTTAACGAACCAGTTCAAGTTTCACAATCTTGTCTCCAGCCCAATAGACTGTGTTTGATTAGATGCACATCATCTGCCTTTCTGCTCCTTCACACAACCCCAGAGAGGATCACTTTGTGACAACTGGATATATGGTTATAAATCCAACACAAAACACTCTTACTGGCTGGCTTTCTCCAAAACCACACAAATTCTCAGCTCCCTGCACAAACACACAGAAAACCCAAACCAACCAACCAAAAACCCCAGAAACGTCAGTCAAAAATTGTCTAAATTACAGCACTTCCAGTGTAAAAGAAATTCCAGATTCTTACAGAAAGCTGACAGATAATCTGCAATAAGGAGCTGAAACCAGACAGGAAATTTAAACAACAAACTGGAAAGTGGTTCTGAGGTAATTCAGTGGGTTTTGGCATCGTTACATTTGTCCAATTCTGTCCCTTCCTCTCCGGTAGTTACAGGAAGGTGACCCAATGGTGACAGTAAAGTTTGCTGCATTTAACAGTGAGGGCAAGCAACTGACAATCCCTCCCAGAGACCAGGTATCATCTGCCATGGTACTGCACACTATTTGTTCATTCATCTCCATTCTGATGTCCCAGTCTGGTACCCACAGCTCTTTCTGCAGAGAAGCAAATGAGAAGGCACACAAGAGAGCCAGGGCCTTCGCTTTCCAGATTAACAAATCTAAGAACCACCTCAGGAAATGATCCAAGCAATTCCCCTTCCCATGTCATACTATTAGCCTCACACAGGTCATTGTCCATCAGTAATAAATAATACTGCTCAAAATGCTCATTCTAAATAGCATGAGCTCCATCTATTTCAATATTTATTACTGTTTACACCCAATCTCCTATGCTAGAGAATATATTTGCTTACCATATTCTCAAAGGACAAGGAGAACAGTTTATCCTCTTCATTTGATTTATCTAAAGTCTTCCCATGTCTCACCTCTGGCCATCTCAGAATAGTGCTTTCATTTATTCAAAAGTTAAACTTCTGATTCATGCTGAGCTCAACTTTGTTATTTGTGGAGACAACAGATGGGGAAATGCAGACTCTGCACAACTCACTCAGGTACAGGCACCTGCACACGGCACAAGGTAAAACTGGAAACAGGAGTTTTGTGTAACAACAGATCTGGGTGTTATAGTGCACACAAATAAATCTCAATTTATTTCTGTGTGGTTGAGCTGACATAAAAACAGCACTGTAAACCCAGAAGGTGCAGCACTCACAGGAGTTTTAACTGACTGAGAAATGCACACCGGTTTGCAACTTTCCAGATAAACTGCTTTTTTGTTGTTTGCATTCCAAACTTACCCAGATTTGTGTTCATACAGAATTATTCTGAAATAATCAGCTGTGATTAGTCCAAAGTGGAATAGGTCACTTAGGCTAAAGAACCTCCTCTGATGTGAAGGACATTCTCAGCTTCTCAAAAATACATGTCACTCCCCATCACATGCTGCAATCACCTAAGTTAGCTTTCAAGTATAAACTAACCTTTTTGGAAAAACACAAAGCACATCCATAACCAGGCTATTCATAAGGCTGAAAATAATTAAAACCATAATTTTTGTTCTCACATATAGAACAATAGGATTTCTGCTCTTCAGTGGTGGTTTTTTGGAGCTACAGCCCATCTTCATATCGTGTGTTTGACATGTATGTTGCACTCTTTTTTTAGTCAAGACTACTTCAAGAGCTTTCTTTTTTTAAAAAAAACAAGAAACAAAAAAAAAATAATATTTAAAATTCTGAACCGTCAGGAAAAGCAGGGTCTCCCAAGAGACTTACCACAGACAAGTCTGTAAGTTATAAGGTAGAGAGACCAAGACACTCACATAATTTTGTGACTGTTACACCTCATGGCTTAACTAGTGGTCTCAGAATCTGCTCTGCAGACTAGTACACAAAAGACTCAAAGCAGAGACTCAGAAGTCCATGCTGCAGTCTTTGCTCTACCTTTTTCAACATGATGAGAAAAACCTAAGGAAAGCTAAGAAAGACACTGAGTCACACACAAAGCTTGGGTGGACAAGACTATCTCATGCAGTCAAATATTATCTCTGGAGATGACAGATATGAACAACAAAGAAAACTTGACTGATTTTGCCAAATCATTCTGTGATTCTAAAAACATCTGCACTTCTTAAAAAAGCTTGTAAAAACGGCTTTCTCCTCCAAAAGACCTGAAAAGAATTCAACTTAAAATGGAAGTGTGTGGATCTTAAAACACCGTGATAAATGCAAAAAAGTTTACATTTCAATATACTCCACTGAAAGATTAGAGAATTTAAGAGCTGAAATTCCAAACAGGGTCACTTCAATATTTTAGCATTTCTACCAAAACTGTTGACTGTAGTGCTCTGATGTGGTTATTTTTCTAACTCAAAGCAAAACTAAGAGTGGATAAAGCATATTACTTGAACCCTTAGACAGCACTTCATCAAGTGAGACAAAGTTATACTACACAAGGAGTACTTGCAAGTAATTAGATATCAGTATCAATTATTTTATCACATCAGCCTACAAAATCCAGAGGCAAACATCCATTCAGTAAGCCCAGATTCTAAAACCAGAACGTAGTTGTTTTACAGCACACCAAAAACATATCTGTAAAATATACCACATTAATGGCACTCTAAGCTGTCTGGTGGAGGCTAATATGTCCAAAGAATATAAATGGAGTCCAGAAACACTCTCAAAAAAAAAAAAAAAAAAAAAGCTGAACTTTTGTTATCATCTGTTTCCTACTAAGTGCTGAAAGCACCTGTTCTGTAATATGAGAATAAAAACAACACAATGCATTTACAAGTGCTACACTGAGCTCTGCCATGCAGTTGTCCATTGAGGAATTACATATTTAATGATTTCTGGGAGGTAAAAACATTTGAGGGGAAAGAGGCAAAAAACCCCACAACAAACAAAAAAAATCTCTGCGGCTGACCAGGTGCACTGAAGGTTAAATGGATGTTGTAGACAACTCTTTATTCAGGTCCTTAAAAGCATTAATGTTTGCGAAAAATTGGCTTACAGATCAGCTAGCTAAGACTGAAGCATTTAAAGATTAACTCCCTTTAAACTTTAATCACTTCAGGCCTTAACTGTCTAATCTGCAGCCCTAGTTGTCTCTTATGTCTTATTTTAAATAAGTAGTGAAATGTTCAAGCATCAGGTAGTTTTTCTCAGAAAAGATGCCATATACCAAGGTGGCAAAACAAAAATAACATTAAGAGAACAGCACTTGAATTTTAAAAGAATTGCTTTTGACTGAATGTGTGTAATGATTTCCAGAGACTCTGCAGTGGAAATATTAAGAAGTTTAGGAGTTCTGTGAAACTTTTCTACTTTAAAATCTGGCCTTCTTTTAAATGTCTTCAATTAATTGAGTGCAGTTTTGAAGACAAATCAGCTGGGTTTTGGTGGGGTTTTTTTGATAGCTTTTTTCTTTCCATTCCAACTGTAAAGCTCCAACAGAAGTAAGTATCAGTTAAGATCTCAGAGGTAGAGCTGTAACTCATAAACTGTGTATGTAAAAATGAAGTGGAAATTTGTACAAGACCAACTAGATCAGTCAATTTAAAAATACACTTTGAAAATACCATTCCTTTCTCTCATTTTACAAAACTCATGGGATTTTTTTATCTCAATTTAGATGGAATTTGGAAGTTGAATCCAGTTTTTCATAAAACACATTCTCCACATCCATTTAAGAATTCATGTCTGAAGGAAAACAAAGGTGCAGAAATGCTAACCTCAACAGCAAGTGCCGTACACAAAGGAAGAATAAGCTGATTCCAATAACTCCAACTCTGCCTTTAGAAGGAAGCAGGCAACCTTGCAAATCCAAAGGGATTCATACAGCCTCTCTTTCTCTCTTAGTCTCATAACTTGCGTAAGCAGCCTTCAAAAGGTTGCATTAAATAGCACTTTTTACCAATTAAAAATAAATTTTATAATTTAAGTAATTATTTGGATAGGTGATTAGCTTGTCTAGACATACATGTTAATTTCTATACTTGCACGTACTTGAAATGCAAATTACTAAATTATGACAGTAGTGCTAACACCACCACCAGTTACAGTGGGAAATTTCCTTCCCTGCTACTCAAAATCTGCAGAAACACATCATATCCAGTTTGAAGACAATGTAACTGTTTCTAGGTATGACTTTCATTGGCCTCATTAAGATCAGCCTCCCAACACTGAGTAATGCAGATGACACTTAGTTTAGCTAATTTAGCCCTGGGACAAAAATGACTTTACAGTTTAACATTACATACCAAAGCTTCCTCTGATGTATAACTAATTATGATGTCTTGAAAGTTACACAGTGGAATTAAAACTGGATTAGAAATAAGAAAAATATGCAGAAATGTAAAGCTAACTCATTCAACCAACATACACTCAAGCATTCTTTCTACAAGCAAGAACAAGAAGTTTGACTGTCCCAATCTTACACTTCTCTGTATGTCTCAGCTAACTTTACAGGGTTATTTTTACACTTAAGCTGCATCTGAAAAAACTTCTCAGAAACAGACAGACTATGGTTACCCAAACATGTTCATTTAGACTATCATAGAGGCAGTTCTCAGGTTGGTATGCTCTAACTGCATTCTTTCAAAAACCAATGATTGAAATGCTTTTCTGAGCCAAATGCTTTATTAAGAATGAGCATAAATCTCTCGTTACCCCTCAAAGTCAGCTTACTTCCATGGAACTGGAAGAAATTCACTCTGACTTGCATTTGTCAGTAAATTGCAGATGGACTGCTATTTGTCAGTAAAATGATGATGCTCAGATTCTAAACTGAAATCGTTCCTTATATTTTTCTTGAATAGCCCACAAAAGGTTCTAGCAAATGGAAGGTTTTATTGCTTCTAAACACTCAATACGTATGATATAGAACATTAAGAAACATCATATCTGATTCACAGTTACATCACACAATTTAACAAATGGTAAAAAAAGCCTTCAGGCCCTTAGCAGCTACTGCAATTATCAATAATCCATTGCAAAAGACTTCAGGTATGTTTCACAGCAGTTTGCAGGCAGCGTATCAAAGTTTCTGCATTCAATTATAAACAGAACAAAGTTTAAAGCTGGGAAGTCTTCAGTGAAATGGCAAATGCAAGAAAGTATAAGGTTAAGAAAAATCTCTTTAGGTAATTTCAGAGGATGCAGACAAGAAGGAGGTGTAAGAAAACACTGACCAACACCCCCTGACAGCATCATTGCCCCAGCAGAGACTCATAGCTTTGCTCACCACTGACAACCAGAAGACACACAATTTATTGAACAAGACAGATTAAAGTACTTGACTTGAATAAAACTGAATAGAGTGTATTTCTGTTGAATTCTGGACAATGTGTTTACTCCCAGTCTCATGTGTTTGTGACCAGAACATGGCTATCATGCTGCTCTCATAAAAACAGACAGTTTGAGTAACTCTTAATCCTTCAATGCAGAACACACATACACCAAACACAACACCCTACAGTGACGTTCAGACTGCAATTATGTTTTATAATGACCCAATTCTGTACATGTTGTGTCAAATTACCAAAACTACAAATACAGTCAAAATGAAAGCTGAAATTGAGTCATCATTCCTAGAGAAGATGTTCTCAAAATGATCCCTTTTCACTCAGGCAAGTGCAGGTCCTGTCGGCCCAGTTTGTCCCATGAGTGCCTGTTTATCAAAACTGGGCTCAAAAAAAAAAAAAAAAGTAAAATCTTATTTGATTTTCTTATTTAACTTGAAAATTACCTACACAACTCCACTCTTTACATTGCTTAATTATGTCTTGGAAATCTGATCACATGAATTCAAGCCCACAAGGATGGCAGAGGCGGGCATGCAGAGCTGGCAAAAAGAAGAGTCCTCCAACTCTCAGAGAATTTTTATCTATCAGTTTTGGCTGGAGCTTGTACTAATGGCATCTCTACAAGCTACAGATACCACAAGGGTTCCCAGAAGGCATTTTCCATCTTAAAGCACTAAAGCTTGAAGGGTGGGGGTGTGCATAGGTCTTTTTCACTATTTCCCCCTTGTTTCATAAAATGCCATTAACAACATGAACAGGACGTAACTATTAGATCATTTAGGGACACAGTGGAGTTCTCACTGCTGGAGGGTTTTGAGATGAGACTGGACAGGGTGGAAGGATAATCTCAGCTATGCTTCCTTTCCCCTGAAAGGCTGGACCAAAGCACATTTCCAGGTCCTTTCCAACCTGGGCTGTTCTGTGACCCTGTGATCTCTGGATGTATCACAACATCAAAATGTCAACATTTGTTGTCAACACAAAATACCCCATTCAACTTATCTTATTTGGAAAGAAAAAAAAAAAAGAAAAATCCCACAAATGTCTAAATTCTCAGGCAAAGAATTCACACAGGAGCTGAGAGAGGTAGGGGGGAAGTCAGTGGCACACTGAGATCATCACCAATAATCACCTGAAGGTTTTCACAGCAGGAGAACCACCTATGTCAGAGGACAAGATTCAAACAGCAAGTCTCCCTTCAATCCTATCATTAAGCATGAAAAGCTTTGGCCTTTTTCCTTTGTGAGAACACAGTGAAAAGAGCTTGGCATGCTTTTCAGACACAAACCATGGCTTTTCTCCATTTAACAGAAACCATACAATTTCATACAGCTCTTTCAAAGAAGAAGTACATTTAAGAGGATATTAACTCAAACTTCTCATAGAACTAAGTGCTATTAATAAATGTCTCTCTTCAGTCTCATATAAATTTTTCAAATATTGTATTCTTACCTTTTGCCTTAAGGTTTGCCTATTGTCCCCCTTAATGATATTAAATCTGCCCTTAAGGTGACAAATAGAACATAACACAGCTTTTCTTCTTTCCTTCCTATGAATTAATGTTGATTCTTGGTAGACTCATCCAAAACCTTGAAAAAAACCTCCTGCCAAAATCTGACTTTCATAAGTGATTTACTTTAGTACTTGATCTTTGCAGTGTCTCTAACTTCTCAATATTCATTAACTAAAATTTTACTTACCACGTTTGGAAAGCAGATCAAAACTTGACTGATTTTGCCAACTGGCTGAATCGATGTTCTTAAATTGTCAGATTCTGTTTTATTTGGAAAGCTTCAAGTCTTAACAGCTTTGCCTAATGAGATATTTGAGAACCAATACAGAAATAATGTTCTATTCCATTAAAAAAAAAAAAATCTTCCTTTAGAAAGGTGTTTCTTGTAGCGCTAAAATCCTACAATTAAACTTAAATGGGAGGTAACACCTGGGCACAGATTAAGATTCACTGCTTCAAGAGAAGCTGTGCTTATTTATTTCACACCTACACAGATGCTTTCCCTGAAGGAGGTAAGGAAGATCTGTGTGACAGGGCAGACCTTACCATGACTCAACTTCTGTGGCTGGTTGAGGCAAGATCAACCTTCCTGGTTGACCCTTGGAGCTTCCCCCGTAACACCAAACCTGGTGTTACACAAGGGCACAACAGAGGCTGCAATTCCCCATCCCGTGGGGGAGAAATGGTGCTCACCCCAACCATCAGGGCAGGGCAAGCCCTGAAACCCCAGGCTAATGCCCAGCTGTGAAGAAATGAAACCACAGAGCCAGAGAAAACACCAGCTCAGGGAGCAAATGCACCTCTGCTGCATCAGGGAGCAGCAGAGCCCCCTGCCCTGTCCTCCACAGGGAGCACAGCACATGGCAATGGCAAAGAGCAAGAAGCTGACACTGCCTGAAGGGTTCCAGACTGGTAAAAGCCTGCTCTGTTTGCTGGAGCTGTGCAGTAAACTCAGTGAAGACTCGGTGTCTTTGTCCTCTGCAGCCGATTTTGCCCCACAGTACAAAGACTCCTATTGCAACATTTCCTACAGCCCATCTCCTCCTCCTCTAGCTCATCCTGGCCCAGAAGTTGCTAAGTTCATGGCAGTAAAAGTTTCATACTGACTTCTCATTTCAGAATATGACCAGAGTCTTCATCTCTTTTCAGATTCTTAGAGACAGATGAGTTGAGTGAATCCCTGATCCAGATGAGTGAGAGACACCTTTTCAGTGCATCCCACAAGAGACCAAGGAAGAGAAAAGAAGCAGCACCTTGGGAATTCTCTGTTTAAAGAAGATCCCTGCACACCAGCCTTGCTGACCATTTGAACAAATCCAGTTTACTGGGATATTACATTAGTTTCTTTTTTCATCTACATTATACAAATGCATTTTTAATTATTTGGACATGACAATGAGAAGTCATTTGTCATCTAAAGGCTGTTCACAAAAACGTAAGCATTTCTTTTAAACACACTTTTTAGAAATTTGCAGCAGACTTTTTCTATATTCTAGGAATATTTACTTAGCTATGCATACCAGAACAAATGATCTTCTATTTGCCAAAATTATTGGTCTTAAACCTATTATCTATGCCCTCTGCTCACTAATTTCTACCCATTTCCTGCTGGGTTAAATAATACAGATCATTACATGAAGGCAGATGTATCTTCCAACTGCACAAGAAAAATTCTTAAAATTACAAAATGTAATGTAAACTTACCAACTCTATTCCCTGTGGAAAAGGAGTGTCTTCCCAGTCCTTCTGGGGAAATCTCTGTATTATTTTCCCCAAACCTTCTGTTGGTCCTGCTGAAAGATAAAATTCAATTACTTAAAGGCAAACTCCTGGAACTGAAATTATCATACTTTTGAGAATATTTTCAAAATATACCCAACATTAGTAAGTGTTTCATCACAAGAGGCAGAACATGCTCCTCAAATGTGTCTTGCAAGTCATATAATAAATACAATCCTAACATTTTCCAGCAGTAACACAAGGAATCACTGCATCCAGCCCCTGCCTCTCATGCATGTTTTCAAAATGACAGATGATTATTGATAATTTTCTCTACAAACAGCAGTGAGTTAAAGACTAATATAATGCATAATGTAATATTTAAAAAAGAAAGCAAAAGTTTCTCAGAAGCAGTCTTCCAAAAGAAGCCTACAGATTGAAATAAATCTGCAAATTAAAACTCCACATGATTAATCCAGGACACACTAGCTCTTTGCCAGTATTTCTCACTGGTTTCCTTGGACAAGTCAGCAGTGGTTTTCCACACAGAAAGATGTGAAGAAAAGCTGCTCGTTTCTGATAACTTTTCTGATGCAACTGTCTTCTTTCTTCACAGGTTCCTTTTTTTAGAAGTAACAGTGCTAAAGATAGATTTTGGAAACACCACAAATACACCACAACTGTAGCACTGAGTCATCCTGAATGGTACAGGAATGCATGTACAAACAGGAATTTTGGTTTTCACCTTCTGAAATCCTGCAGCAAACATTGAAAAAACCTGTCCCTAATATCCCAGCTACACCTCCCCTGACTCAGCTTCAGGCCATTCCCTCAGGTCCTGTCACAAGTCACCAGAGAGGTGATCAGTGCCTGCTCTCATGAAGAAGCTGTAACTTTAATGACCCCAGGATGCTTTCCATAGGGCTGCTTTCCAGGGTGTCTCAGTCTTCAGTCTGTCCATACATCAATGGCAAAGCTGAAATTTGCAACCATTTAAAATACCTTTTAATAGTTGACCCATCATATCTAACTGAATCATCTTTTCTCTAAAGTTGTATCACAAAATTTTGAGATTAAGCATTAAAATTGTTAAACATTTTCTTGTCAAATTCTCTAATTTGTGCTCTGATATTATGAAGCAGTCCAATTTATGTATTAGTAGTAGCAGTCCATATGTGTTGCCTCCTCTGCAGACACCCAGGCAGCAGCAATGAATTCATTACTCTCCTGGCTTTAGCATGGAAAAACCATTTTCAGTCTGACACAACTCAAGTCTGCTAGCATAAATCAGTGTTACGGTGAAAAAAAAAAAAAAAAAAAAGGCTTCCTTTAAGCCTCCTGCTAATTTACAGTTTGAGTTTGCTGCTCTCAAAATCCACAACACATCTCACAAGACCTTTGGGCGGAATCAATCTGATGGGTCAGTAGGAAGCATTTTCTCCAGCTTGTGCACATTCACACTTAACATTCTGAGATGGTCTCTTGGGAATAATCTCAGAACAGATGTTCTTGGTACAATGCACATACAAACCACAAAGAGTGAAACTCCCAAAAGCCATCTTACCCCCGAGGTAGCACACACTGTGACTCCCAAGGGCAGCCTGCTGACAAAGTGCAATCACATGGGGTGAGCTGTGAGTTCTACCTATGAGATCAGCAAGTTAAAAGCCAAAGGAAGTACCACGTTCTAGAGAAGCTGCAGAGATGCTCAGAAGGCAGAGCTAAGATGTGCCAGAAACCAAGGAACAAATACAGACAGCTGCAGTTTCTGTAAGGAAAAGGAGCTCTCTATTAGACTGTAATAACTGAACAGGGTCACCAGTCACTGATCCCACTGCTGAAGCGTTCCCCTTGTGAATTCTATCAAAGCATTTCCAATGGTCCTTTATGCAGAGAGCAGGAATGACCGTGGAGTAGGTGACTGAATAAAAGGGGCTGTTTCTTCACTGACTCAGTGTCAGAACCTCTCCCCTTGCTGAGTTCAAGTCTCAGATTACCACATTATCTGCTTATCCTAACTCATATCTCTGCCAAACCTCTTCTCCCTCCCGTTGTTCTAGGGCTGGCAGGTGGCTCAAAGAAGAGACAGCAAACAAATGCACCTGAGGCAGCAGTGGGCACAAACACCCTCCAGGCAGAGCACAGCCTGGGGCTGAGAGGTCAGCAGCAAGAAAGGGCAGAAGGACCAAGTTCAACAGAGATATCCAGACCTCCTGGAAAAGGAAGCATCAAAGAATTACAGCAGCAAACAGTCCCTGCTACGTATATGCTCCCTAAGTTTGTCTGTGGGAACACAGGTGACTTTTTTTAACTCTGATTCCAGTTCACAAAGGACTGAGACCTCTGATACTACCAACTACACCTATAAATAAGGACATCCAGGAAAGTAGTTCTAAATTTCTTCAAAATTCATCATGTTCTGAAGCTATCAATCCTAGTTCTCTTTTTACTTGATTGCTGCAAAGACTCTCCCTCAATATAGGAACCGCTTTATTCAGAATTGAGAGACGTACACTTTTTTAAGTTTTGAATGTTTTCTCATTTATGACAAAAGCTTATCAGGTTTTTTAGGTTGCTTTCCTTACAAGGCCACTAATGCTGGCCACCAGTGTTGCGAGTTTTTGCATGTAATTCCACTTTGCTTTCAAGAAGGATTCTAAACCTCCACAGGAATTTACCTGAAGAAAATGATGTGCTTCTAAACATTATCTGAAAGCCAGACTGAACTTCTTAAGCTGCCTGAACTTGCACTTCAGGTCACCTCTGGGATCAAAGAGAAATCACTCCACACGTCCCATGGAGCACCTCCCTCCATGAGGTGCAGCAACACGTCCCTCCTTGTGTCTCCAGAACCAGCCTGTTTCCACTGTTGGGAAAACACTTGAAAACCAAAAATGAAAATACTTGAAAACAAACAAAACAAAAAAAAAACCCACCAAACTATCTACTTCTAGTTCAGGCACAAATGATTTGGTATCCAAGTTCTCAAAAAATTTAGAAAAGGATCCTTTTAGAGCTGCTCACAGAAGTCTCACAAACATCCCAGGTATTAAACAGTCAAACTTAAGGCCCACGGCAGTAAAACTGAATCCTCAGGAAACCATCAACTTAAAATACAGAGAAAGAATAAAATCTTCAAAAACTTTATGGAACAGTGCCTGAAGGATGTATCGTAGAAATGCAACATTTTAAAGGGGAAAAAAGGGAAGTGAATAGTTCTGTGTTCAAGATATGAGCATTAAAAAAGTAATCACATCCATCAGACTCGATTAAAAAATAAAAGCAAAACATCAGCAGAAAAAACACTGTTAATCCTTTCACAGAAAAGTCCTGTGATACAGATTTACAAATCTACTTACAATGTATAAAATCTAACTATTTCACATGATTTCTTAAGTCAAACACAATACAGATAGGTAGGAAACACTCTTGCCATCCAACTAAAATTTGGTTTGGCTTGGGAGGGGTTGTTGGTTTTGCTTTTTGAAATGCATCTGCACTCCTTCAAATTTAGGGCAATTCTTCAGGATCTCAGAGTTTTCTATGTTTGCAATCACAAGGCAGAATTCATTGTAATTTGATAAATTTGAAAAATAAGTAAAATAATTCTTTTCAATTATGAAAGTTAATGATCTCCAAGTTGCCTTCTTTGTGAAAAGTTTAGACCCAGAGCACTTGAAAGAATCTCCAGCAGCTGCACTTCCTTTAATAATAAACCAAATCCAGTACTGTATGCTCACCCCATTTTCCCAATGCTTTATACTGCAATTAATGTTGATTCTCTGTTGACATTTTTCAATCCAACCAGCAAAACAACAGCAGAATTGCAGTAAGTCCCCAAATCCCATGGTTTGGGGTGATGGGGTGTGGACACTATGTGCCTTCAGTTGACCTTTATTAAATCATCCAATGTTCAGCTGAGCAGCTGTCTCTGAAGATCACAGATTATTCAAGAGGTGGCTGCAACTCAACACCCAAGTGAATTTGCATTCTTAACTGCTCTAGCATACAGAAAAATAGCAGGTCATGGCATTTCAACAACTATCACTTGTTTCAATATATGCTACTGATAACTACTGACAACTCTGCAAAACTATTGAAGCCACATGATGGAAAAAGACTTTAAAAGGTGATTCAGAATTTTAAAAATTCAGATTTTTTTCAATGTTCCCTTCACTCTGTATCTAGTCTCCCTTCAAGCCTCTTTTATCAACTCTTAACATTAGAAGGACATTCCCTCAGTATCCTGGTGAAATTCCTATTAGCTAAAGCTAATTAAGCAAAAGTGACATCACATTAAAAACATGCACACAGTGAACACAAGTAGCAAACTCCTCAGATAGTGCCTGATAGTGTCTGCTTTACACACCTACCAAAATTTCAGAGGTTTTAAGAACATTAGGGAGAATTTCTTGATGGAATGAGTGCCCAGGGAGGTGGTGGGGTCACCACTCCTGGAGGTGTTCAGGGAATGACTGGAAGTGGCACTCAGTGCCATGATCCATTTGGCACTGTGGTGTTGGCTCAGAGGTTGGGCGTGATGATCTCAAAGGTCATTTCCAACCTAAATGATTCTGTGAACTGTCACTCATGAACACTGACACCTTGTTTTTTAACAGCTAAAACAGTTCATTCTAGTGTTAATGGCTTCAGATAGCCACAGCCACCAGGAAGAACTTCTGCTACCATCAATGAAAGAATATTTGTCCTTTGGGATCCTTTCTAAGAACGTGCAAGCTGCCCACAAACATGGTGGAAAGCCCACGGCTAGCACTGCTCACTGAATTCAGACCTATCAGACAGAAGCTTCTGGAGTTTTCTGAAACCATTTAAACTCAGATACACAACAGACATCAGTCAGACAACAATCCATTTAATGCAGTATTTGTGTGTGTGAGCAGAGCGTGGGTAATCACTGCACATTAACAGTGTACTCCATGTAAAACAGGAACTTCTCTCATTATTAATTATATATACAAAACATGCCTGGCAGTAACAAGAGACATATTTCCAACAAAACGACTGCCATCATTGTTATTATTTCAGCCATATAATATTGCTATTACTATTAAACACTCATATTGTTACCTTAATAATCATTCCTGCATTTCCTATATTTCAACTGAAGTATTTTGCAATTTTCCTTTCATTTTGTAGTCAAGTTTTATCACAAAGCGAAGTACAAAAGTTGCAAAAACATCGCAGCCATTTCTCAAAACTAATTTGGCACCTACAGCAATGCACTGCATTTTCATTAAAGGTGCCAGGTTAAAATAATCATTATCATCCTCATCCAATAGTAGTTCTACCTTTAAGAGGGCTTAACTCTTTAATCCATTTAGAATCACAGTTGACCACAAAACCCAGGCTTTAAATTTTTAGACATTGCATTCTTGCCCACGTATAGTACATACATAAAGTGAATTTGCAAGGCCAAACCCCAAATTTCAGCTTGTAAGAATTCTCAACCAGCAGCCTATACATTAAGCTACTAAGGGAAAAGCATCTTTTCTCCCCAGCTAACTACTTCTGATCTGCCCTCCTTCTCCTTTCCCCATCTTTTCCTTTAAACAGTACAAACACGCAACACATTAAAATTCTGGCATAATTTGCTGGTTCCTGAACCCTAGTCCCCTAAACTCCTTTCTTATATAAATCTTTCCCCATGAAAGGTCACATGCCATCTCTTGCTCGCCCTTGAAATTCCAGAAGCAAGCTGTTAATGCAACTTACATTCCAAATTAATGAGGACTGTGATAAACTCTGTCTTCTCATTTAGAAACCCATGATAAAAATGCATTTAAGCACCAAGTATTGTTAACATGCAAAGCTTTGAATGGAAGCACTTCGGTGATCTGAATAAGAAACACACAACAGATCACAAAGAACATCAGTAGTTATGCCGTGGAAAATAGTTTAAAACTACCACTGTAGATGTAAAAGTAACGGAAAGGTAAGAAATAATTTCAAGTATTTGTAAGTACAACTTTACATGTTCAAAGTTAGGAACAGACTGTCAGTGTGAAAGATGCACAGGCAGGTGGCAGAGCACAGTACCTCTGATCCTTTTTAAAACAGGACCTAGTGCTAAAGACATCACTAAAATCAGCTCTGAAGTCAATTTCTTTTCATATCAAGGTTCTTGAACCTTGCAGAAGTATTAAACTATTCCGGATTTTTGTCAATTTTAGGTGTTTTGGAAATGCTTTTCATGGAAGCCTGAAGACAACTAATGTTCCATCTTGGGAACAGGAATGTACCTGAGGCCTCCCTGTGCCTTTATAAACATCATACAGAAATCTTGATGCCAGAAGACAGAAAATATCCCCATTTTAACTCAGTCCCTATACAGAATTCAGTGCTGAAACGAAAGGGAACAGAAGCCAAAGGAGAGCTGGTATTAAACACCTAGAAAGAAAAACGTTTCTTTGATAGGCCTAAAATACATGAAATTCAGAAAAAATCTGTCCAACCCCCACCAGCACATCAGAAGCCATGTGCATCTTCAAGTCTGAAGCAGCCTGGACATGGAAGTTCACATAAGAGCATTTAGTTCTGATTTATTCAAGAGAATAAATACTTTCCTGCAGCCTGATGGTTACAAAAGGTTAAACAAAATGCTGGTACGTTTAGGAAGATGGAATGAAGACAGGCTTCCCACAATGACCAGGGACACTCTTTGTACAACTGGCACCACTCAGAGTCAGTTCATCTTAATCAGGTCAAAGAGATGCACGCAACAATCCTGGGAATTTGAACGACAGACGCTCTGGAGGCTTGCTCTATTATCAAGGATGCAACAAATAATGGGATAAGGCAATCCTCAGGCTCCTTTCTTTGTAAACAGGAAAAATTTGTTGAACTTAGCTGGGGGGGGGAAAAAAAAAAAAAAAAAAAAAAGTAGCATTTCAATCTTCCCCCAAATGTACCGGCACTGCAGTCAGGACTACCTGAAATACTTGGGATGGTCCAAAATCCTGAATGTCTTGGTATTTATTTGATGTTTGTACTTTTGTAGTTTGCAGAGCACAAAGAAAGGGCTGTACAAGAAACAGGCTCAATCATTACCACCCAAATCATAGACTGGCACCTTAGTTGCAGGATCTTCTTCCCCACTATTGCAATAGATATTCTAGTTATGCCAGCATTTTCCTTGCTCCTGGCTATCACAAATCATTTCTATGCTTTGTAAATAAAGGAGGGAAAATATTCTAGCTTGTATTTTAATTAAGGCAAAGTGGGAATATGGCAAAACATGCCATATCTGATTCCACTAAATCAGTCTGTGTTTCTGCTCGAAGGAGGTTAGCCACTGGTACTCAGGAAACCTCTACAACAGATCTTCTAGGGGAAATTCACATTTAGGGATGAACTTCATCCACTGAAGTTGTATCAGTGCCAAGTGAAATGAAAACAGATAAATACCATAAAAGGCAGAAGAGGAAGGAAATGGAGAAAAGGGAAGCAGAATGAGGAGGAAGAAGAAGGAATGAATAGGGATGTTAAAATCATCACTATAGATTAGAGGCCTACTCAGCTGCAGTGTCCCTCTAATGCTGCTCAGTGTGATACAGCACAACAGCACCAGCTGAGGTGCACGCAGTGATTTGGTCAGCAGGACCCCACAGCACCTAACCCTTCTGAAGAAACGTGCCAAATGCAAAGAACTCAGCATCATCCTTGGAAAAGGGTCATGCAAAGTGCTGCCTCATGCTGAAAGCCATGTCTCAGAACAAAACCTGACTGGCCAGTGGCAATGAACTCACTGACACTTTCCAAAGTTCTGTAAAAAGTTACTTGACTTTGCTGCCATTGCATATTTCATCTTTAAGAGCTCGTGTGGGAACTTCTGCTGTCCTTGAAAAGCTTTTCTGGTCTACACCTACAAAAGTGCCAGCTGCTCCTGAAAAACCCCCTTTGTACCATCATCCTCCACCTTCCACCAGGATTCCCATTCCCACAATATTTTATCTAGGTAAGTTGCTGATACAATTAATGCAGCTTGGCTGCAACAGGTGCACCTCAGGACCCTTCCTCCCAGACAGGAGTTTGGGACATAACGTGCTTCTGGACAAACACTGTATTTTTATTGGGTGAACAGTTAATGCGGTTTTGCAAAAGCCTTAAAAAAAATAACAGACAAGAAAACAACAATGAATGTTAAATCATTTTCAAGTAGCTCCCTATCCAACAGTTGGCATAATATTCAAGAAATTGGAAAAAAGCTTGGGCAGCTGGCAGGGAGAAAGTTTCCTGCTCACCAACAAGTCCCCTTCTTGTTTGCACACAAATAACTTCTGCCAGCTTCTGCATAGGAAGGGAAGATCGGACTTTAAAATAAACACTCTACATTAAACAAACGGACTTTTGAACACACCAAACTGAAAAAGACTTCCAAACTGTCTTGGACAAAATATTTGTTATTTATTTTCAAGGAAGGTATAGAAATCAAGATGCCAAAACCATACTCAGCTTTGTACTCTGAATCAATGTCTTAAATGTTTAAAAAAAAAATTCAGGCAGCTTCTCGGTTCTAACAAATTACATTTACTTGCCCAGCTTTAAAAATAACCCTGTCCTATTTACTAAACATAATTACTGTTTCAAATAAGTTATCTTCCTTCTACAATCATCCTTTGGAATTACCTTTATCTGATATACCAAATCAGATATACCAACATAACCGTAAGACTCTAAATTTACTGAAACAATTTTACATTTTCAGTATTGTTCTTTCAACATTTTAATCGGCACCCATTTCAGCATACAAAATTTGAATACATTAAAAAAAATAGCCTATGCAAATACTTCTTATACTTTTTCTACTTTTTGTATGGTTGCTTTTTTAATCAAACAGATGGCATGGTTAGAATCAGATTTCAGATATTTACACTCCAGAGATGCAAGTAGCTGTTACTGTACTCTGATTTTGTGGAGTATAAAGAAAAGTTATTCATACTCTAAAATTCAGTGATGAAACAACTTCACAAAAAGGCTTTCTACATTTTCTCTTAAAGAAGTCTGTTCATGTACTAAAACTTATTTTTCTAAATCACTTATAGGAGTATAATAGGAAAAGACATCTATGTACGACAGTTTTTCTGTATCAGTATTTATTTACAGGATTTCTGATTATGAAGATTTAGGTCCAAATGCAATAAAACATACCCTAAAGATGTTGAAACACTTGGTTTACTATTTAAGTAGTCATGTTTTATCTTCTACTACGGTTTGGGGTTTTTTTTCCTGTTATATAATTTTTTTCCGAGGAGCAGAGTATACAGAGATAATCTGGGGCCATGGGGCAGGGATCCCACATTTATCATTTTACTGGCTGTACAATATTTGTTGATACACAAAATAACTTCTGGAAGTGCCTGATCATGTTTTGGTGCCAGAAAAAGTCATAATTAGCAGTACAGATGGCAATATTGAACAAAATTCTGGTTCAAAAGTCTACTGAACTGAATATGGAAATATGCTGCTGTGCCATGTTGAAAATGTCAATAATATGGTTTATGGGGTTTTTGAAATCCTCCTCACTCGTGTGAACACTGATAAACATGGTCATAAAGCCAATACAAAGAGAGATTCCTTCTTATGACATCCTAGGGGGAAAATGAGTCACATGACAAAGTAAAAAATGAAATTATACTTAATTTCGTTTGAAGTGCCATCTACAGCATTATAATAAATTATTTATCTGGAAAACCCATATGCATGATCAGGAAATTAAATTTTTAAAATGCCCTTTCCGGGCCCTACAGAAGATGGAAAGATCAGAATAAATCCTGTGACAGAAAGCCTGAAGAAGCTTCCAAATAATGGGGTCTTCTTCATTTTAAAAAGTCGCTCAACAAAGAATGTAAAGTACAAAAAAGGGGGGGGGGGGGGGGTGGAGAAGTGTCAAAAACAAAGTAAAAAGAAACTAACAAAAACAAAAAAAAAATCGGATGAGGGGAGGGAAGAAAAAGTCACACTGTGAGGCACCAAGCTACTGACACCTGAATTCCTAAGGCCTTGATCCATCTCAGATCTCAGTCTATGGATCTGAGCCATTTTTCTGTCTCTGTAACACCTGCCTCCTGAGCAGTCGTGGTGTGTAACACCTACACCATTGCTACTGCACGAAGCTTTGAATACTCACCAGTTTTGCTCCTGGTTTGGTCTTATTCCCATAAACGCAGCAGGCCAGTGCTCCAGCATCTCCTGGCCCAGAGCTCTTCTGCTCTACAGGATATCTTCACCCCTCCCCAGTTGGTTTCTAAGGAAATGAGGTTTTTCTGTAGTGCACTGGGTCAGTCCACCAGCAGCTCTCTCCACACGCCCTTCAGGTCTCAGCTAGTAAACACACAATAAAGTGGGAACACAAACAAGTGAAAAGATCCCTCAGTGCTATTCAATTCAATCAATCATCACACTTCTTTTTTCTATTGCTTATTCTAAGATCTGAGGGGTAAAAATTAATTTTACAGAGACGTATCGGAGTGGCAACAAGTTCTTCCAAAACTGACGCATATAGCAATGAGGAAAAAGACTAGATTTAATTTGTTTGGGGGAGTAAATTAGTGGTTAGCTGGGCTATACAGTGGAAATAACCCTACACAATGTTGGGGGTGGATCTTGTGCTGAAAAAGACATATAAACTCTTGGGACAAAAGAATTTTTTCTAAGGCAAACAATAGACTTTCCATGAAGCTCACATTGTATCCCACGGTCTGAACAACGCATAACGGCTGTCTTTGAGGGAGTCACAAGAGTTCAATATTCAGCCAAAAGTAAAAAGAGCCTGTGAAAAAAACGTCTAATGGAAAGTTACTGGGAAAGATATTCAAAAAGAAAAGACAAGGTTTTCATGCCTACTGCATCTCGAAATAATAAGTGGGAAAAACAATGAGAAGCAAAATGGGTTCTCTAAACCCTATGTAAAATTACACATTTCCCTGTTAATAATCACAAGTAGAACATAAATATTTTTTGCTTTGAAAATTACAACGGTTTGTATAACATCATTTAGGACCCTGCTGAAGGGTTCAAGTAAATAATCGGATTGCAAGCAGCTTTATCAATACCTCTGCAAAAAGATAAAATTATAAAACCAGGTGAAGTTCACCTAAAATTCTGTGAGAGAAGAAAAAAGCTGGCACTGGTTCAGATCAAATGTGTCTTATCAGTGTTGACTTGTTTCAAATGCACCAGAGAGTCGGATATGTCTAATAACAGGGAATGCAATGTTGCAAAGTAAGCGCAGGCACTTTCCCAAGCGGCGTAACTGCATGTACTGCATAGGGCCACAACACACAGCACATGATAGCGAGCAGATGAGGACAGTTTTGAGGAGGATTCTGGAAAAAGACTTTGCCATCCCCATGAAGGAAAAGCAAAGAACAGCAACCAGAGACAGCTCTACTTACCCATTCACATATTTTTTACGCAGCAGAAGATCTGGATTCTATTTTTGAAGAAAAATCTTTGCTACAAAGCGAGGACTCTCTTTTTTCCGTTTTAAATGGAATGACATACCAATTCCAAGCACAAAACATGGACTGGGCTGGAGGGATATGAACAGAGGCAGCAGCCTGAGGAGAAAGGAATTGGGAGTTGACTGATTGCAAGCTCTACATGACCCCAGCAACAAGCACTCACAGCCCAGAGAGCAAGCCTGTCCTGGGCTGCATTCAAAGGGAGAATGGGCCCAGCAGGGGACAGTGAGGCAGTCTGCTCCTTCTTTCTGCTCTCGAGTACCAGTTGGGAAATAGAGCATCCAGCTCTGGGGCCCTCACACACAAGAAATGGACCTGTGTTGGAGGAGCCCCAAAGCCACCAAAGATGCTAGAGGGATGGAGGGACTCTCCTACAGAGGGAGAGAGAGTTGGGGTTTTTTCAGCCTGGAGAAGAGGAAGGCTCCAGGGAGACCTTACAGCACTCCCCCAGTAGCCAAAGACGCACAAAGAGGCAGGCGAGGGGACCTTTACAAGTCATGTAGTGACCAGGGACATGGGGGAAGGCATTAAAGTGAAAGAGAGTCAGGCTAGATTAGATTGGGAAGAAATTCTTTACTGTGAGGATGGTGAAACTAGGTTACCCAGAGAAGCTGAGGATGCCCCATCCTGGAAGGGTCAAGGGCCAGGGGACTTGGAGAAAACTGGTCTATGATGGTATGGGAAACCGCCAACTTCAAGGTATCTTGCACTCAAACCATTTAGATTCTAAATCTCAGGAGAGTCAAGGGAAGGAATCCAAGATGCACTGTTCAAATCTCAGAGTAACAGATAGAGAGTAAACCGAATTCAAAAATTTAAGCGTCAGATTTAATATGCAGCATGGTAGGACTTATATGTAGAAAGGAACGATAATGATAACATCCCTCAGCTTGCACCTTCCCCAAATTAGCTGACCTCAAACATACTAGGTGGGTCCTTTTTGGAAATTGCACCAGCACATGCACACAGATCCAGAAGTGGTTAGTGATTTAATTGTTTTGTTACAGGACAGAATTATATGTTTCAGGTTAAAACATTTCACTTCAGGTAACTGTATATAAAAGAGTAGTTTGTATCATTCACCTACTGCGATCACTTCTACCCCCCGGTCCCCACTAACAGTACCCCCTCAACATCGCTTGTCACCCTGGAACCAACTTCTCCCACGCCACCTGCAGAGCCTGCAACGCTTGATTGGCTCTTTGTGCCCGCCTCCCACTCTAGTGCGACCCATAACAATATACCTTTACCCTACCAATTATCCCACACCATG